>JAIRCJ010000197.1:0-1200000 GCA_020883675.1 Bruguiera gymnorhiza | reverse complement strand
GCTCATGGCCCCTCGTCCGAGCTGGCAAGACGCCTTTATTTACGGTCATTTTCCTTGCTCGGTGGGTATGGATTGCAAATAATTTATATTTATATATTAAAAAAATTCTTTTCTATTTTACACCTATTTATTCATTTATTTTTTTGGTTTTCCTTACCTGGTCAATCTAAAGTTTTGTTCATTTTTTCAAATAAAAAAATCAATTATTATCATTTTTTTTTTTTTTGGTTTGAGACTTTCATTATAAGATTAATCAAAATTTTCAAGCATTTGAAGGTATTTTCTCATAAAAATGACTCTTAATTTGTGACTAATAATTGATAGTTAGTAATTAAAATTACCCTTTGAACAGATTTAATGCAAGCTGAAAAAGGAAAAATATATTTTATTTTTTTTGAAAAAAATGGTAAAGATTATAGAACTATATTAATAGTTTTCATTATGTAATGTATAAATTTTTATAATAATTATATATCATATTAAAATTTCATCTATAAATTTGTGTAAAAGAGATAAGAGTAAAAATTTTGAAACTATGATTATATGGTATTATTAACAAAATTTATAACATAAATGTTGGCTCATAACAATTATTATGTCATATTGTTAATCATGAAATCATAATTAATAATAAAAATTACAAAATAAAATATACAATTATAATAATTTTATTTTATCTATATCTATCATGTATTAAGATAAATTACTTTTATGTAATGAATCCCAAATCATAATATTGTAATATTACTCAAAATGAAAACTTGATAAATGTCATATTATCAACCACCAAAGTTTATTATTGATGAACTCAAAGATAAATATAATTAATAAAATAATATAACTTATTTTTTATTAACTAACTTTTTATGTTATTATTTCTATTATTTTATTAATTATTTCCTTCACTTTTATTAGAATCTTATGATATTATGGTACATAATTTAATAAATAGTCTAATTTCATTTTGTAAGATACTACTAAATCACTTTTATTAAAATTTTATGAGATTATGATATATAATCATATAGATAGTTTAGATTCATTATGTATGATAATTTTAACATGACAAAAGTTATTTAAGAAAGAATAATGAATGAATTTTTATGTATTGATCTTAGATAGGTTACATAAATTTATACAAAAATCTACATAACAAATAAGTAAAGAATAAATTAAAAATATTTACTAAATCATATTAATAAAAATCATACAAATCAATCACATGATTTAATTATATCTTACAAAAGAAGTATAAAATATTTGTATAATTATATACCATAATTTCATATAATTTAATCAAATGTAATCTTATACATAGTCCATATTTATTCTCTATTAATATGATTTAGAGTATTATTAATATGATTTAGAGTATTATAAATCTTAACTATCTGCATAATTATAAATATAAGTATAATATTATAGAATTTTAGTATGATAAAAGTTATATAAGAGAGAATAAGTAGATAGTCAATATTGATTCATTAAGATATAACCAAATCATATAATTGATTAATTTGTATAATCACAATTAATATAATTTAGTCAATATCCTAAATTTATAAATTTTTTATTTTTTATATTAATCTTTATATCAATTCATGTAAACTATTCAAAATTAATATACAAAAATTTGTCCTTTTATTCGTGTATAACTTCTATCCTTAAATTACAACTCATTGGTACTTTTATCAATTTCTATGTCCAACAAGCGTTTTCAATAGCTATATATATATATTCAAGAACTAAATATAAGAAAAGAAAACAGTTGAGAAAATTAAACGAGAATAAAATGGGAACTTATGGTCGATTTGTTTTTCTCGGAAATCACGGGGGGAATCTTCTGCTATATTCGCTATTGACTGCGCACTTGAAATTTTGTCCTCGATTTATTTAAAAAAAAAAAAACAAAAAAAGAAAAGAAAAGAAAAGCCATAATAATATATTACTATTTTCTGCTTTGTTTTTTTTGTTGTCGTCTAAACCATAATAATGCAATGCTTAGAATATAATTTTTGTAACTTTTAAATTTGTTTCATTTCTCATTAAAGAGGTTTCATACTATATTTTTATATTTTTCTGTTACACTAATTTATATTAATATGATTTAAAATATAAAAATATAATATAAAAAAATTATACTTATTTAAATTCGTCAAATTTGTAGTCCCGCAACAATACTCGAAAAAAGAAAAAAAAAAGAAAGTCGGGCCGTTGTGGTAGACGTTGATTTGCGGGCTCCGTGGGCCCCACCGACCCCACCATCGTTCGCCAGAAGATTCTCCATCGGGAGGGAAGGTCACGGCCAATGGACGGGCGCCTTTAACTACCATTGATTTTTTACTTAGGATGATGTGGGGGAGAGAGGGTACGTGGACCCGATCTTTGTGTATAGTTACTTGTGCGGTCTTTTGCGCATCTTCTCATTATTATTTTTTTAAAAAATATATATAAGATGTGCAATAAAATAAAATAAATGTGCAATAAAAATGATAAAAATGTGTAAATCCATATCAAAAAAAATTCTTAAGCACACCTTGTATTTTATTTTTTCATGTTATTATTAACTTATTACATATAATATATTTAAGAAAAAAAAAAAAAACCTAGAAGGTGCATGGAACCTGCATAAGCCCATGCCCATCAGGTCACTGGGCGGGGCTCCGTCCATGTAACCACGGCCTAGAGGAATTACAATTCACCATATGCCACTTTTTCCACGACAAGCCAAACATTTGAGACTTAAAAAAAAAAAAAAAATCTTCAGGGTTGTTTGGTTTAATTAGAGTTTTCAATTTTTGAGTTTTGTTAAATAAAAAAAAATAAAATTACATTAAGTTCATATTATTTAATTTCTCTTATTTATTTAAAAATTACAAATATTTCTTTTCCTTAACAATATAAACATAAAATGATTTCTTTTTTTATATTTCTCACTATTTCATTTACAAAAAATTAAAAATCCACTAAGTACAACCAATTACCATTCTCTCTCACTTCTTTACTTTTCATTTTTATCACTTAACCACTTATTCCCATGATATCAAATTAAAAATTTTAATTCTATTATTTTACTAAATTCAACTTATTATCTCTTATTTTTTATCTTAAATTCAATTTTGTCACTCAACTTATTATTTTAAATTCTCTTTTTATTTTTTTTTCTTTTTTTGCATTTCAATACTCTACCACCATCTCTTATTTTATTTTATTAAAAAATTAGATTTTTAAAAATTTAAGTTTCTAATAAAATAAATAGTAATTTAACTAAATTTGATAGATTTTTTATTTTGTATATATTTGTATATTAAGAATTATAAGAATATAAATTTTTATCCTTTTTGTTTAAATTTTATAATTTTAAATTAAAAAAAAATACTATGAAATTGCTTGATTTTACTTGTTTGTCATTTATATTTGAGTTATTGATTCATGGTTCTTGTGATATAAACAACCTTAAAAAATTCATATTGTTATTTTATTCTTATTTCTTGTCTTTCTTAACCTTTATCACGGTGAATATTACCACTTCTCTAACTACATATAAGGATGAAGATTTCAAGGTTAAAAGGAATTGTTAAATTACATGTATTTATAGTTATATAATATAACTGAAAAATATTTTAAAAAATTAAAAATAAAATTTTTTATCCATTTTCATATGACATCAAATAGATTTAAAAAGTAAAAATATTTTGTTCTTATTGTGTACCTCATAATTTTATCAAAATATAGATAAGTCAAGTTATAATTATTAGTTATATTAATATTGAAATCTTTATTATTATGACTTGTAAACAATTATAAATTTTTTTATTAATATATATTTTTTCTTTTTATTTTACTTCAAAATATAATATAACATGTGTAAAAAATAATAAAATAGCTGTTACTGATAAAAAAAATAGTAAAATAAAAATGATAGATAATAAAAAGTAACAGTAAAAAATTATCAAAGTAATTGAATAGAAATTTAATGACAATTACTAAAGTAACTATTTTGGGTGTTAATTTGAGGCTTATTAATTTAATTTAGATAAAATTGATTGGGTCTGGTATGTATTAATCTCTTTATAGAAATGAAAATTGAAAGGATGTGACGCGAGTTTGTTAGTTTAGTTCCAATTAGTGTCGAGTTTAGTATTTCTCGATTTGGCCAGCCAAAAAGTACGTGGTGATCTATAGTGAATACATTTTATTTTCATTGTCTAATTCAAAATTCAAGATTAGTGGACATGTTGCTTATCGCCAAAGCCTCAAGAAATTAACTAACGAGTTATTTTGGTGCTTCCCAAACATTACTGGACAACATCAATATAAGGCAAAGTGGCGATCGCTCATTCTTGTTTTTCCTCCTCAACCTGGTGCATGTGCGACTGTAGAATGGTCCCCCAGTGGGTTCTCAAAGGTGACCCAACACCCCCTTTTATTTTCTAGCTAAAGACTCCCTACTCCAAATTCGTGATTAAGTAATTAAGGCCCTACCATAAACGTGAACAATAAATTATACTTTACAATCTCCAGAAGCCGGTAGGTTTGATTCTCAGCCGCAGGAATATTTACCTAACTCACAACAAGAAAACAAATATAATTGGATCAAAAAAAAAAAAAAGAAAACAAATATTAAATTGAGCTTACGAGTAAAACAGTTTTGCGAGTAAAAGGTTTTGACAACCAACGCACGGGAGCTCTCGTCTTTTGGGAAAGTCCTTTGTACGAGTCATTTAATGTGTTTTATTTTCTACATGACTTGTGTTAAAATCTCGCAAGATTAT
The DNA here is from genome assembly GCA_020883675.1 of Bruguiera gymnorhiza. Taxonomy (NCBI): domain Eukaryota; kingdom Viridiplantae; phylum Streptophyta; class Magnoliopsida; order Malpighiales; family Rhizophoraceae; genus Bruguiera; species Bruguiera gymnorhiza. The sequence goes on along the minus strand of JAIRCJ010000197.1, from coordinate 1,195,225 downwards.
GGTACCAGGTCTTGTAGAGAGTCTACATTTATTTTGTAGATAGTTCGGATTCATTTTGAGCATATCTTGTGAAAACTGATTTAATCATATCTTATAAAATAAATATGGACAATTTACACGATAATATATATATATATATATATATATATTTTTTTTTTTGTTCGACTTAGTTTTAAGAACTGATTTTTTCAATTAAATTCAAACTCAAAAGCTACGGTTCTGAAAATAATTTTAATACCATTAAACTATAGATCATCGATTAAGGACTAAATTTGTGTCGATAAGCTAAAAAAAACATCAAATCATTTTCAATAGTTAACAAGCTAGGATAATTCTTTTTTTGTTTTTTTTTCTGAACAGCTAAGAAGTAATATTCATAGCATCTCTGATAACAGGAGACACCCATAAAAAACCTGTACAAAAAGGAGCCCTATCAAGCAAGGATAATTCTTTATGTGTATAAAGCAATTCCTTCGTGTAGAAGTGGGAAGCGACCTTGTTTTAATTTCCATTTTTGAACACTTTAAGTTGGTTAATTGCATAAACTAATAGAATCATAGCAAGATCTACCAAAACTCTACAATTCCGTATTACTTTTATTAGGTTGAGTTTGGAATTAAGGCGGCCAACCAAACAATTAGCTCTTAAATTTATTTTTTTTTTTTTAAAGAGTTTCTGCTGATTTCCGTTTCAAGAAGACATAAAACAAATTTAATCTATAGTTGGAGAGTGTCAGTATTTCTAAGCCCCACCATGCATGCTGACCAAACATAATTGAGGTGACTAAACAATTCCCATCTACTTAAGTTACATGAAAACAATATGCAATGGCCTATATTATGATTGAAGTTTGGCATTGCCTCCAATGGTATGAGATGACTTCTCTCTACCTTAAGCAAAATGCATGTATAATAAGCAAGCAATATTGTTTGTTTCTAGGGAAAGTGTATTCGCACAAGTCAGACTCTGAGCATTGATTGCTGCTCCAAACTGTACCGTTACTTAAGCAATAAGGAAAAAAAAAAAAAACCAACCTTTGGCCGAAAGCCTCGTGAATTTTCGTAACTAAAAGTGCATTTGGTTCATCTTTTTTCCTCCCTTTCTTCGGATGGAAGCATTTGGTTCACTTAATTAGTACAATCTAAAAAGCACAATTCTTATTTCCTGAACTTTCCGAAGTAAAAAGCAAAAGGGTGTTTGATTATGCAATACACGTTTTTTTCTTTATGATTTAGAGAGGTTACGGGATGAGCCAAATTCTGGTCCTAAATGTTTATCAATTTTTTCAATTAAATCTTAAACCTTTTAACTTTTTCAAATGATTCCGAAACCATAAATTCCCATCCCAACTCTTTTGCGGGACGAAATTAGGTCAAAACATTGAAAACATATTTTGATTCAACGGAATACACAAGAAAAATTTGAAAAAAAAAAAAAAAGGGAATGCCCCTTTTACTAAATTTTCAAGAGTCGGGAGAGCTCTAATTTCTTCATAGCTCCCCCTCTCTTAGCTTGTGCCATTTTTCCCTTTCTTCTATTCTAGATGATGCATTCTCAAATCTTGGCTTCCTTTCAGAAAATTTTCAAAGTAAGCTACTAGTATACAAAGTGAAAGCAGAGATGTGGAGGATGTTTGTCTCTTTCTTCCCCCTATCCCTGGTAATGAGCAAAGGGGAGAGAAATCATATTGGGTTTTGTGTTTGATTTGAGAAGAGAAAGGACAGGCTGTTGAAAAATAAGAGGTGTGTAATGAAATCAGGGTTTTCTGTGTTTTTGGTAAATGTCTCTTAAATTGGCCCATTTCCCTTTATTTTATTTGTTTACGTGCACATTTTGATTTTTTAATTTCTACTATTTTTATATTATGTTTGGTCAAAATATATTTTTAACATTTTGATTAGATTCTATCTAGAAAAGGATTCAATTGGGATGAGAATAGAAGGTTTAGAACTCATTCAAAAAAAAGTTAAAAAGTTTAAGACTTAATTAAAAAAAATTAACTAACGTTTAGAACAAAAAATTTGCTTATCCTAGAGAGGCTACAGTCCTGCAGAATTTTCTGCCCATAATACATAAGTTAATTATTTAATTGAAAATCATAGAATAGTATGTGCAATCATAAACTAATATTTGTTTTACCACAATTACGCGTCCAATTTCGTTTTAAAAAAATGATTTCCATACTAAGATCGTGCGGCTCCATATTTGATAAAATGGAAAAGTAGCTTATTTTCGTTTGACTATATTGATTATTTTTATGACTGTTAAACTAAGGGCAAAACTATGTGAGAAATAAATGAAGAAAGAAAATAGAAAGATAACACAAATATATATATATATATATAATTCAGACATAATGACATACGTTTATGGTCTAAAGATTCACAACGCTTATATATATTTTTATTGAATTGCGTCTCTCACGTTTATCATTGTTGCACAGAAAAACCAGCGAAGTGGCTGTTTTCATTATTTCAATTGCATTTTACAAAACCATATGCACCAAATTATGAATGTAACCTCAGAAATAAATTGTATATTATTATTTAAAATAATAATTTAATATAATTTTTATTAACTTAAATTTGAGTGTTTTTACTGTTATATATTACTTAATATACAGAGATTTATAAATATATATATATATAAAATTAAATTTTAAATTTATTAATTTCATAATTTATAAATAATAAATTATTTAAATTTAATAATATTTAAATAATGAAATTTTTATAAAAAATTAAATTAAATTATTAATAAATGATGTGTACCTCAATTTATATATACTATAATTAACATCCTTTTAATGCACGTTGTTCTCTTGTAAAAAAAAAAGAATCAACATATCATTATCATTTAATGACTTTAAGTGGTCTAATCTTCTAAAAAAAACAAAAAAACAAAAAAAAATAAGTACGGTCTGTGAAGCCACCTCGGATACACGGAGGTAAAACGGTGTCCTCGGAGCTGGAGACAAAAACAATTGTAGACCCCACAAAAGACCAAAATACACGAGGTTGACTTGTTACCATTGGCCGATGTTGTTTGCTGTCGTGGCAAAGTAATTGACTTTTGGTGGGGACTAACGGACGTTTCTTTCGGGTTAGAGAGGAACAGGGTCCCACCGGGACAGAGAAAGTTTCTGCCAACGTGGCGCTGATGTGAAGTCAGGAAAGCCACGACTCAGTGCTGACGCGGACATTCGGTTTTGTTTATTAAAAAAAAAAAAGTTTCCGATGGAAACGCAAGGGTGAAAGAGAGTGAAGACGAAGAGTTCCCGAAACAGAAGGGAAACTGTGCACGAAAAGGGGTAAAGGGAGACGGAGGAAAGGGTCAAAATTACAGCATGTTTGGGTAAAGTCAACTCTGATGATCTCAGATGACACTTTCTCCTTTGTTTGTGGAGACTGGATCAATAACTCTAGTGCCAGGTTACGCAGCTAATGACGATTAAAACTGATAAATGATGAATGATAAATTTAATGGTAAAAACACGATTTCAGTGAAGGAGGCTTCCGTCTCGTGGAATCTAAACAAGTATCACAGCCTTTCCCTTTTATTTATTAATATATATATATATATATATATATATATTTCATCGGTTCAAACTTATTAAATTTGAGTTATAAAATATAACTTTATTATTATATAAAAACTCGTCCTTCAAAAGAGATATTTTGTAAATTTAACATTACACTATCAAAATTATTAATAATTATTAAATAACTTTTTATATAATTGAACCAAACAGACATTAGTCGGACTCTTATGATTGTTGCATTTAATTTAGTATGGTTAAAGTGAAGAAAGCCGGAGGCTAGTTTCTTTTATTATGGACTTCGACCTTCTGTTTTAAGGAAGAAAAGGTTATTAATCCATTGCACATAATTAGAATTTCGATCCTCCGGGAACTTATTTTGTTAATATGCATATAGTTAGAACTAAATATAGCATTGAAATTTAAAAAAAAAATGTAAAAGTATCGAAATTAAATTCGCTCACGTTACTTGTACGCAAATTCTCTTTTCTTCATGGAATCGTGGAGCAAGGCAGTTGTTGATGATTGATCACTCTATAGGGTAATTCAACAAGATTGAAATTTCTCCTAGTCTTGATCCCCATCTTGAAAATTAATTAGAACCGAATATTGTCATCTTAACGTCAAGCTATTTATGGACCAAAAAAAAAAAGTCTTTTAACAACACGGCAGCGACAATCCAATTCTATAAGTTAATATTACCTCTCTCTCTCTCTCTCTCTCTCTCTCTCTCTCTCTCTCTCTCTCTCTCTCTCTGTTTTTTGAAATAGTATCTTTGTTGTATGTTTGAAAATATGTGCTTGTTGAAATAGTCTTTTTTATTTTTTGGTTCGTAAGTTCTAGCATTCAAATCCTAGTTATTAAAATTAAGGGTCTAATTGCAGAATTATTAAACTAATGTTGAACCGAAAGTCTTTAAATCTGTTACAAGTAATAGACTAAGTCTTGGTCGGCCGAGAATAGTGCTTCTTCAATCACTTGAATTTGATCTAGTAGTCAATATTGTCTACTTGTTTTAAAAAAAAAAAAAACAGAAAGAAAGAAAGAAAAAGGAATCATGCTAAAAAAAATCGTTTACTTGTCTTGGGCCTTGGGACTGGTGTAGGCTTTTTAGTTGAAACTAACATTAATAATTGCTACTTACCATATAAAAATAGTCCTCGCCTCAATTAGGTCATTTTTTACGCAACACTAATTGGAGATAAGTTGAAAGTGTAATGTTTGCGCTCACTTGAATATACCTAATTTAGATTTTTAAATGTTTGAATGCTCGAATTAAGAGTAGTGATTAAATTCAAACGAATTAAAAGGGAGAGACTTAATTCATAATAGAAAGAAATGACTATAAGCAATTTATGTAATTAACTTCAATTAAATTAGTTAGGGATTGAGGTTGGTTTTGTTGTTGTTGATAGATTAGACAGCTTTTGCATGTAATTAATAATCATTTCATCTAATTTCAATCTTATAATATAGGAATTGATGGACGATTCCTAACAATGCGACAGCAGTAATAAACACGAGACCATGAGTTTTAATTTCCAATTGTCTCATTGTGTGTAGCCACACGAAAGCCAAAATCAATTGTGTAAGCATGATTACTTAGTAATAAACTAATGCACGAAGTTAGGACCTTCCATCATTGGAATGAAAAGTGGCGAAAGTCTTGTAAGGTCGCTGAATTAATTTGAGACCTTCACTGTGTTGTTGCCCAACGTCCACGCCAAGATGCTGACTGTAGACTTAGAACTCCGTGATTTCAGCGTAGGAACGTCCATCATGATTTAAAGTAGGCTAGGCGGTGCCCAACAATACGGGAAACACAACATTTGTTCCTGATTGACCGCAAACCTAATTAGATCAACTGGATTTCACTTTTCACTTTGATCCATGGTGATTCAAAGTCTGGCGGCCAACTAATATGCTGTTTGAAACTATACAAGAGTAACAGTACGTGCACCCAACAGCAAAATCAAACACCCTACAACCCCCCACCTTTGTCATGTTGAGGAATTCACTGTTTTGTCATTTGCTTTCTTTGCAAGCTAGCAGGGGGGAGAAAGAGATAGATAAGGGATCTCTACATGCACGAGAGAGCGCCCTCTAACATTTTAGAGAGATAACTAATAAGAAATAATCCAGCCCAAAAACAAATATAACCCTTTGCGGATTATGAAGCGGTAAATAGTAATTATTGTGTCAATAGTTAGTAGATTGCACACATAAATATGTTTTCTAGAGTATGATGAAATATAATGTAACGAAGTTTTATCAAAAATTTATCTCATCACTCAAATTTCTTAACCTTAGGCTCATAGTCATCAACTACAATGGCTAGAGTTTTACCAGGTGCCACCAGACAAAGTGGTTTGTCTGTACGTTGGGGGACTTAGTGGTTTTTGCTTTTTTTCTTGGTAGGATCAGTGGCTGTAGAATCGTAGATGTATATACTTAGGATGCAAATTACTAATAAATAAAAAAAAAAGTTAAGAGACAATTGATATAAATAAACGTAAAATTAAATATAAATTTTTTATAATCATTAATTACAATTAATTTTTGTATAAAAAAATATGATAATTATAATTAATAATTATGATAAATTTTTATATAATTTTTTATTTTTTTTACGTATTTTTTATAATAAAATCCTTAATAACAATGAACTCATCCGATTTATTTGACAAAAAAAAAGAGAGAGAGAGAACTCTTTGAATCCCGCGTGATGGCATTGGGAAAGATGGATGATTTTTACTATCACATCCTAGGCCTTTAGTTTGTCGATACCGACCTTCCTCGGTGATGAAGATCATTTTCAATGAGCAGGCTACGAAGCAAGGGTCCCAATCTACCAGTTACGCACCATCATATAATTGCAAGATAAATTTGCCATGTAGCTAGACAGCGGTCAAAGTGATCTTAAGAGCATTGTAATTCTATATATTACTTGTTCAAAAAGAACGAAAAGAAACTATATGCATATTTTAAGCTTTGAAAATGTACCAACTTGAACGTCAATGTCAATTTATTTTTGGGGAAATTGACAGTTGCCTGCTAGCTAGCTTGATTGCAATTGACAAAGCTGAATGAATAATTTTCGAAATCATGTTGTTGGCCACTAAGCACGCTGTTTTCTCATATGCTCAACGTGGACAAAATCCTAACATTTTCCTAACTTGGGGCTTTTCAGATTGGTTTCCAAGTTCCAGTGAAAGTGAAACATGTCTTGTAATATCGGAGAAACAACAAGCTAAGTTAAGAAGCTCTTAGTCATGGCTTGTAATGATGTCTTTATTCTCTGAAGTCGAAAAACACAAGAGTTAACTTTACTTTTGTTTGATCTATTGAGAGTCTTGTAAGTTACATAATAAGGGGTTTATTTTCTGTGTTTTTTTCTAATTGATTATGACTGAGTTTCGAAATCAAGATTTTTATGCCTGGAATGATTCTTGTATCATTAAACAATACTCATTGATAACGCTTGTATGATTCATAAGTCTCACACCTTCCCAATCTTTAAAATGGCCTTAGGACATTAAAAGAAATGGGTTGTCGGTTTTAGTGAATAGAATATAAGCAACCCGGTTGAAGCGATTTATTTTTGTTTTTAACAGCAGTTTTTAACAGCAGCCCAAGCAAGTTGCTTGAGGTCAAACTACGTAAAGGGATAGAGAAACCAACTTCCAAATTGTCCTAATGGCCCAAAAAAAAAAAAGAAAAGAAAAACGCAACAGCATCTGTTTCTGTGTACTTGCATAGAAAAATATACTATGGACAGCAAGAGCATGAACAATTTGCCCAAAAGGATAGCGTATTCAAAGAATGATGAGAGAGGGCAAACTCTCAGCTGCGTATCAAAAGAACCCAAAAAGAATGCAGCGACAAAAACAAGAATACAATGTCTCCAACCATATTTCTAGAGTCTTTTTGACACATTACCTAAGTGGTAGGGTTCAAAACATAAGTAGAGATCAAAATGATTCTTTTGTTCTCAACTTGCAGTTTGTAAAAGTCAACTTTACACATGAAGTTGAAACACATGATCCTTCAGGTGGTTCGTGAGTTGTCTTTCACGCCCTTAGCTTTCTTTTAGTGAGCAAGTTGCACTTTTAGAAAGCCTTTTAATCAGACACGAGGGAAAGCTCCAAATGTTGCCTCACATGTAGTCTCCGAAAGAAACTTTTTGATTGCCTATCAAACAAAGCGAGAAATACATGCAATTGCTAAAAATTTGGAAATAGAATTTACGCCACTAACCACAAAATCTCATTATAAAGTCATATGAACTCTTAGTTTCAATTATAAAGTTCAATCTCTAATACATACAAACTAAGGAGATAGGATTCACGTACACAAGAATTTGATACAAGATAAGGATTTGGGCATTTTAAATGCTAACTGCAGCAGTAGTCTTCAAAGAGGCATTGTTGTTTGTACAATTAATCTGGAGCAAGTGGCATTAATGTTATTGCCTGAGAGCTACACGCCACTGAAATTCCGGTCACAGAATCTGAAAACAACCGATAGGCAAATTATATATATTCAGGTGATGACTGATGTTGTTTGATTCATCCGAGAAAGTCAAAGAACATATCAAGGCATGCACATGGTACAAACAAAAGGCACGAGGTAGATGAGCGAGTGCTGCATCATTGGTGCTTATTAGGAGTCTTTTTTTTTTTTTTTGGATTAATTGGCTAACAAGTTCATCTGCATCTAACATGCATCTTCAAATTCTTTGTTTTGTTTATATTTGTTAAAGTTTAATATGTGATGCATTTTTTGAACTCACTAAACAATTTAAATTTTTAGATTAAATGGTTTCTTAACATGTTATAACCAAAAAGACTTGAATTCTAATTGCGAAACTCTACAAACAAAGTGAATTTGTATTTTATCCATGTATTCAATTCAATGGACTTATGCATGTAGAGACGCAATAAAGTTTTCTTTTTTACCTTGTATTAGCAAAGAAAAAGATCGGCATTATTTGTTTAGAAAATAACTTCATCAGAATCACATTGTGTACATTGAACATGGGGTGTGCTCTTTTCTCTTTGCTAAATAATATTGAAACCCAGAAATTAACTTAGCCCTAAGCATTGTTTCCCAGGAGTCACTGGCCTAATTTCATTGCTGAAAAAACATTATACCTATGGACTAACTAGCGACCCTGAGCTAATTACAAAGCAGATAAAGAAACAGAACTGATGGATTAGTGGGCTAATATTACGGGAGAGATATGCACTGGACGTCAATTGTCTGGTTGAGTCTATATCAATTGGGATGGGATGGGTCTATATGCATTCATGGGCCTAGCGAAATGAGACCCTTGTTATCGTAACCAGAAATTGTCAGGATTTGAGCCTAGCTTTTCAGAGGAGAAACCTCAAATTGCAGTTATTTGGGCCCTTATTTGTGTTTTGTGTGAGTATTGAAGAATTATGCTTCTTCTCTCTCTCTCTCTCTCTCTCTTTTTAATTGACTATAATTAGAATTAAAATTTGAGACATTCAATTCTAAAAATAACTTTAATACAATTTTTTCAATTAACCAGAACAAAAAAGATAAAATTATGCTTTCCTCACATAAAAATTCAAAGTAACGAAAATTTCTGTGATCATAAATTACAATAAGATTAGAGAAGCACTTTTATATATATATATATATATACAATTGTGTCAATTAACCAGCACAAAAAAGATAAAACTATGCTTTCCCCACATAAAAATTCAAATTAACAAAGATTTCTATGATCATAAATTACAATAGGATGAAAGATGTATATGCTTTTTTCAATTATTATTATTATTAAAACTTAAATTTTATGAGGATTTGAAATAACTGGAATTTAATTATAATATAGCGAACGCACAATGATGAACCAAAATTAATTTCTGGACTTCACTTTCTTTGTTCCTTTTTTTTTTTTCACTCCTACACAGTAATTTCTCTAAATTTTAATTTCAGTGCAATCGTCAATGAAGTCATCATTCTAGAAAATTTTTTGACCATTTCTGGCCAGTAAAACAATTATGACTGAGGCCTAGGCGGTTAAATTAAAATTAAACTCCAAGAAGAACATTTGGAAAACAGCCACCAAATAAACCTAGACCATTTGCAAACACATGTAGAAAACGGCGCCGCATTCGGGGAAATGAGCGCTTACGATTAACCAGCCACCATTGCTTTTTGCTCCACCGACAATTGTGGGTCAAAACCACGAGCCGCGGGTAGTTAATAATAGTAAATAGTAAATACACACCCAAAATGATTTTTTTTTTTTTTTACAAAATACGGTTAAAAATTAAAACCCAAAATTTCAATTTTCAATTTCTCCTTCTTCTCTCACATTCTCTCTCTGTATCTCTCTCTTTGGTAAGAAACAAAATAAGAACACCCCAAAACAAGCAAAACCAGATAAATAAAAGAAAAGGAAAGAAACAAAGAAAGAAAGAAAGAAAGTCATAGAATTTTACTTTTGTGGATGGCTCTTTAATGATAATCTTTTTGTAATTTTTTTAAGAACACCAACTTGCTCTTTACCATTTGCTTCTTTGAACTCTTACAGTTCCCACTTCAAAAATCTATTATCTCAAGTCAATTTAAAGTACTTTATCTCTTTTATCTTATGTCCCTCAGTTCCTGTCTTAACACAAAGTCTGATTCTATCTCTCTCTATCTCTTTCTTTAATGGCCTCCAAGTTTAAGGCTTTACTTCTCTTCTGCATCTTCTTCATCTTCATCAATTACGATCCAATCATAGGCCTAGAAACAGGCTGTGCCAACCGCTGGATCCACATCAGACGGCTGCCAGAAAGGTTCAATCTTGATCTCCTCACAAAGTGCTCTGAATATCCACTAATTGAAAGTTTCTGCTTTTATTTACCAAACCATGGCCTTGGCCCCAAGACCCACAACCGCTCTCATTCTTGGTACCGCACCGACCCTCTCTTGATGGAGCTCACCTTCCATCGCCGTATGCTGGAATATCCATGTCTGACTTCAGATCCCAATCTTGCAAATGCCATCTATTTGCCTTACTATGCAGGGATCGATGCGCTTAGATATCTCTATGGTCCTGATGTCAACAGCAGCATGGAACATGGACTGGATTTGTATGAGCATTTGAGAAACAATGAAGGGTGGATATGGAAAAGGCGTCGTGGGGTTGACCATTTTCTTATTATGGCGCGTCCCGCTTGGGATTTCTCTCAGTCTCGTGATGCTGATCCTCCGATTTGGGGCACTTCGTTCCTTGAATTGCCTGAGTTTTACAATGTAACTGCTTTGGTTGTTGAGTCCAGGGCTTGGCCTTGGCAGGAACAGGCTGTTCCTTACTTGACCTCATTCCATCCACCAAGTTGGGCATTGCTTGAGTCTTGGATTAAACGCGTCAAGGCTTCTCGTAGGACCACTTTGATGCTTTTTGCTGGTGGGGGTGGGCTGGGAGCCACCCCAAATATCAGAAAAAGCATTAGGATTGAATGTGAAAATAGCACTGGTAGTAGTGCTAGTTTGGGATATAGGGGGTACCAATACTCCAACGTCTGTGGCATTGTGGATTGCTCCAATGGGATATGTGAGCATGACCCAATAAGGTACATGAGGCCAATGTTACAAGCCACGTTCTGCTTGCAGCCTCCAGGGGACACACCGACACGGCGGGCCACCTTTGATGGGATCATTGCAGGGTGTATTCCTGTTTTCTTTGAAGAACAATCTGCAAGATCGCAATACGGGTGGCACTTGCCTGCAGAGGCTTACAGGGAGTTTGCTGTGTTTATACCGAAGGAGGATGTGGTCTTCAAAGGGTTAAGGATTTTGGATGTGTTGATGGGAATACCAAGATCTCGGGTAAGGAGGATGAGTGAAAAGGTCATAGATTTGATGCCAAGCGTTATGTACAGGAAGCATGGCAGTTCTTTGGACTTGAGAGACAAGAAAGACGCATTTGATATTGCTATTGAGGGTACCTTGAGAAGAATAAATTCCAGGCTCAAAGGAGTGTTTTTTGATCAGTGACCAGAATTCTAGCAATTGTGCTTATTATGTATTGCTTCTCATTGTAACTACCCTTGTTGTTCTTGGTTAGGCTTGCACAGAAAGATAATATGTACTTGCACTGTATCACTATTAGGTTGTTCAATTTTATAGATAATATATATGGATGTTAAGTTTCTAAGCACCTATGTGTGGGGATGTTAAATTTTGGGGTGCTGGTGACAGTCAATAGGAAAATGACATGGGAATGAAGTTGGGAAGAAGAAGAGTCTGTAATACTAGGAAGAATTTCACGAAATGAAGAAAAAAAGTAAAATTTATTCAAGGTGACAAAATTATGGGTAACCAAAAAGCAAGGTGAAAACAAAACAGAACAAAAGTGAGGTCGTCGGAGCCTTCACACATATGACATCTTCAATCATCTGCACTACAGATGCAAGCGAAGCGAGAAGCTAGAGAACATGTCACATGGAGTACCCTTTTCTCTGTTCGCAATGCTCGTCGATGGTAATGGAAACGAGATTTCATCCCCATCGGACAATTGCAGAACCCCATGTTAGACCAGCTCCAAAACCTGCAGCTGCAATGGTGTGGCCTGACTTCACCTTGCCACTTCGAACAGCTTCATCCAATGCCAGTGGAATCGAGGCAGCGCTTGTGTTGCCATAATTCGCCAGATTTGATATGACCCTTTCTGCTGGGACTTCTAAACGTGTAGCTACAGCATCAAGGATCCTTTGGTTTGCCTGCAGAAAAATTACCTGTGTCATATCTTCACCTGAGTACATTGATACGGTGACCTGTATGTTTTACGACCCTTCAAAAGCAGATTTAGTTTTGGCAAGCATCTCATAGTTGGCACAGTTTCAGTGCTTTCTGAAACTATCTAATGTACTGCATACACAATCTCATAGTGCAAATTACCTAGGTTTCATAATATCTTTAAATAAAAGGAAGGTGGGGCGTGAGGCGGGTGTGTTTCACAACTTGCCCTCTGTCCCTTCTATCACGTCACAAATCTTAGGTGTTGATTGGGGAGAAGAGGAAGTAATTAGCCCAGTTACTTCCTCAACGACCAATCAAACTCTTATTTATTAGAACTTTGGTTAACCCCAAATGGTCAACCCTGTGGTGGAATCATATATATCATTTTACCATTTCATGATAACAAGTTACCATTACAACAGAAAGCAATGATCAACAAACTTGAGTCCTATGGTAGAATTCAATGTGCTTAAGACGTCTCTTTAGAAAGAACCATAATGTTATCCTTGAACATAAAAAGTTTATGTACAGACCTGGTGAAGAAGTAACCAATCAATGCTAGATCCGGACAGACCAGCCTTTTCTAGAGCAGACTCTATGGACTGGGGCACACATCTCACAGCAAAGCGAAAGACCTCTTTTCCATTCATTTGAATGCAGGAATACGAGGAGTGTTTTGGAGGGAAGCCTAAAACTGAACCATTCAAGCTTAATGCATGATCTGCTTCATTTTCTTTGATGGATGCACTTAAATGTCTGCACAAAGGATATATGCACAATCAGATTACTGAGAGAAAGAATCAAACAATTTGCTCACTAAGGAATTATGAGCAACATATACCTTTGACCATCACCATCACTATGCAAGTCAAAACTAAACAAGCCATCATCCTTGCCATCACAGGCCTACAGAATCATAGAAATGGGAAATAACAGCATAGTAGAAACATCAATAAAACAAGAAGACAAAAAACATTAAAACACGGCATCCCAAATATCAACCAATTATTAACTATCTGAAATAAAGGCAGATCCATAGACATGCATGCAGATAGTTAAACAAAAAAAAACGGCCAAAATTTTCAAGAAAGACTTGAATGCAAGGCACAGGGCTATACTCTAACAGAAGAAGCCATAGACATACCTGCACTACTACAGCACCAGCAGCATCCCCGAAGAGAATGCAGGTGCCTCTATCTGCCCAGTCCACATATCGAGAAAGAGCATCAGCACCTATCACTAACACATTTTGAAATGCACCTCCTACAATTGTGATGGGAAGAGTTAAAACAGTTTTGGAAACCTGGGAGCTCCAGTAAAGGATTATAACAGCAAAAGCAACAACTTGTTACCCCTAATGTGACAAGCAGCTGAGACTAGACCCAGCACAAATCCACTGCAAGCAGCTGTAATATCATAAGCCAAAGGATTTCGTTTGCAGCCCAAAGCTCTTTGAATCTAAAGATTCAGATAATAATGGTAATAAGGAAAATTTCCATGTGCGAAGCAGACTCAAAGAACCATGAACTCATGCAGCTAAGCATCAAGGATGGGAATTGTCATATTATCCCCAGACAAGTAAATCTTCCTATGGATGAATACCTGAGGAGCACTACCAAAAAGATCCTCTGGTGTGGAGGTGCACAACAATACCATGTCAACATCATCAGGATCAACTTCTGCCATCTGCAAAGCTTTTCTTGCTGCCTCTGTTGCTAGAGAAGTCAAGCTATCTTTTCCTGGAACATTACAACCAGACTCAAGTAGTTAATTGCTTGCATAGAAAACATTTTCTAGAACAAAATCATGTACCTTCCCCTCTACAAACAACAGCTTTATAGAGAACAACATCAGCATCTGAAATTATGAAGCATAACCAGCAAAACACAATGTTCAAAATTTATGTTCTGGCAACCATAAGATGAAATCCCTTCACAGATATTTGAGACCCTATTAACATTCTGATAGTCTAGATGCCTAAGCAACTTATTCACTAGACACCACCATCACAGTTTAAGAGGACACTTACAAGCCCACTAAGCTCAATGCCATTATGGTGAATTTCATACCATGATTAAGAGGCTAAACCATAAAGCAAACAGAAAAAATACAGAAATTTTGAAGCCATCCAACATAGGACACCAGATTGATATGAAAGAAAGACCCAACCTGTAAGTACTCTTCGATTCCGAATCCCTGTGCGAACAGATATCCATTCATCAGAGGTATCAACCAGTTTTGCAAGATCATCATTTGAAACCTGGACATTTGGTACTGCTGATCCACAACCAATTAACTTGCAGCCTTTACTAACAAGCCTGTTGAAACAAGTTTTTTAATTTAAAGATTTCCGAAGAGCATTAGACAGGAATAAGATTCTCAGATCTAAAACAAGTTCTAGAACCACTAGGTGTTGTAAAACATTCATGCTCAAGCTATGGAGAATTAGCAAAACCTAACTTCTTTGCAAATTACAATAAAACAACCAAAAGTAAGTATCAATTAACTAAAGGACAAACTTCAACCAAATAATTTCTCCTTTGCAGTAAAGTAAGTATTGGCTCAGTTAAAAATCTCTGCATTTATAAGATTCAGCATCCTTCAAATCATGTGAAGCTCACACAAATGATCTCATAGCAATATATTCTCACATTCCCTATCAAAAGGTTTGAGAAGGAGAACAAGAGGCAACTCAATTTGACAACATCAAAAGTTTCTCCTTGAAAATAAGCAAGAGATGAAACCAAGAAAGAGGACACCATACAAAGTTTTAAGCATTTACTAACAAAACAAACAAGCAACTGCCAATTTATTGGTTACCTTGGCCTCATTATACTTGTTTTAACAAACAATTATACTGTAATATATAAAACTAGGAATCTATCCCATCACTCTAACATATTATTTGGACAATTTTTGCAGGAGAGAATGTCTCCAGTTGTTTTCCAACCATTAAATCCCACAATAGTACACCCGAGGGAGCGCAAAACCATAACACTAAAGAGAATATTGAAATGCCAGGGAACACACACTTAGGTAGTTGGACTGATTTGAATTCTTGTTTACTCATTCACAGAATTCAATGCTGCTTAAACAAATGGTGTTAGCTAAATTAATTCTTGGTATATCCCTTTTTGGTACATCTGAAAAATTCCTGGTGTATCTTTATATTAACATCTTGTCCTTATCAATTATTCTAAGCATTGAATTTTCTTTGCATAAGCATCACTTGAAAAAGAATATCCAACAAGGTGACTGTGCAGAGACTCCTAGAACCAATATCCCATACAATCAATTATGAACTTGCAAATCCAAACTCTAGTACATAGTTAATTCAGACTCCAATCTTTCTGTGACCCGTTGAAGGCAAACTTTTTAAAATACCAACTTTAAAGCTATGCTAGAAAAGTTAGCCTCCTCAAAAAGCAAGTTACTTCCAGACGAAACATTAAACACATTCTACATGCTGAAACCATATTCAACTTTGACTTGATATAACATTATATTGTTTATCTCCCCCTATTATTAACTCTTAGTTCTTGTGCACGAAGCTTTCTCCTTGGACGGATAAGAAGGGCGTCCCCGGATCCCGGACTCCCACATTTATGTGGGGTACGGAGTCTGAAGAAGGGTGAAATGTAGGTAGCCTCACACTTGTGGGGTCTAGGGAGGCTTCCTTTGCCGGATAAATTACACTTTTTCTCTTCACTTCGATCACAGAATCCCTCTCGTCACTTCCAAAAGTTAATACCTAGTCCACGCACGATCTTCAGATAAATTTCCATTTCATTCAATAAACAAGCAGACTATTGAAGCAGAAATCCAGTAACAAAATCCAGACCCCACATGCATCAAAGACCTCTTTGCAATTCAGTAAACGAAAATTTATTCAATCACCCAATAAAAAAAAAAAAAAAGACAAACTTTACCTGGGAATTCGAGATTGAGAAGGAGAAAGCTTCTCTGCACCTTCAGCGGTGCTGGAGCACACAACCCTCCTGAATATTCTCTCATTGGAGCATAACCCAGATCCAAAATTCCCTATTGAAGGCCGGGTCCTCCTCCTTAGGCTTGGAACTGAAGAACTAAGGAACCCAGAAGCGTTTGCCATCAGAACAATCACTATTTTTCCCTTCTATACCAAAAATACAAATCAACCTTTGTACTGTTGTCGTGAGGAAAGAGGGAAAAGAATGATCTTTACACTGTAGCTCATAAATGAGAGATCATGATTGTGATTTAAGGAAATGAGTGGAAAGGACCAAAAAAAGTTGTTTTAAAAACAATAGAGATTAACAGAGACAGCAGACAAAGACACCCAGATTCAAGGTTTACAGTTAGAAGGGTGAGTCTAACAATGAAACTGAAAAGTATGGGGCGATTATGCCAATCCAAGTGAAGGAAAGTCCTATGCTTTCTATCTCTTCTCCATCCACCACTCTCTTATTCATTGAGTTCAGCCATGCTTTGTGCTTTGATTTCCTGCCCCTGAAGTGGGATTGCGGTGGATTGATACAATCGAAGTTGTGTCCAGCAAACACCACCTACCTCAACTGGCTATTTATTGACAAAGGCTAGCACCCGGAGCTGCCATTGGCTCGGCAAGCGACAAATATTGTTTTTTCTTTTTTTTTTTAAGGCTACGTGGCTGGTTTCATTGATGGGGATGATTTTTTTTTTTTTTAATATATCATCTGTTCAGTAAAATTTTTTGTTGTCCATTAGTTTTTGATAATTCTCAATTTTTTACAATTAAGGGAATAGAGAGGTGGATTCTCAGAATTCCACTGCTTTACAAGACCAAGTTTTTTATTTTTTATTTTTTATTTTCTTTTTAATCCTTGACATTTGTGAAGTTAGATAGGTCTGTTTAGCTAAAAGTTTTTGTGCATTTGTACCAATGAAAAAGGCCAATTGTTGTTTTGTTTTTTTCTCTAACCCCATCACTTGTTGATTGATTGATTTATTTATTTATTTATTAACAATTAGATATTAATAAATACTTTTATGTGGCACATTGTGTTAGCATGTGGACGACCATATTTAATACTATCCCACAAATATTTTCCTTTCTTCTGACTTGTTTTCCGTTTCCTTCAATCTCTCCATCAGATTCGTTGGTACCCGATCTATTGTAATTAATTGCGCCTGATTTTCCCCGTTTTCTATGGTTTAGTTGTTACTGATCCTATGTGATTTGTTGGGTCGGATAGGAAATATCAAAATATAATTTCCAGCTAGCTTAGATAAAACCAAGTATGACTAAATAATCCTGCTATTGAACAGGATAAATACTAATTTAATTCTCAATTTTTTTTGATTTTTTTCTAAATATTTTGTCATTTTTATATAAGTAATATAACTTAAAATTTTGTCCCAATTCAACACTTATCTTGGACGAAAAAAATAAATACACATTAAATAAGTAATAGAATATACCAATAATTTTCATTTTTAAAAAAAAAAAGTATTAAATTTGAATGAAATTTTAAGTTATAGAATTCAAATAAGAATAATAAAATATTTAAAATTATATTGAAAAATTTTTAGATCAAATTAGTACTTATTCCTAATTTGTACTATAACACGAAAAAAAAAAAGTCAGAGCGAGAAAAGAAAGAAGAGATAAATTCATTATTTGGGGACCAGCCGACCAGCATTGAAAGACGAATCAAGCATGTTTATTTGTTTTTTATTTTCTTGCTGTGTTAAGAAGCCCGTTAGCCCCTTAAATTACACAACAAAAATTTTAATTTTATACGTATCTCATAAATCCTCTCTCTCTCGTCCTATTCATTAGACTGAATTTTGGACACGAGACCTCTAGAAAATCAATAGCATGCCTGAGAGGGAAAAAAAAAAAGAAAAAAAGAAAGAAAAAAGGTGAGAAGAGGAATTATAGGTAGGTGTTGAGATTCCACACACGCACGGAACAGAAAAAACCGAAGTTGCCCAGGTTTTAGTTCTTGAGCGGATTAAAAGAGAGAGCAATTCGAGAAGGTTTGCATGAGACAAAGCAGAAAAAAGAAGAGAGAAAGAGAGAGAGGGAGAGAAATGTGGCCCTTGAAAGTACATTATAATGAGGCTGGTGAGCTAAATCAAGAAGTAAGATCATTGCCTTGTGGTCAGGAGCTTGGGGGAGGTCCTGGTCATGCATGCTCCGTTATAGTGGGGAGACGACGAGCTTGACCCTTCATCAAGCCTGCGACATGGTGATAATGAACCATTTACCCACCCCAGGTCCACCTCACTGAGCATGTTTATTGTTGCAATTGTGGAACCTTGTTTTCAGTGGACTCCGAGCTGGAACTGAGACTGAGTATCTCTCTCCCTCTTTTTTTTTATCCGAAGGATTCGTGCAATTATGGAAATTCTGTAATTGTCAACCACGAATGAGTGAGTTTGATGGCATAGGCAGGGCTTTCTGCCGCGTTCGAGGAGGATTGTTGTCGTGTAATATCGGCATGATGTCAATTTATTTATTTTTTTTCAAATTTTAATCTTTCACTAAAAATAACAAAATATACAATAAAAACAAAAAATATATAAAAAATAGGACAAAATATATAATAAAATGTCCTTGTGATATAGGCATGATTACGAAACACCCCTATGGTACATACAGTATCTTTAGATAAAACCATGACCATAAAATAAACTTGCTAACAAAGGTGATAATGTTAAAGTTCAAAAGTCGTAAAATTATAGCAATTCAATTTTACTTGTTGTCCGAGGAAAAGTTATTAATTAATTCGTGTGAGAAAAGACGCTAAGGGTAAAGGAAAGTATTAAATTTCTTAATAAAAATTATTATTAAATATTAATTTTTTTAAATTGTAAAACTAAATATATTTATTTAAATAATATCATAAATAACATATTTAAATTTATAAAAATTAAATCCTATAAAAAGTTCACTTTAATCTCATAATTAATTTTTTTCTTAATTTTTCCTGTAATTATATATATTCAGATTAAATTTATATATGTGATAAGAAAAAAATTGATTATATATATAATTTTATTATTTAAATTAAATATATTCATTACATTTGAAATTATTATCTTTAATAATATGAAAATATAAGAAATTTTTCCTCACTAATCAACACTTAACAAGAGGAAAAGTTATCGACTGTCTGCTGATCTGCTGAGAGAGGTAACAGTTCCAGAATCTGCTCCTGCTGCACCTGGTGTGCTTGATGCATTCTGTTGTCAGATAACTCATCAAAGCATTGATCGTAACGAAACTTGGAGCTACGAAGGAATGTGACAGGCAGTTCCTCTTGTACTTATGATCAATGGGTTAATTGTTATAATGAGAGGTGCAACCATCACTGATTCTGTTCGAGATGTATTTTGAGAAGTCTGCATTGGCTTCCGAGATCAATGCATAATCATCCCACTCATCACGGTATCTCTCCAAATGGTTGGTCCTCCTCTGGGTAGTTGCCGCATACATCTGCTCTCTCCATTCTTCAATGCCTGGACACCCGCTCTGGTCTGCAAGCCAGTTGTTGTACTCGGACTGCAAAATGAAAATATCATCCAAAATTTGTTCCCAATATAATCTGAAAATGTGTTGACAACAAAATAAAGAACACATTTAAGGCACTATGATGCCACCCTAATGGTGATTGTGTAAATAACATCCACATTCTATGAGCAAAAGATCAATTTCAATGTTAGAAGTTTCCATTTATTGCCATTACTAAAAAATCTGCTGAGGCATCAACAATCTCACTGACATTAACATTCATTCACCAATGTCAAAGAAGATTATTTTGCATGCATGTTCGAACTTAACCAGCAGATGATTGATGGAATTTTACAAATATATTCCGCACAGGTACTAAAGGGTAACAACAGAAGAAAATTAATTAAGTCTGTTCATGTGAAAGGGTTACCTGAGAGTGACCCTTTTCATGGGTATATCGCTTGGGTATGTTGGAAGCTTCAAGGGCCAGGTAGAATGCTTCAACGTCTTCCATCATCTCCTCTTGCGAAGGAAGTACAATCCGACCGGATAAAACACCAGCAATCCACTTGCTTTGGAATTCAAACATGGGGAAAGGGAAAATCTAATGCCAAACAAAGGGAAAAGAATCATAATTATGGTAAAAATTGAACATCCAATCTCACTGAGGAAAGCATATTAGACAGAACTGAACCTTCCACGGTAGCCCAACAAATGAAAGTGATGGAGCAAAGACAGGTGGAAAAACGTCCTTGTACAATGGCCCCACACGATTGTCATCCACAGTTACAAGGCCATTGGTTTGTAAAAAAGGGAAGTGATACTTGTACCTTAAGATAACAGCAATTGTCAATAGAATGTAGTTCCCCAACCTTGAGTTTACTCAATTCCATTTGTTTGAGCATTTAACAAAAGATAAATTAGCTGTTAAATAAATAAAATCAGGAGTACCCAGTGCAATGTAGAATGATATCAGCGAGAACAACTCTCCCATTTTGAAACACCACATGACCATCTCTGTGGACAAATTCTATCTGCATTGTTGTAATGAATACAATCATTTTAGATCAGGACATCCTCCTAGCATCCAGGCGAAAACATCCTTCATAAATTTCTAATGCAGCCCAACTACTCTTGACAAGATTGAGTCATGTATGATTTTTACCATAGAATGAAGCCATATATTATCATATCCAGGCTGCTTTTCATATGTTTCATCTACAACTGATCTTGACACAACATGAACCTCTTTGGCAACCCCTGATATTTCCCTAGATATATCAGCACCACTTGACGAGCTCCCAATCAAAATTACCACCTGTCCACATAGGACAATGATATAACATGAATTTGAATTTGAATCCAAAAACAAGATAAATAGATCAGTTTAATAAGCAGGAAAAACATAATCACACAAGTGCCCAGCTACCGATTAAACAAAGCATTGTTTGGGAAATTTCAATTGAGAAAAAAGAAAACCAAAATGACAGACCTAGAAGAAAATTATACGGGAGTATAGCTGTTTCCACAACAGACACATTCTGATAACAGCATACATTGTCATCAACAAAAAGGGAACAGGTGTGCACTTGTCTTGAATTCTACCATATTCTAGTCTTCTATGCTTATACTATGTATCGGTTGTGACTGAAAGTTAAAAGGAGGCCTAACAATCCAATTGGAGGACTCAATCATACCAAAGCATTCAAGGCAAGCCTTATAATTTCCATAATCAATATGTGCATGCAAACAAGATAAGAAGACATGTAGCATAACTGTAAAAGTCTATAAAATTATGTTCAAGCAGTGTCATAGTTGCAACATAGAATTTCTAAAAAGAAGGAAAAACCTGATACCTACTTGATCTTGAAAAGGCTCAGGATCACGATAATTGTGGCTATGCATTTGCTTCCCTGGCCATGCACTGATGCCTGAGAAGAATATATGCAATCATAGAAAGAACAATGGGCATTTTGCCTTACTATTCATTCCTTCAAGCATGCCATCAACCCAAGCATTAGAATTTCCAATTGAACCACAATTCCAATATGTAAAGCATGAAAATAAGCATTACTCTCATAAACAATTCCAACCGAACAATCTTATTGACCACCAGAAATCGCAGACAATTTAAAAGCTACAAGCCATCAGAAATAACCAAAGTACGAAAAAAGAGAAGGAAAACTGTGAGTGCAGACATACTGGACCCATCCGCCACAACTCAAATTTTGGATTTGGAATAATTTTCCTGCTCGCCATAGTAACAACAGTGCGAAAGGCAAGACACTGAATCAACCAATAGACAACAAGATTTTGCAAACACAACACCAACCTCATTCATTTCAGCAACTTGTTATAAAACTATTTCCAAGCAAGTTAATTACTTTTGCTTCCAGAAAGAGGACACAAAACTTTTTACTTTCATAAACTAACTTGATAATAAAAGGGTCACCAGACCAAACATACATGCATAATTCTTGCTTCTCGCTTTCAAGAAATCAAGACGGCCTTTTTAATCTAAAAAAAAAAAAGAAAAGAAAAGAAAAAGAAGAAGAAAAATAATAAAGATTTAGGCTTTCTAGCAAACAAACCGACACCCAATCCAGGAAACCATTCCAAACCATAACCTTAACCAACACTAAGGCAGACAGGACAAAACAAGCAACCTGGTATTTCAGCTAAACGAGGTTCAGTGAAATGGCCATTGCAGACGACAACAGCTTCATAAATTTCTTCCTCAGTATCATCATCACATCTCTTCCTCTTAAACCTTACTTTCCACTTCTTCTCATCCTCCAAGAACCAAACTTTAACAACCTCGGTCTCAAATCTCACCATCTCTTCAATCCCAAACTCTGTTGCAAACTCTTGCAAATACACCAACACCTCCCTATGACCCGGAAACCTTCTCGGGTCTCTTTCTTTCTCGTTTTTGGCTATAAAGGGAAAATCTCTGAAACCCATTACTTCTCTGGGAAGGTTGGTCCGGAGGGACTTGTAGAGGCTGCTGTGGATAACAGCTCGGTCCGGGTCGAGGCTTAATGGGTCCTGTTCGACCTGGGGATTGTAGACCCAGGTTCCGCCGACTTGGTTGTCTCGTTCGAAGACCACGACGCTGTGGCCCTCCCGGCGGAGCTCGCGGGCGGCGACAAGGCCGGCGGCGCCGGCGCCTATCACGGCCACTCGACGGGAAATGATTGGAGACAGCGCTGGTGACATCGCTAGGTGGTTGATTATCCTGGTGACCATTTTAAGTTTTGCTCCAGCCTCAAAACGCCAACATCCAATAAAAATTAGCTATTTCGTAAACGTTCTCTAAAATTAATGTTAGCAGTTGGTACCTAACGATCTTAATAAATAATTTTAAAGTTTTTCGTAAAATTTATCGCAAAAATTTAAGTTTATGTAATCCATTCTTTAATTAATTTTTCATATAATAATAATTAAATATTTAATCATATAGTACTAATTTTTATATTAATTAATACTCAAATAATTTGTATAATAATATATTTACAAATAATGATATTCTTTATAATTATTATTTACAATAAAAATTATTTATTTTACAATCTATCAAACTTTTTATTAAAAAAATTGGGTTTTTATTTACCATAAATTTTATTATTATTATTATTAAACAACCATTTACATTTACTAATAACAAGATTTTTAATCATCAATTTCTCAATCATAACATCAAAACTCACCGGAGTTGCTTGTGCTTCGTGTTCTATCGTCCTTTTCCTTTACACTGATCTCTTCGTCGCCAAAAATGAAAAAAATATATATATTGAACAGAAGTTAAAAACTTCTTTCTTTGGCTAATATTAGTGTGAGGACTAATTTATTATGTGGAATTTTATATTATTTTGCCTTATTGACACACATTATTGGCTTATGTAGTTATATATAAAGTGAGTTTTGACATAAAATATATTATAAAAATTATTTTTAATTATTTTATAAATTATACCAAGTTTAACTTGTATTGATGTCAGTTTATACATAGAAAATTGTGAAAGTAAGATTATACCTAAAATAATTTTATAGGATGTTACTCATAATTAATCTATTTATAGATATATTTTTAATTTTAAAAATATTTAATATTTGATAAAAAAATTGTGAAAAATTTTATAAGATAATTAGTAAAAATTAATATTTATTTCAAATATAATAATATTTGTGAAAATAAAAAAATGACTCTTGTATATTTTAAATTTTAAATTTTGTGATTGTGCAATTAATTGATAAAGTAATATTTAATATTATTAATTTAAATTTAATACACTAAGAATTTAATTATAAATAAATATAAGCAATTTATTAATATTTAAACTTTATAACAATAATGAGTTTGATGATATCTAAAAAATAATCTATCATAGGATGATATTATTAGTTAAGTATCAATTTTTAATTTAAAAGATATAAGTTAAATTGTTGATAAAAAAGATTATTCAAAAAGAAAATGAAATATTGATCATTAATGATGTTATAGTTGAACAAATTGATTTATTAAGTAAGATTCTAATCATAGATACCAAGTGATCACTTTATCAATAATAGATTTTACCTAACTCAAAAGATAAGCTCATAATGTTTTTAATTTTTTAACTTTTATGTCAAATTTTACTAATTTTGTTAAGATTGGGAAATTTAATTTTAAATCAATGGTGATTATTGATTTAATAAAAATTTATTTAGAAAGAAATAAGTAAAGTCAAAAAGATTAAAGGTATTGGTAGGGTTAAAATACTTTTTTTATAACATGGAAAATGTCAAATTTGTATTATTAATTCGAAAATGAGTTTTTTGTCTTAAACTAAAGAGATCTAACATTTAAAATAAGATATATTATAAAAATTATTTTTTTATTATTTTATAAATTATATTATAATTATTATTTTATAATTTATTTACTTATTTTACAATATTAAAGTCTAATTAAGAATTTTATCTAAATCATTTAAAAAATATTAGAACTATACAAGAATTTATTTTTATTTATTATGAGATATTTTTTATTTAGTGAAATTATTTTTAATTAGTTATTAAGTATTTTTAAAATTAAATTAGAGTATTTTTTTTAATTAATTGTATAATTTTATATATAAATGCATAAAGAAGATCTTAATTTCTTGTTGTTAATGTGAAATGATTTTTTGATTAGTTATTAAATATTTTCACATTTAGATTAAAGTATTTTTTGAATTAATTAAATGATATAACTTATAAATACATTAAAAAAACATCAATTTTTTATTATTAGCTCAAGGACTAGTTTCTTTTAAGTGTTTGATATAGGATATATTACAAAAATTATTTTTTATAATCTTATAAATTATATTATAATTTTTATTTTGTAATTTATTTATTTATTTTATAATATTTTAGTATAATTAATAATTTTAATGAAATTATTTATGAAGTATTATAATTATTTTAAAGTATTTTTTCTATTTAGTGAGATTATTTTACTAATTAGTTATTAAGTGCTTTCACAATTAAGTTAAAGTGTTTTTTAATTAACTCTATAATTTTAATTATAAATAGATATATACATATTAAAAATTAAAATCCCCCAAATCAAAATATTTAAATGAATTATCAATAAAAATTTCAAATTTTCTTTTAAAAGTTTAATTAAACATTAATCTTTATTTTACTCTTTTTATACTTCTGTTTTGTATTAGTTGAAATATTATATTAAATTTGAATATATAGTAATGCATAATAATGCAGTAAAAAAATATAAGTAATATATTAGTTCATCCCCTAATTAATATGATTTTTTTTTTTTTTTTTTTGCAATTCAAAAGATTTTTTATCAAATTGTGTCACATTAATGTTTGTCCATTCCATTGCTTCCACTACATTGTTGCCCAATAAAGGAATAAGCACTCCAATTTTTATTCCGAGTCTCCGGTTTCTATCGGCTTGTCGCAATTCTTTCTAAAGTACATGTCACAGCATAAAACTACGCGGAAATGGACCTGTAAGCCAGGAAGCTAGCAGCCTGGCTGTATCTTCTGTCATTTTTAGTGCTGATCAGGTTTCAACTTTTCGCTTATTGGCCTAACAATAAGCGTTTAATGGCTGCCTAAGGGGTTGGAAATCCAAATTGCTCCAACGAGCCCAAAGAACGTTTGCGAATTCCTAAAAGAAAGGTCAAGACTCACTGTCATAAGTGGCTGCTTGTGTAACATGTTGATTGTTTAATTAGTTTTTAGTCTTTTAGACAGTGGATCCGCACCCGATGGGATCCAAAGCCAGCCAAGAATCCTAGGAGTCTACGGGGATTGAGGACTCAGACTCACTATCATAAAGCCACTGCATTGTTTTCTTATGGAATTCTTTTTCTTATGCAGTGTTGGGATCACCTGGAATTTAAAAAAAAAAAAAGAAAAGAAAAAAGGGGTTAAAAAAAAGGGTCCAGGGCGTTGAAATACTCACCAAATCCTTTTTTTTTTTCAACAAAATATTCGCCGAATCAAATATATAATAATTGATGACTGATCAACCCAAATGGCAGGAGTGTCCAGTTACGCAACAATAAATTTATTTTTATCTATCCTTTTCCCTCTCAAAATTGCCGACAGACCATTAGATTACCAGCCGACGATGCGTAAGGTGATTTGATAACTCCCTTCCTTTTGTTCTAATTTTTGTTAAACTTATATTTATTATTATATTTATAAATTAAGATAAAAAAATTATTTATTAATACATTTATTTATTTGTATTAATATAATTTTTGTATTTAAATATTATTAAATTTAAGTAATTTTTTAATATTTAATTTAAATATTAATGAATTGGACACCAACATTATTATACTCTTAGTAACCACAACCTTTCCCTTTGTTCAAAGGATTCTCGACAATCCACAGCCATAATTATCTTCGAGTATCGGTCTATAGAATCCATGTTGTCATCTCCATTCAAGTCATCAGAGATACATAAAAGAGGACCAACAAACAAACAAAGCAAAAGCCAAATGCGTCTGTACGAAAAGTGAGCCAATTTCAAGGAAGCAAGAGGTTGACTTTTATTTACTTATTTTTCTTTTGGATGAAGTCTGTTGGTACATCTCATTCTAATTAAAAAGAGAGAGAGAGAGAGAGAGAGAGAGAGAGAGAGAGAGAGAGAAGGGAGAGGGCAGTTGTCTAAGTATTACAGATTTTCGAGCTAGATTCCTGCCATTTTATTTAAGAAAGGTTATACATCTCAGTCCACGAAATGTTACATTTCTCTCTTTTAATGTCAACTTAATCGAAAAACTAGCATAAATCTTATGATTAATTGTATATTTAGACAAAGTTAATACAAACGGAGATATCAATTTTGGGGTCAACTAGAAAGAGGGAAAGTCCGGCTTTTTCACTAGATTCAGGGACACGCTGACATCGAATCCGAGACTAATATCCGTACATTTTTGTGCCATGGTCAACTCTGCCATCAGTATTTTGTACCACGGCATGGTGGCAATGACAGAAATAAACAAGAGTGCAGGGACCAAATGATAATTAGAGAATGTGAAATAGGGACGTGAAACAAGTAACCACCGTCCTGCCATTGCGGTTGGAAACACTCTCAATCTGCCTTCTGCCTTTAAAGCAAAAGTTAGAGATACCCCAAAAAAAAAAAACAAAAAGCACTTTGACATAAAACATAGCAAAAACAGAGAGAGAGAGAGAGAGAGGGAGAGAGAGAGAGAGAGTACAATAAGAGGAGTGATGATCCCACAGACACTAACTGGGCTCATGCTGGCTAGACAATAGAGAGATGTAGAGAGAGAGAAATAGACAGAGAGGGGGAGAGGGATTGAGAGAGAAATTTTCTCACGAGTTCTCACTGATCTGATCTCTTTTTATTCTTTCTTTCTTTCTTTGTATTTTTCTGATAAACAACAACATGTCTCTTTCTTCTTGTATTCTCTCTCTAGCTTAACTTTGTCTCTGTGTAGCTTAACTTGGATTAAAAAGAAGAAATTTATTTCATTTGCATTCCCTTCATTTTCTGGGATTGGAAAGAAGCAACAGCGGAACAAGAATTAGATATGGTACTCTCGCTCTCTCTCTCCATTTTCTCTCTATGTGGTTTTTTCTGGGATTTGCGTTTCCTCGATGATGTTTCTGTCGTTTTATACTTTTGTCTTATGTGGGTCTTCGCGTGCTATGTCCCCTTGTATCTGATCTTGTTAACGTTACCGGTAAGAATGAAAAAAAATAAAAAAAGGGAGAAGAAAGAAAGAATCTTTGATGTTTAAAACTTTGTCGAAAGACAGCTAAGATTGTATCACTAGGTTCTTGGTGTCCTTATTTCTTCACATCTTCGGATGGTGACTACTAAGTTGGTTATGTCTTTTAAAATGTAATTATACGATACAAACTAATGAAAAAAAAAAAAAGAAATGTAATTATACGATGGGAGACTCTGAGAAAATCTGTACGTACTGTGCAGTTTTTGTGTGGCCATTCTGGTTCTTATGGGAGAAAATCAAAGGGGTTGACAACTTAGTTTCAAGGAAGCGTATGATGACCTTTACATTTGATTCTTCGCCAAAATTCTGCTCTATTTGAATCCATATCCTGTATTGACAAACGGGTGGAATTGCCATGGCAGAATAACTTAAAATTTGCATTACTAAAGTGTCAATTGTTTTATTTTTGGGGACTTAGTTTACTATTCCTAGGCCAGCTCCGATGCTTCTGGATAACGTTAGCAAAGAATTGGCGGATGATTATGAATTTGAGCTTGTTTGTTGGTGAGTACTGATCATAGAGTTGCTAGACGTGACAGGAAGATGTTTGGGTTGGAGCAAAAATAATCGGCTACAAGAAGGGTTTAGAAGGGATAGTGAAGAAACTATTAACTCAGTGAATACTTGAAGGAGTTAGCAGATTTGTTAGGGCCATACTTAAAAGTTGGCCCAAATTGTACACTTTGGCACTTCAATAGAGTCTCCTCTAACAAAATCCTGAGCTGTGAATTGCTTGTAAGACTTGTTATTACAGAATATTTGTGCTGCCCATCTCACGATTGGCAATTTTATGGTATCTTCAGGGATGGGGTACAAGTTATCAAGAACTCTTATAAAAAAAACTTGGCTGTATTGGAGCATTCAGAACCTGAGCTGACTTGAAGTCACTGTTCAGTTCCTGTAAGGAGAAAATGCTGATGCTAGGAGATCTGGATCTGAATTCTGTACCAAGGTGTACAGAGTCACTTAAAGAAGTGGTGAAACTGACAATGCTTGAACAGGAGGTTGTTTTTAGGAAACAGGTATGCCTCACCCAGGGCCCTTTTCTATTAGCTATATTTGTTATTTGATATCTTGTTAAGGGCGAGCTTTGGTATAATGGTCAGATAATGACATACTGACATGGTGGTTATAAGTTTGAGTTGTTAAAACAGTCTGTTTGTGAAAACAAAGGCAAGGCTATTTGATTCTTCTCCAAAGCTGTGAGAGTGTCGTGGATTGGGTTGCACTTTGTGTCTGATATCATGTTGTCCCACTGGGCTGGACCGGATCTTTGGCTCACCAAATAAAATTTGACTTCAATCCAAATTCTTGTTGTCACTTATATTTCTTCCAATAGTTGTCATTGAATGCATACTTGTCACTAATGTCACCTGCATAAAGGGGAACTTTTGGGTACTGGGTTATATCCAACAATGTTGCTATTCCATCAAGCAGTTGTACCATGCAAAATCTAGTATTCACCTTTATTGTTAATGATATTCCTTCAGGTCCGTGAACTCCATCGGTTATACAGGCAACAAGAATCACTAATGAAGGATCTTGCTTATACTGGGTGGGATAGATACACTCTATGGAATTTGAAAGCACAATCTTTCCTGCTACCTCTTACAAATCCTACAAGACATGAAACACTGGCCAAAGAAGCAAGTTTTTCATCAGTGCCTGAGGTAAATGAAGGTGGCAATGCTGACAATGTTATATGGAAGGGTCCCTTATAGACTAGAGAAGGATTTTATTGTCCTTGTAGAATTGCTGGTTTCTTCTCATTTTACATTTTTATTGTGAATTCTGTTGGACCTACCATAGTAAAGCATAATCAAGAACATCCAATAAATGTAGGCAATGGCAATTATTACTTGCCCAGTTATAGGTTCAATCCCTGGGCTCTGTTGTGATCTGGATATCTAGCAGCTTTGTTTTCCACTTTAGGCTACTTAGACACAAATAGTTTATAAAGGCAAGAAAGATGTAGAGTTTGTATTTCATATTGTTATTCATTGATGAGTCAACTAGATAGTGCAAAACCTATGATGATTTGTTTTTTCGAAAGCTCATGTGGCGAGCATGTCTCTTAGGAGGAATCAAAACCTTTGGCAAGCTGGGAGGTTTTGGAGGAACACCAAGGTACATATTGTGGGCTTCAGCAGAGATCTCCTGCTCTTCAATTTTCTGCTGATGAATTCATTAACCATGTCGAGGAGCATCGAACAAAGAAAGAGAATGTTCGGAATCACCTAAAGGAGAATATGGACCTCGAGCATCCTGCTCATGCTGCTTTCTCATTGGTGCCAGAGGAGTTGAAGCTGTCACTGGGTATTGAACCAGATAACACGAGATTGAGAGATGCAATGGAAAATATGTTTGATAAGAAAACTGATTGCTTCTCTCAAAGAGTGATTGATTTGGAAGACTCAGCCAAGAGGACGTCAGAAGGGTATGAAAAAAGCAAGACAAACTCCATGAGCAGGCTCGAATCACAAGTTTCAGACTTCTTCAATCCAATCATCTTAACCAGTGAGAAGAGAGATTCATTTCATCCAATTCCCAAAAGTGGTTATTTTCAACAGCCCAGTGAATGCTGCCCAGGGCAGACCTTTTCTAGTGATGGTATTTCCAGTTATGCCCCATAAGTTTAGTTATGGCCTCGACATTGATCTTGTCCAATATAACCATTTGCATTTTTGGTGATAGCTGTTTGTTTGATCTCCTATGCAGGAATTAGAGGGTGCCATGAAGATATCACAGGCAATGGTCCTTCGGTCGAAGAGCAACAATCTATTCCACGTCAACGAAGGTATTTGGATCTTAATGAAAATCTTGACGACTCTTCTTGTTATTCAAATGATCCTTTGCAGGCCACTCCAACAGCGGCCAGCTTAGCAGATGGCTCTACTGGATTTATTAGGAATTTTCAGGAAGGGACTTTTCCAATCACATTTTGGGAGAAAGAAGTCAATGAATCCTCGAGCAAGAATTCAGACATTATAGAAGAAGATAACCGTGCAAATTTTGCTCTTATGGATTTAAACAGTGCCAGAGAGACAGCAGAAACTTCTATCAGAATATCCAATTGCAACGAAGGAAGTAGTGGAAAAGTGAGCCTCATAGGTCCAGATTCCACTTCTAGGCCACTGGTAGGCATGTTTGAATGTGTTGGAAGATGCAGTAGCAATCACAAGAATGAGAATGTTGATCTGAAGTCAGATCATGTAAACAATGTTTCACATAACTCTCAACATTTATTTACGGCTACAAGAGAAGCGAATAGCCAGAAGAGTGTAGAGTGTACTGGTTTTCCATGCACTGATCGCTGTCAAAATAAGTTTCAAGATCAACAGAGCAACAACCCTCCTGCTTCATGCAAGTCTCATTCCATTTCTGACAACGATACAAGTAGTGGGAAGACAGCACACTCCTGCATTACAACTGATGTTTCTAATCAATATTCAAGTACCAACATAGGATCAGGTGTGTGTAACCAAAGGACTGCTGACAGCAGTGATTTAAGCTACAAATGCTCTGACAAGCAGCAAAAATGGGCTGAAGCAGATATTTTGACCCAAGAAGCAGCCGAATCACTTATTCGTATATCCTTGTGCAATTCAGCTTGTTATCAAGATTTTTCCACAAAAGCAGGATCCAAGGAGCCCAAAGTTGACAAGCAGGAGCAGCCACAGTATTCTTGTGATACTTTTGAGCTAATTGCTCTACGGCTTACGGAAAGCAACTTGATTGATGATTCTGCATCATCAAAGCCATTAGAAGTGAATGATGCAGAGACAAAGAATTTTGGTCTTAAGCTGAGACGGGGAAGGAGATTGAAAGATTTCCAAAGGGAGATCCTTCCTGGGCTCGCATCCCTTTCTGTACACGAAATTCGCGAAGATATAAACATTATGGAGGGGGCATTAAGATCAAGAGAATACCGTAAAATCAGAGCAATGATGGGGAACCTCGGAGAGAATTATTCCCCATTAGTGAGAAGCAAACGTTAACGACACAACTATGCCACAAGAAGAAATTCTTGGAGGAAGTTCAGTTAAAGGTTAGCATGTGCTGTATGACTCAACACACGTTCACCCAGGTCTGCTACGGCCGGCGATATTGTTTAAAGTTGTTTGCAGGTTTAGAAATTAGGTCAAACACTTCAGATAGATGCTTCATCTTGGCACTTGTTTTGGTTCTCACTAGAGCAACCCATTTTCTTTTCCCATCCCCATCTCCATCCCCTTCACTGCTCGTTAATGTTGAAGTACTCTATTTACCCTTATTTTGCTAATGGCAAACAAAGTTGTCAAAGAGAAAATTTTGCTGTTTATTGTTGTTTATGCCAGACCATGCCAATGACTTGGGAAAGCTCTAGTCTCGTGGAACTGCAAAAAATGCTTTCACGGCTTCTCGTACTAATCAAGTCCCTATGCGTTTGGATTTCCATTTGGCACTTGGCTGACTGGCGAAGTGCAAATGCTTATGCTTAACTGAAATTTCTCACAGATATCAGCGACAACAGTAGAGTAAGGATCACGAGGTCCGCGAACTTCAGTCCACGAGCATCGATCTAGTCTCTGATATTGGCTATGAGTGTTATAGAGCATATCTCCTGCTAAAGAAGGAGATAGCCTTACGAATAGCCTTTCAGTGCACGAAATTTTCATCTTCTGTATTGTCGATCGCTGATGAAAAGTTGGAGTTAGTAGAGCCTCGTGGTCATGGATTTGTGTATCCTTTATGCTGTAATTGTCAAGGCAGTTGGCCAATGTGGAGATGATCGATGATTGGCGAGACATTGGCCAACTTGGGGATGATATTTCCATCTCATGATCTATCAGTTTCGATCCACAGAAATGTAAACGTTCATTTTGAGTCCCGTCCAGATCTGAGTGGTTAGCATTTCAAAGTCGATACAGGAACATGACGTGAGTACATCTATCCACGATCGCGACATGTAAATACTCATTCTCATCTCCCATTTTCTGTCACCCACGCTTCCAATGCTTTGTTTGATTTATGAAGTTCTCGCTATGTACCCCTCAACAATTATCAACGGAACAAGATAAGTGAAAACATACAGTAATTTTAAAGCTGAGAAATACTTTTTGTCATCGACAATGATATTAACGGTGAACATGTTCAGAGTGTCACTCAGAATAAGATGACAATAATTAATAAAGTTCTGGCCTTATTCTTCTCTCTTTGGGCTCGTTGGCCTTTTTCTAATCCAAAAACAGCGATTTATCTCCACATTGCATTAGCTCTGTCAATTTTCCAATTCCATCCTTTCGTTTCTGCTCAAATCATGAGGCTGTTCCATTAGATTATTTATTTATTTGGTTAGCAACAAAAATAATATATCCCCTCGAGCACAATTCCGCATCCATATAAATAATATATTAATATTAGACTTAAATGCAAATTCGTGATTTGTCATGGGCAGAATGGCACGAACTTTCCCCAATCCCCATGCTTTCCATCGCAAAGTAGCAGGCAGTGGGCTGTGGGGTTAGCAGCAGTGAACGGGGTTGAGGAAAAAAGATTTTGTGCGATCGCGATCAGGCACAAATGTGCACGGGAGCATTCGATCAAGAGACAAATTCGTGCAATCAAACACAATGCGGTTCCTTGTTTCTCTTGAACCACAAACACAATTCCAGTTCCAGGTCTAATGGTAGCTAGCTAGTGCCTACAACAGGGGGGATGGGGGCGGGGAACATCTTTCTGGAAGACAGCCCAAAGATCTCGTTGTCCCCACTTTGGCCATTCACACAAGTAAATTGCACACACCCCATCAATGCAAAATCTAGGGGCAGTCACCAAATCCACCTTTTTGCCATACTTTTTCGGCAGAAAAAGCTGAACGCAATTGCTCGTGTAACGGTCAGAGAATCCACCGGCATCTGATGTTGTTTAATTTTGTTATTATGGCGTGCTGCGTCCATTCAATCCTCTGGAGTCTAGACTGACCTAACCAATCTGCTGCTACGCACTTTCTTCCAATAAAATATGAACTAAAAGTTAAATAAATAAATGTCCATAATTATTTTTAGAAATCAAGAAAACCTTCTTCTAATTCTTTTTATTGCAAGGGTCTCTCAGTTTGATGTGCAAGAAGCTCAAAATTAGTATCCCTTTTTATAAATTAAATAAAAAAAAACGATAATTAAAAATGGAGGAAGAGACAAATTGAGAAACAGTGGCAACTCCACCTGGGGGGTACATAGAGCCCAGTAAAATTGCGCAGTTGCCTGAGAAAGACTAGGGCATTAAATACTGTTCCATGGCTTGTGCAGCATGTATGTATCTATCCCACGAGGAAGCTCAAAAGTTTTGCTTAGAATATTAATATTTAAATAGTAATATTTTTTTTTATAAAAATAAAACTTAATTAAAATATTAATACATAATTTAAATTTAAATTTATAATAAGAATAATTAATATTTTGATAATCTTTTATTATTAATTTTTTTTCTTTAAAAGAGAAAATAGTTACATCACATACCGACAAAACCAGCTGTCGGATCGGAAGCTGAAAATGTCATACAATTAATGACCATGAGGCGGTCCTAAATATTCGGTGTGTATCCATGAGATATTACGCAGATCTTGCAATCCTCCTCGTGACCAAAAATTATTTAAATATATTTTATTTATCATACCATTTGTAGCTGAAATTTATTGGACAATAAATGATTAACGTTAGGGAGAATGTGAGAGGCCCATTAGTTCTCTTAAATCTCACAAAAATGTAGATTTTTATCAGATATTAAGAAAAGAAAAAAAAAAAAGATTTGGATAACTTGTAGGTCGCTTATCTTTAATGCTACTCATTCTCACGCATTTTCTTAAACGAGAATAATTGTCAACCACTCCCGCTGCTAAATAATATTAATTTTATGAGTTATTTGAAGTGTTAACCTTAACTATGAGTCGTAAATTATTTATCCCTAATGCTATTCACTGGTTTACTAACGTGAATTTGTTCAAAAGGGGTATAGGACTTCGTCCCATATGGAGTGAAAACGCTCCTCAATGACTCGTATAAAGAATTTTGCCTTAATCCAAGTCAGTGGCTTTAATACTAATGACTTGTGTTTTTAGATGTCGCGGTTAGTTAATATTAAGTTTGTGTTTCTTTTTGCCTTGTTCAAAAATGTTTACTGGCATGGTTAATCTCTACTGTGGCCAAACTTCATCGCTAGTGTACAATTGTTAGGAAAACAGAAAGGCAAATTTTAGAGAAAATTGTATAAAACCTTAATTTGCCTTTTTTCGGATAATTTTGCCAGCATGGAATCTTTATTTACCACTAGTGGTTAACTTTATAGAACACCTTCCACTTCCATTGTTTCTACTCAAAATAAGTCATAATTCACCGATGCATTAGCTCTCTAGATTCATCATTTCATAAGCATTGAATCATGCTTGGAAACTCATTTCTCATAAAAGCGAACCCCCACGATGCAATGTAGACTAAAGTAAACAGAGGATTCATAAGATCTATAACAATAGAGGTGAATGATTGATGTAGAGTATCCAATGACTAGAAACTGTAAGAAAATCTCGCCTTAAAAGTCATGACAGAAACCCCATAAAAAGAAAGGAAACGAGCAATTCCTTATTCCTCCTTGGACCACATGCCATCTTTGGAATTGAATTTGAGTTTTCAAGTTGAAATCTCGGTCCAAAACATTTGAGTACAATCAACAAATTTATCTAGTAGTGGTAAAATAAGTGCACTCCCCATCCCCTCGTTCAATTTTTTAATCAAGAGATCATATTATAATATTTTCACTTCAAAATATATAGTATTATTTAAAAAAATAATTTAATATAATTTTCTTTATATTTATTCAAATTTAAAATTTTTTTATTAATATTTACTTTAAAATTTATATTAAAATGTAGTATTAATTTTTAAATATATCAAAAATTTACTCAAATTTAACAATAATAAATTATACTTAGGAAAGAGGTAGCAGTAATCCATCCTTTTTATGGACCTCTTTATCAAAAACATTGAATGACAGGTGATATATTTTTGTATTATTATTAGACTTTTTGAAAAATAGAAACAAATGTTAAAGTATATAATATTAAATCTCGAGACTCGAATCTAACACGAAAAGGTTCTTACCACAGTGTCCTGCAACGTTACTTGTTTTTTTCTTCGTGTCCATGGGATGCCTGAATATGGGTTAGGAAATTACATAATAAAAATATACTCATTTTGATTTCTTGTAATTTTCCTCAACTTCAAGATGCATGTGGGTTTTAAACTCGAGGTAAAGTAGCTCCCGTTGAGCTTCTAGACGTTCTTATTTTTGGTATAGTGATATAGATTATCATTGTAATTATCAATTGTAATAGGTTTTCTTATTCTGTTTTTGACGTATGAACTTAGATTTTCAAGTATGAAAAAGAATAAAGAGAAGGAAAAGAGAGATTCTATCGTACTTGCTATCAAACCGCCATTGCACTCTCTTGGACCCACTGAGAAACGATCTGTCGACAGGGAACGGGCCGAAGATCAGAACCGTACGAAAGTTGTAATGCTGACGCGAACCATCATCGTCGTCGCCTTCCTGATTGTGATGATTCTTTTTGCAATGTTCCATGTGGGACCAGACCTCAACCGCCACGTCAGATAACGATGTCAATTAGTGACCAGGTGGATCATGCGCATGAATGGCACGTGCGTTGTCTCTTCTTCCTTTTTAATTTTTAATTTTTAATTTTTTTTTAAATTTTCAACACAATAATCGATGGACGATTAATAAAAAGAATACACAGCAGCGCCACAGTTGTCAGTGTCTCGCGCTCGCAACTAATGGAGTGCCACAATCTCGTGGGACCCACATCTAACCCTTTTTGGGCTAATTTTATTCATGCCTGCCAAGTCTCATTTCCTTGCAGTTCTCTTGTTTGTTTCGGGAGAAAACAATTTTTTCTAGGCTGTCCGGCTCAAATGTTGGAACTTTGT
This sequence comes from Bruguiera gymnorhiza, assembly GCA_020883675.1. Classification (NCBI taxonomy): domain Eukaryota; kingdom Viridiplantae; phylum Streptophyta; class Magnoliopsida; order Malpighiales; family Rhizophoraceae; genus Bruguiera; species Bruguiera gymnorhiza. The sequence continues at coordinate 1,158,191 of JAIRCJ010000197.1, read as the reverse complement.
TGGTGGCGGGAGTCGGTGCCATGCGAGCCAAGCTGTGACTGTTCTATACATTACTTGACGAGAGGGGTCTTGGAGGTGGGGTGAATCGTCAGTATAAATTAATAACTCAATTAATATCAAAGACCTACACCTTCTTGTTTTATCTTTTATTTTCTTTTTGTTTTTGACAATGTTCCATTTTTTAAGACAAAGAGGCACGAGGAAGCAATTATTTGCAATTTCTAATTTTAACGTGCATTTCACCAAACTTGAATTAATATCTTATTGTGATCTTTTGAATGGAACAAACATTATTAGGACATTTAACTCTTCAAAATATTGTGAACATTTTAAAAATTATTTCCTTTATGTCCTTGAACAATTTTTTTGTTTTTAAGAAACAAAATCTCTAAATACATATTTAAATTAGATTTAAAAAAATTAAAATTAACAACAAACAAACCAAACGGTACCTAATGGCTTCTCTAGTCACCCAAGTTTGTTCCCATGAAAACATAAGTTGAATGGTAGACATAGAAGCGATGCAAACGGAACTTATGCGCAAAACTATTTTTTTTTTTGTAATTGTTTTTGAAAAATGTAAAATATAGAATAAATAATATAAAATATACAATAATTATTATTTAATGTAAAATATACTACAACTTATTATACATTTACACATAATTATTACATATTTTTCTAAATTTTATTATATATATCATATATTTTTAACAAAAAAAAAAAAACATTTAAAACCTAGGATCCACAACGAGAACTGTTTATGATCCGTCGTCCTCGTCCGAACCATGCAATTGGACCCCTTTTCTCTAATAGTTATTACAGTTTGCCAAATTCCACGAACGTGAGAAAAACAAGAGCCGCGCGGCTTCGCCTTTCTTCCGTTTCTAAAAGAACCGAACATGCAATACATTAAATAACCTCGTGATTCCAAGTTTTCCTGTGTTTTGTTTTTAACCCATTTCAAGCTCTCTCTCTCTCTCTCTCTCTCTCTCTCTCTCTCTCGGTATAAATACATCTGTTTCTAGCTGCTCACCGTCCTTATTCTTCTTCTTCTTCTTCTTCTCCTTGAACTGCTTGGTAGGAGCAACAGAGGATTCTCCTGTTGTTTCTCTGGTTAAAGAAACATACTTGGATATAATACAGGACCTACACAGATAAATATATATATATTATATATAGATAGCAACAATGTCGGCTTACAGAGAAAAGGATCCTCGTATTCAAGGCATCAAAGCTAAGATTCGCGTAGTACCCAATTTTCCTAAGCCAGGTTTCTTTCTAACTTCTCTCTCTCTCTCTCTCTCTCTCTCTCTCTCTCTCCCTACGTGTGTTGTGCGATATTGATCCTTTTCTCATCTTCTACAGCCCCTTATTACTAAGTTTGATCTGTTGGGTTGCTGAGAAAATTGCAGATGAGGAAATAGCAACATCATATTATGTTCCTTGTTCTTGAGATTTATTCAAATTTTTTGTAGGCCAACCCACCAAAAAAAAAAAAAACAGCATAGCTTTTATGCTTTGGTAAAGGGGATAATGAAAATTTCTCGTATTTCTTACTCGAAAATTCTTTTTCATTTTTTAATTATTATTATTATTATTATTATTATTATTATTTGTTACATATTTTTTTCCACCCAAGCTAACACGATATTCTGCTCTTATGTTCTGAAGATTGATTCAAATTTTCTGTAGGCTGACCCAAAAAGCAGCCTCGCTTATACGATCTTTTTAGATGGGATAATGAAAATTTCTTACTTTTTGAGTTCTTGTTCATTTTTTATCACGGTAATGTCGAAATTATATTTTAAGCCCATTTATATTTCCTTCTGCTAACCAATCATTTAGCATCTGTGCCCGGTGGTGTTTTGGTGACAACTGGCTAAAGCTCCACTTTTCTTGTTTCTTTTGTTTCTGGGAATTATACCTTCTTTGATATTGTTTCGATTTCCTTTTTTGGGTATATTGGAATTATATTGTTTTGAGTTTTAATGCTAAGCTTCAGTGTTTTCTGTTTGTCCTGAAAATTCATGTTTCTTTTTATATATTTTTTTCGATCTTTTCTTGAATTTTAATCACGGGTCTGTGGCAGGGATTATGTTTCAAGATATCACAACTCTATTATTGGATCCCAAAGCATTCAAAGATACCATTGATTTGTTCGTGGAGCGATACAAAGGCAAAAACGTTTCAGTTGTTGCAGGTGAGAGAACCAAAACTTGCTTTTATTTTTGGGTTTTCAGTTTAACTCGAGTTGTTAAAGATTTGTCTGAAGGCTTTTTGGCAACTTTTAATCACTTTGATTGGGGTTTAAGGTGGTGGGGTCTACTTCCTTACAAAGCAAAAAAATGCACCCTCCCTAAATTTTGTTTGTCTTTTATGAAGTCTTTGTGTAACTATGATGTGTCCGTGCATTTGTGGCTTTTTTTTTTATTTTTTTATTTCCCCTCAAAGACTTGATTTGGGTGGTAGTTGGTGATAGTCTGATAGATCTCAACTCGTCATATATTGGACGGGTCTCTTTCGGCTTTATTGTTGTGTGGATTTCCACCCATTATACTGTTTGACGTTTTGATCTCTCATTGCTCATCTCATACTGTTTCTTTTATTTCTTTAGATGCCAAGTTTCTGTTTCAAATGGATTGGCATTTTGGGGTTTTTGGATGACAAACTGTTGGATTTTGTCATTGTCGTCCTCATTAACATTTCTATGTTTAACAGATTTCAATTTCAATTAGCGGATAACCATGTGCATTGCCTTTTCAAGTGATAGTTAAACTCCAGATATGGGACTGTTCCTCCCACAAACTTGTATACAGGTGTAGAGGTGAGAAAGAAAAGAGTTTAATTTGCTTATAATTGGGGGGTGGCCCTGGTCCTCATTTTGATTGAGTTGTCAGTTACAAAATGGCTTGGTCGGCATTTAATAGACATGTGCTTTTTCGCGAAATGTGTCCAGTAGAATCTCTCTTTACAGGCTCATACTGAACTGTGTCTTATTGTGTTTATGAGAAACTTTGTACTTTCTGTACATCTTCTCTCACCAATTATGGTGGCAGATGAAAAGAAAAAATGTGGCTTACCATTCGAACATAGAGTAGATTGAATGCATTATATGATTCTGTCTATCCTACCGAGCCACATCAATGCTTGCCTCTTCGGCTTAGGAATAATTATTTTTACAGAATTTTGTAACCTTTTATGCAATGTTGGTTCATAAAAATTGAGGAAATGTTTCCAGTTTGTCTAAGACTCATCAGAAAATGTTTGCTGATCTGCAACATTTGCTTGTGCTCAATTAAAAATCTGTTTCAGTGATTTTAACAGGTTTTCAACAAAAGTTTATGATTTCTGAGTTGTTTAAGCCTTTGGTTGTCGGTGCTAGTGCCTTATGATTTGAATATCGATGGATCCTTGTGATGATTTTAATAATTGATGATTCTATCCTCATTTGGTGATCAATTCTAGTGGTTGTTTCATCAAAATTTTCTTTGCATTGTTCTATCTTTGCAAACTTGTTGACCTGCTTTACTGTGATCTCCCTATGCAAGCTCATATTTGCTGGATTGATTGAGTGCTACTTGTGCAATTCACAGCTGTTACTGGGTTATACATCTGCTATGTATAACGGAGTTGATACTGAGGCTTATGCAATTGCCTTCTTTGGATGGACCTATGCTTTAGATTAGAGTACCAATTTATGCTTGTGTGTGGCTGTGAATTGCATTCAATCCTATTCTCAAAGTGCATTATTCTCTGCAAAGTTAATGGCATGGATGTCAATTGCCTTGTTTCTTGTTGGCTCTTTTTGAAGTCTTTGGTATCATGGTATGGTATAGGAATTAAGACACAATATTTGAAACCTAGAAATCAGGCTGGCAAAATATTTAATAAAGCCAATCTCCTGCCTTCCTCATTTTAAACGTTATGAAATGATATGAGGTACAAAACTCTAAGCAGGTGGTGAAGTTTGTAGTGTGGTTATTATGAGGTCTCTTTTCTTTTTGGCTGTGTGATTTGGTGGTGATGACGTTGATAATAATTTATGTAACAAAGTTCAGATGTTATTTGAAGTTTTATATTCAGAAATGGGGAATTTTTCTTTGCAGGGATAGAGGCTCGGGGATTTATATTTGGGCCTCCCATTGCATTGGCAATTGAAGCAAAGTTTGTTCCCTTAAGAAAACCAAGGAAATTGCCTGGTACTATTTCTTTTTTACTAGTTTCATTTGTGCAGTCATAAGATTTACAGGGTAAGTAGATAATAATGACTTGGTGATTTCTCTCTACTGTTTGTATAATGCTTTTGTCATTCTAGCGCATTGTTCTTACCTGGTATGCTTTCTGATTAATTTGTGGGAAGTGATGCTTTATACTTGTGGAGCTGCCCTTTAGGGCAGGAAGCAGATGTATCTTATTTTGTACATTTACAATTGATGCCTTGTGTGCCAAATTATCTGTACATGTCTCCTTTGTGGGTGTTGCTGTATCCTACATCTTGTTGTTTGATGCCATGTTTTGATTGGCATCATAGGGAGACTACAAGTGGTTGGTTTGGATCCCTGACTGGAATTCAACAGCAATTTGAGCGCTGTTATGTAACAGTGCCAATTGGCACATACTATAGGCAATGGCTTAATAAAGATTTTTTATGTGTATAAAGGCGATGACTTAATGAAGATGTATTGTATAGTATGGTCATTATATGTATTGCATCCAATCACATATCAAGCTTCAAAAAACTTGAAGCATTGTTTTCATTATGTTTTTCTGCATCTTCTGGGTTCCCAGTGAACATTCTCGACTTTAAAGTTAGTTAAGGTCACCATAACAGAAAAAAAAAAAAAGAAAAAAGGTAGTAAATGTTGCACCTGCATGCATACTTGCGTCATACTCATAACAATGCCTTCCTGTGTGAACAGGGAAAGTCATTTCAGAAGAGTATGTTCTTGAATATGGAAGTGATTGCCTTGAGATGCATGTTGGAGCGGTCAATTCTGGGGAACGTGCTTTGGTGGTCGATGATGTGATTGCTACTGGTGGCACTATGTGCGCTGCAATGAATTTACTGGGTAAAACTCTCCATAAAGTCTTTATACATGGAAGAACAAATTGTTCTTTCCTTGATTATGAATGTAGGTTTAGATAAAAGACCTAGATGAATTTAAATGTTTAATGAGGTTTGTTTATGCAGCACTGCTTCTTAAATCAGGCTATTAAAACTATATGCTGTTAGCTTATGTATCGTGAAAGAGAAAAGTGAGCCTGAGAATAAAACGAAGACGGTGGAACTGTTAAATCTTTATGTTTGAGTTATTTGATTTTATAGCTAATATGTGGAACAAGATAAATCTTTTTTGTATGGTTTGCGTGTGGATATTTTGCTAAACATGGTTAATTATTTCTCAGAACGTGCTGGGGCAGAAATAGTTGAATGCGCATGCGTAATTGAAGTACCTGATCTCAGGGTACGACGCACTTTCTTCTATCTTCATCAGTAGCTGGTTTTCCGAAAATGTTAGTTTTAAGAAATTCCAGGAGATATTACGCTGTAGTGAATGCTTATATAGGTTTATAAGGTACTAAAATACTGTTTTTGAAGCTCTGATAAATAGTGATTAAAAAGTTTCTACATGTTGCAGGGCCGTGAGAGATTGAATGGCAAGCTGTTGTATGTACTCGTCGATTCCCACTAATCGTGTCCAATGCTACGATTCTGCTGCTGTGGTGAAGCATTAGGAGGTTCTTTTTGTTGGACTTCCATTTTATCCAATATCAGTTTAGCTCTTGTGTATCCAGGATTTGATGAATTCTGATGAACTTGAGGTGTTTCAGAAAATTTTACCCGGTAACAGAGAAGCATTGGATGGATTCAGGCTCAGATAAAGATGAATGCTTGTGGGAACCCCATTTTTAGGACAATTAAATTCTCACCGCTAACATCTTTGGGTCGACTCTCGGGTTTGAGGCTTTCCATAGAACCGTATATTGCACTGCAATTATTACTCATTTAAGAAGAAGCCCCCTTCCGAAACAAAGATTCAAATCTGATTATTTATTTTTAAAAGTTAGTCCGAATTATTTTAAGACCAATAAGTCGGATTCCATTTAATAAAATATTATAAGCAATTAAAAACCCAAGCAGATGTAGGGATGGTTTTATTAGTGAATATTCATTTTATTAATTTTTTGACAATAAAAGGTTACTTGGAAGGATAATACGAATCTAATAATTTCTAAATCTAGAGCTTCTAGAAGTCTCAAAAGTTACTGCAAAAAGACTTTTAAAATGCCCGAGTTTTCGTCACATTGCCCAATCATTTATCTTACTAATAAGGACAAGCTGACAAGTGGGCAAGTAAGAAGGGGGGAAAATTATATTAGATTTTTGTTTTTCAACCATGCAAGATGAATATAGTGAGCTAAGGTTTAGAATGGTTGAATTCTATCTCATAAGTTGGCTAGTACGAAATGAGTAACTCACCGTTTATAAAAGAATATTTGAAAAAAATAAATAGTCAAAAAGTTTAGTATGAAGTTTTACTTAAATTTTTAGTTTTAAATAAAAAAACGTATTATTTTATATCAAAAATAATTTAAAATATGGACTAGCTTGAACTTGGCCCGAAACTCATAACGAATATCAGGCTGAGCTTGAGTCCAAGACATGACAGTTATTATGAGCTGAGTTTGGACTGAACAAGTTTTTATAAATGTAGGCTGAGCTTGGCCCGACTCATCACGATCCATTGATAAACAAAAAAAAGAAAAACAAATTTTAAAAAAAAAGGGAAAATGTTCGAGTTGCCGGCCGAGCTAGTCAACTACCACTTCCCCCTCACTCCTCGACCAATGTATCCAAAGTCACCTTAGAAAAAGACATCGTAACGAGATGTAAGATACTTGTGAGAAAAGAGGAAAATTATTGTGTTGGTTCGAAGGAGTTTCCTGCTTATAATCTAAAAAAGTTAGCTTAGAAGAGATTGCAAAAAATAACATATTTTTATTAATGAATTTTGTGGCAGCCATTGGACAATCTTCACTTGCACACCGTGACCTGCGCATATTATTAGGTAGGGTTTTTGGCGTATAGTATATGATATGATAGGCCATAGAGGAAAATGATGACATAAAAATGTATGAATTTGCCCGTGAAAGAGAGTGACCCCATAACATTCCACCTGCCTTTCAGTTTCTCCAAAGGGAAGTTAATTCAACTGCTTGACTTGCCATGTACTCTGCCATTAACCAAAAGCCAAAGCCACTAAAGTTAAGATGGCTTGGCTGCCAGTTACCAATTACCACTTTTGTTTGAAGACAAAAACAATGCACTTAAAAAGGAATAAAGAGAGAGAGAGAGAGAGAGAGAGAGAGAGGTAACGCGTATATTTTTTTGTGAAGCTAACAAGAGAAATTTATCACTTGAATAAGTATTTTTGCCATTACACCTAATTTAGATGTAGTCTTTTGATAAAATAGGGAAATCTTTGCAAATGGGTTTATTGCTTTGCTTCCCATGTACTACTTTTGCCATGAGATTTTTAATGATAGATGTCATGATTAAAGCATAAAACCCAGTGGGGGTAATGCCAATACGATGTTACAGGTGTTAAATGATGTTGCCTCTCAACCTGTTCATACAATAAGGCTAAGTTAAAAAAGATTTGTTGGTAATCATGTTTGATTAAATGGAATTCTTTCTTTCTTTCTTTCTTCACGTTCTTATGGTTCGGATCATGAAAATTGAAAATGCGTGGAATTCTGTTTCTTTGGACATATAGTTAACTCAGTTTGGTTCTTCACGGTTGACTCGGTTTAATCCACGCATAATGATCTTCCATTATCACCCCTGTTTCATGCCGCTTTCCCTTGTTTTAAGGGATTTTCCATCCCATTGCTAGAAGGGATTTTTTACCTTTTTTTTATTCTTTTTTTCCCCTTGGATCTCTCTACCAATAGCTTAACATAGTAAATTTAACATATTTTAAATACAAGACTTAATTTTATTATTGACTGTTAGATATATATTCATAGTTCTTATTATTGATAATTGTTATCACGACTAAAAATACATAATTAAAAGTTATAATGGTATAATGATATAAGGTAATGTTGAGAATCCATCAGCACAATCGTGTTCATTTAATATTTTGGGCTGCATGAAAAGCTACCAAAGAGTCGCAATGAAACTCCACGAGACACCCATATTGTTTTCGAACAACAAAACAGAGAGAAAAAAAGAAAAATCTGGACGGGCCAACCTGAACGAATTCAACACAATGATGACATGAAAGATGGACAATGGATTTTTTCCTACTCGAATCATTACTGCCACTTCCCCCAACGATAGAAACCAAAGATTTTCTGGGTTTCAAAATCATGATGATTATAAAATCCAACACCCTTCAGCTGTCCGAGCAGTACAGTATTGCCATTATTTATTACATCATTTCGCACATTGGTAAGCTCTTAACATGATTTTTTTTTTTTTTGTGTATAATGCCTCGCGATCAGAAACGGAGAGAAGGGAAGGCGAGTGGAAGCAACCACCCCCTTTGACCCCACACTCACCCTTTTATGTATAGACACCTGGCGTGTTCAATTACTGTCTATTTCGGTAGGTGGTTGCCCCCAACCCGCAGCTATTTATTTGAACTACATATATTAAATGATGAAAGATGAATATATACATTATCACTATTAATTAATTTAGTATATGAAATTAAAATTACTATAGGAAAAAAGTAATAAAGTTGACGATTCAACACAAAGGAAATAACAAAAATATTTATTGCATTACACTGTATTTTATTATTTGTAATTTAATAACTCAAATAAAAATAAAAAATAAAGATATTTTTTAGATTCGTATAAATATTTTTATAAATAAAAATTAACAATTTAACACAATTTTTTTATAATTGTAATTTAATGGCATTTTTAAATAAAAATAAATAATTTCGTTTACTTACCAATAAATCAAAATTTTAATTTTTACCTGGTAGCTCTAAAATTAATTCGAATTATGAAATATCTCAAAGTTAATATTTATAATCTTGTCTATTTATATTTTTAACATTTATAATTTTGAGTTAACGTCTCAAAATATTTATTTATAATAGTACAATAAGATCTCTCACCTTTATAATTTGCCTCTTACGAATTTTTTTTTTAAGATCAGTCTTTATTTACGGTTCTATCAAAAAAATTATATTTTTACACTATATAATTTAGTTAAAATCACCTCAAATAAACAACTTTTTTATCATTAAATCACAACCTTACATTATCTAATACTCCAAATGATACCACATCATATATTGCGTAACTCGTCCCCCATTTTTTACGGCCGCTCGAATTTTTATATCATTAAATGTGAGTGAAATTCCTATTTTTACAGGAATTTTAGAAATACAAGCCTCAAACACAACATCTGTTAATCAACAAAGCCCAAGTCTTGTGCCCAATCTGCCGACTAGGTTTAGTGTAGGTGTTTTTTTTTTTATTTTTTTATTTTTTAAGCAGAGATTCAGTACAGGTGTTTGAACTTTGATTGTTCAAAATTAGAAATGGGGGTGAATTTATTATATTTACTCTTTTATGTATACATGGAAAATCTCTATATTGTCTTGCATTTCTTTCTTCTTCTTTTTTTCTAAATCAAAAAACGGCGATTCAACATAATAGAGTTTTCATGTGATTCACTCTTTATTTCATTTTTTTTTTTTTATAAAAGCCGTTTCCTTTCGCCATTACTCTACATAGTTTACACCTTAAATCTTGAAACCCTAATGCGGAAATTAAATTAGCAACCTTTTTTTGTGATACATCGGAAGATACCAATTTTCTTTTTCAAAGCTATTATATGGATTAAACCTTTTCTTTTAGCTAGAGAAGGTACGTTAACACTACAAGACCAAAACTACAATTAGAGACAAGTTTTAACATTTTTGCGGGGCCTAAAGGTCGAGATAAGACGATTTTAAGAGGGAATATATATATATATATATATATATATATATATATTTTTTTTTTCATAGGATTCATTGTTTGAGAGCAACGATATGCTAATTCCATTTTTCAACGACAAACGGATAGTGTGCAAAACATAAACTTGCTACCTGGGTTGGGTATATTTATATAATCCATTTCTCTCTTCTTCTTTTTTTTTCCTCTTTTAGTTACCAAAGAGGTTGAAAAGTCTAAAAAGAAAAAAAAAAGAACAAAATCACTACATTTTGAACACAAAATCAAGAATTCTCAATAAAAATATTCCACTTAGTTGTAATCTAACAAACCATCAATTAGATCGTTCATTTTGAGGACTAATGATCTTAAATTACTCATTTGCCAAGAAAAGAAGTTACGAAGTACTAAGGTCCGGTGAATCACTCAATGAACAATTAACGACGACATTACAATTCCATAGTAACGGTGATAAAAGAAAAATGCACATGACAGGGAAAAATAGAGGTGATGGATGTAAAAATAAAAAAAGACCATTAACATCATTAAAAGTGTCAAATTAGAATTTGTTTATGCCAACAAAAAAAGATAATTAATTTTACAATAACTTATTGTTATTTAAGATAGTATATATTAATGTACTATATATGTTGTAAAATATATATTAAATGCTTATTTAATTTTAATAATTTTTTAATGTTAATCATACTATCAGGGGAAACATAGAAAAATAGAATGAATTTTTATATTTTTTTCTTCTAATATAGTCTATGAGAATTGAATGCAACAACGATAGCCGAAGAGGGGGGAAAAAAGACGAAGAAAATAATTTTCGCGTATTTTTACAATTTATAGATAATAAGAAAGCAAGGTAAAACGGCCCGAGAATCAAAGACCAGCAACTCGCCATTCTCTCCACTCAGTGAGTCAAACCCGACACGCCCATCCAACGAGTTTTGCTTCGAGACCCGACCCGATATGACCCGGCAAACGAGCATGGCCCTCCGGCCCCTTCCACCACCGGCGCGCTCATGGGCCCCACCGCTACCGGAAAACGTGCAAATCGCTGCACCTTTACCACCAGGGAAGACCCACGCGCCTCCGCCGCCGCATGCGTCTTGGACTCCACCGGCGGGACCGAGGCAATGGAACCGCATCATCTCGTTCCCGTCCGCCACGCACCTCGCATTCTCCTCCCACGTAGGGCCACCCGACAATCCGGCTCGGGACTTAACAATCTCGCGATACTCTTCGAACCGGGTCGCCGTCCTTGACCCGTTTTGTACCTTGAAGATCATCTCGATCCGACCCGAGAAGGATTTATTACTCCAGCTCGTGTGAAAAATGATCTCCACCACATTCCTAGAAGGGTGACCCTCGGGCAGCTCGGTCAGGGCCGGGAAGAGCGGGTCAGGGTGGTTGCGGGCAGACCGAAAACGTGGTTCGGGGGTAAAAACGGAGTCGGGTTTGGGTTTGGACTTGGCTGGTTTTTGAGAAATGGCGGCCGGTTTTTGCTGTTTTCCATGTTGGTGACGGTGGTGGTTCCTGGGTTTTGCAAGGTTTTGCTTCTTGTCGCCGCCGGCGGTGGCGGTGGCGGTGGAGGTGGTGCTATCAATGACGTCCTTGATGCTTTGAGCACTATTTCTGCAACTGGAACCGGATATTAAATGCCTTGGAGCCGGGCTAAAGACGTCTTCGAAGGCTCTGGATTTGCATTGCAGTGACTTGACCCACCCGCTCGCCATTAAGCGGACCTCCTAATCGGATTTTCCTCTCTCTCTCTTTCTCTCTCAAGTTCTCGACTTTCTCTCTCTGGAGTACTGAGTTTTGGTGCGGTGATTCATTTTCGTTTGGTATCTCTATTTTTCTGGTTCATTTTGTGAAGAATGGAATGGAAGGGACAATGGCGCGATATTAAATGGACCGTGCCAATGGACATTAGTTGAAATGACCAGAATGCCCCTTTGTCATCACTGCCCACGTGGATCCTGTCTGCTCCACGTACGTAGGAAACTCTTTAAGAAAAAAACAAACAAACAAACAAACAAAGAAAAATGCTGGAAATTCAAAAATACAAAATTGCTAAAAAAAATCATTAAAAATTTAAGGACACGGTCATCTCTTTTGGTTTTGTCCGATTGAGTACTGTATGTTCTGTTTGGGTTTCAATTTTTCTGCCGTTAAGATGTATATTCAGGTGATGCTTTGTGTTCAAGGCAGTGTTTTTAATGCTCATAAAATGCTTGATTTAGTGGTTTAGAAACATTATGAGGAGGAAATCGAAACCGCCTAAAATCACATTGATTGCCGTTGTTGAAGGGAATTCCAAACATTTTTTTTTTTATAAAATGTTTTTGTAGAGAGTTAATTTGGCACAGATTTGATTTCATTTAATTTCTAGTTGCGGCCGAAAATAAAAGAGAAGGAACAGATAGATCTCCTTGCAGGAAGAATACCCTTCCTTTTACGTAGTGATGCCGTGCCCTTTAGAAGTCCAAAAATCTTGTTTCCTGGTGTAGGTTTGGCAATTCTAATTTTTAGAGAGGTATTTGGAATTAAGACTCCTTTGGAGTTATGAAGGCTATGACTATCACAACTCAAAAAAAAAGAAAAAACTATATATATATATATATATGAAAGGTATGATGATCGGGCTCAATTAACTCATTCAATTTGATTGGTCAAAGGTTGACCGATGTCATTGCTTGTTTACCAAATTAGAAACTCCATTTCTGTTTCATGTTTTGTGCTTTTTTTCTTCTTATTTTTGACTTATGTAATAAACAATTGTGTTCAATTAGGTTGAAAAGTTGTGCAATTACAATATAGCATATACCTAAATATATTTGTAAAATCTCTTTCACTTTCTTGAAGAAGCGAAGAGGTGACTGAAAAACAAAAATAACAGCATATTAACCCCAGTATAAGCTAAAAGAATTATCTTAATATATTGGCTAGCAAATGTGTTTTCGTGTCGGTGTACTCTTCTGTCCGAAGCTTAATTTTTGCATGGAAATGCAATAGTCAAGTCATTTTCCAATAACTCTGCCATCTGGTTTTGAACATTTGATTGCTCCTTCAAATCAAAGGAACAGTTATCTCCAACAGTGTTTCTTGGCGAGGCTGAGGTTTCACTGCAACAGAAAGTCCTTGGACCGTGGGGGCTTTTCCCTATTGTTCGTTCTCTAATTCAGCCACACAAATCTAGCCCGGGAAACATAGGAAAAAAAAAATGAAAAAAAGGGTCTACCAGCTAAAGTTTCTTTTGAAATAAGTGTTCATTGTCTGACTTTGATTTATATAGCAAAATCATTCCAAAAATACAGCTACTTTAATAAAAGATCAAAACTTTTTTGTCAAAACTATAATTGGGCTACAGTTAATACCAACAATTATGCCACAACATTGCATGAATGGAAGCTGCGTTTGCAAATCTACAATTTGTTGTTTGTTAGCATGTGTAATTCTACAATAATAACGCCATGTTCTGCGTCTTGCCTTTTTGGGACGGTCCAGACGCTTGAGGTCGTTTCTGTCATTTGCACAAGTAGTGAATTTTCTAGCTCATCTTAAAATTCCTTTGCAATAAAAAAAAAATATGGGTATACAGTCTGGTAGAGAGGGCCAAGTGGTGGAACCTTTCATTGGAGTTTGAAGAGGTACGGGGAGGGAATAGAAGAATAGAAAGAGAATGGGAATTGGCAGAGAATACATCTAAATATTGCACTGAAATTTAAACTTGTCAAAACGACAGGTTATCTTTCACATTGTCATTCTTTTTCAAATTTTTAATGTCAACTACTGATATATAAGCCTATTATAGAGTATAGCAGGCTAGTAGCCCTTTTTATTTAATCAGAACTTGTTTCCAACCGAAAGTAATATTCACAGAGTTTGGTGCGCATTGGGATAATGACTTTGCTGTCGTGTTACCATTAGGAGGAGACAACATTGATGTGTGTAAACTTTAATCACTGAGTGAATTTTTTTTCTTATATTTGACTATGATATATCAAATATAAAATATGTTGATATATTCACCAATTAATTTTTATTTATTTAAAAAAGTGAAATCCTAAAAATTTAAATTAAGATTGAAAAAAGGTTAAATTACCTTAGATATAGGCGATGGTTTTTTACTGTGTTTTTTTTATATGGTCATTATGAGATTCCCATATGGTATGGCTGATTTGATGGAAAGAAGTGCAATTGATTCGGAATAAAAATTGGTTAGATTATGAAAGCAAAACCTTTGGTGGGCATGGGGGAGGGGGGGGCCTCTGTGGGTGGAGTCTTGCCAGCCTTTCCTCTCACGCCTACATAATCTATTTGAGCCCCGGGAACTGCGTTACATTTGGCGTGCCTTGCCTGATCAGACCCCACAAATTTTTACTTTTTAACCAATTTTCTTGAAATGGGTTGTTGGATGTTCTAATCTGAGGAATGCAGCGTTTGCTTGTCGGTCCCCAAGTGCTTGCTTCTCGGTTTGATTTTAAACACTTAATGACCATGGACGGGACTCTGGTATTTATTGTCTCAATGGGAAAAGTGAATAGGGAACTTAGAGTTTACCCCTTTTATCGAATGAACAAAAAATAAAAGAGCATACCGGTACTAGCAAGATTGCATTCACCGAGGAAGAACTCGAGCTTAAGATTTCATTGAAGATTTGAAAATTTCTCAAATTAAAATAGTTCATGAATGTAATGATAAACTTTAGTCAATAGGAAATTGACTATGAAAAAAAATTTAATGAAACTCAAAGAAGATTTTGTCATAATTTTTTTGTTGAGACTATGATTACTCGTTGAAATAGACTAGTTAAATAAGAATCTCTCGTCTGAAAGAAAAAAAAAAAAACTCATCAACTGGTTTAATAGGTTGCAACGGAAAAGTAAAAATTCCGTAATATTACCGATATTTTCTCAAAGTTTTGTCAACTTTCAGCTCTCTCTCTCTCTCTCTCTCTCTCTCCCTCTCTCTCTCTCTCTCTCTATATATATATATAAAAGTGCAAATTTAATGAGGGAGTTGATGACACAATGTATTGAACATTGACCAACTTTGAGCTACGAAATCAATGCGTTCCAAGACGAGAACTGGAACTGCGACTGGCTTGAGTGCACAGGTTTCCCTGCCATTATATCTAATAAATGTGGCGTTTTCTTCCACAGCTCCATCTATTTATGTATCTATCATCAAAGCACATTTATGAAAATTTGTTTTTTGGGTTTTTTCTTTTTTTGTTGGCAGGCCGGAGGCCCTGGTAGGCTATGACTTGGGCTTGTACATGTTCATTCACCCTTTCCTGCATATTACTCCACTGCTTTGGATGTTCGATTAAAGTGTCTTATTATACAAATTCCAACTCGAATAATTCACAGTTATACGTCTTATCGCGTGTACAACATGTGCGTGTGAGAGAGCAGAGTATTGTTCTTATTGTGGTGCAATGGTATTATAAAGAAATTCCTTTTCGATGTATAAAAAAACTTGAAAAATTACACAAATAAAATAATTTTAATACATCTTAAATATACATTTGGTTATTATATTATAATAATCGTTTGATTACATATTAAATTTTTTTGGTGTGATCATGGTTAATAATAAAACTAACAAATGTGTATTCAATGATTATGATATTGTAATTTACGTATATATTTAAAATATATTAAATTCACTGCATCTATGTAATAAAAATAGTGAAAAAAAAAAAAGGGATCACCAAAAGGAAGCGTTATAAGTTGCTTATAAGCAGCAAGAAGGACAGCTACCCAGCTACACGAGCTTGATTAGGTGACATAAGGGAAAACAACTTAACCCAGCAATTAAAAACGGGGAAAATGAAAAGGACAGTGGGGACAAAGGAGGACGATGGAGGAGCCCTGCCGTTAGAACTTAGGAGTGATTATCGGTTCAAACAAAACAACTTAATTTTGGCCGTCCAAATGGAAACAAAATCTGCCAAATAAAAGCACTGACGATGAATTGAATATTATGTAATTCATTGGAAACAGGGAAGTTTGGCAGGATTAGCTGTGCATGACGGAAAAAAAAAAAAGAAAAATTAGTTAGCACTTAGCAGGACCAGTCTTTAGTGTAGTGGTCCAGGCTCAGCAACTTCCATTCCGTGATAATCTCCTTCGATCTGCTGCCATGCCGCTCCAATGTTGCATGTTTTTAGGCAACGACAATGGTCTTCAATGGAATGTACAGATTTGGACCCTCAATGGCTTGGCTTATCTGCTGTTGTGGTAGGTTAAATTTTTGTGTTCGGTAATTGACAATTGGTGAATTACAAGTCCCACTTCATCAATTCACTTTCCCTCAACTTCCTCTGTAATATACGTGCATTCATAAATACTCTATTTTCATCCATACCATTACTTACTTGTAGTTTGGACATATGTAAGCTTAACATTATACTTGTTGAAGCTATATGTGTCAAATAGGATCCATTGTCCCCCCAACATCGACTCGTTATTAGGGTCTGCCGGGACAAGTTCGAGTGAGTAGCCACGGGTACGGGTAAAATTGTCATCCCCACTTTTGTGACGTCCTGCCAAGGACTTAGTCATGAAATAAAAAATGTTTTGAGTTTCAAGAGCCCATTAATAATCGATTTGATGTTGGCCCCCCCGCAATGGTCATTAAAACTGGCAGCGAAAGGATAAATCAATGGCTATTTGTTCCACCACTCTCCATGATTCATGTACAAACAGGCATTTAAGTAGAGCCTGCATTGGCATCAGCACAAAGTAAAGGGACTTTACGTCAACCCACCAAGGTATTAAAAAACGTGTGTTACCCCCCCCCCCCACCCAACAACTTGTCATTACACACCAAAGATATTAAGAAAATCAATTCATCACCTTTGGTCTTCAATACAAACCTCACAAAAAAATAAAAAATAAAAATAAAAGGAAAAGTCCCCTCATGGCGATTGGGCTCCCACAAGGACATTATTGAAAATTGGCATAGGTGAAGGTTGGCCAATTGTTGTGGCTGGGCTATAACTAGACTACGCGCGGTGGGCTGGACTATAACTAAAGAACAAACGACGCCGTTTGCACTCTCAAGAAACGACACCGCTTACGCTTTCAGGCTTCAATTCAAGAATACCGAACGCAATGACTTAAAAAAAAAAAAAACAAAAATGAAAAATGAAAATTGTAGGGTTCAGGCGACGGCGGTGGGTTGCTACTGTTTGGGAGGGTGGGAGGAACTCTTGTTCTGTTTGGATTGATCGCCGGGGAAGCCTACGGAGTCGTAGATGACGGTGATGTAGAAGGAGCAGCTAGGGGCACCAGGCGATTTCCTCGACGAGGCGGAGGTCTTCCTCCATGGTGATCTGAAACGGATCGCCGCAGGGGCACGGATAAGTGTAGGCTTGGAGGTCCTCGTTCCACTCCATATCCTCTATCTCTACGTCATCGTACGACATCTCTCTCTCTGTCTCTGTATTCTCGACGAAGCCGAGGGTTTCAAAACGGCGGCTCGTCGTCGGCGGCTGTTTGAAATTGGATCTACGTCAAAGGCGGCGTCTAAAAGAAAAGAAATAATGGGCTGGGCTAAGTATGGGCTACAGTTGGGCCTCGTTGATCACATGGGTTGGGCCTAAGGCCCTCTTAACTGAGATAAAAAAAGTTAACGATATATGCTTATAACAAAACTTAAAACAAGACATTAAAAAAAAAAAAAAGAAAGTGATGACGCTGTCAGTAGCCTCTTTTTGTCCCTTGGTTTTTGACTTTTTTTTTTTTTCATGTTTTTGATATATATTTTTTTAAAGTAAAAATTGAGCGCACATAGACTCTCTTGTCTCAGTCTTCTTATTTTATTTTATTTTTAAAAATGCATGTTTTTAGCTTCTAATGGTGCAATTCATCATGGTGGGCCCAACAGCAAGCTAATGGCGAATTTTATTTCTGTTGATTGGCATCTTCAAGGGAGCTTTCAATAGCTCTTGAGGCCCCCCCCCTCCAGCTGCTGTTGATTGTCCATGTCTCATATTGGTATGAGAAGTCGGGAGGATGTTTAAACAATGAGGGCCATATAGTGGTGGGGAAAAAAAACAGTTTTGGCCCTCTGCATCCAGGATTCATGTTTCCACTGCCTGCTCATGTACATGCAAACTAAAAGGTATTAAAAATATGGAAAGTAGCCAGGAGCTCAATGATTCAAGCGACAATTCCTCTTTATGTTCAATGATATACCTTATCGGATAAGGTAACAGGGGTTAAAGAATTGATTGATGGATGAGTTGCTTTCCTTACGGTCAATTTGAAGAAAGGGCGCTGTAATCTTGCTGGATTAGTGCTGAAAATGATTGGCTTAGTTTTCTTGTTGCATCGTTCCAGTTGCTACTTGCAAGTGTCTGATGGGACTGTGGAACATGTGATACACATCAAGGCAAAAGGTGGTTCCATTGCAACTTTTCCTGCTTATTGAGACTAACGTTTGAATTTGACCCGGTCGCACCAAGTGGGAATCAAAGCATATATGCCATGCACATGTTGACTTGTTGCCGTGAAAACAGATTCCCGGACTGCTTTTCTTAACATGGCATTTCTCATCAGTGTTTCTCTGTTCCTTTCTAGTTGCTGTTTACCGAAAAAGAAACGCATGTGCAGTGTTTTTGAGTTCTGGGTGTGTTCACACGGATGTCCATATGATTAATCATGGGGTCCTACATTAAGCTTTTGATTTGCAGCATGTTTTTATGCTTGTCTATATTGTGTCTTTAATGGATGGTCACCACCAGATTAAGCCATTGACCTAAAAAGTGGATTAATGTTGGTGCTCGGATATTTGGGAAACGGGTGTTTGCGCTTTCCTTGATCTTTTCCTCCAAAACTAGCCTCAATCTTTTTCAGAACTCAAAATAGGCCCAATCAGAACTAAAGTAATAATTCATGCTCTGCTGAGATCGACCATCCGCCAGCTACACGGGTTTTAAGAGGAATTCATGAAAGATTGCTAACTCGACTTTATGAGGGCTATGGGGCCTGCCATGTTCGACAAGAGGCATCTAGACTCTCTGGCTTCAATTCATCATCAACAAAGACAACCAAAACAGGAACAAAGAGTTGTCGTTTTTCATATCATGGGTAGGAGTACACATACATAAGATGCCCGTTTCACCATTGTGGAAGATTTAGAATTCATACTTGACTTTTGACCAAAAAAAAAAAAAAAAAATTTCATACCCGTCATTTATTTTGGAAAATAACTTATCGACCATAAGATGTTCATTAATGTTCCTATTTTGAAAATGCCTTTAATGGCCAATGCGGGCAAGTTTGATTGTGAATTTGATTTAGCTTTTCGAGTCTTTTACCAGCTGATATTTACCGTGCCATGTAGATTTCTTATTTTAACGTGCAACTCCAAAGGGATATGCCTAGATTTAGAAGTTACTATTCCGAAAGTGAAATTTCCTTGTAGGACTTGGTATCCTCTTTTCATCCCCCACCTTCCTATCGTATACTAGTCAATAGACAAAATATTCACGGTGCCCCACCACTTAGAAGAGCCATATGTGTAAATTGATTGGAGTGCTCTTTTGTTTTCAATCTTTTCAAGCTCGCATGCTAAGGAAAGCTCGATGTTGTATTGTGTGTCCATCATTTAATAGGAACTAGACATGGGTGTTTGTCGAAATTTCACGTTAATCTAAGTTTTATTGGTTTTAGTAATAATGTCGTGTACCTTTGAATGCTTTAGGGAGTAAATATTCAGTGTGTGTTTGGTTCGAAATTTAATCAACCACTTCGTGCACTCGGTTTGGGATGTCAGCATTTCATTCAAACAATGACCAGTCAAATTTAATTGTTGTTGCACGGTAAAGCAGACCATCCTGCACTTTTTTTTTTCCAAGAAAACAAAAAAAATATAATTATACTGAGGCGAATTAAAATTAAAAATTATTTATTAATATCTTTATATAATTTTTGTTACAAAAAATTACTATTTAAATATTATTGAAAATTGGTAATTTTTTTATATTTTATTAATAAATTTAAAATTTAATATTATATTCTTGATATAATTAATTATTTATTAATGAACTAATATTAATGGAAAAATTCAAACCGAATTAATGCGGAGGGAATCACCACCCCTGAACCTTACTATGCTCTTCTTCCTTCTTCTTCACCGATCCGCGGCTGGCGCTGCTTTTTCAGCCTTGCCTATGTGGTCTCATTAATCATTACTCTATCTTCAATTTTGGGACCGCCCTAGAGCCTCGAGGAGTCCCAAAACGTTAGACCAGTCAAGACGTTATGATTAAGACCAGAGTTGTTAGGACAAAAGTTGAAACCGAGAAATTAACCCTTCGGTGGCCATGGATAGCCATCCATATTTCTCATCTCCTATGCAAGCCTGCGCAGTGCATGCAGCCCCGAAAAAGTCATGTACACATGTGATGCTAAGTGGGCCGTTTTTTGTAGTTTGCCCAAGAGAGATGATTATTTGCATTTGAAACTCTGGCACTGCATCTGCCTCGTTCATTGTGTGCATATGTGTTTAAGGTCGCAATCTGCTCTTGCATGCTCTGGCATGCAAACCGACACTCGCAAACCATCGGATTGAATGATCGTACAACATAACGTTAAACAAGTCTCGTATTTAAAGTAGGTTCTGTTCTAGTTTAATATGTTAACCTTACTAAACAATTTTAATAAATTATTTTTTTTTATTATTAAATTTCATCCCATATATTAAAAATTTTTAAGTTGAATAGTAAAATTTTGTTTCATTAAATTATGTGGAAAGCTCAAACACTCTGGGTGTGTTTTTGGTTCCTCCAAGTTTAGTTGCAGGCAGCAAGACACTAGCCTTGTTCCCAATTGGCACTCGCTCAAACTGATCCAATGGCCTATGGTCATGGTCGAGGTACACGTTCATGGATACATATGTTAGCACCCAATCATTTTGATATATTTAGATATATTAAATCAAAATTTGGACAGGTGTCAATCAAGCCCAGAAAAGGGTAACTTCCCTTTTTCCAAAAGGAGGTTTTGGGGATCACTGGGGAGCCAAATTGGATTTCGGAAATATTGATGATGTGAAGTGGATTCATTATCCAGCTTTAGAGGCTTTTTATGTGCTCTATTTTTCTTCTGTAGTTTACCTACTTGATGATGGTCAGAGTCATAGAGATAGAACCTGGGCAGAGAGATTCAGTCGTTCAGAGGAGAAAGACTGACACAAAATGGAAGAGAAAAATTTGGAAGAGTTTGGAGGGGAGATAGGGACAGTGCATCTTTTGAAGGACCCCCTTGGCACCAAATTGCCCACTTGTTATACCAGAGAGTCTTTTTCAAAAAAAAATTATTACATAAATGTGAGAAATAAATTTAAAAATTATGCATAAATTTTTATTATTTAATTATAATTAATTTATCGTTAATCATTAAAAAAAAAAGGGGGTTCTACGTTCATCTAGCTCTTTTGGGTTTCTTTTCTGCCCTTGTACAGACAGGTGCAGGAATGGGCTTAGCGACGTGTGGAAGTGCGTGTGATTTTTGGCACTTTCGAATATCCATGCATTTATCAGCTTGTTCTTTGTATTCTCAGGCAGGGTTTTTGATGATGCAAGAAATAATGTTAAAAATTCTTAAAATTTTACTTTTTTTTTTTTTACTAATTATCGAATAAATGGGATCCTTTTCACAATTAGCACGGATCGCTTTGAGACTCCGATTAGGTACATGGAACCTACAATAAAAAATCATTGATCCACCTTGAGATTATTTAGTTAAAGGTCTTTAATGGAAGTCTTATTGCCCCTACCATGCTCATTTGTGAAACGAAGCTTCACAATCACAAATAGTAATTTCCCATTTTTTGCGTGAAATATACAATGATTGATACTTTGTTTCTATTACTCAATATTTCGTCGACTGGCATCACAACTAGATCTCTTCTGGAGGTATCAATAAAACTGACTCTATTCGGATGATATGATTTAATTTGTTTAAAACTTAACTTGACTCAACTCATATTAATAATAAAAAAAGTTAATGATTCATAGTTTAAAACACTCTGAATTTAAATTTAAAACAACTGAAAATTTAATCAACCCAAAAAAGCAATTAATTAAAAATTCAAATAATTTAAACTTAAAACTCAAAATACGTGACATTTAATAATTTTGAAATTATGTGATCTTAAAGCTTAATTAACTTGATATCCAATGTCATAAAAATTTGATATATTTAAAATTTAATAATTTAAAATTCAAAGTATCTAAAAATGATCTAACTTGGAATAATTCGACTTAAATTTTGCAAAATTGGTTGGTTTGTCACCTCTGTTTAGGTGATGTGCCTTTTAGACCAGTGATACTGATTTTAGCCCTTTTGACCCATGACTTTCTGGGTGATGTTTTTTCTGACATAATTTGGTGAACAGAAATAGCAGAACTATGTTAGCTTGGTTCACATGTGAAGATAATGGGGAAAAAAAAAAAAAAAGGGATATGCTTTCCCCTTTTCACCTGCCAAGCCAAAGCCTGCAGGTTTGAAATCTTGTTGCTTCCTCGGCAGCGTAGATTTTCTTGGATTTTTTACTTTTGGACCAAGTGTATGGCTGGTGACCTAATGACCTGTACCAGCAAAGCAAGAAAATGACGTTATGGAAAACAATGATTGAAAGTTGAAACTTCAAACGACGGAAATAAAAAGAAGGAAAGCATTCACCTGGCTCCGGTGGTTGGCCCTTTTTCTTGCTCCTTTTGACCTTCGAAAATCCTTTTGTTCTAAAAGCACATAAAAGCGTGATCTTTTGATTGATTTTTTTTTTTAAGAAAAAAAATTAAGTGATAATATTTGTGGAACAACATGATAGTTAAAAAACAAAAATAAATCAATTAAATCTTATTTGGTATTATAAATAAATAAAATTAGATATACAAAATTATTATAACATTTTCTTGTTACTATTATGTTGTTATTTATGTATTGTTATTCTTTTTTTAATACAAATGAGGTCTTTCATCAAGTATCATACCATGCAAAAGCTTATTAATGATACATCCTTAACTTAGTTTTGAAAATATCATTTAGACATTTGGTATATAAATTTAACGATTAAATGAGGTTAGTGGTCTTGATTTTGTCCATTTTTTGTTGAAATCTATATAATATAACTCTAAGCTTGAGTGTAGTTTGTCAACAAACCCAAAGCGGTTTTCGTAACAGTTCAAGAATTTGCTTTGATTCGAGAACCATAAGGTTGCATACTTTCTAGCCAACTGTACTCTTTGGTTTTTATATACTTTAATTTGTTTTAATATTGTATTAATTTAGAAAATAGTAAATCAGAAGATTCAATTATTTATTCCTATTATGCAAAGAAGGAGAACAATATGAGATCAGTAATGGGGATCCATGTTTTTACTCTCGAGTATTTGTCAGGGTTTGTTCTGCCTTTCTGTAATGGGATTCTTTGTGGGAATTTCTTCTTGGGCATTGGAACTTTGGTGAGAAGTTTCTGATGTGCAACCCAAGTAATTGTTGTTTCCTGTTATTCCTTAATGGCGGTATCTCATGGTTCCAATTCTGATTTCAATTATTCATGTAATTCTAGAACCAATTGAATTTGAGACAACAACTATGATTCAATTTCCATTGTTTTTGAGTTTTCTATCTTTACGTTGTCATTGAAATTACTGTCAGTGTCTCCCCCCACCTGCCAAAATTCTATTTAGCCTCTCCCGTTAATTTCCAAGCAAATTTCATGTTAACTTATTAATATATTGCATTTCCTATTCTTCATTGAAAAGTTTCAAACATTTTTAACTCATTTAAATGGCACAATCTCCAAAAGCCTACGTGCAAGACTTACAAGATCATTTTTATAAAGTCTAATAAAAACAAACCGTGCATAGCGCGGGCCACAAAACTAGTTTTAGATTCTTGAGCTAATAGCCGTATTATAAGATAAAAGAGTTGCAGAATACTCATCCAAGAAGTCCATTAATATGAAAAACCTACCTCTTAAAAGTTTCAAAGATACGAGTGTACACGGTTGGATCCAAGCGGACTTTCCTTCCCAAGGAACGTTGCCATTGTCAGTGGCAGGGATGAAATTTGCCTCAGAAGTCCTACATCCAACCCCACATTTAGAAAGATTTTGCTTGCCACTGAAGACTGCGGATTATGGAAACCAAAATAAGAATGTAGGATAAATCTCTTCTATATTCTTTCAATATGAGAAATTAACAATGCAGACAATCGTGTAAGGTCCTCCAATTGAAAGGACTCAAAAATTTTAGGATCACGACCTTACATTACTAGAACTATTAGATACAACCATTCAATAAATAATTACAATTAATAATAAAATTATAAATATAAAATGAATAATTATGACAATATTATATCATTCATTCATGTGTAATTTCGCGGCAGGAAAGCCCGTGATTGTATAACGGATTCTTCAGTTGGTCAAATGTGACATGCCACTGATGGAAGAAATTTCCACTCCATAATAGGGATCTGTGCCAAAGTCGTCATCCATCATTGAGTTTGTGACCGACTTTAAATCCAAAAAAATCTTAAGCGGGACAACCAACCCAGATCAAATTGTGCTTTTGAAGGATGTAATTAATTTTCAAAGTTTCTTTTTCTCTTTTCCCTTTGCCCTTTTCCTCTTTTCCCCTTTTCTCTTTAGATAATTTTCACTGTTTATTTTACTTGCAAATGATTTTGTGGTGTGACCACTGAGCACAGTGACATGAGTGGAAACGAGTAATCAATGATAACGGGTCTCTTTTTCAGCACTAAAACTAAAACCCACTAAGTCAAATGTAAAATAGATCATTCTGTCTAATTTTTTAACAGAAATATTATCTAAGACGTGAGTGGAATTAGATCAGCTCTAATTACTATCTCAAAGCTCATGATTAATACATAATCATAAATTAATATGCACTCATGCCCACCCATCCATAGAAAATATCTAAGCATGGTGATCCTGGACTTTTGTTCAGGATTTTGAATAATCTTCCTAGCTCAATGATTTCCTATCTGTCAGAAAAGAAAACGAATAACCGAGCAACCACCTTGTTAGTTAATTACATTTTAGGCTAAATCAAAAGGAGAATAATTTTCTACAGCCTGGATTGTTGAAGTTTTTACAACCCGATTATTCTTTTGGTCATTAATTAATTGCATGTAACCTAAAGACATTATTATTATTATTTTTTCCATTAAGAGAGTATCTTACCTATGTATAAAAGCAGATAATTTATTTCGGCTTGAACCCATTTCTTTTTTATTTTTTTGGCATGCTAGGACTAGAATTTGAACCCTAATTACTATCACTAATAATTCAACTACTCTATCACCAAATCAATTGTACTTTTCTCACTTCTATAATAGACACAAATATTTGTTATATTTATTTATTTAAGTATAACATATATCTAATTTTATATCATATAAAATCTTAAGAAATCAAACAATTAACTTTCTTCCACTAATTTTGTTCTAAGCGTGCCTTCGCACCTATGCGCTACATGCATTATGAAGCAACAAAGAGTAAAGGAAACTAATGATCTCCTTTAAGCCTAGAACGATCATTAGTTTTCATAGGTTGTTGGAAAAAGGAGGAAAAAAAAAAAAGGTAGTTTAAATAGGTTTAGATGACACCCCCTATGCACAAGCCAGATCTCAAACCTGAATTATTCAATGGATTAAAATAATGTTACTCAAATTGAACAATTAACCTTTTAACGAACAAAGAAGCAAATGACATCCTTATCCACACAGCGTTAGTTTTACTAGCACATCTCCGAAATGGATGGCACAAATAAGATATGCAGTCAATGTATATCTGAAGTTGAACCATTTTTCTCCTATCAATACGCATTGACACCCAAACAAACTCTTACATATTACTCATCCCTGTATAGGTTGGGGTCAGGGACGGCGGGTGGAAGCAGTATAATGTGGATGTGGTAAGAGTTAACCCAACCAAATAATTCGACTTATATCATTTAAAATTTAACTTGATCTAATTTATATTAACTTGAATTTCAATTCATTGAAAACATAGTTTCAAGGGATGGAACGCAAGAATGGCCAAGTAATTGATAAATCATACTGACACATTTTTATAGGAAGCACACGACTCAAACGTATCTTTTGTTTTTTTGAGCATTTTCTTTACACTTAATTGTCTCCTAAATTATACAATTAAAAAAAAAAAAACTCACTACATGCCGGCATAATTAGACGCCTAGCATGTCTTCCATAAATCTTTTTGTTACCATATGGAAAGTTGAACATTAGATTAATGGAGCGAATATACAGCCTTATATTTACTTGGAAATGACGCTCACCTCGCTTTGTCCCCACATGTACAAGCAGCAAACTGTGACGATCAGAAAAAAGAAATTGATACCGAGGACAATGAGAAAGAGTAAAGCTAGCCTAGATAGCCAGTTGTACCGAACAAAGCCATCTACGGCCTATCAATCTTTACAAAGGCAAGGCGCCAAATACAAAACTACAAATAGATTCTGTTTTTTTTTTTTTTTTTCACAGAAAAGGGAGAGATACAGGTTAGAACTTACAACCTCAAGAAAGTGTTCTATATATATATCTAGGAACACCTGGGAGGACAAACCAACCAGCCCAAACAGCTATGGCCTGTAAGGCGAAAACATGTCAGGTCAATCAAGATTTTTTTTAAAGGTGCCCATGATTCTTTTTTTTTGTTTTTTTTTTCGCACAATCGTTTAATCACAATAAAATTTTATATTATATATAAAATATATAATATTATATACAATATAAAAATTTTACAATAATATAATAAATATTAATATAAAATTTTTTATATTGTATAAAATATTATTTATATAAAATAAAATATTTTCCTTGTAATATAAAATATTATTATATTCAAATAAGTTCCATAATCTTCTTTTTTTTTTTTTTTTGGGTAAATGGGTGAACTTATAAATTACCCACAACTGTATAATCTCATATTTATTAGGGTTATAAGTTTCACAAGGCACACCATACGAGATTTGTTGTCGTGTTCCAAATTTATAGAGTAAGATGATTTTATTTTCTACTTACTAAACATACGATGAATAATAATAATAATAATAAAAGAGTACTCAGATTTTATAACCTTAATGACCATCAAAATCTATTTTTCTTCGTTGTTTACTATATCTTATGAATGTATAGAAAAAAAATACTTAAAAATTTTAAAAGAAAATATATTCAAAAAGTTTTTGAACATCTAAATTTTCATCCATGGACTATTCACCTCAATTAGAAGGAAATTTCGAAAGCAGGTGAAGCGGCCACCAGACCTATCAGGAATCCTTATGCGACGCCTAATAGTTAATATTAACTTTCACTTTTTAACGTGGTGCCCATCGCTAGCTAGAAGCGACTTGTGATTGAGACTATCTTAAGCTTTTGTGTGCGGTAACGCACACTGGGAATTAACAAGGAAAAGTTATAAAAAAAAAATCAGATAAAAATATTTGTAAAGTAGTATTTATTACTTAAAAAGGAATTGAAAAGGCAATTTTACTCACAAGAAAACGAAACATTTATTCCCTCCTCACGTTATTTTACATGTGAACTTGAGCTGTTGAAATACACTAACATTTCCTGTAAAGAATCAAGGAGGCAAGACAAAAGGCCAAGGAACTAAGAAGAGAGCTGGGGTGGGACATTGGCCGTGGTAATTTAGAGGGGCTTTTGATCAAAGTTCTTAAAATCGCACCGACGCTGACTCGGATAAGAATCCAATTCTTTTGGTCATCAGTCTGAATATTGGATCGACGAGTCAATTCTTAAAAAATTAAAAAATAATAATATTTTATATTATATACAAATAAATAAAAATATTATTAAAATAAAATTTAACCATATAAAGTAGCCTTGATAAAATAATGTAAATATATATAATTTTTCTTTACCGAAAAGGAACTACAAATTTTTTCGATAAGAACCTGACTAGTTCACCAGTCCGACAATATTGTTGAACCATATGGATCAATCTGGTTTTTCCGGATCATTGTTTTATACGGGTTTTTAAACAGAATCGGACTAGATCCATGGTTAGTTCATTGGTTTTTTGATCCGAATACCCGTTCGATCTGATTTTTAAAATTATGCTTTGAACTGATAAATTTTGTGCATTATTCTAATTATTTTCTTGATCTTTATGATCCAAATTCTCCCGGATTTCTCCTGATTGACTAGCAAGACGGTCAGATACAATTGGTCGAATGCAAGGAATATGGCCGGAATAGCCACAACCTTCATTTTGCTTTTGAATCGGGATTTTTGAGCTGGTTGAACTCGGAATTTTGAGAAAAATTGAATCTTTTGCCTAGCATAATGTATGTAAAGTACAACATTTGAAAAAGGCTCATATCGACATATCCTGCAATTTGGCAGCTAGACCAGCTAATGACAACTAATATTTTGGACCGACGTTGAGTTCAGGCAGCAAACCAATAGTATTAGATTCCTGATCCATGCACTGCTCGGAAATAGAATCACATACAAAGACTTGTCAATGAAATCAAAATGCAACAATTGATCATGACGGTCGTTTTCCTGGTGTCAAATTTGGATATAGAGATATAATTATGTTCCTGTCATCTCCGTTTTCTATCCACAAGTCGGAACAATTATTGGGGGGGGGCTTGGCAAGCACGTAATTTTTCAGGATTGTGATCAACTAGGCGTGCATTCGATCGGCAATAGCCAATAGGGCGTGTATTAGCAATAGCAACCCTGATGTTATATGTCATTTATATGCCATTTTTTGGACACAACAGAATTCTTTTATTATTTTTTTCAATGGCGAGGACCCATCTTTCAGACATGGGGTGAGTGTATCCTGAATCAATTTAACTATATATAACACATCAGACATCACAAAACGATGATAATTTATATTACGTAAATTATAATTTCCACGTTGCCGACATACGCGATCAAAGGGTTTGCCCGTGCATTTCAAACTGCATTTTCATCACATAAGAATCCTATTCATTAGAAAGGGAAAAGGAACTGAATTCAACCCCCCCGTATTGAATGATCTTAATAACACCTGGGTGTAATTGTATTTTAAATGAATAATTTTAAATTTTAATGTCAAATCTCACTTAAATTTAATAATATTTAAATAATATATTTTTTATGAGAAGAATAATTAATAATGTTACATATAATTTTTAATTTTAATTTATAAATATAATAATTAATATACTAAAAATTACATTTTTTTCGGTAAAAAAAAAGAAAAGCTCGCCGTTGAGTAAAAAAAAATTGATGGAATCAATTCTGTAGCAATCTTGGATCAAAAAGGTCCAATTAAAGGGCCAAGAGCATTTTGGGGAACCGAGAAGAAATTACATCACAAAAGCTTGGATTTGCACGAAAATTACACACCTGCGTCGTGGAACTCGAGGCTTACCTTTTTTTTTTTTTTTTTTTTGAAGAGCTTTAATTCTAGTGCGAGTTAAATTTCTGGGAGAGAATCCACCGGTACTTTTCTTCGGTAGAAAAGTTAGATTTTATTACTATAAAGTCGTGTAAACGGTACATCTTAAAGGCCTTGAAAAGAGAGAAGGGGAAAACGGAGAGGGTGGCCGCGGGGAACGGAGGCGTGAGGGTGAATATAATTTTCATCCCTCCGCTTCGTTGGCAACCGGCAGCGCGTGTCAGAACGTGGCTTCATCATAAGCTCCGGCTGCTCCACGACGCCCTGTACAGTATCGGACCACTCCCCAATAATCCGTACAGTATTGCTCCATTTAATTCCTCGATACCTTCAATCGTTCAAACAACTCCAACAAAAATGAACTATAATCTAGTCTATCTAATAACGGTGAAGTAATTATTAAACAGACCACATATTTTCTTTATAATCACATACATTATGTCCATTTAAGCCTTACCAAATCTTTAAAATTTTTGGGGTATTAATAAATTCAGAATTTCCTGATAGATTAAGATTTATAAGCTGATTAAAGAAACATGTTTAATGATTTATTCATTTTCTGTAATTTGCAGAAACAGTTAATCGCAAGAGCCGTCGGATCGACAATTTATATAGTGAGTTGCACCTCAGTCATCCTATATTATAATATAACCTTCCTTGCCAATGCTTAATTGGGTCGACAGATTTTGTCAAGCAAGTAACGTTGGTCAAGCTTGGCTATGAAGAAAGTGATTTATTGTGGGCATGATCTGGAAATTGACTATACTTTATTCACTTTGCTGCCTCATTTCCCCACATAACCATGTTCTTGCAGCCATTTACCACTTCCATGAAACTTCACTAGAACATTCAGAATTCATAACTCTAATCAGTAAAAAAAAAAAAAAAAAAAGAGTTGCACCAAAATGAGAGCTTTTTCCCATAACATTTGCCTCGTAGTTAGGATCTGGTGGCCTCATTTTTAATGATGTAACTTAACGTGCACATGTTTTGTCACTTTCAAGCAAACAAAAATTTATCACGCTTCGAATTTCTGGGGCAAACCTTATTGGTGTAATAAAGTGGAATATTTCTTCAGAGCTGCAAAACATAATTGCCTCATTTGATGCAATAGGTCTACATTTCTGGTGAGGTTCATCAGTTCTCTGCGTTTGTAGTAATTATTGGCGCTGCAAAATTCATGTGCAGCCACCTCAATATTTCTAGAGGTCACCCCCAAAACTAGTCACCTTTCTTTTCCTTCTCCTTTATTTCTGTCCGCAGATAGTGATTGAATTTTTTTTTACCAGGAACACACAAAATGTAAGAGTGTTGCTTTCTTTTTTTTGTTTTTTTTTTTGAAGTATATGGTATAATGCTAATACGTACATATATGCATTTCCTGGCTTTTAATCGAAAAATGTAAGCAAAGAGAAGAGGTAGCTTATTTATACAAAAAAAAAAAGAAAAAAAAGAAAAATGGTGGCTTGCTGTGTATGTATATATATTTTGAGGGTTAATTTAAGTACGTAGAGAAAATATTCTTTTTTTTTGTAATATTTATCGGAAGAGGAGATATTCTTAACTCACAGAATTTCTTCGTTGTTTTCTAAGGTTGGTTTGTTTTGATACGAAATACTTCTTGAGGGGATTGAAGAAATAAGGCTAGCTAGCTCTGGATCTCAAATATATCATTTAAGCTTTAGATAAAGACGATTAATGTGACTACGATGTTTATTTAATGCAGTCAACCAACTAATGAAGCCTTCAATCATTCATTGCACGAAAAAAGAAAACACACCTTAATTTAATATGCGGTAAAAATAAGTTTCTTCAATGGCTATTGATGAGGAGCTCACCAAAGAGAGTACTTAAGTTGGTATCGGGCTGATCGTTGAAGATGACTTTTGAGTCCAGCAAGCAAAAGAATTGACGACTCAGAGTAAGAGGAAATTTATAGAGTTAATATTCTGACAGTCAAATCAGTGAGGAGCAACAAAGACAAAAGATATGAAAATAATATTTAAATTTTTACTTTTAAATGAGTGTTGTATGTTCTTATTTATATATTTTTAAAATATTGTGGTTAATAAATTTTTAATACTTATGAGATTTATAAAAAGACTCGTCTCTGTCTCTCTTGCTGTATAGATCATGCACAGTATAAGCCTCTACACTTTATGATACAAATTTTTAAGAAATTCGAATTTTACCTTTAATTTCTAAGAGAGTGTTTAAAGTATGCAATTTATTTCAAAATTTCGAATTTAAATATTTTGAACCTTGGTTAGGTCTACACTTGATGGTCATACTTGAATCTCTTTGTCAATTATCAATAAGTCAAGGGACATACCATAAATATATAATTAATCTAAACAATAGATGTACCGAAAAAGTTAAATCTTAACAATATAAAAAGGGTCAAAATATCACAGGACGGTAACTTTCCCAAGTTTTCTTTGACATTTTCTTCCTAGACAAATGAATGCGTGCGTCGGCATCCCTCTAGAATTTAGAGACCGTGTGCTCGTCGGTATTACCGCAGGAGAGGAGAAAACTAAATAATGTTAAATGAAAAGCTAACAAATAAGTGCGTAAATGGCATCATGTCTCAAACACAATGAATAACCGGCAGGCTGAGATGACCTTGTGAGTTTGATGGCTAGTTCACGTTGACTTATTTATCTTGGATTTTTATTTTATTTTATTTCATTTCAATAGTAAATAGTTGGGTCATGGATTGGTGGTATTGGGGACGAACATCCAAGTAAATGGAAAAGCATTTTTCAATTTATGTTATTATATCAAATGGAAAAGCATTTCTTTTTTTTTTTTCAATCGTATAAGAGGAAGATTTGGGATGTAATAGTTGTGATTTTGCCCCTCGGGAGATACTTAAAACCTAAGATCTTATATTCTTATATTTAAAATTTCAAACTTTAATTATATAAAAAAATATAAAATTTATAAAAATACAAATAATTATTTTTAATTATGTAATTTACAGTGTAATAGACTTTTTAGTAATAATAAAAAGAGAAAGTGATTCACGGCAAAAGAAAGCCGAAGACAACCGAAAGAAGCATATAAAACCTCCTTTCATTTAAAATATAGAATAATTTCCATAAAATCATCCTTTATTTATGTGATAGCAGATCTTGTAGAATACATTAAAGTGAGATGAGATAATTTTTATCAGTTGGAGTGACTGCTATATTTGTAGGGAAAAGGGAGGGGGGCTGAGGCCCCCTCATATTTGTAATGTTTGCGACAAAAAAAACAAAAAAAAAAGTTACATTATTTGAGGAGGACTTTCCTACCCACTACATTGACCTGCAAGTTTCTCTATCCGGCCCACCGGATTTTTTTATGGGTATATATATATATATATTTTTTTTTCAGATTATTATTATTATTATTATTGCATTTACCGATATATCACTAACTATTAATTAGACTGTAAATACCTTTTATTTTCGCATAATTAGATGATCGTATTGTATGATAAATTAACTTAACAATTGTTGAGTTATGTATTGCACCTGTCTATATTCTACAATATCATTAAGTGATTAATAAGATTAAATGTGGGTTAATAAAATTTATTTCTTTTAATAACATGCAAGTGATTGTGCAATGCCATTTTTATTTTTTTTATATTTTTTAACCAAAAACCAGTACAAAGCTTTTTTTCTCGTTTTTTTTTTTTTTAAATTTTTTTGTCGTGTCAAAATTACTAGTGTTAAAACAAGTCACATTTATTTACTTTTCAATTTTGTCAAAAGAATTTATTTCTTATTAAATTCGTGTTTTTGTTTTTGACATTAAAAGAAAGAAAAAACAGAAATTCATATTTTCAAAAAAAAAAAGGGGGGGGGGAATTGGATTCAACGCAACCTTCTTAATTAATCACATCCTCTTCCTCTGCACACCCGCACGCAAGTGTACACACATTTGCACACGCGCATGCACATTCAATCTCTCTCTGTCTAGGCAAAGCATAGAGAAAACTATAATTCATGGTACTCCCCATGACCAGTGATATATATATATATATAGATAGATAGAGAGACACACACGCACGAAGTAAATTTATATATACACCTTGCCCCTTCCTGTAAAGCTGTAAAATAAAGAAAGGAGAGAGAAAGAAAGAAAAAGAAAAACCTTCTTGTTGAAGGTTTCTCTCTCTCTCAGTTTCAGAGCCGATCAGTGCTTTGTTTTTGGCTTCATGTTTTGGATTTCGATTTTGATTGTCATGCACAGTATTTGACGGGAATTTTAATGGGTAGTTGTTAGATTTTATTGATTATTTCTCTCTATCTCTGTTTTTCTTTTTTTTTTTCATCTTTTCTTTGGATGGTTTGAGATAAAATGAGGGTCAAGGAAATGCACCCATTGTGTTGCGTCACATTGGAGAGTCCCGGAATGAGGGACCAGTCGCCGGAAGTGCAGTTGAAGAGGGCGGCGAGGTCTCGGCCGGCGTACTTTTCCAGTGGTGGTGGATCTTCAGAAGTGAGATGGCCGGCGGCGGGATCGGATGCGACTGTGGCCGCCGGTGTGTTGTATAAGTGGACCAATTATGGCATGGGGTGGAGATTGCGGTGGTTTTTACTTAAGAACGGCGTGCTTTCCTATTGTAAGATTCGCCGGCCGGCGAATCTCGGACTGTTAGCTCCCAACAATGATGTCAGATTGATCGGAGAAAAATCCAGCATTCGGCTTTCGAGACTGGACGGCGGAAGCCACCGAGGGAAGCACCACAAGGCCGTTGGCATCGTCCATTTAAAGGTATCAATGTGTAGTATTCGAGACGAAGTTTTACCGATAAGAGGATTGATTTTGATTCAAAAATTTTTCTTGCTGTTTTTTTTTTAATTCCAATTTGGTTCTTTTTTAAAGTTTAATTTATCTTTTTTTTTTTTTTGGGTTTTGTTGAATTTTCAAGTTTATACCTTTTCTTTCTGCCTTTTCTCTGGTTTGTCGCGGTTCAACTGGTTGTTGTTCTATGGTGGGTCACATCAGCCAGGTGGGTTTATGGCTATGATTCGGTAAGTGTAGATCTCAGTACCTTAGCTGTAGTCAAATCAGCTGGTATTCACTATGTGTGGAGGAGATCACCTCTCTTGCTTTGATTTTTTTTATCCCTTCTGTTTCACCCCGAGATTCCCATCCAATCCCAACACAATCTTTACTTCTTGTTTATGCTTGTAGAGTCTCTGTGGTACTACATTGTATCCCTTGGATTTTTTATCTAATAATAGAAATTTTGTGGGTTTCTTTTTTATCCTTTTCCTCATTTCATTTTTTGGTTTTGATGAAGGGGATTTCTGTTGGTTGCGTCCTTACGGGCTTTAGGTGTTTGCTTTGTTTGACTTTTGTGGGTTTGGATTGATTTGAGTGGTTGAGTAGTTTAAATTTTTAGTTGGGTTTTAAGCCATCACTTCTTGTTAGGCGCTGTCATTGAGGAAGTAAACAAATAAAAACGCTTGTGGGGACTCCAAGACCTCTAGTGTTTTAGCTGTTGGGGGGTGGGGGTGGCCGTGGGCTTCCTTCTGTTTTGAAGAAAAAGTTTCCTTTTATTTAGCATCCTGAATAAAGAATATCCAACCGAGTTTTATACGCATATTCTCTTGCTTACTCCAATTTCACGCCCTGTTTTGACTTTTGAGCTCAATTCTGAGGGATTTTGGTAATTATCTTTGTATTCCTATGAGTTACTTTCTGGGCTACTTTTTTTTTTTTTTTCGCATGGTTAAAATGGTTCTGCTTTTACTTGGTTATTTCCTAGTAACATTGGACTTTAATGATTCCTCTTCTTATTATGACTCTTAGGTGATAATATTATATGCTTACTTATCTTGTCTGGCTGAAAAATTTAGGTATCAGTTATTGTTTATAGCTGAATTTAGTGGTTTGGGCCCTTCTGGGTATTATCTTCTTGTTCTTCCTGTTCTATGTTAGTTGTAAATGTGAAGAGATCATAGGTTTCATATCCAAGATACTATCTTGCATATGTTAATATGATCTTTTTCCTGAATTCCTATGGCAGATCTCATCATTTCGTGAGAGCAAATCGGACGATAGGAAGTTTTATATATTTACAGCCACAAAGACACTTCATCTAAGAACTGACTCAAACAGCGATAGGTTGGCTTGGATACAAGCTTTGGTTTCAACTAGGGGGCTCTTTCCATCGAGTTCACTGAATGGTAGCAGCTCCCTTCTGCCAAGTGATTTTTCCATATCCACAGAAAGACTCAGAAACCACTTGCTTAAAGAGGGAATCAATGACAACCTTATCAAGGATTGTGAGCAGATCATGTCATCTGAGTTCTCTGACATACAAAACCAACTTAAACTTCTTTGTGAGGAACGGTCCAGTTTGCTAGACACATTGAGGCAATTAGAGGTAAGATAATAACGGCGATGATTTGCTTATAATGTTTTTGATGTACTAATGTTTATCAAGCTGATACGATTTTTAGACAATCTGGGTGTTTCTCCTCATATGTAGAGTTGTAAAGGCTATGGCTTTCTATCTTACCATCTTCTCATGTTCACAGTGCCTGTGCCTTCCTCTCATCAAGTCTGACTCTTTTATCCTGGTATTATTGGAAATCATATAGGCTTAGAGATTAATGATATTAAGCCTTACTTCTTTCTTGGTGTTGCCACTGATTTGAAATCTGTGACATGGTTGACATGAAAATGATATCCATTGTGATAAAGGGTCAAGAATTCACAAATGTTCCATCTTGTTTATGCAGGCAGCTAATATTGAGAATGAAGTGTCTGTAATTACGGATGGTGAATATCATCAACTAACAAAGCATGAATATTCAAGCTCAGGGCGTGGGAAATATAGTGGTAAGGGCATGGGTTACTTGACCTTCTTATTATTGATGCACTTCTCTGTTGTTTTATTTCATTTCGCTTAATGTAGATCAACCTAGGTGAAAACATAACAGGTTTTGGTTACATTTTATGGAGTTGAAACAACTAAAACACAGAAAATTAAATTAAAATGAATTTTCTTTTTGTTATTTCATCTATCTTGTTCATTCCTTAGGCAGAAAATGATTGTGCTTGCTGTGGTAATTCTTCTGAAAAAAATTCCTATTTCTTGCTCTGCCTAAATGCATCAAATCACATGCTACAACGACTTCATATGGCTATGTTATATTCTCTTTCTGGTTTTTTTTTTTTTTAATTTTTTAAATTGCAGAATGGAGCACAACTGAATCATCTGATGATATTGAAAAACATGATCTTGAGGAAGTTTCGGACGAAGATGAGGCCTCCTTTTATGACACAAAAGAGTATTTTACTGAGCTGACTGCTACAAATGGGCCATTGAAGGAAGTTGCAGACCATTCCACAGAGCCTAATAAGTGTTATGAGGAGAACATGCATACAGAAAAGCAGGGTTGTAATTCTGGTTATCCACTAATTGAGAGGCGAGAGAAGCTTCCAGACCCAGTTGAGAAAGAAAGAGGAGTCAGTCTTTGGTCTATGATTAAAGACAATGTGGGAAAGGATCTGACACGAGTATGTCTTCCTGTTTACTTTAATGAACCAATATCATCTCTTCAGAAGTGCTTTGAGGATTTGGAGTACTCCTATCTTTTGGACCAAGCCTACGAACATGGAAAAACGGTCAGATAGTAGTACTTGTGTTACACTTTTTATGCTTCTTTACTTTGAACTCTTTGCAATGTTTTACCTTCCCAAAAGATCTTATGCTCAGAATATTTAGCATGTTTTGTTCGCTAAAATTCTAATGACTTCCACAACCATTAGATGGTAAATGAATTGTGGGTATATGCCCAAAAAAATTGACTGAAGCAGCAAACTGATCAATTGATTCTATTTTACGTTTCACATTGTACCGAGTTGTTTATTGGTGTTAGTGAGTGATATAAGTAATTAGTGCAACTGGTCTCATTTCTATATTTGCTCATTGTTCAAGCAATGTTCCCCATTATGACATAGAGCATGCTGGGGGACCATCTGAAATAACATCAGCTGATAAAGTGGTAGGATAAACAATTTGCCTCTTATCTAACAGAGTTAGGTTAACATAGATTCTTTGAAAGTCCTGTTATATTGACAAAGACTTTATACCTTTGGTATGTGAAAGTTTTGCATTTGGCTGTTCTCTAGCTATGAAGCTCTTTTGAACATGCAATAAACAAGAAATAAACAAGAAATAGAACATTAAAGAATCAAGATCTAAGCATCAATTATTCTCAAATCCTTCTATTTTAAGGACTAATGGGCTTGTTTATAACAATTTTGTGTCAATAAGCTCAAAACTCTCATTTGATACCTAACTGAATGTCACTGTTGGTTTTGGTTCCTGTGGGATTTTGTACAGGGGAACAGTCTCCTAAGGATCCTAAATGTAGCTGCTTTTGCTGTCTCTGGATATGCTTCCTCAGAAGGCCGGCACTGTAAACCCTTCAATCCTTTGTTAGGAGAAACCTATGAAGCTGACTATCCTGATAAAGGACTTCGTTTCTTCTCTGAGAAGGTCAGTAATCTTTACCAGATTATGGTGACCAGAACAGTGTGATTTAGTACAGCTTTATATGAAGGGATTGTGACACCGAGGGACTGGTTTGGCAATTTAACACCACAGAGGAAAAATTTAGCATTGCAAGTCTGTTGACATTCTATATTTAGATGACAATTTGAGTTTTATAGGTCAGTCATCATCCAACTATTGTTGCCTGTCACTGCAAAGGCAGAGGGTGGAAGTTCTCAGGTGACAGCAACCTCCGCTCTAAATTTTGGGGGCAGTCTATTCAGCTTGAACCTGTGGGAGTTCTTACCCTAGAGTTTGATGATGGTGAAATATTCCAGTGGAGTAAGGTTTGCATCCTGTACATGACTCTTTGCTGTGTACAACACGTTTAGCCCTTTTTTTTTTTAAATTTTTGTGGTTCTGGGTTGCTTTTTACAATCCTATGTTAAATATAACACATGCTTGGTTATTTTTAGGTCATGACAACCATTCACAATCTTATCCTTGGGAAAGTGTATTGCAGTCACCATGGTATGATGCATATACATGGTAATCAACAGTATTCATGCAAACTGAAGTTCAAGGAACTATCTATCCTTGACCGAAATCCTCACCAGGTTATTAATCCAACTTTTAGTAACTATTGCACTAAGCAGCTTCATGTGGGATTACTTCAACTGTTGATCAAGATAAAAACTATTCACTAGCCTATCATTCATCTATAAGGTCTACATACATTTTTACTCATTGGTGTAGGGTCAACCTTGTGGAATCGATGAGTTGCCTTTTATTCTATTATTCTATTTATTTTATTCTATTTTTCTCTTACCTGTACAGGTTAATGGCTTTGTCGAAGATGTTCTGGGCAAAAAAGTTGCTACATTATTTGGGAAGTGGGATGATAGCATGTATTATGCTAATGGTGATAGGACTGGCAAACCAAAGGATGCCACCTTACTTTGGAAAAGAACCAAGCCCCCTCCTAATCTCACACGATACAACTTGACTTCATTCGCCATCACACTGAATGAATTAACACCTGGACTGCAGGTAGAGAAGATGTGTTATGTCAAATTTAAAGCATGCATTTCCATTTTCCTCTTATGCATGTCTCATTGTTTTCTATAGCTGTGTCTGATCCCGAGTATTTGATAACGGATTAAGGAGAAGCTCCCACCCACGGATTCTAGACTTAGACCAGACCAGAGGCATCTGGAGAATGGGGAATATGAAAAAGCAAATGCGGAGAAACAACGGTTGGAGAAGAGGCAAAGAATGGTACCTTTTTCAATGATCACGTATTATGAGTTTAAAGGCTTATGTTAAAACTATTTTCCTTTAAACTCTTTTGACTTTTTTTTTTTTTTTTTCTAAGTGTTAGATCTATTTTCCTTAGGTTCAAGTAAAATTTTATGCATATATATGAAGGATAAATTTTATACATATGTATGAAGGATCTCCTTATATCCTTTTGTGTATCACTTGTTGTTTGCAGTCAAGAAAACTTCAAGAACATGGATGGAACCCTAGATGGTTCCAGCAAGAGGATGAAAATGGGCCTTTCAAGTATGTGGGAGGATATTGGGAAGCAAGAGAGCAGCGAAATTGGGATGGATGTCCAAATATATTTGGGGAATTTAACGAAGACCTCGTGCAATCATCCGACATGTCTTGAATTTGACATAGGTTTGTATCCCTGTTAAAACCTTAGCTGATGGTTGTAGAAATGAAATTGTGGTATAGTTTTGCGGCTGTTAATTCTACAAATGTCTCCTGGTTAATTCTTGTTGGGTAAGCAATATAGATCCTTGCACAGCTGTCCAGTTGTTTATGCTTAGATATGAAATAAGCTTAAGCATGATTAAGAACTCTCCAATACAATGTCTCACCCAATTCCTCGGATGGGCACTCAAATCAATATGGAAGACGTCACTGCTTTCTTTGGACACACAGCATTCTGCCCTCCATTCTTGCTAGTGAAATTTGGCCTCCCTTATTTCAGTTTATCAGAAAAGTGGGTTAAAAATCTTAATATGGCCTTAACTTTGATGTTCTTATGAGTCCTGATTAGGGGGTAATCTTTTGCGTATTGTGCAGAAATCTCAATCTTTGCACGCATTGGTTGGCCCTGCTCGATCCAGATTCTGGCCGCTTGCCAAGAGTTTTGTTTGTGCAAGGTTGAGAAAGTTTTCCAGGC
Organism: Bruguiera gymnorhiza; assembly: GCA_020883675.1. Lineage (NCBI taxonomy): Eukaryota > Viridiplantae > Streptophyta > Magnoliopsida > Malpighiales > Rhizophoraceae > Bruguiera > Bruguiera gymnorhiza. The sequence continues at coordinate 1,118,016 of JAIRCJ010000197.1, read as the reverse complement.
GACAAGCTTCTGAAAAGTTATTTTCCTTTTTGGTTTTTTCCCTTTTCTTTTCCCCTATTTATAGGTGATGAATAGGATAGAGCTTAATATTTCCTTTCAGGCTCCTCAGTGACACCGTAATTTTTTATTTTCGAAATTTTAAGTTTTTAATATTAAGAAAAGTACTGTATAACCTACGATCTAATGAAATTTTCAATTAAAAAAAAAATTATTGTCATCATTCTTAAATTGTCTGCGATAGGGTGTTATTTATTTACTCTCATCAGTAACTTGATATGTACTGGCCATGAGCTGACAATTTTAATTAAATATTTATTTGTATTTCTCTAGGAATAAATGGAGAGGGAAATGTAATCCCAGCCATATATTATTCGTGCGTTTTAGGTTAATTTTTTTAACTCTCTGCATTCGGCCTGAAAAGGAAGTATAAAGATAAAAGGCCTAAGACAAAGAACATCCAAAGGTCAAGGGCGTGGGGCCATAAACTAAAGGAAAAACGAAGAGAAACAACCACACATAACCTGGACAGTTGCGAAAATGTCAATGACGGGCTTGTTTAGGCCGGAATGGTATTAAGCTCACTTCACAGGTATAAATTCTGTTAATTTGAGTTCCTCACCATTTCAGCGCAGATCAGTCTAATCCACCGAATGAATGCAGTTTCGCGCATTAGTTAAAAGAAATGCATTCCATAGCGACAGCAGAACCTGCTTGTGGCCCATGAATTGTTCTTCGAATTCTGGTATGTCTAATAGATGGATTTTAGAGACACGAGGAATGAACACAATAGTTATGATATGTATTTGTGGATTGGTGTTTTTCGCTGGGTCTATTTGTCATATTCTTTGTAACATTTTTTTTTTGTTAAGGGTTCAGTTACCCGAGAATTTTAACATAAAAGTGAATAAGATTTAATTATAATCAGTTACGTGCTTTCTCCACCAATATATATATATATACTGTAATTCATATTCTTATCCACTTTTATTTTCAATTAATTTTTAAGCACCACTATGTATCCCTATTTATTGGAGTCAATAACAATTATAAAAAAAATTTAAAATAATTTTCGTACTTTTAGTTTTATTTATTTGTATTATGAATTTATTATGCATTTACTTAGTTTTTCTCTTAATTTTTTCTTTAAAAAATATGGTACTAATGCAGTAGAAAAGAATTGATGTGATGTAATTTAAAAAAAATTATCAAATTAAAAAAATTATTAAATAAACTTCACATATTTTACACTTTTTTTTTTTAATAAGTTGGTAAATAATGAAGTTCTTTTCGGCTTTATTAATAGATTATACTAAAGTACGTACCCATGCATCGGTCCCATCCATTGCAGATTTGGCTCTAGAAGCCGACACCCCACCCAGAGCCAGAATTTGTCATATTTTATATGAATCCTACTAAGAGATTCTCCTTGCAAGATGAGGATTTGATGATCAACATCGTGAGCCCACTGTTTCTGTTGATTGCATGAATGCATGTATGATGTTCAGTTAGGCATGATTGCTTCTTGTTTATTGGAAAACTGGCAGTCCAAGGGTCCAAATTCTATTGTCCCACCTGGGAATTATTGGCCAAGAGAGACAAGTGAGAAATGAGCGACCATCTCTTCATCGGTTAGAGAGACCGAAGCGATAAGTGGCTGACCATGTTATTCTCAGTTTTCAGCAGCAATTGTCTAAATCTAGTTGTTCGGGTATCCATGTGTCAATATTGTAAATATATATTATCGAATTTTTTTAAAAAATTAGGTATTATTTTTATAAACTTATAAATTAAAAATATTAAAATAGATTTTAATTATAAATATTTAATTACAGTCAAAATAAAATTTTATTAATTAATCAATATAAATTTAATTATAATTAAATAAAAATTCTATTAATTTATGAAATCTTATCTTCATTGTAATTAAATCTTCATAATTATTAAATTATTTAAGAAATTAATTTAATTTAACTAATTATTTTTTTTCAATATAAATTAACTATACAAATAAATTTAATATTTTAAAGTAAATATTTAGAATTTTTGTAATACGTAATTTTGAAATTGAGAGAAAACTTGAGTATTGCTTCTATGGTGACTTTTTTTATAAATTTGTAAATTAAAAATATTAAAATATAGTATAATTATAAAATTTGATTATAATTAAAATAATATTATATAAATCAATTAATATAAATTTACTTATAATTAAATATAAAATTTATTTATTTATGAAATTTTATCTTATAATTATTTTTTCATGATTATAAATTATTTGAAAAAAATAAAAGGTAAAAAAGAAGACAAAATTACTTTAAAATTTTCTACTTTAAAAAAATAAACAAGTTGCTCAAAAAAAAAAAGAAAAAAATCTCTCATATATATATATATAAACAACCACCCTCAAATTTCTTTAAAGTGAAAAAAATTATTTTAATATATATTTTTTGTTTTTAGAAGGATATTAAAAAATTTAAAAGAAAAAAATTTAAATTAATTTAATTTAATTAATTATATTTTTTGTAAATTTAAATTAATAAATAAATTTAGTTTAAATTAGATTTAATTAATTATGAGATATTAAATTTCAAAAATTTTTAAACTAAAATTTAGCGTGTGTGTGTATTTTTATGTTTTCCAGTGATTTCAATTCGATTAGACTAGTGATTGCTTTCTCAAGTTGCTTTCCAAGCTATAAAGACAAAGCTTACATATAGCAGATACGATGTAAAGAAAGCTTTCGCGAGATTAGACTTTGAACTTACAACCTGAATAGTGGGCATCAACGCTACCTTTGATTTGGGCTCCAAATGCTATATTGTTTTAAATAACAATGACAAGAAATCTTGAGGCTGTCGTTTACTGATTAAGTTTCAGAAACTGATGGCTGATAAGCATCAAATGAAACAGCGATCAACTGATCAATGAAAGGTCAAGCCGTCGCCTATCTTCATAGCGTAATTTGTTGACGATTGTTATTTTCATGAAATGATAATTCAATCTTCCTAAATTTGCACGAGATATTACAAGAATGTGGGGGGTTCTTAACACATTTTTACTATAGATGAGAACAAATTAAACTGTCAACTTGGTCTTTTGGTTTTTCTTTAAAATATTTTTATAGTAAGTGAAAGGTGAAAAATAATAATGAAAACAGAAGAAATGGAATATCTATATAATATAAGGCCTACAGGATAAAGGTACACAGACATGATCTACAATTAATCAAGTAAATCAAAATAAGGGAAAAAAAATAATAAGAAAATTCAGATATCTATCTCAAATATTTAAGTTCAAATCCTAAAAGAAGCGTGAAATTTACCCAACATCAGCGTCAGAGCTGGACGGAGATGACCTTTGGCAGTACTTGCTTTAGGCTGGAGCGTCTAGTCCAAGTTAAAGACGCACTTAATCTATAAAAAGCATTTCTGGCCCCCATTTGACCCCCCCCTAAAAAAAAAAAAAAAGAAGAAGTCTCAAGAAAGAATCAGATCCAGACAGCTTCTGGTTATCTGCGTTTAGTCATGATTCCAATGCGTTCAAGGTTAATTAAACAGATGCTATGCCTGTCTATCATGTTATAGGTACTGCGATTGATCATGTTAAGCATTTGGTCTTAAAATCGAAGGATGAAATCCAAGCACGGAGTATTCAAATATATTTATTAAAATAAAATTTTAAGTAATTTAACTTTAAAAAATCGTAATTTAATCACTTTATTTTTTTTGTATATTTGATTATTTTTAAATTTCATAATATGAAAATATAAGGCAAAAAAATAAGTTTTATGTAATTAATTTTTATTTTCGATTATAATTATTGATGATATTAAGGAAATGACTAACTTTCAACAAAAATTACACCAAAAAATTTAAAAAGAAAATCAAGGAGACAAGTCCTGACGGTAGATGCACTGGATTCTTTAACCATCACAACCGCAAAAAGTCACAGTAACTTTACAAACACTAATTTAAATATTTTTATCTATTATAGACATGGAAATGGAACATGTCTTATGTTTTCTTGTCTTATTAAAAAGCTCCACAGTTTTGTGAAGCTTGATACTCCCTTTCCATGCTTTTCGTACAACATATTAGAGATTGGAATCTAACAAAGAAAGCAGGACTGTTGAGATGTAAACTACAAATTAAAGCAGGTGAAAATACTCCTTAATTATCAATTGCAGACAGGGCCATCTGCTTCCTCCAGTTCAATTCCCTCCTCGGCAAGCCTGTTATCCTTGTAGACATACCAATGAGCACAAACCAGATATACTACCAAGTTCAAGCCACTCAAAATTGCCAACAGCCAATAGAAATTATAAAGCTTGCCTTGGTTCAGATTATCTGCTAGCCAAGGATTCTTAGCCGTCACCTTGTGCACTATGCTGACCAATGAAGAGCTGACAAAAAACCCAAGTGAAAGTGTGCTTAAAAACAGTCCAGTGCTCATGGTCTTCATTCCTTTGGGGCACTCTCTTAGGAAGAAATCAAGCTGCCCAATATAAGTAAATGCCTCACCAGACCCCACAAAAAAGAATTGTGGGACCAGCCAGAACACACTCAATGGGATCACGGCCGTTGGATTATTGGTCGAGCCATGTGATCTTGCCACTCTCAGTCTCTCCAATTCTGCGAGTGCAGCGGCCGCCATTGCGAAAATTGAGAGAACAAGGCCAACCCCAATTCGCTGCAGTGGGCTTAGCCCTTGTGGGTGCTTGAGGATTTTTCTTGCAATTGGGACAATAATTCGGTCATAAACTGGCACAGTTAATAGAATGCTGCCGACAAAGAATACCGTAAGAGATGCTGGCGGTATTTGGAAAGATTTCCCAATGTGACGGTCCATGGTGGTGGCTTGCGACACAGAGAATGTGGTCATTTGGGCATAGACAGTCCAAAACATGATGTTAGTAGCCCAAATGGGCAGCATTCTAATGACTAATTTCACTTCTTCGACGTCGGTTAAGGTTGATAAATTCCACTTGCTTATTGTACTGACTTCTGGGTCCCTAATCGCTGCTTTATCCAAGAATCTGAAATGCCAAAACACATGGAACCAAATAATTAGACTAGAGAAGACAAATAATTGTAAAATGCAGACAACGACCTGGGAAAATTAAAGGGCTGATGGGCGAACTTGGGAGACATGGCACGAGCATAATGAACCTAAGAATAACAAAAAAAAATCGGCAACGGGCCATATTCATAAGATTGAACCAGAATCTAAGAATGGGACCCGATAATTGTCGTATGCTTCATATGTCAGCCAAAGTTTTGTCCTTAGGGGGTATCGTATTTTCTATAGATAAGAATTGAGTGGTAAATCGGTTGAGTTAGGCATGAGGGACTGACATGTAACATGATGCTGATGCTTGCTAGCTTGTTCCCTCGTTGGATGGGATTGCGTTAAGGAAAAAGCAGCACACAGACTTCTTAATAAAAAAAGGAAAAAGATCCAGGCGTTCAGTTTCTGGCCTTTTCTCAAATGTCAATGAACCTGTGATCACCTTTGCGTTTACGTTGCAAGTTCATGTGCAAGCATGTGATACCATTAAATCAGATCAGCAAAAGGTAGATGGACCATATCTGGGCGTGATTTGTTTTTTCCTTTTTTTGATAAAGAATTAAAATGTATTGTACATAGAATAAACTGTGACGTATTTTTTTTGGAAATGTACTGTATTTTTTTTTGAAAAAGATTTATTACATTTTTCTATTGGCGAAAAAGGTTACTAAGCTTCCCTGCGCTGTCACGCTCATCACCCATGCCTATGCCTATGGAGTGGTGGTTATCTAATATTTTTATTTCGCTAATTTAATAGTGATTTTTTTAAATTGGGCAATACATTTGTATTGGTTTTGCGCTTTGTGTTAAACTAAATATTACAATAGTTTGTATTAATTAAACCTTAAACTAAATATACTTGCTTGTAAGCATAAAGGAATAGGAACCACCAAAAAAAATAACAAAATAAAAATGTGGGGCACAGAGGTTCAGTGAAAATGACTAACCTGAACTGCTTGCTATGGGGAAGCTTTTCCTTCTTCTTCTTGCGTCCGTCTTCAATGTCATCAATATCATAGAGAAGTGATGCATGCGAAGGCAATTCCAAGTTTTTGTTTGTCCACGCAGCCACAAATACCGCTGCAATCTGTGTCAACGGACTCCCCACCAATTTCTTGAAACGGTACCGTCTTGTCCCGGACAGGAACACGATCAGGCCTAGCACAATGGCACAGGCACACGTACCGTATCCCCATTTCCTCCCTATGTTATCCTGTATGTAAACAAGAATTGTCACTGCTGCAAGCGATCCAACGCTGATAAAAAAGAAGAACCAATTGAAGAACAGGCTCATTTGTTTTCGCTCTTTCGGGTCACTGTCATCAAATTGGTCCGATCCGAAGCCCGAGACGCTTGATTTGAGACCCCCAGTGCCGAGAGCAACGAGGTACAGTGCCAAATACAGAACCATGAGTTGCTTGCTGTCTGCAGGGATGCAATTACTGTTGCCGGCGCATTTTGGTGGCCTGAGGCTTGGGATTGTGGTGGAGATGGTCAAGATTGTGACACCCTGATAAATAATAATCACCACCAATGTCTAATGTGTCAGCAGCGACAAAGAAACATTCAGGAACTGAGAAATTGACATATATTATATGCAAAATTTACATATTCCTAATGTCCAGGAACGAAAGTTACACACAATACACATGGATGAGAAAAAAAAATAATAATAACATTTTCATAAAAATAAATTTAGTTTATACTAAAATAAAATCACGAAGAAAACAATGATATAGTCTAATCCTATTAAAGTTGGGGTTAAAGTTCTATTATTATTGTTGGTACAAAGTAACCTTATAAAAATGAAAAGTTGACTTATTCACAAATTGGACTGGGACTAGGAGCTACAAAGTGGATTGGGAATTGGGATCAACATAGATGGATTAAATGGGTTTCATCTGAATTTTTATTCCTTTTCCAAACCTGTTTTCTCTTCGGTCAATAAGAGGCAATGAGGAAGATAGGGTAAATTAGAGATATGGGAATCTTACCATTGCTTGGACAGTGGCAAAGATGGCGATGGTGAGATACCTGCTCCAAGAATAAAGAAAATTGCTAAACAAAAATCAAGTGGGAGCAGCACAAGCTCTGTGGTTATATAAAAAGCTCAAGAGACAAAAATTCAAAACCTTCCAAGAAAGGTGTCAGCAATAAATCCACCAAGCAAACACAGCATGAAAGAGGTTCCGAGGAAGTTGGTGGTGGTGTTGGCAGCCGTAGCATTGCCCAAATGCATGGTACCCGTCATGTATGTGACCAAATTAACAGCTATTCCGAGTGTGGTTAGCCTCTCACATGCCTCTCCACCTAAGAAGAGAGAGAAAAAAAAAAAAAGCTCCAATGAGAAAGAAGCGGAAAGAGAAGTGGGGAGTGGCGCAAACTAGGGCCGTACAGAAAATCTGAAATTTGATTGAAAGACACTTTTCGTCATAAACAAAGAGAAGCAGAGAGAACAAAGATAATACGAGCCTTTTATATATACTATGGTAATATTACCATATAGAGAACAAAAAATGAGGCAAGGAGAGAGGGCGAGAAAGCTGTAGAGGAAATGGGTATGTAAAGGGACCTAGAATCATGGCAGCGCTGGTCCAGCCACCGGACTTGGACCGGTCGGCCGGCCGTCCCTTGAAGTCCCAGGCATCTGGGAGGATGTTGTTGCCTTTTGTTTCGGCTGGAAGAGTCTCAGACATTAATATTGTTTTTGAGTTGGTGACTGGCGTTAGCTTTGATTACAGAGATCTTTTTATTTGCTGTGGTTGTTATCTTATATTATAGCCAGAGAAATGAGAGAGTAAAATGGAAGTAGTGATTGAATAAGAGGCTTGAGACTTTGCAAGAAACTAGGCCTTTTATAGTGAGTTGAGTGACATTTTTAAGTGTAAATAATGCAACTTTTGGATAAAGTGATCCTGTGACTCTGAATTGGTTGGGGTCATGCACTTATTTTGAGAAGTTTATATTAGGAAGATACAGAAAATTATAACCGTTAGTAGTTACAGATGTCTTATCTTTACAATTAATTGTAATTAAGAGCTAATGTCTAATATTACATCTATTTCCGTCAGGGAATCCTCTGGTTTAGGCATTGCCTCATATGGTCTGATTCTTTTATCTCCCTCTGTCCGTCTCTCTTCTGGTTGTTCTCTTGATATTTTCTTTGCCTTTCCTTTTTGGACGAGATTCGACCTTTTCTACCGATTTCCAATTTTGCTAAGCATTTGTCCATACAAGGATAGTTCGAGTCTTTTGCCAACTTTAAAAGCCTTGAATTTTGTAAGAAAATTATCGGTATAAGTTCCACGGATACGTCATGGTTATAATATCTTTTTACCATACCGTAAAAGCTGATACCTATTTAGTAGTGCCTTGTTTGTTTGTAAGAGTTGGGAGTACTTGAATGAGAGAATCGCTCCAATTTCAGAAAGTAAAAATAAAAAAATTGCATAGAAGGATTTATGTACTGAAATTCGAGTTGCCTTAAGAATAGGTAAATTTTTCTTCACAACGGTTCATTTTTTATTGCTACCATTGCTATTGCATCCTTCATACATGAAAGCTTTCAATTGATGGGGTGGATGAAATTAACGCTACCAAGAATACTTGAAGAGATGAGGCGCTAAGATTTACAGCAATGGATTTGGACAGTCAATGTGTTAGCGCGTCTGTGTACCCAAAAAAAAAAATAATAATAACGGGTGAAGGATTAATTTTTTAAACAACGAGTTGATTACAAATTTAGGTTGTAAACTTTGCACATTTTATTAAATTGGGTTTCGAGGTTTTCAACTTTTGATTTATGATGAATAAATTATTCCATTATATTCCACCGTTTAATGTACGTGCCACATGGCTAATAATGTGTAAACAGTGACTAATACAATCCGTTGATCATGGACATTTTCGATTGACTGCCTATTTCTTTCTTTTTTCTCTTCCTCCAACCCAGTCATCTCTTCTTATTCTTATTCTTCTTCTACTTTCAGTTTAGTTGAACAGCCCCGGGGCTTAACACTCTTTGAATTCCAAGTTGCAATCAAAATTGAACTTCCGTCCCTAGAGGAGCAACTGAGGCATAATAAATTAACTAGCGGAATGGCCTGTGGCTATGTCTTCCAGGTTTCATGCGGCTCGGTCTTCTTTACAATGCTTCCAAGGCATATCTGTTAAACGATACATAGATAGTTGAGGGGAAAATTCATGTTCTCTCCGGTATTGACGACGGCCACTATTGATCATACCCATCACAAGGAATACCAATGCGCCTGGAAAATTCTCATGTTCATTTCAAATACTGAGAGAGGACAAGAAAAAATAATGGGGATTTGTCAAAAATCGCCTCTGGTCAACAGCTATTCAATTGTTGTATTAACTATTTTTTACAAGTTAGTAAGCACGTAACGCATGAAGGTAGAATATAACGGAACAATGTTAATTGACCATAGTTGAAGAATTGACAACCTAATTTATCAAATCGAGAGTTCACAACTTAATTTGATAGTCGTAACCTAAATTTGTACTTAACCGAAAAATTAATTGCTAGAGTTTGTGGGAGCAGCATAAACTGCTTTGTTTCGCTTAAATTGTAACTTTTGATCTGAGTGTGCATCAGCCAAACAGCTTTCATATTAAAATGCAGTGGTTAAACATCAAAACAAGTTTGACCCACGAGGAGTCTAGGCCCTGGAGGCTCAGAAGTACTTTCATTTTGATTAGGAAATTTCTCCCTTCCTTTAATTATTGTGTCTTTGTACATATTAGTGGGACAATCAACTCCATTATTAATGTGCTAGCCAAACAAGATGTTTTTAGAAGTTCAGAATTTACAGCTCGAGTTTGAGTGTTTTGTTTATGTTTTTCTGATTTTCTCTTAAATTCTTGTAATTTCTGCACAATTATTACTTCTTTTAATAAAATCTCACTACCAATTCATCAGGGAAAAAAAAAAATAAATTCTGAGCCATTTTGAATGTCTCCTGTTTTTGTGATAATGTCAACACTTGGATGTTAGGTAACAACCCTGTAGCCTTGGCGGCTTGAAATGTTGTAGGCGCGGAATCAAATTTATTGAAAACGTTGTCTTTACAAATGGACTACCTGAAAAGCAGGGTTCACAGATTTGAGTTGGTGCTGTCAAATTCTTAGTCTGAACAACTAAAGACCAAACCCTTATACCATAAAATAAAAACAAAATGTATGAGTTAAACAATCTCATAATATCGTTAATTTTCAATTTCATACGGTCTTAGATAACTAAATTTCTTAACAATCTTAACTTATCTCTCGAAAATTTTCAGTTTCGGTGAGAAGGAAAACTCTCAGAGTATATTGAACTTATCCCATAATTGCAATTCAAGCCAAGTAAATAAAATGTGATATACCAATTTGGGATCGTGACCTATTTTTTCTTTCTTTCTTTCTTTCTTTCTTTTCTTTTCTTTTATTTTTAATTTTTATTTTTAACTTCTGGTTTACAGAGCAACAACATTCCCTGGGGGGCAAGGTGTATCCAGTGCTTACCATTCTCGAGACACTTTGCTTTTCCGCATTAATTGCTTTGACGATTCAATTTAGGCCTTTGTTCACGTTCCTCATCTAAAACTCAGTGGTCACACGTGCACCAACTCATAAACATTACACTCTCGTTTAAACAAGGAATAAACATTTCCTTCTTAAATCATATTATTTTAATTACTGGCGGGATCTAGTTCTAGGCAAATGAGCTATGTGAAATTTCACTTGTTGGCATGTCTATACATACAAGCATCTATACTGACTAATTGGATACGTCAAATGAATAAGGCCTACAATTATCTGTAAGTAATAAATGCAGACAAGTTTCCCCATTACACGCCATAAAAGGCATTATAATTTAGGGGGATTGAGGTCTTGTTGACCTTTATCTTATAAATACTGGCCTCTTAATAAATTCCCTTATATATATATATATATATATATATATATATATATATATAAGACAATGTTGTGGATTCGTTCACCTTCGATATCACATGAGGAAGATATCGTTTTCTTTGGTAGACGAGCAGCCAGAGAGGAAAGTTGTTTGGCTTACAATACTTCCCTTGCCTTGCGGGTGTTATCAAAAGATTGGATACATTGCTTTACAATAATTGCTATTCATTAATTGCATAATGTGCTTAATTTTTTATGCACCAAAAAAAAATTGTGAAAATGTGCCTTTCTCTACAAACTCCAAGTGTAAATCCTAGGCGTTGTAAAAATGAAAAACAAAAAAAAAAAAAATCAAATCTCAATTCCAAAAATTTTCTTTTAATCCGATTGGGCTGAGGCTTGAGTGCTTCCCCTTTCTGATTATCTTTCTGTGAATGAAGTCAGAATGGAGCCAGGTTTGCAGTTCCAACGCACCCGCTTGCCAAGAAATTACATCTCGTTACGTTGTCAACGCAGTGAGAAGTGCACGAAATAACACATAACAGCTCACATATATATATATATATTAATTTAATAAAATTTTTTATTAGATTAGGCAGGTTCATCGCGTTACTCTCGTTACGTTGGCATAAATTTTTTTTTTTAAAATTTAGTTTGCAGAAAATCATAAACGAAAAAATATTCTTTTAATTAATGTACTGGTATGAAAACAATGAAACCAAACAAAGTCGAGTCTGGTTGGGCCACTGTAATACGATACTTTCATGTATCTGGGGTATCAAAAAAATGATCATGCATGTGATTGACTGCTTGTTGTGTCCAGTTATAAAAGCAAATGGAAAGGGGAAAAAAAAAAGGGAGGAAATTGCAAAAAAGAACATGGGTTCGTGATGTTCGTGATGTTTAAAAATAATAGAACAGCCTTTTTCTGTCCCTAGCTAGGAGAGACCACTTCGACTGACGGCCTCCCAATACAGAAAAAAAAAAAAAACAATATCGTTCTTTTCTCAATTTGGTTTGTAGAGATAAAAACAACCAAAATAAAAAATTATTATGTTCCGCTTTGTGGCTTGACTTTGATGATGTAGGCCTAATACTTTCATTTTTTGAACAGAACCCCTACAAGTTATACAGGGGAGGCTCTCTGGTTTTAATTTTGACTGCGGTGATGTACAAAATGTGGCCTAGAGGGTAAGCAAGAAGACACTTGCCGTGAAAATGGAACCTGCAGAAGCGAGAAACTTATTAGTTGTGAGGACCTTTGTGTGGATTTTTTGTTATTCAGCTGCTGTATTTCTGCGGGAGACGGGGTCATTGTCCAGGGGTGCCAGGTTTTGAGCTTTTCTAATCTGTATATGGGGTGGTTTTATTTTTGTGAATTCCGGGATAGTCAGCTTTTTTGGGTATAGTTCGGAGTTGTTACTATCATTTGTTGGGTCAACAGTCTTGATTTTAGTGGGGCACGTTGCCTGTTGAAAGCCAAATTTTGCCCTCCTTGTTCACTTGTGGTTGGCTCTGCTTCTCGAGCAGCAATAAATAAATGTATTGTGCGGTTCCAAAAAAGAAAAAGAAAAAAAAGACAATTATGATACGAGATAAGTTCGAATTAAGAAAATGATCTTCTGAAAAAAGTATAAACAAGGTTGCCTATAGAATTTCATGTATTGAGATGTCTTATAATGACCCACCAATGGAACGCACGGTATCTCTTCTGGGCTATGGGGCTGAATTTCCACCATTCATTTTTTTATTTTAACTTCTTCGAACAAGAGAAGATGGAGATGATTGTTAATCGATTGAGACTAGATGCTGATCCGTATTGAAAAAATTCATTTTAAAAGAAAATTATGCGTAAGAGGAGAATTGAAGCCTACTAATTCGGAGAAGAGTCAATATTGGCGTCCGTCGCTGCAACTCCAATTTCTATGATTGGGTTCCTTTTCTTCTTCTTCTTCTTCTTTTTTTTGACTATTTGTCGATTGCAATTATAGAGAATAAAAAATAATGATAAACTCTTTGCATGTCATGCGAAGATGGGATCATGTACAAATATGATCAATATTCAATAATATCTTCCCAATTATTATTCCAGGTTGTCCAAAAGCCAGATCCTCCAGACCAGAAGTGGACAGGTGACTGAATTATGGAGATTTAAAAATTGAATAATGTGTATGTCATACCATGGTCGGCTAGCTGATTTCTAATTAAAAGACTGCCCCATCATGGAAGAGAGAGAGGTGGGATAAATTATTGGTGAGTGGGTAGGCCAATTTATCAAGGGGGAAGCAACTATGGCCGTCCCATGCCTTAGGCATGCATGATGTTGTGATACGTGTATATGGCTCGAGAATGATAACCCCCTGTAAACTAATAGTAAAAAGTTTAAAATTTTTAAATTTAGTAATATATTTTAATTTAAAATATTAAAATATTAAATTTATGAATTCTTTTTATCAATTTTTGAATTATCCTGAGTGGACCTTTAATCAATTTTTGATTCCTTATTTGAGTTTTTGCTTAGGCAGATAGTGCTGATGCATCTATATTATGATTGATCATTTCGATAGTTATATTAGGTAATTGGTCGAAGAAACTCTTCATGCATCCATAGTAAACAATCGATATGCTGAATGGATTGTGCATCCAAGCAAGTTTAATTTGCTTATTCTCGTCAGATCAGATTGGAGTCCTTTCAAGTACGGGAAAAATTGGAGTCCAAAGCCTCTTGTTTATGACTATATATAATAAGTACCCGAGTTATCAATTGTGACCAAACTGTATAAAATAGTTCCAAATTTAACTAAACAAGTATACCTTCAATGATGGACCAAAAAAAAAAAAAAAGTATACCTGCAATGCATTTCAGATAGTAAGCAACGAACAAAGAGGAATCAAAGTAATCCAAACAGTAAGCAAATAAAATACCATCAAGATACAATTTCTCTTGATTGTTGTTTTTCTTAATTTTTGATAATGTGTTATTTCTTTCTTTCTTTTTTTTTTTTTTTTGACTACGGCACTAAGCAAATTAATATTGCATTGCTTTTTTTTTACGGTTCATCCATTGTTATTAAATCCAATGTTGGTCTTTCTCTTTCTGCAATGTTTCGATTCCAAAAACTAGCCTTCGGAAAAATATGACATCTTGGCAATGCAGATATGGTAAGCAGGTTTTCATTCCTTTGTATCTCTTTCTTTTCTGATACTAATGAAAGATACTCTACGAAGTGGAAGCACTTTAATTGTTAATTGCATAAATGCAAAAAGCTGGATCACATATTTTTTCATAATTATTATCAGAATCTTTTTTTTTTCTTCATCATTGAACTCATTAAAATGTACAAAATACTATTCAACTTCAATTTGTAACAATCTTGCACTTTGTATGGATGTTGAAACGTCACCATCCATCATCTACCGTCAATGTTTAAAAACTGGCGTAGGCTACCTTTTGTCACCAACTAACAATAATTTCATTAAAGAGACATATAAAATAAATATCAATGTACAATTAATACATTTATATATATAATAATTAATTATAATTAATAGTCATGATAATGAGTTAATATCCTTTTCGAATATCCATTTTACGTTTCTTCCTGACTTTTTTGACCTACCAAACGTGCGATACTTGAGACCTGTGTTTCTGCTTGTTTTTTTCACGGCTTGAAGTCGGATGTGTGGGTGTACTTGGCTTTTTTTTCTTTGGCAGATTGGAGTATTTTTTATGTTTGCTCCGGTTCCTTCAATCTATTGATGCTTGTTGCTGTATAGAAGCTAATGGTCCATTTCTTAGGAATTGTTGTGGTATTTTAACAGAGTACATCTTTATGGGTGCCAATGTCCCTTGTTCTTGAGGAATGCCATAAATAAAATGTTTCCCTACTGTTCAAAAAAAGTCTACCAAGTGACTGTCTATGTCATGTTAACATGTTAACAGGCATCCAATTTCAATAATGAAATTGCTACAAATTAAAATTGGACAGCGTATTGGCATGTTTGTGATAAGTTTAGCGATGTGTGTTTTCTTTATCAAATTGAAGTTGAAAAAAAAAATTAAAAAAAAAAACAAAGGTGGTTGTCGGCACTACAACATTCCTACCTAAAATTTATATGCCAATAACATTCTCACTTATACCTTAAGACTACGTGCGATCAGGTGAATTTTCGGGCAGGAATTTTGTTGTCGTGCAACCAATTATAATATTGGTTTCATCATTATTGAACTTATTGTTAATTTACAAATTCACTATTTAACTTCAATTTATAATTACTTTATTAGTGAACTTATATATTTGTTGAAATGTTATCACTTTATTGATAGCATTATTTTTATCATGATTGAACTTATCGCTAATTTACAAATTTACTATTTAACTTCAATTTATGATTATTTTATTAGTAAACTTATATATTTGTTGAAATGTTATTACTTTATTCATAAGGTGAATAATGTAGTTATAAACATTTGTTGAATAAACACGTATTGAAAATAAAGATTTATAATATAGTGTTAGAAGGATTGTCACGCAATAGTCAATGTCATCTTTTTGTTATTAAATGTTACGAGTATATGACAAAATAATGACATTTAAAAAGATATCCAAACTCATTGACCAAATTGAATGGTACTTTTTTATACAAAATAATGACATTTAAAAAAATATTCAAGCTCATTAACAAAATTGAATGGTACTTTTTTTATACAAAATAATGACATTTAAAAATAATACAAATTGATATTGAATGGTCTTTTTCTTATACAAATTATAATTGGTAATCGAAAGAATAATTGATACATTAAAAAAAAAAAAAGTTGGTTTGGAGTGCCTGACCGTGGGGAAGTTTTAACTGGTGAAGGTCCATTTTAATTAAAGAAAAAGTTGCATTATCCCTTGTTTGTTTTGTCTACTTTCTTTTCCCTTACGCATGATCCATTTGTGGTGGATTTTGTTTGTCAACCCGTGATGTCTGACGATCACAGCCCAATTAGGTATCTTAAGTAAAATAAACGATGTATACAAATAAAGCATACAAAACGGATAAATTATGAGAGGATTATAGGTAATTTATTATGTTGACCTATATATATGTGCGTGTGTGTGTGCATTTACTAAATTATGTGACCATCAACCATTATGCATGTGTCTAGGCAAGCAATGACAAACAGAATGAGGGCTCTACAGTGAAGTCAACAATAAATGACATTAAAATCTTTAAAATTTTCAAGGGGTTGTCAAATATAGCTCGAACTTCAAATTTTTATGAAAATCGCGTTTGAATTTTCCTTTGAACCGATCAAAGTTCATCTTTTATTCATAGATTTGTATATATTAATTTCAGCACATATTTCTATTTTAGTCTGAATCGCCGTTAGGAAATGTGTCATGGAGATGAAGACTAGCGAGAGCTATACCTTTGTGCTTCTCTTGCATGGAAAAAAGACAAAATGTGTTGCACATTAGAGGCCATAAAATCAATCATCAAAGTCTGTGAAATTAGTGCAGCCCTTGTTCAGGGTTCAAGCATTCTCACACAAAACAGTTTACCCTATTCGATTGCGATGATGTGACGCTTGATAGTTGATACCATCTGACCAAGACCTAGCTAATACTAGTTCAGCGTTTGCCCCCCCACTTAATCCTTGAAATAACAGAAAGAAAAGAAAAGGAAAAGCATTGTTTGGTGACTATATATTGACCAGCCAAAGGAAAGCTATGGCCACTTCAATTATAAAAAAAAAAAAAAATCCAATTTCCACTTTTTAGACTTACAATGAATTTTGTTTGTTTCGAGTTAAATTTTGGGTTAATTGTAATCCCCCTTTCTTTTTAAGAGCTATTAAAAAATCAAGAGCTGAATTGGATTGCAACTTTGCAACCAAGAGATGCATGTAATTCTTTTTTTTTTTTTAAGTCTCTAGAGGAGATGGCCAAACCATCTTAAGGGAGGGGGTAGATGAGAGAGGAGCAGCTCCCCCCCAGTGGAGGCAGTGCCTCCACCAACGCAGCTAAGTCGCGTCCTCTAATCATCTTTTTCTTCTTGGAGCTTTTGAAACTCAATCGTTGTAAGCCTTCAATGGAAGGTCGACAATTGAAGTATTGTCCAGAGCCCAGGTCTTGGTGAAAGAACTTCCATCTTAACAAAATGGACCACTTCAAAGACTAGCTTTAGTTGATCGGACTGCCAATTGAGCCCTTTAATCCTCTGAGTACGAAATATATATATAATTTATTTGCTAATGTTACTAACCACTTAGGTTTGCTTAAGTAGTCATCTAGTCAAAGGCCCGAAAATGAGGTGACAGTTCGAATCTCGCTTCTTCACGCTCCTTCACTTTTTAGGCTTAGATCTTCCAAAGACCCTGAAAACCAAAAAAAAAAAAAAGGCGCTAACGCTACTAACTGTTTCAACTTTTCCAGTAAAGGGCTAAAAGGATTTCGTTGTTTCTGGTGCACAAAAGCTCTGGGCCCAGTAAAGGAGGGCTAACCCCATTGGACCTCAGTAAGTTCCCCACAACCAATTTAAGGGCCCGTGGACAAATTCTCCTCTATCTCCTTTCCAGCTCTCTTCTTCTTCTTTTTTTTTTTCATTGAGAACAGCTTTTCAACCCCAGAATCGAAATAATCAAACCACGATTGACTGATGACTAGTGGTTTCTTTTTCCCACATTGTTTAAGCCTTTTGAGGGAGAGAAGATGCACTTTAGCCATTGTGAAAATGGGAACTCGAGTGGTGATCTAATGATGCTACGCATTAGATTAGAGCTGGAATCTCTTTAATGATCTTTTGCCCTCTTTGTCTGCCTTAGTATTGAAGGCCCAGGGATGATTGGAAGAGATTGATGGAGACTACTAATACTGAAAATATAGTCTCATTACGCCTATACTGAAAATATAGGCCCAGGATTTTGACATATATTTTAAAGGTGATTTTTTTTTATATATAAAAAATAATGTATATTAAAAAATTATTCAATTAAAAAATTTAAATTATTAAATAAAATTTATAAATAAATTACGCATAAAATTCTAAAAATGCACATGAGAGACTCCGAAATTAATCACTCCAAGTGGTCAAATTCGTCCAGCCCTTGTTCAGGGTTCAAGCCTTCTCGCACAAAACAGTTTTACCCCATTTGGGTGAGACGATGTGACTCTTCGTACGAATTGCGGTATCATCTATCTAGTTAAGACCTAGCTATACTAGTCTAGCATTTGCCTCCACTTTTGTTCCTTTAAAATAACAGAAAGAAAATCAATGGAAAAGCATTTTTTGGTGGCTGTATTGCCACGCCCAAAGAACATTGAGGCCACATTGATGAAAAAAACAAAAAAATGTTAAGGTGGCTCTCTCTGCTTATTTACTTATTTATTTATTTTTATAATTTTTTATATTTAAAATTTATTGAATAATTTTACCCTTTTTTATATTAGTCATTTATTTATTTAATATCTCACAACTCTATTAAAAATAAAAATAATCTTACGTTTTTACTCAAAAATAAAAAATTTTGTATTTGTTACCTGAATAGTTTAATTTAAATAAAAATAACAAATAAAGTGACAATTATTTTTTTCAAAATATAATCTTTATGAGATTTTATGTAAAATATAATTATATTTTCATTTTCTTGATTATTAATTAGTTGCTCTGTTAAAAATGCAAGAATCAAATAAATCGGAGATAATAGATTAATAAAACAATAATTAAATATAATCATTAATGTCACTCTTGTAAGTTTTTCTCCCATGAGCTCTCAGTATTCCCTTTTTCTCCTCTACCAAAAAGATTTCGAAGCTCATATTTTCTTCGGACAAAAATATTCAATTTCCACTTTAAACTTCCATTGACTTTTATATTGTTTCAAGCTAAATTTTGGGTAAACCATAATCCCTCTTTTATTCTAAGAGATATTAAATGTTCGAGAGCTGAAGTTTATTGCAACTTTGCAACCCAGAGATGCATATAATCATCGTTGAGGGACAATCTAATAATTAAAAAATTGAATTTTTATTTTCAAAATTTTAAATTATAATTATGAAGAGTAATTAAATTTATAAAAATTTAAAAAATCATCTCTATTATAAATTTTATGAAACAATAAAATTTCTAATAAAGCTAGATGCATGTAATCCGGGTTTTCTTCTAAAAGTTGTTAAATCACAAGTCGCTGTAAGCCTTCGATTGAAAAAGTCCACAAATTGATTTACGCTCTAGAGCCCAGGCCGAGTTCGACTGAACTCCTCAACATTAAAAAAGGAAAAAAAAAAGAAAAAAGAAAAAAGACCCTCTAAGAGCACGATTTGGTTGCAGTGGCTGGAGGTGTGTGCTTCTAACCTAGAGGCAGAAGTTCAAACCCCTACTCTCACCGCAACTCTCTCGACGAATGATGGTATAAAACAATCTTCTCAACAGACTTAAAAAGGAAAAAAAGAAAAAAAAAAAAGCCTCTAAACAAAAATATCATCAAGAGAGATCGTGGGAAGCCCAGCCCATCATCAATGCTCGTTGCACTCTTTAGATACGAGACTGAAAATAATATCCAATACGACATTTTCATATATTCCTCACCGAGGCCCGCCGGCCAGTCCGTGGAACCCTATGAGTCGTCAGATCCAGTAAGTGGTTTTTTGGATAATTTTGGATACAACGAATTGTATTTCTTGCTTCCCAGTTTGTTGTTTTTTTTTTTTTGAGTATTTTTTCAGAGAAAATTAAGATAGTATGGATGAATAAACACAAGTTTATAAATATATAATTATAATAATTCAATTGATATGTCTTTTTATATATAATAATTAATAATTATAACTAAATAATATGTATTTACATATATTTAAATTTATTTATTCATATTCTTGTAACAGAATTTATTTTATTTTATTTTATTAACAACGATTTCTTTTGGGAAACTTTGACACTTTAGCATGACTCTCATCTCTCGAGCCCAATAACTCAGATTCCTTGGCAGGATCGATTTTCTTGTAGAGATCATCGAGCTTTACAAATATGCTCTCAACGACTACTGCGGGGTTCACACGAATATATGTTGGCTACATTTGTTCTTTTTCTTTTTTCTATTTCGATAACTGAGGAATCGCACACCTGTTATTCTTTCAAACCGTTCGATCACGTGGACATCAGCATGAACTCATTAAGGTTCTTGTGGTTGAGCTGTTCGTTGTTTGTTCCACGTAGACAACTATTGTCCTCCTTGTGAACGAAAGTATATCAACAGCAATTTGCATATATATATATATATATTGTGAGATTGGTTTTAAGGGATTTTCTTCGTGGGACATGATTGAACTTGTCATAATTAGTTTCTCTCTGTTTTTTTTTTTTAATTATTTCTTAAAATAGCAAAGATTGTCGTATTGAAATGTTAAGTTGTTACGGCAAGCAATTTCTCTTAGATGTTTATACATCATAATAATATTTTTATTTCAAAAGTATTATAAAAAAATGTAATTATTTTATGCTAATCGTTGCTTTCATATTGATTGAGTACTTTCAAATTTCATGCTTTATTAGCACGCTATGTATGAAAATTCGCAATATTCACACTTTGATGGAGACACGAATTATATTTTATTGTCACATCAACGGACGTCCCTATTTTTTGCATCCTAAAATCATTTACCTAATTAATTTCCTTCGTCATCTTACTATATATATGTTCTCTATGCAATATATAGGGTTTAAATTCAATATCTATAAAAATTTAATAGTAACTAACGCAACTTTATAATGGTACTCCTATAATATTTGTGAAATATCAATAGAAACATAGTTGACTTGGTTCTTATCAGAACAATGGCTTTCTTCATCGATCACTTGAAATTTATATCTGTCCCAAGGTGTGTTAGACACACTTTTTGAGGCTACAAGAAGAAATGTAGTCTCAGGCATTAGGTTATTGAACACTTGTTACGTGACAAAGCATTACATGGGCAAGAAAATGAGGGGCAATCAAGCAAATAATGACAAGGAGTCGACGTTATATGTAACGGTTGTAGATTTTAAATTGTGGATTGCAGTAGTAGCTGACGCAACTTCTATGGCCGAATTACATCAAATGTTTGTAATCTTCATTTATTAATAAACCTTTTTGAAGTTGATTTATCAAAAAGAAAAAAAAAAGAAATATGTAGCTACAAAATGCAGTAATTGTAACCCATTTGTCGGTACATTAATTTTGAAACAATTAGAAAATAAAGCAAGAGAAGATGGCAAAATATTGAAGTCAGAAGGAAAGCTTCTTCCCACAATGACATGAGAATATTGATATTAATTAGTGCCAAGAACATTGGCTTTTGACACCAGTGCAAAGGCACATGGCCGCTTCAAGATCAACAAGCCCTTGAAGCACCGAGGTATATCTGGTGGGTTTCAACAACGATACCAATTGAACCATTAAGCAGCTTGGTGCAAGCAATTTGTCTCGGCTCAAGTGGCTACCAAGCCTTTGGAACTACGAAAGGCGAGGGATCGAGTCCCGTATAACTTCCTCAAAACTCCCACGTTGTGTAGGATTTGGGGTACTATGCATTTCCATGGCTTGGCTCAGATGCTCAACTTTTCAAGGCGTTTCTCAGGGCAGCCCCGTTTTTTGAAGTTGTGGGTCCAGTGGGATTCGGCTTAGGAATGGGCTGAAACCAAGTTTTGCAACAACTTGCAAAGAGAAAGAAGAAAAAAGAAATGATAAACAGGAAGACAACAACGGTGGAGCCCTTGATACCCATTTATCTCTACAACTTTAATTTTTATCTAGTACAAAAAGGGAATGCTAGTTGTAACCATAATTAATGATTTTGCTCTGTTGGTAATTGATATGCCAAACATGTGCACTAGCACTAGCATTTATACCCTGTGGTCTTACGGTGTTTTGCATCTTGCTGCAATGTTTCAAACAAACTGAGCAACATACATTATTAACCTTGAGAGAAAAAGCCATGTGCCAATGCTGGCCAAGAATTTTAGCCGACAAATGCAAATGCTTTTAAGCCATACCAGGTTAATATATATATATATATATCTTGGGGGATTTTTTGTCATATTTCTAAGCATTGTCTTTAATTCTTTTAGTCACAAACTTTGATAAACGTCATTTCTTGTGAACATTAGCTGGCCTGCTGTTGTTGCCTAGCTAGCAGCTTGTCGGTCTATAGCTTTTTTCTTTTGGATCACACGATATCAGTTTGTGATTCTTTGGTTTAAGTTGGTAGCGTTACATGTTGAGAATGGGCTAGTTGGGTACGACTTACTCTCGATGTTTCCCTGGATAATGTCCGCACGAGGCTTCTGTCCAAATTAATTTTTCCTTATTGTTTAAGTCCAAAATTAACGCGATGGGAAAGTCATATGCTCCTCGTTTTCTGGGGGTTTCTCGAGGAGATTCCTCTCCTAGTAGACTTCTGTTTTGGTGGTCTCTTTATTGGCACTTTCATGTCCATAAATTGAGCTGCTGCGCGGCTGCTAAAGCATTCCTTTTATCAATTTTGGTCAATGATTATCTAGAATAGCTACTTTTCTAGCACTCTCTAAATATATATTGTTTTCCCCCAAATGCACTTATTTATCCAATGATTGTCAATTTAAATTCATTATTTTTAAAAATTATTTGTACATGTATTCATACATATGTATATATATATATATATATATATTCACGATCTCCCTATTAATTAAATTAAGTTAAAAAAATTGAATTCAAATTTTAGTTAATATTAATTAAATAAAAAAATATTTAATTTTATTTTCAAAATAGTACTTCTTGGTCATTAATTTCATATATATATTTTTCAAATGTATGATTAATTATTAATATTAGATAAAAATTTGTCTTGATGTAACATTGGAAATAAAAAATAAAAAAACAAGAAAGTTAATGCACAAGACTTTCTTTTTGTTTTCTATCATAGGCAATAGGCAATATAGTTGTTTTCATTATCTTAAAAATTTTACTTGCTCTCTTCACCACAACTTTTTTTTTTATCACAATTTTTTTTTGATGGATCTTAATATAGACCGAAAGGAATTCAGTCAAGTGATCCATTAACAATTAATTCGGCGACTCTGAAACTTACTCCATATATTGTAGATTGCAACAACTGAGCATCAACTTTCCTTTCTTTTTTCTTTTTTTTTTTTGTAAGTCTAGTTAGGTTTTATTAAGAAAATTAGTAAATAATAAATAAAATATAGAGAAAAAAATTCTAAAATGAAACAAGAAACTAAAATCAAGTAATGAGATTAGATTGATTAGTTGTTTCTTATCTCGCTAAACCATCCGTAATTAAATCCTAACTTTTGTTAATATGCTTAAAACACCGACTACTACTAATACAAAGGAATTCAGAAGTTCTGGAAAAAGCTATTCTCAACTTTCAGGGGGTTGCTCCTTCTGCTTCAACCAGTTCAATGTAATAATAGAATTAAATTCCAAAATAATTTTTCTATTTTTAGAGGCATCATTAGAAGTTGTCAATTCTATGATTTGTAAAATAGGTAGTAATTTAGCATCGTTTGAATCTGTTTCTCCGGTTGACTAAGACAAAATACAAAGAAATGTCCATTTGAATCCCTAAGAATACCCTTAGTACCATCTACATTCTATTTTGGAACTGACATTTGATGAGGAAGAATCCAGACCTAAAGTCTTTTGGACAAAGTTGAGGCAATCTATTGTTTTAATGCATTTACTGAAAGTGAAGAGATTGTCTATCTACACGTGAGTTAAAATTCTTCACCTTTAACCAATAATTTTGCTTGATCGTTACAAGATCAAAAAGGGAATTCCAATTAAGATGTGAATCCTCAAAGACAAGTTCATTTCATTGTAGCCAAATAATTCATGTCACAACATAAAAAATAATGATTCAAATGTGTTTTTTCGTTTTGCTAATAATTAAACCTGATAGCTGCACAAATACCCCGATTTGCCACTGCACTCCATAAATTCCAAGAGAAAGGATAGGTGATAACAAATAACATACAGTTTTAGGATCTTTTCTACAAAAATGACATAAGATGTTGTCAGTAGAGATTAAATATTTATGTTGTCGATTTAACATTGCCATCTAAATAAAAATTTCAACATTTGGAGGAACTAACCCGGACTAAACATTAGGGAGTTGAATGGGAATTGAGCATCAACTTGCTAGGTCCTTTTCGTTTTCCTGAACCTTTTCCCGAAGAAATCATCAATCAAATATGGTGTTGGCAATCCGCATGTCAAGACAACGATTTGCCGACCTGCCACTGCAGAAAGCTCTGAATTTGTGACAACGCGCTTTTCACTAGAAAACAAGGCCAGTTATAATCAAACCCGATATTTGTGGCTAGTGGCTACAAGCTAATCAGAGATCGATCGTGTCAAATATGGGGGCCAAGTTTCGAAGTTGACTTGGTTAAACATTGAAATTGTACAGTAATTACCGGACTTGAATTTGGAACGGACCGCATTTTTTAAAGAATAATGTTATTTTTCCCCATTTAATCTTCTAACTAAATTGCTGGAATACAGGAAAGAAATAAAATTATGCTAGGAAATTCTTTTTTAGTGTTTTTATTTTATCAAACTAGGTTTGTGCACATCAACTAAAAAATTATTTATTTAACCTAGTCGTAAGATTAAGTCGAGACAAATTATTTCTTCCCAATTGCTACAATTTGTGCTCCAATGACACTTTTTTGTTTTTTTTTTCCTTACATACGAGTAATGATACGATGAAGTGGTAATTACCCATGATTAACTTAGTGATAATGGTGAACTTCAGATTGTGCAGCACATGATATCAAGTTTGAATTCTTTGAATGCATTAGGAGTTGCGACGAAGTAGTATTGTGATAATAACTCCTAATGTTTACTTAAAAAGGATTTTTTGTCATTAAAATAATAATATAAAGTAGTTTTTCTTTTTTTGGGATTATAATATTCTTATTACTTGTGTCTTGATAATAACTAAAACAATTCAAAAAAACGCTAAAGCATGCAATTGAAATTTGTATTGCGGTTGGTTCCTACATTGATGTTGACTTAATTGTGCAATTCGTAACTGTCAAAAGAAGCTAACAAAAGGCATAGACAGGGTATGAACATGAGAAAAAAAATCAACATATCATGCCATCGATTGAATTAATTTTTCAAATAAATCCACGGTGGAGCCACCGGCGATTCCTAGAGTTGCCCCGTGACCATGCCAATCCAGCAGAATCTTCCACCAACAAACGTCAAATGGGAGGTCCCACCACTAGACATAGGCCAGAAATAAAGGGACAAAGTCCAATCTTAATTTATTTTTGTAGATTAATTATAGATATAGTTCACACCTTGCTATCCCTTGATTCGCTCACACTCAAGTCCTTTTGTGTTTCTCTTCGTCGGATTACACATTGTGCTTTCCTCCTCTTTTTCTTTTCTTTTTTTTTTTCGTTTTCCCTCTTTAATAATATTTTTTTCCTCCGTCTGAAGCGATTTGAGTTGCTGACGATTATGCGAGTTGTATTCAATCACTTTCACATTCCTTCCATCCATTCCTGTTGTCAGGAAAAAGCTGCATATCCACTAATCGTTTAATATTTTAGTACGGTGGCAATAATAATCACCCGACTAAGATGATGAGTTTTGTGGGTGCCATGAATAATTAGTTCTGTTTTACTGTGAAAAGAAAATTGATGAATTTTGTACAGCCACAGTCACACTCTTTATTGGTCCACAATCCCACGAGCTCCGAGAAGGAATAAAATTTTCTCTTCAATTTGAGCGTTTGTTAATCTCAAAATAGAAGGTGAAAATGTATAATACTTACTCCTTTCATACTAACTAGGTAATTATCATCGCACAAGTTTATTTATCAGGAAGGCATAAGTAATTTCATTTGTAATAGACCTTCACTAATCATGGGTGAATAAAGTGTGGGGTGTCGATTTAATTCATCCATGAAAATCCCTTCAAGCAGAGTCACGAAAATCTTCAAAATAGCACAACCTCATTTTTCCGAAAATTTCTGCGGGCTAGCTAGATTTATCCATAGAATCCAAGTTATTGGTTTTGCCATGGAAAGGAACGTGGCAATTTGCAAATCCCAACCTCACAAGCTTCCAAATCTTTGCCTTCTCTTGCCTGTCTGCTGCCAGCTAGAAGCCCAAGAGCACACACATGCGTTGCACATATTTATTACTCTTTTTTTTTTTTCTTAATTATTTCCTATTAAACCTGTCTCACCCTCCTTGAGCCCTATATAAACCAATCCCCCACTGCCCATCACTCCACACCCCAAAATAGCACTCCATATTCTGTAGCTACTATTTGCTGAGCAGCTAGAGCCATATAACATACTATAATATACTTTTAGTATATAGTTTGAGAAATGGCCAGCAAAAGCACTGCTACACTTGCTCTCTTCCTTGTTTTCAATCTCCTCTTCTTTAACCTAGTTGCTGCATGTGGTGGGGGTTGCCCTTCTCCAAAGCCAAAGCCAAAGCCAAGGCCAAGGCCAACTCCTTCCCCTTCTTCTGGAGGAAAATGCCCAAGGGACGCTCTTAAACTTGGTGTATGTGCAGATGTGCTGGGTTCATTGCTTAATGTTACTATTGGTAAGCCCCCGGTAACACCCTGCTGCACTCTCATCCAAGGCCTTGCCGATCTCGAGGCCGCTGTCTGCCTCTGCACTGCCATCAAAGCCAACATCTTGGGCATCCACCTCAACGTTCCACTTTCCCTCAGCTTGCTTCTCAATGTCTGCAGTAAAAAAGTCCCCAAAGGCTTCGTGTGTGCCTAATTAAGCTAAATATATGTGCTCTTTTCTTCCATTCCCTAGTTTCGTGTGTGCATGCAATTACGCATTCAGGTCTACAAACAAATTCGTGTGCCATAAGTGCCTAAAAAGTGGCATGTATTGCTTATTTCCTATTGGTTTCTATCTAGTTTGGGGTTGATTTATGCATTTTTACAGTGAATAAAGTACTTTTCCTTCTCTCGTTTATCGTCAGATTATAAGAATTTCTCAATTTTCTTGATGGATCTTTTAGTTTACGGTATGCAACTGAAATGTTCCAGTAGCTGCAATTACCATTGCATTAACTAAAAACTATGTGTGACTGTCGTCGTAATTGACTACAACTGTAATGTCACGTGCATGCACTTCTTTTAATTTATGATATCCTAGGGAAGCCCAACGGAAAAATTAAACAAAAGCTGACGGAAAAGAGTGAAAGAGAATAATAAGACCACAGAAACAGCGAATAATACTACCGCCGTGTTTTGCGAGGCGGCTATCGGCTGTAAAACAGTGGCGAGGCATATTATTCCAATCCATACGACAGGAATTTGACACCCAGCTAGCTAGATTTAGTCATCAAATTTGATTAATTCGTGAGATCAAATATGTTCCTAGATTTGACTGTAGAATTGAACTAGAATTTGATCGGGAGATAATCTGACCGAAGATCGAAACTGTTGAGAGGTACAATCTAGCTAACTGTAACAGTAATCGCAACCTTGATAAAACTGAATTAGAATTAGAACCCTCAATTTTTAATAACTGGTTCCAACTAGGAATTCCAAGAAATTATAAAAAAAAAAAAAGACAACCCACCTCATTTTCTGATCTTTGTTCTCAACGACTCTTTCTTCTTTCTTCTTTCTCAAATTTTAACCCTGTAAACAACCTCTCCTATTTCTGTTCTCCTCACACCAATTTATATTTCTTTTCAATCTTTCACCTTCATATCTTTGATTGTATTTTTTTATAGTCATAAAATTAATAATTCTCAAATTAATGTTTTTAATAATCATATATATATATATATAAAGATAAAGCAATCTGAAACTAGAACCGAAATAGAACAAAACTGGAATGAGAACAGAATTCCAAGAAAATTTTGTTGACACACTGTCCCGCTTTCCAGTTTCAAAGGATACAATGAATCTATCAAAAAAATATATATATATTTTTTTTGGATGAATTATTAAATCTATGGGCCAAATCACACAAAAAAATAGAACTGGGGTACATCATATCAGGAAGAAAAAAACAGAACCGGGCCACATGTTTACAACTTGTACATTATTGTTAATCACCTATCATGCACCGCTATCGCTCATAAGCTCAAATCCAACAAAAATTTTTTTATACACCATATGAAAGTATCGTGATGAACTGTTCTAAAGCTTTTGCTGACAAGTTCGGTACTTCTATTAGATAGGCTTTATTCAATATAGGATAAACAAGGACAGGCCAAATTGGTCCTCTAATTATTAAAGTTTCAGATGATTAAGTACATGGCCTGTCTAAATAAATCAAGAAAAATAATGTCGTTTATTCGTTGGACTGATCATAGAGAATGTGGCAAAGTGCGGGTCTAAGTGTGGAATCTGAATATACATTTCGTTTTACTTTATGCTCCACTATGGGGCCATGGCATTTCAATTTCATACAGTCAATTGCAAACCACCACCGCCACTACATAAAGTTCAGTCCGTGACTCTGAACTTTTCCAAGAAAAAAAAAAAATTCTACCCACACATGCACGAAAAGGAAATTTCTGCTTTGTTGCTTGATTTCAACTAATCAGCATTCTTGGAGTTCTAAGAAATTAATCATAACTTGTTGAATATACCTTTATTGCATGTGGTAGTGGTACGAAAAGATCCATCTTCTAATAGAATATTCTGCTACAAGGGGCATATAAAATGATCAGTTTAGTTCAAACCAGTTTGATCACAGGTATATCTTCCCTTAAAATTACTTAAATTCGACATCATTCTATTTTTTAAACTGGAAAATTACTCAAACTTCAGATGTTGATTACGATTTGAAACATGTAATACATATGGAGGTGATTTGAGTTTGAATTTGCAGTTATTTACTTTATTGCCCTAATGCGACCTGTAATGGACTTTTGGTTAGATCCAATTTCCAGATTACTTTAACTAAATAATGGTCCTACATGGATCGTTGATTTAACGTGAGCAATTTCGTAAAGCAAGATGTTCAGCTTGGCCCTTCAACTTTGTCATCCTTAAGAATTTATAGCCCACATTCAAGTCTACGCCCAATAGTTCCAAAAAGGTAAAAGGAGTAAAGAGACAAGGATGGCTTTCGTAATTTTGTTGTAATATGGATGGTTATTTTTGTGGCTTAAACTAAAAGATGAAATCATAAAAATCCAAGACAATATGGGGATATTGCATGTAAATGAGTTTTTATTTATAGATAGGTTTGGGAACACTACTCTGACACGTTGCTGTTGGATCCTATGGTTGATAGAAGCATGTCCGAATTAGAAATGCTTTTACCATTTTGATGACGAATCACGTTTCAGATCATGTTTGATCATCGAGATTTGAAGGCTGAAATACGAGACAAGCTATATAATTTTCCGCTGTCAAAACAATGGTCAACATGATGTTATTCTCTTTCTTTTGTGTTCTGCCATTTCGGACACAGTGTCAGGAGAATTTTTTTTGGGTTTAATTGACTCAAATTGCTTCTCGAGAGACTTCCAACTACAACACCCTAACTGTCGGTAGAGTAAAGATCACATTGTTTTATAATAGGGTTAAGAGAAAGATAAAATAAAAAGGTGGGGCATGCCATTGCTTCTTGTCTTCGCCATAATTTTAAAAATTATACCGGACCAATAATCAAACCAATAAATTAATGAACTGATTATTAGTTCGATCTAGTCTGGTACAATACTAGAAGACATTGAATTAAAAAAAAAAAAAAAACCTATTCAACACAAATTTACTCGAACAAAAAGTCGAACTGTTTAATTGGGCGGGTTTGATCTTTGCTTTCTTTATTTTGGCAAAAAATTGTAAATGATTGTGTCATTTTATTAAAACTACTTGTATATATATATGCTTAAGTTTTATTTTAATAACATTTTATTTTTTTATATTACATAAAAATATTAATTACTTTTAAAAAAAAAATTTGACCCACTTATCCAACTACCGACCAAACGAACCAGATGTTTCTGCAGGTTAGAATCCGGTTTTAAAAACAAAGGTCTTCACAGTCATCATAATGAAGCTTAATCACCATAACCATATATAAATTGAAGAATGTCGATTTTTGTCTTATTATGTTCCTCAACTCAGTTCACTTTGCTTCTTTTATGTAAAAACTGCCTTAAAAAAATGGGGATAAAGGAGAAAAGAAATATCTTGACACATGTAACAATAAAGTTCCTGTTATTGTCTACTCAAGCCATTGCACATATAGGGTTGAGAAAATGAATTGCTTTGGAGACGCTTGCCTATATATAACAGGGAATAGTTAAGAAAAGTAGAGAACACCTAAATGCAACTAAGACATCATAATCCGAAGTAACATACAACTTGACCTAAAATTTTAACAAGAATCGTCTTCATAACTAAAAGTCTTGAGTTCAAGTCTCAATGAAATCATAATAATAATAATAATAATAACAAAAAGAACATTACAAGAGCCATAGCCTGAACCTTAAACAAGAGAGATTAACTTGGCTACCCATAAGTCCATAACTCAATTTATTATTGGAAATTACATTTTAAAGAGGAGGACATACAAAACCAGGAGGAGTTTTTCCACAAGTGATTAGGGCTTGAAGCGCAAGAGGAATGAAGATAGTAAGGTTAAGGAGCTTAAGTCTTATAGTGGTGCAAAGGCAAATAGCTGCTTCAAGCTCAAGCAACCCTTTGAGCACTGGACGGCAAACATTCTCAACTGGGTTCTCTAACCCTATTATATCAAACCTCCTAGCACGTCAGCACAGGCTCCCAATTTAAGTGCATCGATTGGACAAGTTGGTTGAGGGGTAGGTGGAGGTCTAATCCCCGGGGCCGGGACTGTAGGTGGAAGAGTAACCAATGGAAGACTGCCACCACCACCACCACCGCCTCCACGAGAAGGAGGGCCGGGGTAAGGCGGATATCCTGAAGAAGGTGGAGGTATTACAACAGGAGGGTTTACTACAGGGGGAGCAATCACAGGAGGTGTTATCACTGGGGGGAGGATCGACCATTATTGGGGGCAGGACTATTGGTGGCACGGGCGGGGTTTTAGAAGGTTGTATTTGATGAGCAACACGTGATCGGTTGTATGGAGACGGAACCGAAAAGCCTAGAACAATTACCGCGTTAAACCAAGTTGAATCCACGAAATAATACATTGAACTAGATATAGATTCAGGAAAGTTATACTGAAAAACGAAACTGAAGATTTTGGAGTCATGTTGGTGTTTTTGCAAAGTTCAATGACCGATCTGTGAATGTGACCCAGATCAATCCTCGACCCTTTTGTTTTTATTATTACAGAACCCAAGTCAGTCTGGGCATCCATATCTCATTCCTCAGAACCCAAGATTGAGGATGATCCAAGTTGAAACTTTGTACTATGATAGTGCAAATAATACTACATATAAATTCCAAAAAAAAAAAAAAAAAACTGAATATTGAGCTTGACTGAGTCAAATAGTAGCTTATGAAGAAACTTTGCATCTGAAGCAAGTGGAGAGGCAACTGCTGATCCCCTTGATGCAAAAAAATAAAAATAAAATAAAGAACAAAGAGGAAGGAAAAGGAAAGAAAAACCACTGTTACAATATTAGGACAAGGTGTTGTTTGAGTCGTCACGTATTTTTGCATCTTTAGCATGACTAGTCGCTTTGCCATCATAATAGTGTTTTGTTTGCTAACGTAGATTTGATCTCGACGTACCATAAGCGGAAATCTGAGATGGGGCATTCCACATGACCCTGTCCACTTGAATATTGTTGCAAGCTTCTTTGGGCTACACTCCTCAGGCATACTAACTTCTACTTCAAAACGAATATACTTCTATTTGTTTGATTAAATGAATAAATGCACATGATAATTTATTTGATACAAGCATTATACTGAATTCATGTAACTACTCTTTGATAAAAGTATTAATAGCAATGTACGTAAGCTATGGATGTAGTCAAGAAGATCAGTTGGGAACAATTTCCATTGAATGAGAAAATTAAATTTTACAGTTGTAGACGAAATACCAAGGGGAAAAAAAATCTTTAAAATTGTGTAACTTCACTCTTTTCAAGTATCACTAATAATCTTCTGTTAATTCTTTAACTATATAAACAACTAATCATATCAAATCATGACGAGTTAAATGCATTCGTAGGAGTGTTTGTTATATGCAAAAATTTTACACCCATGTACCGGAGAATTTTTTTGGTCTAAACTTGACGAGAGACAGATTTTGTATTCATCCAAATAACCTTCCCCTGAAAAGGTGATTTTTTTTTTTTTCCTTTTAACTCTGAAATTTTTTGGATGAAATTTTCGGCTATTAATTTTATGATTTTTGCTCCAGTTTTTCCATCCGGAATGTTTTCCATTTTGAGATTGATCAAAGCTGTGATCTTGAAATTCGAAAGCGCACAAATTACTACATTTTTAGACAGATCTCATCTTCAACATTCTCTCATTTAACCTATTTTTGTGCCCTTTCTTTTTGACAACTAAATAGTTAATTAGTGAAGTTCAGGATATCTTAATCCACACACACACGCACACACACACACACACACACACACACACACACGTTGGAGAATTGTGAAATTGAAGAACTGCAAAAATACAGTGGGAAACACTTGATTGAAGGAAACATATTGCACATCTAATTTATTAGAAGATGATAATGATAAATCCATTCAAATTCAATAGAATTCAATCCAATAATAGAGAATTACAGAGAAGTCTATCTAGCTTTGACACCCAACAAATCCATTTTAAAAACATTTATTGATATCGAGTTAATGGCACATAAACTCCAAGTATACATCCCCCAAGTCCAGACACACAATAAGAAGGATAAATGAAAACCATGCAGAATAGTTAAAACATATCTATGCACACTGGAATCCCTTTGGGACGTGCTTGCCACAATAGTTGAGTAACAAGCTCAAGGAAACTGGAACATTGAGATTAATGCCCAAGATATTAGCCTTGATGGCAGTGCAAAGGCAAACAGCGGCTTCGAGATCAGCAAGACCCTCAATAAGGCTGCAACATGGGGTCTTTGGTGGGGTACCAACAACAAGGTGCAGAAGATCATTCAGTAAATTTGCACATACACCCAGTTTTAGGGCGTCCCTAGGGCAAGTACCTTTTGATGGAGCTGCTGGCGGGCATGATGGCATGGGGGGCTTTGGCTTTGGTGGTGGTGGGCAATAGGTGGAGCTCACCAGAGTGGAGAATAGGAGGTTGAGGGAGAGGAGAAGGGAAATTGAGCCTAGTGATGATCTTGATGCCATATTTCAAAGAAGAACAGAGATTTTGGAATGTAGAAGCTGTTTGGGTTTAAGAGGTGATGCAAACAGTGAAGTGGGTTAAGGGTTTTAAAGATGGAGATTAAGGTCTTATCGGCTTTCAAAAATCTTGAATGGAAACGCAAGTGGGCACATGCATACCAGGCACAAGCTGGCGTTTCAGCATGGAGGGTAGGTAAGGTCCTTTTCTGATTATAGTCTATGGGATTTGGAGTTTTCCTTTTTTATCAGTTGTCATTCTCTATCAAGCACATGCAAAACAATCTTTCATCTTCCGTTGTCCTGTTTCTGATTTGGGGAATCGACTCTTGATAGAATAAGATGCAATTAGGCACATTAGCTGCAATATTATTCGCTCCTGTCTTCCAATTTGAAGGTGTCTAGATCATGATAATTTGATCTTTCATGGCCAGAACAAGCTTTAGTTATCTTGCAATGCTGGACCATATTTTCTCCTTTCTTTTTGCTAGGAAACGAAATGTTAAGCCTGCGAAATTCATTCTCTGCTAAGATATTCTTACTCATATAATTACATGACCTTATAGAAGAGCAAAATATCTTTTTTTTTGTTTTTCCTTTTTTCGGTAGGGCTTGAAGCCTAATGCTAAGGTACCATGTCAAATACTCTTCGGGGCCAACTTGACCCTATAACATCTGCTTGGAGCTGAAGCACCAGTTCCTAGGGGCTAGAGTGAAGCGATGGTAGTCAAGTTCGGGTTTGAGACTGCAATTTGTCATCTGGCAATGGATTTGCTGCTCGGTGAACAAGTTATAGGTAACCTCAATCACAATTGACCCCTATCTACGACAATAAAATTACCAGAACTTCTAGTTCTAAAAATTTTGTCCAGTCATATTATCGATCGAGCCGCAATTTCGATCGCATTTTAATGCAGACAGATCCAGATCAAAATAGCTACTTTAAGCTGCAGAAACTCGCCCACATTTGATCAATAGAGTTAAATATTTTACTAGTTATAACATGAAAAGAAAACTTGACCGAACCATGCAAGTTAATGTGCCTGAGAACGCCCAAAACATCCAAATCACCGTCACCTCTATGAAAGATGCATGTGAGCAGTGAGGACCTACTGGCTGCTGTACCGATATTGTCCATTAGCTGTAAACTGAAATGAAAATTGAAAGCTTTTCCGGCGAATTTTGAACCCATTTGGGAATTTAGAAGCTGTGATCAACCGGACACTGCACATGGGACAAGATTCCGTATGTCCCTTTTGATCACAGGAATTGTTTGCCTGGGATCGAATATTAATCAAATTGGCTGTTTCTCCGAGTTCGGGATGCCTCTCCAATCTCGCATTGGGGTCAATCGATTTGTCGATGCTACTCTAGTTTCCATATATGATGCTCTCGTGTGGACTCTTTAGTTGGAAGTTGCGCTCAACTCGAAGACAATTTATCCTAGCATAAGAAAGACTTTCCACTTAATTATGAGAAACAAGTTCTTGTTTCAAGGACTTGGACTGTCTTGTGCTAAAAACAAGAGGCATAAAGGACCTGGTAGCTTCGTCACCATCTCGATATAATCCATTTGTAATATTTTTTTTCATCTCTTATTTATTTTTTTCGTATAAAGTATTTGATAAAAAATATTAAAATCAGAATTAAATCGACTATGATATTATCTATTATGGAGACATTATTCTCTTTTTAAAAAATAACTTATTGAAATATATAGTATTTATACTTATATAATTTAAAATTTTCTTCTCTTTTTTCGTAATATAACTTATTACCATTTATAACATTATATAATAGATTTATAGTAGATTTGATGTGCCCAAAAAAATAAAGATACGTAACAATTATCATAATAATATAACTTTGGTTTACGTCTAAAAAGTATCAACCCAACAACATTCACGTAACTCTTTCTATTAAATAACCACTAGAAGTGTAAGAGGGTGAAACATCTAACATAACATACATCCCCATTGCTCAAGATACCATCATCTCCCTATTTAGTTTTGTTCCAAAAAAAAAAAAATCCCACTATATACCTAGCAGAACAATAGTACATGTATCAGTGCAAGTCTCATGTTTTATCGCATTTAATTTCATACATCATAGTTTGAATTGACTTAAAACATTAATTGAATATATGTGTGGGTGCGTGTATGTGTGTGTGTGAGATTATTTTCATAAGCATCCCCCCAATGCAAACTCCGTTGGTAAGAAAGCGTTCGAATATCGTTCAAATTAGCTCTCCAGTTAACCGCTTCTACTGATGTTCGAGTTGGGATCGCTCAATTACTTGAAAACATCCGTCACTAGTAGCTAAAGATGGATTGGAGCAGAAAATGATCAAATGCAGTCCCGCCAATATCAGCAGCTCCATTTTATAGACCGCAGAGGCCCATTTATTTCGTACTTTCACTTTTAGTGATTTAGACCTATTAAATGGGCTTAAGACACCACCTGGCAAAAATATACCAACCACAAGACACAGAGGCTTCAATATGTGTTTCTCTACCTCGCGTACAAGCCCAATTGCTCCTTGGAGCGGGTTTGAATTTATGTATCTTTTCATTCTATCCCAGCCCGAGTACGCATGCGGCAGGCCCACACTTCACCACCCTATAATTCTTGTGGGCTTGGCTCTGTGAAAATAACTATATCTGAACATGGTTCTGAGCAGCCTTTAGGCTTTGAGAAAAATCATTGCCTCCACTGACAGCACAAAGCCCGAGTGACATTACATTCACGAAGCACAATATACTTTCCTTTGGACAATTTAGAATTGGTTTGCCCAAGAAAAAAAACATTTTAAGCCGGAAGCAAATTAGTTGGTCTTTAGTTTATCTGTATTCAGGGCCTATACGATTTGATTAGACCATAAGTAGCCACCCTTACAGGTTCTGCCTGCTGAGTACCCTCAAGTGATTGTGCTCTTGAGATTATTAATGAAACCTTCGTCCAAAAATAGAGAAAGAACGGCCTTAGAAGGTAAGACTACACAAGAGACTTATAATTTTTATGAACACGACAATCCAGAAAAAAGTTAGCATCTTGTCTAGGAAAGAAGCTGCAAACAAAACAATATCAGCCAGATTCTTGTGAACATGCCAATTTCAGCAACAACCTTTATTTTCAACAGTTCAAAATTCCACACAAAAAAGCAGATGAACAACGCATGTGTGCAGCCAACAATGGCAACACGATTGTGGGCACCCAAATTGGCCTAATGTTCTCCACCAAGTTCCACCTGCAGGTTGTCGTATGGATAAACTTTTGGTGTCTGGTCAAACCAAAAAATGAAAAACATGGAAATCATGTGAGTTAAGAATCAAATACACATAATAACCACATAACTTTCAAGAAGAAACTTAAAACTGCCTGCAACACAAAAAACAGGGGGGTTGCAAATCCACCATCATACAATTAACTTGTATGATGGTTCAGCAGTGATTTTCATACTAAACTAAAGTCCCTACCTATCCTAAATGGTCCATCATGTCCTGAAAAACTGAATTTCAGTAATACTGGGAAAAAAATCAAAAACAAAAAGTGCCAAAATGAAAGGGAAAATAAAGACACTACAACACATAGAAGACCTCCAATTTCACAGAGCTTCAGAACTGTTTCAGGTTTGATATGAACCAGAACAATTATTCCATCCAAATCCCTTACAAGGAATTGGCTCTCATGTGTTTCTAAGAAAACAATAATAACACTTAACAGGTACATACATAGGTAATGTAATCTTCCAATGCTCACCACTTAACCTTGATCAAGTTATTCCAATATAAAGGAATATAATCAACCATACAAAGAATCAAAATTTTGAGTCATCAGCAGATACTCATAGGATGATCAGATACATCTTACTCAGTCACACTGGGAGTTGGCATTAACTAGGGCTATTAAAAATGATAAAAGTTCTGAGTGAGCCTCAAACTAACAGATGTTCTCTTTTATGTGGGCTAGCCAAAGTCAAA
The DNA here is from genome assembly GCA_020883675.1 of Bruguiera gymnorhiza. Classification (NCBI taxonomy): domain Eukaryota; kingdom Viridiplantae; phylum Streptophyta; class Magnoliopsida; order Malpighiales; family Rhizophoraceae; genus Bruguiera; species Bruguiera gymnorhiza. The sequence continues at coordinate 1,080,760 of JAIRCJ010000197.1, read as the reverse complement.
ATCTCCCTACCAAGACTAGCACTTCTTTCAACATGAATGAGACATCGCAATGAATGGCAACACAGATTTCACCATCTGATGGAGGACCACCAAATTAACAAACAGCAACTAATACAAGTTAACATGCTTACTTTACCAAGGGAAATGAAAAAGAAATTTGAAGTAACATCTAGCAGCATGAAAATGACAAAATGAGGTTAGAGAAGAAAACGGGAAACACCCGAAAATCAAGTTGAACAAATAGACACTGGAGAACTTTGGCTTCAACAATTGACACCATAACTGTTTCAAACTCTTCATTCATTCCAATCAAAATACTCAACTAGGAGATCATGATCTAATCAGCAACATGCAACAACCACAATTTAAAAAGAAATTCCTAGTCCACAAGACTCCCACTGTGTTCTGGGGTGATAAATGGCAACAGTGTCTCTTCCATTGTTAAGCTAAGCATTCCTTCGGGCAGTTGGAAGGCGTTACAGTCCTACTCCCGTTTTCAGTAGGATGCTTTTTCAAAAATGTTCATTAGCATTCAAGCAATCATCCATTTGGAGAACTTACAAATGGAACTTTAGATGCTTTATCATTCCACATAGCTAACAGCCCAAGCGTCGCAAAGAACCCCAATCCTCCACACATCCAAGCCAAAGCTTCATACTGTTTTATCATAAAAATTTATACTAAATCAACTTCAATTATATCCAATTAATTTAAAAAAAAAACAAAAGAATACAATTTAAAAAAAAAAATTATAAATATATGGTTATTGCCTTTCCAACAGTGTCGGCGATGCGATCGATGCAAGGCTCCGGAAACGCCGTGCCGTTGTCCCAAACTAGTTCGTCATTTACAGGAAGCTGAAGAAAAGAAATTTAATTAAAAAAAATTTTTCCAAAAACGAAAAAAAAAATTGAACTGATTTTGGGTTTTTCTAAGCGTCAAAAAAAAAAAGAAAAGAAATTGAACGAAAAAAAATACTGACAGGTTTGTCAGGGACGTTGTGTTTGCCGACGGGGAGGCCCATGCCGGAGCGGAGGCGGAGGGAGGAGGCGACGGAGCGCCCGACGACGCCGTTCCCTCCCATGATCCGCGACGCCACGTTGCTCAATCTCCCTGCCATCTCTTCGCCAACTACGATTTCTTTACTTTTTCTTTTTCTTTCTTTCTTTCTGCTTAGAAGTTCTAAGGCGAAATGGCGATTTTAACATTGCAAAATTCCTTAAAACTGTGCCGTATTAAATATATGTTACTATTCATTTATACGACGACGGTTCGTAGCCCAAGTCCACCCCGGCCCGCACTTTCTGGGAACTCTTTTAAGTCTAGCCCAACGTATTTCCAAGTCAAATTAAAACGCTGCCGCTTCATTAAAAGGACCGGGTTCAAAGCCTCAAAGGCTCACGGGTCTCAATGGCCTTCCCAGGCCACCACCATTGGCATCTGGATAACAAACACTATCTTTGTTCGTTTGCATAATATAGCAATATAATTTGAACAACCTTATATTGAATTAAATGATTTTTACGGGTGATACCTCATTTCCATCTATAAAAGCCTTAGCCCTCTTCCTCATTCGATGCTCATATCTCTATCCTCCCACTAACAAAAAAACAAAGAAAAGAAAAAAAAAACAGATTTTCTCTTGCCTTAGAGATGGCTTCAAGAGCTCTAACATCATCCACAACTGCCCTTCTCTTGTCATTCCTCCTCTTCACCAATTTGTTGAGCTCCGCCAGTGCCGATTGCCCCTTTGAAGAATGTGTCGTATCCTCTATATGTAAGGCCGTAGCCGTCGGGCCCTCGACAGTGATCGGTCCGGTTTGCTGCAAACTTCTTGAGCCTCTCGACTCTTTTGAAGCAGTTGGATGCATTTGCAAAGGGAACCAAGGCGCAAACCTTCAGAATGTTTATGCGTTGCTCGGCTCCAGCTGCGACCGTCTCGTCCCCCGACTCTATTTCAATTGCGAAACGGGACCTTTTAGTGACCGAAACGTTCTTTCCTTGTCTAATTAGCCACTGCTGGCTTTCTATTCACCTCTCAAAGATGGCCTCTGTGGACTTTGGGGATGTTTATTGGCAAACATATGCCGTAGACATTTAGTATTATAATAAATAATTGAGGTCATCGTATTTGTAAAATATTATGTCACCATTTCCCTCTTATGTTTAACTAAAGGACTCTTAGTCATGTCACTTTGGTGACATTCACTCCCCAGTATTTGTGTGTACCTTAAATCTATTTCACGATAAAGCAGTTCTCTGATTTTTCAAGTACCCCATGTCTCTATCTTCCTCTCCCCTCCTTTCTTTTGCCATAGTTTCTCGAGTAGATCTTAATGCCAACGCAACATTAGTTTTATTATTTCTTTGAACCCATGTGGACGGTCGTCTCGTTTCCAATGAACATCAGTACGTTGTTGGTATGATATTAAGATGGAAGCATGCAGTTTCTGCATACCTTTGAGTGTCTGTTCTGGAGTAGGAGGAGATGAAGGGAAAAGTTTAATCACCAGTTAAAAGAATTTTTTTTATTTATTTATTTCAAAAGTAAGTCATGTATAACTTGAATATAATATATATGAAGTGGTATATATAAATATATATATATATATGATTTTTTTTTCTCCTTTTCGTCTCATTGGTTTGAGAAGGTAGTGAAGTTAAGTATGCATTATTTTTATATTTTGATATCAAATCCTATTTTATCTTACCTTAAATTTTCTATTTAATAACTATTATAATATACGTAATATTTTAACTGTATGTCATAAATAGAAAGTAGCTTAAAACTTTATAGAGTGACAAAAAAAGTACAAAATTGGCCGAAGTTAGAAAATAAAAAGTAAAAAAAAAAAAAAAATTGTTTGCCCTTCATCATCTGTGAGCTCGCTGTGAGCTTGGATCTTAAGGCTGCATCTCTTTAGGGTTAGATAATTAACTCAGGATTAGCTCTTTTGTGGTCTCTCGGTGTCATCCGTTTGACTCTATGGAGAGACAAGAGTTGTGTTTGCAGTTATGGCTAAAATAATAGTTACATTTACTTCTCCATTTAAAGACGAGATACTGTCAATAAAAACAAAATAAAATAAAATATAAAAATATGTTATTCAAAATATTAAAATTTATTGAAATTTTAAAAAAATTGAAGAAAATAATTCAGAATTGAGTATCATGAAAATTTTAAATTATTTTGAAAATAAAAAAATATAACAAAAACAGGCTATTCAAAAATTACGGTTCCTATCTTAGTGGACCTTTACGTAACAATGGCTGTTGTATGTCTTCCATTTTTTTTTTTTCTCTCGCTTCATTTATTTTTTTGAATTATTATCTAGTCTAGTATCGGAGGGAATATGCTGACGGAGAAAGTGCTTTGCTCGTGTAAGTTCATAGTTTTACCGCGGGCTCACGTAAACTCTAACGAAGACTTTATGCATGTGATCAGATCCATTGATCTGCAGACCAACACTCAGCTCTTTTCCAGGATGCAGTGGATGGTAAACGGGCTGCCCAAAAAATAATAAAAAAAATATATATTAATAATAAAAATATGAGTGGTCCGTATCATCCTACCATGGGACATGTTTTAAACCAGGGATAGGAATATTCGTATTGTAATTATCCAAAGGAGGACTATTTGCATTTCATTGATTTATAGCAGACAAACTCGCCAAAGATTAATCTTCGAGTCCAATCAACAATTATATTCAATAGTGAGATAACCATATCATATGACATTTTGTAGACCCCAATCTTGAAAAAATTGTACAGGAATCAAATATGAAATTGGGGCCAAATCTTTTTTTTTTCAGTTAGTATTTATTAAAAGTATAAGACTTTTAGTTTTGAAAATAATTTTAATACAATTAAGTTAAGGTTTTGTAATTTTTTTATCCAACTTTATAAAACCGTAAAATGTTTTTCATTTTGTTTTATTTTTAATTTTTAAAAATTTTTCAAAGTTATTTGAGACTTATAGTTTTCTTATATATGCATCAAACATAGAAAAATATTTTTTAATGTAATTTAAATCACAAAAAATAGCAAAAAATTATTTTTTCAAAAAATATTTTCTATAAAACATTATTTCTCACTGAAATAAATAGACCCTAGTTTTAAAGTTTAGACTTATCATATCTATTGCGTCATCTCACACAAATTGGTATAAGGGACTGATAATCCATAATTACTTATTAAAAAATAATGATAATTCATGATTTTAAATGATGAGCCAAAAGTAAAAGTCAAGACTAAAGATGTGCTAGTAAAAACCATAAAATATTAGATGTAATTATAATAAGTGATCAATAGAGTGTCAAATTAATGAGTTAAATTAAATCCTTGTAAAAATTTTTAAAAAAATTAATACAGTTTACTTTGCAAGTTTAACGTTGGCACTTTAAAATAAAGTGGGAAAGTATCGAATGAGTAGATGAAAGAATAGGTGAAGAAATAGAAAATATATAATTATTTATTTTTTGTGAAATACTGGAAAGATTTAGGTCTTTTAATTTTTAAAAAATGTTAGGGAGACAAAATAAAATTAAAGCAAATAAGAATACAAATTTATAATTATTAATTTTATTAATACATTTTTTAATATAGAATATTGAATGATTTATATCACATTTAATTTTATATGCATTTATCGTGTTTTGGTGATAGGATTCTTTATTTGTTTAGTTTGGTTACTTGAGCTGAGGACCGCCGACCAAAGTGATTTACAAACCTTATCTGACTAGCCACTGTTGGCTTTATATTCACCTCTCAATTATGGCCTCTGTGGACTTAAAGGATGTGAATTGGCAACCATATGCCGTAGACGTTTAGCCTTTACAATAAATAATTGAAGCCATCGCATTTGCAAATATTATATCACCATGTTCCTCTTATGTTTAACAAAAGGAGTCAGAGTTTTGTCACTTTTGTGACATCCGCTCATTATTTCTGTGTAGCTTATGTTAAAACTTAATAACTTTAATACTATTATTAAAATTCAATTAATTTTAATATTATTAATCAATTATATGATAAATTTTTTATTTAATTTAATAATATACTACGCATATTGTCTTGATATATATGTTAACAGACTTTAAATCTATTTTATTATAAAGCAATTATCTGCCTTTTCAAGTGCCCCATGCCTCTATCTTCCTCTCCCCTCCTTTCTTTTGCCATTGTTTCTCGAGTATATCTTAACGTCAAAGCAACATCAATTTTATCTTTTATATGAACCCACATGGTCGATCGCCTCGTCTCTAATGGATATTAATATATCATTGGTAAGATACTAAGATTGAAGCACATGCAGCTTCTGCATACCTCAGGGTGTGTGTCCTGAAGTAGGCTGAGGTGAAGGAAATTTTTTTATCACTGCTTTAAAAAAGTTAAAGAAAAAAAAGTAAGGCATGGATAGCTTATATATAAAATATATGAAGTAGTAAGTTTTTTTACCATTTGCCTATAAAAACGACATCTGAAGAAGACTGATAACAGTTATTTTGACTCAACTCGCAACACTTTCACAATTCATGTTACGGCATAATGTTCAGGTTGAAACCATCCTAGGCATAAATGAGTTAAACGAGGCTTTTGCATGCCTCTCTGTACAGTAAATTATTGCTGAGTTGAACAAATAAAGCCTTTAGCTTGTAGCCATGACAGCACGAAGCAAAGAAACTAATAAGCCCCTTGGATGTTGTTCATGGTGCCACAAGCTAAAGGGAACGAATTTTTCAAGTTTGAGGGTTACATGCATTGGCAATCCCAGTAAAAGGAATTCAAACCACATTTTCTGACCAAATTCCAACGCGCATTCATGATCGGGTTTTAAGTTCAAAGCTTTCAAAAGGGTATACAAGAATTCAGATGATTTGCAGGAATTCAAACTTATTTTGTGTAACTCACGGTTGAATGGATTTTTTAATAAATGAAAAATAAATAATTTAAAACAGTGCAGCTGAATGCATTTTGCAAAGGAATTCACCGAATCAAAAAAATAACATCCGTTAATCTTCGGAATCAGCTGCCTCATCCTCAATCCGCAAATCCCAATCGGCTGGCATATATTTCGACGATGCAAACCCTCCTCCCTCGTCTTAATCAATTAGCCATTATTTTTCTGTTTTTTTATTCGTTGATAACAAGATTTGAACCCTCCTTACTAGAACTAACAGCTAGTTACTCTACCTCCTCAACTCATTTGCTTGCACGAACTTTGTTATCTGTTCATTAGTTTTCGGAAAATAAAAGCGGATGCCATAGAGCCCACATGGTTGTGTTGTCTTCTGTTGACATTAATGCTTCAAGTATATATTCTAGTCGTAAGGTGGAAGCATGCAGCCTTTCATACTCACACACACATATAATTGTGTGTATATAAGAGAGAATAATAATTAATTTAGTATTGGCTCTTTCGTGTCCCCTAGTGCTGTCCGTTCAACTTTGTGCAAAGGATAAGAAGCAAAGGTGGTGTTTGTAATTGTAGCTAAAGTAATTGCTTTACTTATTCTTCCTTTTAAAGAGGAGACACTATTAATAAAAGAAATGAAAATAAAATATAAAAGTATTTTATTTAAAATCTTAAAATTTGACAAAATAATTCAGAATTGAATACAAAAAATATATATTATTTTTAAAAATAAATAATAATAACAATAATAATAAACTCGTATAAAATTCTCGTCGCTATCTCAGTGGACCAATAAGAATTGTTTGTATGTCTTCAATATTTTTTTTTCACCCTCTTCATTTATTTCTTTTTTAACTTATCTCAAAACTCATCAAAGAACGTACCCTAAACTTCCTTGAAAAACAAAAAAAAAAAGCTCGCTAAACGCTAAATTAAAATTTCATCGTTTTACCCCGGGCCTACGTAAACTTTAACGAAGATTTTGTGCATGTGACCAGATCCATTGGCTTGCCGACCATTTTTCAGATCTTTTTGAGGATGCAGTGCATCGTAAACGGGCTGCCAAAAAAAAAATAAATAAATAAATAAATATGGGTGGTCCATATCATCCCAACTTGGGACACGTTTTAAAACGTGGATAAGAATATTTGTATAATTATCAGAAGGAAGAATGTTTGCATTTCATTGATTTATATAACAGACAAACTCGCCAAAGATTAATCTTCGAGTGGTCCAATTTGTGAGAAAGCTATATCATATGGCATTTTGTAGACCCGAATCTTAATAAAAAAAAAGGATATTGTACCTTTTTTCATGAATGAAAAATAGGATTTAGACCAAGTTTTTTTTTTAATCAGCAATAATTAGAATTTAAATTTAAGATTTAGAATTTTACAAATAATTTTAATACAATTGAATTAAAATTCATTGGTAAGCAGTCTTTTTAATCTTAGGTCTTTTGTTGCATAGAAAATATTTTATATATTTTTTAATGTTTAGTATATTAAAAGAAAGATAATTAATACAAAAATAACATTTAATTAAAAAATATTTTTTTTATAAAAATGACTTCTAATTTTTAAAATTGAAATTTATTTTTCATAACCTTCACGCATACAAAAGCGATAGAGACAAAGAGAGGGAGAGAGAGAGAGAGAGAGGTAAGAAGAGAGAAAAAAGAAAAAGAGAAAGAGAGAGAAGTTAAAAAAAGGGAGAGAGAGAGAGAGAATTATTATTGGTTTACGAAAATAATATTTTCTAAAACTTATAGTTTTCTTGTACATGTATCAATCACAGAAAAATGTTTTTTAATTTAATTTTAATTGAAAAAATAATAGAAAATAATTTAATTTTTTAAAACATTCTTTGTAGAATATTATTTTTTAAATGAAATAAACAGAACCTTACTTTTTAAATTTAAACTTATAATATCCAGTGCATCATCTAACACAAATTGGTACGCAAAATTGATAATTCATAATTTTAAACAATAAGTCAAAAGTAAAAGTCAAGGCTAAAAATGTGCTAGTCAAAAACAAAGAAATATTAGATGTAATTATAATAGGTGACTAATAAGATTTTAAATTAATGAGCTAAATTAAACATCTATAAAAATAAATTAAAAAAAAACTAATGTGATTTATTTTCTTAATTGGATGTTAGCACTTCAAATAAAGTGAGAAAGAATCAAAGGACTAAATGAAAGAATGAGCGAAGGAAGATAAAAGACAAGATTACTTACTTTTTGTGGAGTGCTAGGAAAAATTAGGTATTTTTATATTGCAAAAAATATGAGTGAGCTAAAAAAAAGTTAAAACAGATGAAAAGGTAAATTTAAAAATATATAATGATAATTGTTAATTGTATGGATATATTTATTTTATATGTAATATTAAGAGACGCAGACCGTGTCTAATCTCAGGTGCATTCCCCAGTAAAAGAATTCTTTAATTTTTTTTTTTAGTTTGGTTACTTGAACTAAAGACTGCCGACCAGGTGATTTACAAACTTTATGTTGAATTAAAAGATTTTCACCTGTGGTTTGTAGTCTGGACTAAAATACAAGCACCCCAGTTGACAGAGACATGCTCATTATCGATCCCAACAACCCTTCATTTAATTTACAATTATCACTGGCAATTGAACAGGCTATGCCCACTTCGTTACTCAAATTAGTACGGATACCTCATTTCATCTGTAAAAGCCTTGGCTTACTTCCTCATTCTATGCTCTGATCTCTATCCTCCGACTAGCAAAAACAAACATTTTCTCTTGTCTTAGACATGGCTTCAAGACCTCTAACATCATCAACAACTGCCCTTCTCTTCTCTGTCCTCCTCTTCACCAATTTGTTGAGCTCAGCCAGTTCTGTTTGCCCCTTTGAAGAATGTGTCGTATCCTCTCTATGTAAGGCCATAGCCTTCGGGCAATCCACAGTGGTTGGTCCAGTTTGCTGCAAACTTCTTGAGCCTCTCAGCGCTTCTGAAGCAGTTGAATGCATTTGCAAAGGGAACCAAGGTGCAAACCTTCAGGATCTTTATGGGTTGCTTGGCTTCAGCTGCAACCGTGCCGTCCCCCTACCTCTGGTCAATTGCGACACTATTGTGGGACCTGGTAGTGACCGAAACGTTCTTTCCTTGTCTAATTAGCCACTGTTGGCTTTTATATTCACCTCTCAATTATGGCCTCTGTGGACTTATGGGATGTTTATTGGCAACCATATGCCGTAGACATTTAGCCTTATAATAAATAATTGAGGCCTTCGTATTTTGTAAAATATTATGTCGTAATGTCCCTCTTATGTTTAATTACAAGGGTTTGAGTCACTTTTGTGACCTTCATTCCTTAGTATTTGTGTGTACTTTAAATCTATTTTATGATAAAGCAGTTCTCGCCTTTTTCAAGTACCCCATCCATCTGTCTTCCTCTCCCCTCCTTCCATTTATATGAACTCACATGGTCAATCGTCTCGTCTCCAATGGACATTAATACATTGTTGGTAAGATACTAAGATGGAAGCATGCAGCTTCTGCATATCTCTGGATGTGTGCCCTTGAGCAGGAGGAGATGAATGAAAAATTTTTATCATCAGCTAAAAAAAGTAAAAAGAATAAAAACGTAAGTCATGGATAGCTTTAATATAAAATATATGGAGTGGTATGTTTTTTTACTATTTGCCTACGAAAATGAGGGGCTCTTACTGTTGTATCCAAGGGATTTGAATTAGCCCTTTTTCTTAATCCTCGAGGTAAAAGAAAATATATGTAATATGTCTTCTCAAGAATGTGGCCTTATTGAAAAAATATTCTTGCAATAGGTTTGAATCAGAAATACAGTAAAATTACTTTTTTTTTTTATTTCAAAATACAGCGAATTAATCTCTTTTCTGACCTGCTAGCGATCAGTCTATCACGGGCTTCCAGTGCTAAATCTAGGTTTCATAATTCCTACTGTTATCACCCGAATACTTTATGTTACCTATTATGGTTATCTATTTAGACCCAAGTTACTTTCACTGTTATGTACCTATTAAAACACGAAACTATTAAAACACATTACAGACTTTACATGTTTCTAATGCATATTCTGTGGAGTAATTTGAAAATAAGAGTGATTTCCCAAAAATTTGCTCTTTTTGCACATATCTAATTTAAGAAGTTCATTCCCGAACTCGTCAACTTTACAAGTAAGAAATTTATATCTTCCGCTTACAATAATAACTTTTTTTAATTGACTGTATATTTTGCTACAAGTAAAGTGAACGACCATAAATCTGGCCACCAAATTATTTTATGGACGAATTTTGGCCACATTCCACGTGTAAAAATTTTAAAGGTAGTTAATATCTCAATTTTCCCGAGCTATTATTGTTTGCACGGCAATTATTGCATTGTACGGATCCAAATTATTTCCTCACATTTCTCACGTGCATTAAACTGAAGTATCACAGCTGGCTGTGTTACGTGTTATTTTATTTTTATTATTATTATTAATAAAAAGAAGCCCACTCCAGACAGAGAGAGAAAGTTGATAGGACCGATTCTAGTCGCTTCATCATATATATATATAATATAAGCATGTGATGTGATGCATAAATACATAAAATAAATATGTATATATAAATAATAATAATAATATTTAATCTAAATAATTTTATCAGTTGTGTATATATTTTAGTTAACTATGTACTTATTTTACTTGACTACACACATATTACATTAAAAAAAAAAGAGGAAGCAGTACCCATGCTGTCTAGCATATTAAAAGAAAGGTAGTTAATAGAAAACAAAATTTAGTTAAACAAGAAGATAGGTATTTTTTTATATATAAAAATGACTTGTGATTTTTAAAATCGAAAGTTATTTTTCATAGCTTTGACACGGACAAGAAAAATAAGGAGAAAGGGGGAGAGAGAGGGAGGAAGAAGTGGAGAGAGAGATAGAAAGAGAGAAAAAGGAAAGAGAGAGGAAGAGATAAAGAGAGGGAGAAGGAGAGAGGGAGAGAGAGAATTATTATTGGTTTGAAAAAATAATATTTTTAAAATCTTTAGTTTTCTTTTACATATATCAAACTCAAAAAATTGCTTTTTAATGTAATTTGAATCACAAAAAAAAGTAAAAAATAATTTCTTTTTTAAAATTAATAGACTTTATAGAATAATATTTTTCAATGAAATAAAAAAAAACCCTCGGTTTTTAAATTTAAACTTATCATATCTAGTGCATCATCTAACACAAATTAGTACATGAAATTGATAATCCATAATTTTGAACATAAACTAAAAGTAAAAGCCAAGGCTAGAGATGTATTAGTCAAAAACAAAGAAATATTAAATACAATTATCATAGGTGACTTGTAGGGTGTCGATTAATGAGTTAAATTAAATATCAGTAAAAATAAGGGAAAAGACTAGTGTGATTTAGTTTACTAGTTGGACGTTAGCACTTCAAATAAAGTGGGAAAGGATCAAAGGACTAGATGAAAGAATGAGCGAAAGAAGAGAAAATACATGATTGTTTACTTTTCGTGGAGTGCTTGGAAGATTTAAGTATTTTTATTTTTCAAAAAATATCAGCGAGATATAAAATGAAATATTAAAGTAGAGGAAAATATAAATTAATAAATATATAATTATAACACTTAATTGTACTAACACATATTTTTATGCATAATATTAAATGATGTAAATCATATATAATCTTACATGCATTTCCCTGTAATAGAATTCCTTCATTTTGTTTTAGTTTAGCCACTTGAACAAAAGACTGCCGACCAAGTGATTTACAAACTTTATATTGAATTAAATGATTTTCTCTTGTGGTTTGTAGCCTGGACTAAAAAACAACCACCCCAGTTGACAGAGACATGCTTATTATCGATCCCAACAACCCTCATTTAATTTACGATTATCACTGGAAATTGAACAGGCTAAAGTCCACTTCGTTACCCTAATTGGTACGGATACCTCGTTTCATCTATAAAAGCCTAAGCCCACTTTCTCATTCGATGCTTACTTCTCTATCGTCAGACTAACAAAAACAAAGGTTTTCTCTTGTCTCGGAGATGGCTTCAAGAGCTCTAACATCATCAACAACTGCCCTTCTCTTGTCTTTCCTCCTCTTCACCAATTTGTTAAGCTCAGCCAGTGCTGATTGCCCCTTTGAAGAATGTGTCGTATCCTCTCTATGTAAGGCCATAAGCGTCGGCCTATGGACAGTGCAGATTCACCCAGTTTGCTGCAAACTTCTTGAGCCTCTCAGCGCTTCTGAAGCAGTTCAATGCATTTGCAAAGGGAACCGACCCGCAAACCTTCAGAATGTTTATGGGTTACTCGGGTCCAGCTGCAACCGTGCCGTCCCCCGACTTCTAGCCAGTTGCGATACTATTGGGGGACCATTTAGTGACCGAAACGTTCTTTCCTTGTCTAATTAGCCACTGTTCGCTTTATATTCACCTCTCAATTATGGCCTCGGTGGACTTAAAGGGATGTTTATCGGCAAATATATGCCGTAGACATTTAGCCCTATAATAAATAATTGAGGCCATCGTATTTGTAAAATATTATGTCACCATATCCATCTTATGTTTTACTAAAGGAGTCTGAGTTATGTCACTTTGGTGAGATTCACTCCCCTAATATTTTTGTGTGTACTTTAAATCTATTTCATCATAAAGCAGTTCTCTGCTTTTTCAGGTACCCCATGCCTCTCTCTTCCTCTCCCCTCCCTTCTTTTGCCTTAGTTTCTCGAGTAGATCTTAATGTCAACGCAACATTAGTTTTATCATTTATATGAACCCAGATGGTCGATCGCCTCGTCTCCGAGGAACGTCAATACGTTGTTGGTAAGATATTAAGATGGGAGCCTGCAGCTGCTGCATACCCCTGGGTGTATGCCCTGGAGTAGGAGAAGATGGATGGAAAATTTTTATCACCAGTTAAAAAAAAGTTCAAGGAAAAAAAAACAAATTAAAAAAGTTCAAGGAAAAGAAAAAAAAAAAAAAAAGAAGTAAGCATAGATAGTTTGAATATAAAATATATGAAGCGGCATGTTTTTCAACTATTTACCTGCAAAAATGAGAGGCTCTTACTGTTTTACCCGAGGGGTTTGAATTAGCCTCTTATCTTAATTCTCGAGGTAAAAGAAAAAAGAGGCAACCAGTCCATCACGGGCCCTCAGTACCAACATCTCAGTTTCATAATTCCTACTATTATCACCTGAATACCTTGTATTATTACCTATTATAATTACCCGTTTAGATCCAAGTCACTTTTACTGTAACGTATCCATTAAAACACATTACAAACTTAACATATTTCTGATGCGTATTTCCTTCATATATTTTATTGACTAATTTAAAAATTAGAGCGCAAATTTTCCGGGCTATTATTGTTTGCACGCAAATTATTGCATTGTACGGATCGAAACGACTCCCTCAGATTTCCCATATTGCAATAAACTCAAGCATGACAGCTCCGCCGGGTTACGTGTTAGATTGTTATTGTTAACAAAAAGAATCCCACTTACGGCGATAGGTCTCATAAACAAGTCCAGACAGAGAGAGAAACTTGACGGGACGGATCCTGGTCACCCACTCTGATATTATTTTTGAAAAGCATGTGATGCATAAATAGACAAAATAAATATACATACAACAAATAAATATGATATATATATTACTTGACTGCATATATTACATTTAAAAAAAAAAAAGGAAGAAGAAGCAGGACAATGCTGTTCCCAGCCCACCACAACCTGTCAGCCGCCTTCCAAGCAACTTTTTCCTATTAAAAATGTGGGAAATGTGTCCTTCAATTTACGCACTAAATAGTAAAAAATTTATACATTTTCGACTCAAAATTTCAATAAGTGGGAGAATTATCTTGTATATTATACCTCATAATTTAATCGACTTCTCAATGAATATAAAGACAAAAAGAACTTATAAAGACAAAAAGAACTTATTGAGTAGTGAATCTAATATTGTAAATGAAAATGTGTGGTGCAGATTAAAAATTTACACATATATATGATGAAATCTTATCGAACATGGTAAATTTTCAAGGCCGATGGGTCCGGAGATTTGATAGACTGTTTTTTTTTTTTTAGCACAAGGGAAGGAGCTGTGTTTTCTGGCATAATAAAAATGGTCTTTTACTCTTTTTGCTGTTCGCTCATGGTTTGACTCGCTAACACCAGCTAGTCTCTGTATCTATTTCGTTACATTTAAAATTTTTCAAAATTAAATCGTAGTGGAATTTCCCTTGTGGTCCTTCGCATGATAATATTTGCTTCTTGGCGGGCGGGCCTCTATCAAGGTTTGATATATTGATAATCCCAACCTCGAAATCGGAACACGTTAATATAATGGGTACGATTATCGTATTGTATTAATAAAAAAGTTAAGTAACGACATTTCAAAAGCAATATAAGAGTAATAATCCAAGTTTATGTCTCCAATTCTAAATTGTTTCATATTGAGCTATTGAAATGACCTCAAAAGTTCAAGCCTCAACTGCCCTTTCTTTACATTGGGAATGAAGAGAGTAAGACATGAACTTTTGTAGATGTTCAAAAAATTCTCATACTTACGTCCACTTTTTCAAATTATTATTTTCAAAATTTTGAATTCATTATCAAATTTTTTTTTAATAAGAAAGAGACTCACTATAATTAGAATGTAATTTTCAATCACAACCACATAAAAATTTACAATCTTATTACAACAATCATACAAATGTATTTATTAAATTGTTAATTTCTTAATTTTACAAGTCCAAAATACTTACAAAATTTTTTAAGAAAATCTTACTTTATTCTAATAATTTTTTTTTTATCTCTTATGCACTACTAATTTTCAAACAAAAACAACTCAATATAGGTTTATTATCAAGAGGTCCATATGGTTGCTGTATGGGTGGTATTTATAAACCAATAAAATGGTTAAGAATCCATTTGAAACAACTAGTAATTAGAAAGACAATTCAAGTAATCGTTGGTGTTATAATTAAGCTTCCATATTAAGTTTGATCAAGATTTTTTCGCCAAAATACCTTCCTTGCATGATAACTTTTGAATGTTCCTTTGTTTTTTTTTTTTTTTCTTCGTTGGATAGAATATAGATATTGTTGAGTCAAAAAGTAAATGTGGCATAGTTTGAAAATTTCCGACCTTAGGAACTTCACTTTCTTTCCTTGTTGATATAAAAAGGTTAACTTCGTGTAAACCGAAAAAATTTCAACAATGAGATTTTTTAGCCTTTTACCAAAATGGAAATTTTTTAAAGTTAGAATAGCAAGCCCTTATTCTAGTTTAATCTTGACCCACCGTAATTTTCACTTTAAATTGATAAATTATTTTTTTGTGGGGTCTTTAAAAGAACGAATTTTTTTTTCTCTTCTATATTTAAGTCACCTAAAAGAAAAAGGTTTCGCTAATGCAAAATGTTATTAAAAATAAATTTTCTCAATATTAAAATTAAGTGAAATTTTGAAAAAAAATTGAAGAAAATAGTTCAGAATTGAATATCATGAAAAATATAAATTATTTTAAAAAATTATAAAAAAAAAAAAAGAAAAAGCTATTCAAAAATTTTCGTGGATATCTTAGGGGACCCTTTATATCACGAGGATTGTTGTTATGTCTTTCAATATTTGTTTTCTCTCTCTTCATTTATTTTTTGGAACTATTCTATCGGCTAGACTCGGAGGGAATGCTGACAGCGGAAGTGTGTCGCCCGTGAAGTTCATAGTTTTACCCCGGGCCCACGTAAACACTAACGAGGACTCTATGCATGTGATCAGATCCATTCATCTGCAGACCAACTCTCAGATCTTTTCCACGATGCAGTGGATGGTAAACGGGCTGCCCAAAAAATAATAAAAAATATATATATATATTAATAATAAAAATATGAGTGGTCCGTATCATCGACGCGTTTTAAACCGTGGATAAGAATATTCGCATTTCATTGATTTATAACAGACAAACTCGCCATAGATTAATCTTCAAGTGGTCCAATCAACAATTATATACAATAGCACGTTTGATTCGGGAGAAAACTATATCATATAGCATTTTGTGGCCCTCAATTTTAATAAGAATGAACCTTGTACCTCTTTTTAATAAATAAAATATAAAATTTAGGATAAGTTTCTAATTTTATATTATTAATTGAAATTTAAATTTAAAAATTTCAATTTAAAAAATAATTCAAGCACCATTAAGTTAAAATTTATTCGTAAATAAAATTTTCTTAATCTTAGATTCTTTGTTTTACAAAAAAATAAATTTTTAAAAAATACATTATATATTTTTTAATATTTAACATTTAAAAAAAAGTTAGTTAACAAAAAATAAAATTTAATTAAAGAATAAGATAGGTCATTTAAAAAATATAACCTTCAAATTTTTCAAATAAAGAGTCATTTTTCATAATTTTTACACAACCATGAGGAATAGGGACAAATGGGTAGAGACGGGAGAGAGAGAGAGAGAATTATTACTAATTTAAAAATATTATTTTTAAAAATTTATAATTTTTTTATATATACATCAAATCTAAAAGATATTTTTCAATATAATTAAAATTATGAATAAAGAGATTAAAAGAACTTATCACTTTCAAAAGAAAATATTTTCTCTAAAATTTTATTTTTTGATCAAATAAATGAAACCTTATTGTATAACTTTAAGTTTATTACATCTAGTACATTATCTCACAAAGTTGATAGGTGAAATTGATAATCCCTAATTTCTTAAAAAAAAAATAATTCATAATTTTAATTGATGAGTTAAAAGTTAGAATAACAAGTTAAAGATGCGCTAGTAAAAAATAAAAAGAAATATTAGATGTAATTATAATAAATGAGTACTGGGGTATTAGATTAATGAATTCAATTAAATAGTTGAAAATTTAAGAAAAAAATAAAATAATTTCATTTATTAATTCAAGGTTGGTACTTCAAAATAAAGTGAAAAAAGAGGAAATTAGTAGATAAAACATTCAGCGAAGGAAGAGAAAATATATTAAAATTTATTATTTTTTGTAAATTATTAAAAAGTATTAAGTATTTTTATTTTTTAAAAATATTAAAGAGATATAATAATTAAACACAAATATAAATATGAGTAAATAAATATATAAATTATAAATGTAGTCAGATTTGCATATCTTATGATATATAGTGTTGAATTTTTAATTTGTATTTAATTGTATATATTTTTTGTGTTTTTTGTATTAAAATTATTTATTATTTTGGTTACTTAAACTAAAGACTACCGACCGAGCGATTTACAATCTTGACATGCTCATTATCGACCACAACAACCCTTCATTTAATTTACAATTATCACTGGCAATTGAACAGGCTATGCCCACTTCATTACTCAAATCAGTACGGGCTCCCCATTTCCATCTATAAAAGCCTTAGCCTACTTCCTCATTCGATGCTCATCTCTCTATCCTAAGACTAACAGAAACAAAGATTTTCTCTTCTCTTAGACATGGCTTCCAGAGCTCTAGTATCATCAACTGCCCTTCTCTTGTCTCTCATCCTCTTCACCAATTTGTTGAGCTCAGCTAGTGCCGACTGCCCCTTTGAAGAATGTGTCGTATCCTCTCTATGTAAGGCCGTAGCCGTCGGGGACTCGACACTGATTGGTCCAGTTTGCTGCAAACTTCTTGATCCTCTCAGCGCTTATGAAGCAGTTCAATGCATTTGCAAAGGGAACCAAGGTACAAACCTTCAGGATCTTTATGGCTTGCTCGGCCTAAGCTGCAACCGTCCCGTCCCCAGACCTCTAATCAACTGCAATCGTTTCGGACCTTTTAGTAAAGGAAACGTTCTTTCCTTGTCTAATTAGCCACTGTTGGCTTTATATTCACCTCTCAATTATGGCCTCTGTGGACTTAAGGGATGTTTATTGACAACCATATGCCGTAGACTGCTAGCCTCATAATAAATAATCGAGGCCTTCGTATTCGTAAAATATTATGTCATAATGTCCCGCTTATGTTTAATTACAAGGGTCTGAGTCATGTCACTTTTGTGGCATTCACTCCCGATTATTTGTGTGTACCTTCAATCTATTTCATGATAAAGCAGCCCATGCCTCTATCTTCCTCTCCCCTCCTCCCTGTTGCCCTTGTTTCTCGAATATATCTTAATGCAAATGCAACATTAGTTTTATCCACATGGTCTATTGCCTCGTCTCCAATGAACATCAATACATAGTTGGTAAGATACTAAGATGGAAGCATGCAGCTTCTGCATACCTTTGAGTGTGTGGCCTTAAGTAGGAGGAGATGAATGAAAAATATTTATCATCAATTAAAAAATGTAAAAAGAAAAAAAAAAAGTAAGTCATGGATAGCTTTAATATAAAATATATGAAGTGGTATGCTTTTTTTACCATTTGCCTACAAAAATGAGGGGTTCTCACTGTTTTATCCAAGGGATTTGAATTACCCTTTTTTTTTCCTAATCCTCGAGGTAAAACAAAATACTGGTAATATGTCTTTTCGAAGATATCGTCTTATTAAATAATATATATATATATATATATATATATATATAGTCTTGACAGTAGGTTTGAATCAGAAATACCGTAAAATTAATTTTTTTTTTAATTTCAAAATACAGTGAATTAACCTCTTTTCTGACCTGCTAGCAATCAGTCTATCACGGGCCCTCAGTACTAACCTCTAAATTTCATAATTCCTACTATTATCACCTGAATACCTTGTATTACCTATTATAGTTATCTGTTTAGATCCAAGTCACTTTTACCGTGACGTGTCCATTAAAACACACTACAAACTTAACATATTTCTGATGCGTGTTCCCTTCACATATTTTCTTGACTAATTTAAAAATTAGAGTGATAATAATGTTCCCAAGAATTTGCTCATTTTACACATTTAGCTCAAGAAATTCATCCGCAAACTTACTAACTTTACAAGTAAGAAAATTATATCTTTCTTTTACAAGAATAACATTTTTTTTAAGTGGCTATGAATTTTGCCCCACCAAATTATTATATGATCGAAATTTGGCCAAATTCCACGTGCCAAAATTTTACAGGCAGTTAATTTCTCAACTTTTCCGGGCTATTAATGTTTTCAGGCAAATTATTGCATTGTACGGATCTAAATGATTTCCTCAGATTTGTCACATGCAATAATCTGAAGCATGACAGCTGGCCGTGTTACGTGTTACATATTATTATTAACAAAAAGAATCCCACTACAGTGATTGGTCTCGTAAACGTGTCCAGACAGAGAGAGAAACTTGATGGGACGGATCCCACTCACTTATTCTGATATATATAATTTAAATAATTTTATTAATTTTATACATATTTTTATTAATTAATTATATATATATATATATATATATTTACTTGACTACATATATTACATTAGAAAAAAATAATAATAATAAGCAGGACCCATGCTGTCCCCAGGCCACCACCTCAACCTGTCAGCCCCCTTCCAAGCAACTTTTTCCTATTAAAAATTTGGGAAATGTACCCTTCAATTTACACACTAAATAGTATACAATTTATGCATTTTGGTCTCAAATTTTTAATAAATAGGAGAATCATCTTGTATTTTATACCTCATAATTTAATTGGCTTCTCAATGAATATAAAGACAAAAAGAACTTATTGAGTAGTGGATCTAATATTGCAAATGAAAATTTGTAATAACGATTAAAAATTTATACATATATATGAAGAAATCTGATCGAACAGGGGCCTCCTGGGTCCTCTTGTCGAAGCCGGTACTGCTGCTTCTGTTTGTCTTGCCACTAAAGGCGGTCTCTTGGGCACGGTCTCGAATGTAGGTGCAACCGTCACCGCGGTGCTCACCAATTTCGGAAAGACCATTCCAGTTGGATTTGTCTGCAACTGAGTCCATTGTTGCTAATTATCTTTAAGGCCTGTTTATTTTGGGACGTTCATTGGCGTATATTCATATATGCCATGGTCGTTTCTTACCTTATAATAACAATAATAATGCAGGCCATAACGCGTAGTCAAATAATATGCCACCCAAAAAAAGCTAGAGTTGGGACACTTCCTTGGCACTTGCTCTTATTCGAGTACAGTTTATGAGCCACAATGCTTAATGGTAGAGTCACATGAATTTCTAATTTCTAGTTTAGATGGAAGCATGCAGCTTTTTCATACCCACACACACACATATATAATTGTGTGCGTATATAACAGAGATAGATAACTAATTCAGGGTTGGTTGTTTTGTGTTCTCTCGGTATCGTCCATTTAACTTTGTGCAAACCTTTCTATGGAGAGGCAAGAGTTGTGTTTGCAATTACGACTAAGGTAATAGTTACATTTAATAAAATAAAATTAAAATAGAATATAAAAACATGTTATTTAAAATATTAAAATTTAGTAAAATCTTAAAAAATTAAAAAATTAGTTCAAAATTGAGAATCATAAAAAAAATATAAATTGTTTTAAAAACAAAAAATAAAATAAAATAAAGGCTATTCAAAAATTTTCGTGGCTATCTCAGGGGACCTTTGTATAACAAGGATTGTTGTGTGTCTTCAATATTTTTTTTTCTTTCTCTTCATTTATTTTTTGGAACTATTCTCGGATCTAGTATCGTGGGGAATGCTGACGGTGAAAGTGTCTTGCTCGTGTAAGTTCACTGGTTTACCCCGGGCCCACGTATACTTTAACGAAGACTTTGTGCATGTGATCGGGTCCATTCGTTTGCAGACCAATTTTCAGATCTTGTCGAGGATGCAGCAGATCGTAAACGGGTCGCCAAAAAATCAAAAAACATATATTAATAATAAAAATATGAGAGCTGCGTATCATCCACACGTTTTAAACCGTGGATAAGAATATTCGTATTGTAACTATCAAAGAGAAGGGTATTTGCATTTCATTGATTTATATATACTGACAAACTTGCTAAAGATTAATCTTCGAGTGGTCCAATCAGCAATTATATACAATAGCACGTTTGATTCGTGAGAAAACTATATCATATGGCATTTTGTGGACCCATATTTTAATATAAAAGGACCTTGTACTTTCTTTTAATAAATAAAATATAAAATTCGAGTTAAGTTTTTAATTGTATATTACTAATAAGTATTGATTGGAATTTAAATTTAAAATTTAATTGTAGACAAAGTTTTTTTAAAAAAATTTTAGGTACTTTATTTTTGTAGAAATCTTTTTTAAAATACATTATATATTTTTTTAGTGTTAAGCATGTTGAAAAAAGATAATTAACAAAAGATAAAATTTAATTAAAAAAGAAGATAGGTCATTTAAAAAAATGACTTCTAATTCTTAAAATGAAAGTCATTTTTCATAATTGTGACGCAAACAAGAGAAATAGGGACGATGGGGTAGAGAGAGACAGAGAGAAAGAAAGAGAGAGAGAGAGAGAGAGAGAGAGAGAGAGAGGGGGGAGGAGAGAGAATTATTATTGATTTAAAAATATTATTTTTTAAAAAATTTATAATTTTATTATATATACATCAAATTTTTAAACATATTTTTAATATAATTGAAATTATAAATAAAAATTATAAAAGAATTTATCTTTTTCAAAAAATATATTTTTTTCTTTAAAATTTTGTATTTTTGTCAAATAAATGGACCCTTGTTCTATAACTTTAAGTTAATCACATTTAGTACATTATTTCAAGGAGTTGGTATGTGAAATTGACAATTTGTAATTTTTCATAAAAAGAAACTAATAATTCATAATTTTAATTAATAAAATAAAAGTTAGAACCAAAAATTAGAGATTTGTCAATAAAAATATTAAATATAATTATAACAAGTGATTACTAGAATGTTAGATTAATGAGTTAAATTAAATAATTATAAAATTAAGAGAAAATAATATTACAATTTAATTTGTTAGTTAAAAGTTAACACTCCAAAATAAGGTGGGAAATGATAAAGAAGTAGATAAAAGATTAAAGGAAGAAACAGAACTTATGAAAAATTGTTATTAAATATAAAAATTTATTATTTTTGTGAGATATTGGAAAGAATTAAGTATTTTTATTTTTTAAAAAATATAAAAATATTGAGTTAATAAATATATAAATTATAAATTTAGTTAAATTTTCATAATTTTGTATATATAATATTATTGAAGTGTCTAATTTTGTGTGTATTTTTTATATTTTTATAATATATATATATTTTTTATTAGTTTGGTTACTTGAACTAAAGACTGCCGACCAAGCGATTTACAATCTTGACATGCTCATTATCGATCACAACAACCATTCTTTTCATATGCAATTATCACTGGAAATTGAACAGGCTAAGCCCACTTTATTACTCAAATCAATACGGGCACCTCGTTTCCATCTATAAAAGCCTTAGCCTACTTCCTCATTCGATGCTCATATCTCTGTCCTTCCTCCGACTAACAAAAACAAAGATTTTCTCTTGTTTTAGACATGGCTTCAAGAGCTCTAACATCATCAACAGCTGTCCTTCTCTTGTCTCTCCTCCTCTTCACCAATTTTTTGAGCTCGGACAGTGCTGAATGCCGCTTTGATGAATGTGTCGTATCCTCTCTGTGTAAGGCCAAAACCGTCGGGCAATTCACAGTGGTCGGCCCAGCGTGCTGCAAACTTCTTGAGCCTCTCTACCCTTTTGAAGCAGCTGCCTGCATTTGCAAAGGGAATCAAGGCGCAAACCTACAAGATATTTATCGGGTGCTCAGCATCAGCTGTGGCCGTTTCCTTCCAGCACTTCTATTCATTTGCGATCCTATTTCGGGACCTGTTAGTGACCGAAACGTTCTTCCCTCGTCTAATTAGCCAACGTTGGCTTCATCTTCACCGCTCAATTACGGCCTCAGTGGACTCTAGGGATGTTCATTGGCAAATGTATGCCGTGGACATTTAGCCTTATAATAAATAATTGAGGCCGTCGTATTTGTAAAATATTATGTCGCTATTCAGTCCCTGGTATTTTAGACAAAAACCCAAAAAAAAAAAAAAAAAGGTTGCCTGTCCTTGCCATCTTCCTTGATTTTATAAATAAATAAAATTAAATATTAAAAAATTATTTTATTGTCTTTTTATATTTATCATAATATTCAATAAGTTATTTGTCACCTTGTTCCTTTTGTTACATTCACTCATTATTTGCGTGTACCTTAAGACTAATTAAATTTTTTTAACTAACAACTAAGGAGCAGAAAGTAATATATTTTTTCTTTAAAAATTTTCTCCAATAAATATTTTTTAGGGACAAGTTATCTTTCAAAAAACAAATGAACTCCAATGATATATTTGGATTTAAAGTAGAGCATGAAAAAAAGTTGTCTGAAAGGAAATGATGAAAAAGAATATAATTATTTAATTAGATATTTTGATAGGTTAAAAGTGGGTGTTAAAAAAAATGAATAACAAGTGATTGAAAAATAAAAAATATAAAGCTAGTGTTTATGGCGTGATTTATAGAATTTTCAAATTTTCTTTTAGGTAAAATATTTTATTATTTGGGTATAAAATTGTTTGATTGAGGTACATGAGATAAAATTGTTTGAGGTATATATATATATATTGCCTAACCTGCAATTCGCTGCCCTTCATCCGCATGCTGAGTAAGTCCCACCAATTCAAGTGCATACTCAAGGGAAATTGGGTAAATATATCATCACAATAAATTTTATTGTACACTCTCTTCACTTTTCTCACCAAAATGGTGGGGAAAAAATCTCATGGCCCCACCTAATATCATCAAGTTTTCACAGTCGTTCCTTTCTCAACATAGTACCAAACACGAGAAAAATGAATTTTCTGACTTATTTTCTTTTCCAAGCTTTTCATTCCAACCCTTTTCTCTCAAAACAAACAATGCATAATAGTCTAGTTATTCTATCCCCCCAACTCATGGCTTGCGCGGTCTTCGTTATATGTTATTAATTATTGGCAAAACAAAATAGAAATGCCATAGAATTCATGTGGTTGTGTTGTTAAAGTATATATTCTGGTCGCAGGGTGGAAGCAGGCGGATTTTCCATAACACACGCACATAAAATTGTATGTGTATGAGAGAGACAGATAATTAATTCAAGATTGGTTTGTTGGTGTTGTCTCGGTGGTGTTGTTATTGTAATCTTGCGCAAACCTTTCTTTGGCCAAACAAGATTGGTGTTTGTGGTTATGATTGAGATCATTGTTATATTTTTCCGTTTTTTAATAGAAAAATAAATATTATGAACAAGAAAATTAAATAAAAAATGAAAATATCTTTTTACAAATCTTAAAATTTAGTAAAATTTTTTTTTAAAATAAAAATCTTGGAATAGAGTATCTTAAAAAATAGAAATTTTTTGATAGTAAAGGCTGTCAAAAAAATAAAAAATATCATTAATAATAAGAAGGATCTCATTACAGAGCCAAGACCTACAAACAGAGCGGAGCCGGATAAAGCCGAAGTGGGTGGGCTTATGCGGATCCCTTCTGCTTTAACAAGAAAAAACAAAATAAATGCAGTGTACAAATGAAAAAAGTAAATATGCATATGACATATACATATATATATATATATATATATAGACAATAATAATATAAAAATAACATAATTTTATTGATTATATATATTTGTATTAATTATACACCCGTTACATTTTGAGGAAAAAAAACAATATACAAAAGGAGACGAAATCCACGCCGCTGCCTCACCCCGTCGCCTTCGGGTCCCCCACCTCGTGGTCCACGAACTTTTCGCCGCATAAAGGTATTGGTGAACCCGTCCATTTAAACGGTAAATAAGAATGCATTGATTTACAACAGACAAACTCGCCGAAGCTTAGCCTACGGGTGGTCCAATCAACAATTATATATGCAATAGTAAATAAGAATATCCGTAAAGCACGTTTTACATATTGGTGACATTCACCCCTTATTATCCGTGTAATTCTTGATAAAGTAATTTTCTACTTTTTCAAGTACCCCAAGCCTCAACCTTTCTTCCCTCTCCTTTCTTTTGCCGTCGATGTTTCTCCAGTATCTTTGTGTCCGTTAGCTTCAATTTTAGGACTTATATAATAATTTTATTTGTCTCTCTCTTTATATCTATTATCTGAAAAAAAAAACAAGTAATATTTCCTTTTAGAGCTATCATCTTATTAAAAAATATATATATTTTTTCAGTAGTTTGTATCATAGTTAATGATGGAGGAAGCGACAACATATGTCTAGTCAGGATTCTGGGGCTGTATGTTGACAGTGAACGGTATTAAGTCCTGAAATGACGTATTGGGTTTGTGCCGAAGATAGAGCTCTTTTTATTGGTCTACCCAAGTCCTTATCCTCTCCCACCCTATCCCATGAGATCTACGAGAGACAGAGTTCACATAAGAATGACTGCTAAAATAATAATAATAATAATAATAGCATGAGAATTTGAATTTTTAAACAGATGTGTTGAGATAGGACGAGTTTGAAAGTAGACATGTAAAATTTTTGAGATGGGTAAGTAACCACTTTAATCGTACAGTTTTTGGCTTAAATAGGCTTCCCAAAAGAACCAATATCTATATATATTTATATATTTATATATTTATTTATTTATTTATTTATATATTTATAACTAAGAACGAGTCCGATTTAATTTCTCTTCTTATACACTTTTCTTTCTTTTTTTTTTCCGAAGTGACTCAAATATAATTTCTTTTATTAAATGAAAAATGCATTTTTTTCTTCTAAATTAACACTAGAAATATAATTTCTTTTGAGGTTGAGATGGGGCCTTTCACGTTTGCATGAAAGCTCCATCACTTTTTTGCTTTTACAAAATTTAAAATAAATGTTGTCTTATAAGAATACAGGACTAAACTCTTTTCTGTGTAATATTTAAATTCTTTAAAATAGATTAATTTTCAAAAGTGAATGATAATGGGAGAGGGGCAGCTTGGTAATTTAGAAGGCCTCGCGTTCGGTGGATCCTCCGTACTTCACGTCTGGTTCCGGTGGCCACAAAGTTCATCTTTTCTGTGTTTTTCACGTGAGGGAAGACTGCTGCGACCTTCTTGAGCCTCCTAGTATCTTTTACGCTGTTGAATGCATTTGCAAAGGGAAGAAGAGCTTCGCTTCCGTTGATAAATTCAGAAATAGAGGCCACGTCCTTGCTCCGCAGAGGCTATTCGGCTGCATACATCTCGATGATGCAAACCCTCTTCCCTCGTCTCGATTAATTAGCTATTACTCATTTCTATTTTCCTTTTGTTTCCGTTGATAACAAGATCTGAACCCTCCCTCGCTCCTAGAAGAACTGAAATCGAGCTAATCTACCTCCTCAACTCATGGCTTGCACGGACTTTGTTATATGTTCATTAATTCTGGGAAAATAAATTCGGATGCCCTGGAGCTCATATGATTGTGTTGTCTTCCGTTGACGTTACTGGTTTAAGTATACACTCTGGTCGTAAATTAGAAGCATGCGGGTTTTTCATACCCACACACACACATGTATAATTACGTGAGTATAACAGAGATATGCGATTAATTAAGTATAGGCATGAGTGGCCTTTATAGTTATGAGTATCTTTTTGAAAGTAGATGCACTATCAATAATTTTTTTTAAAATAAAATATAAAAAATATCATTCAAATTCTTAAAATTTAGTGAAATCTTAAAAATTGAAAAAAATAGTTCAGAATTGAATATCATGAAAAACATAAATTATTTTGAAAAAAAAAAAGAAAAAACAATAACAAAAGCGGGCTACTCAAAAAATTTCATGGCCGATGGGGATAAATCATATTTAGTGGTATTTAGGTTCTAGTGTAGGCGGAAGCATGCAGCTTTTTCATATCCACAGACGCATAGAGGATAGTATGCCTAAGTAAGAGAGACAGATAATTAATTTAAGGTTAGTTCTTTTTGCGTCTTTTCGGTGTTGTCCGTTTCACTTTGTGCAAACTTTTCGATGGAGAGACGAGAGTTGTGTTTGCAATTACGGCTAAGGTAATAGGTACATTTACTCCTCCTTTTAAACATAAGAAGCTGTTAATTAATTTTTTTTTTTAAAAATAAAATATAAACATTTGTTATTCAAAATCTTCAAATTTAGTAAAATTTTTAAAAAATTGAAAAAAAAAACTCAAACTTAAGTATTATGAGAAATATAAATTATTTTGAAAATTAATAAATTGAAAAAAATAACTCAAAATTAAATATCATAAAAAGTATAAATTGTTGTATGTCTTCAATATTTGTTTTCTCTCTCTCCATTTATTTTTTGGAACTATTCGATCGTCTAGTGTCGGAGGGGACGCCGGCGGTGAAAGTGTTTTGCTCGTGTAAGTTCATAGTTCTACCCCGGGCCCCACGTAAACTCTAAAGAAGACTTTATGCATGTCATCGGGTCCATTGGTTTTGCAGACCAATTTTCAGATCTTGTCGAGGATGCAGCAGATCGTAAACGGGTCGCCAAAAAATTAAAAAAAAAAAAACATATATTAATAATAAAAATATGAGTGCTGCGTATCATCCACACGCTTCAAACCGCG
This sequence comes from Bruguiera gymnorhiza, assembly GCA_020883675.1. Lineage (NCBI taxonomy): Eukaryota > Viridiplantae > Streptophyta > Magnoliopsida > Malpighiales > Rhizophoraceae > Bruguiera > Bruguiera gymnorhiza. The sequence continues at coordinate 1,053,303 of JAIRCJ010000197.1, read as the reverse complement.
GATAAGAATATTCGTTTTGTAATTATGAAAAAGAAGGATATTTGCATTTCATTGATTTATATAACAGACAAACTCGCCAAAGATTAATCTTCGAGTGGTCCAATCAGCAATTATATACAATAGCACGTTTGATTCGTGAGAAAACTATATCATACGGCATTTTGTGGACCCATATTTTAATAAAAATGGACCTTGTATCTTTTTTTTTAATAAATAAAATATAAAATTTAGGTCAAATTTTTAATGGTATATTAATAAGTATTGATTGGAATTTAAATTTAAAATTTTTGATTTTAAAAATAATTTTAATATCATTAAATTAAAATTTATTTGTAGACAAAATCTTCTTAATTTTAGGTCCTTTACTTTAAAAAAATAATTTTTATAAAATGCATTCTATATATTTTTTAATATTTAGCATATTAATAAAAATATTAGTTAATAAAAAATAAAATTTCATTAAAAAAGAAGATACATCATTTTTTTTTTAAAAATGACTTCCAATTTTTGAATGAGAAGTCATTTTTCATAATTTTGACGCAAATAAGAGGGATAATAATAAAGGGGTAGACAAAGAGAGAGAGAATTAATATAGATTTAAAAAAATATTATTTTTTAAAAATTTATACATAATTTTTTTTAAAAAAGAAAACTCAATATAATTAAAATTGTGAAAAAAAAATATTTATCACTTTAAAAAATATTTTCTTTAAAATATTATTTTTGTCAAACAAATAAACCTTTGTTATGTAACTTTAAACTTGATTTGTCTAGTAGATTATCTTAAGAAGTTGGTATGTGAAATTGATAATTGGTGAATTCTCTTAAAAATTTTGATAATTTATAATTTTAATTAATGAGTTAAAATTCATAGTTAAAAATTAAAATATGTTAATAAGAAATTAAAAAAATATTAGATATAATTATAATAAATGATTACTAGAGTATTAGATTAATGAGTTAAATTAAATAATTATAAAATTAAGAAAAAATAATCATATAATTTATTATTTTTGTAATTTATTAGAAGAAATTATATGCTTTTATTTTTCAAAAATTATTCGGGAAATATAATAATTGAATACAAATAAAAATATATGTTAATAAATATATAAATTATAAATTTAGTTAGATTTTCATATATTTTTTATAATATGATTGAGATGTTTAATTTTATATGTATTTTTATAATAAAATTCTTTATTTTGTTACTAGTTCGGTTACTTGAACTTACGATTGACAATTTCGACGTGCTCATTACTGATCACAACCCTTCATATAATTTACAATTATCAAAGGAAATTGAACAGGCTAAGCCCACTTCATTACTCAAATCAGTACGGATACCTCATTTCCATCTATAAAAGCGCTGGCCTACTTCCCCATTCGATGCTCATATCCCTAACAAAAGCAAAGATTTTCTCTTGTCTTAGACATGGCTTCAAGAGCTCTAACATCATCAACAACTGCCCTTCTCTTGTCTCTCCTCGTCTTCACCAATTTGTTGAGCTCAGCCAGTGCCGACTGCCCCTTTGAAGAATGTGTCGTATCCTCCGTATGTAAGGCGGTGACCGTCGGGCACTCGACAGTGATCGGTCCGGTTTGCTGCAAACTTCTTGAGCCTCTCACCCCTGGTGAAGCAGTTGGATGCATTTGCAAAGGGAACCAAGGCGCAAACCTTCGGGATGTTTATGGGTTGCTCGGCACCAGCTGCAACCGTCTCGTCCCCCTACTCTATTACAATTGCGAAATGGGACCTTTTAGTGACCGAAACGTTCTTTCCTTCTCTAATTAGCCACTGTTGGCTTTTATATTCACCTCCCAAAGATGGCCTCTGTGGACTTTAGGGATGTTTATTGGCAAATATGTGCCGTAGACATTTAGCCTTATAATAAATAATTGAGGCCTCCGTATTTGTAAAATATTATGTCTCTATGTTCGTTTTATGTTTCACAAAGGAAGTCTGAGTCATGTCACTTCGGTGACATTCACCCCCTAGTATTTGTGTGTACCTTAGATCTATTTCATGAGAGAGCAGTTCTGTGCCTTTTGAAGTAGCCCATGTCTCTATATTCCTCTGCCTGCTAGTAATCAATCCTCCACGGATCCTCGGTACAAACATATGGGGTCTATAATATCAACAGTGAACTCATCGAGTACCTAATCACTAAAAACTCTAATACATTTTCTCTCGACATACTCCAATGAAAAATGCATTTTTTTTCTTCTACAATTAACACTAGAAATATATTTTCTCTTAGTTTGGGATCGGGCCTTTCACGTGTGCATGAAAGCTCCATCACCTTTTTGCTTTTGCAAAGTTTAGAATAAATGTTGCTTGATAAGAATATACGACTGAACTCTTTTCTATGTACTATTTAAATTGTTTCAAATAGATTAATTTTGAAAAGTGAATGATAATGATACAGGGGAAGCTTGGTAATTTAGAAGGCCTCCCGTTCGGTGGATCCTCCGTACTTCACGTCTGATTCCGGCGGCCACAATGTTCCTCTTTTTGTGTTTTTCAGGTGAGGGAAGACTGCTGCGACCTTCTTGAGCCTCCTGGTGCTTTTGTGCTGTTGAATGCATTTGCAAAGGGAATGAAGAGCTTGGCTTCCGTTGATAAATTCAGAAATGGCGGCCTCGTCCTTGTTCCGCAGAGGCTATTCGGCTGCATACATCTCGATGATGCAAACCCTCTTCCCTCGTCTGGATTAATTAGCTATTACTCATTTCTATTTTTCTTTTGTTTCCGTTGATAACAAGATCTGAACCCTCCCTCGCTCCTAGAAGAACTGAAATCGAGCTAATCTACCTCCTCAACTCATGGCTTGCACGGACTTTGTTATATGTTCATTAATTCTGGGAAAATAAATACGGATGCCATGGAGCTCATATGATTGTGTTGTCTTCCGTTGACGTTAATGTCTTTAAGTATTTATTCTGGTTGTAAATTAGAAGCATGCCGCTTTTTCATACCCACACACACATGTATAATTATGTGCGTATAACAGAAATATGCAATTAATTCAGTGTCGGCATGAGTGGTGTTTATAGTTATGAGTAAAAAGTGGATGTACTATCAATAATTTAAAAAAATAATAATAAAATATAAAAACATGTTATTTAAATTCTCAAACTTTAGTAAAATTTTGAAAAATTGAAGAAGATAGCTCAGAATTGAGTATCATGAAAAAAATAATAATAATAATAATACCAAAAACGGGCTACTCAAAAATTTCCATGGCCGATGGGGATAAATCATATTGAGTGGTATTTAGTTTCTAGTCTAGGTGGAAGCATGCAGCTTTTTCATATCCACACACACATATATAATTTATAATTCTATGCGTACGTAAGAGAGATAGATAATTATTTTAAGGTTAGTTCTTTTGTGTTTTTTCGGCGTTGTCCTTTTAACTTTGTGCAAACTTTTCTATGGAGAGGAAAGAGTTGTGTTTGCAATTACGGCTAAGGTAATAGCTACATTGACTCCTCCTTTCAAAGATAAGACACCGTTAATAAAAACAAAATTAAAATAAAATATAAAAACATGTAATTCAAAATCTTAAACGAAGGCTTTATGCACGTGATCAGATCCATTGGTTTGCAGACCAATTTTCAGATCTTTTCGAGGATAGCGGGCTGCCAAAAAATAAAAAATATATATTTATATTAAAAATATGAGTGGTGCATACCATCGACGCGTTTTAAAACATGGATAAGAATATTCGTATTGTGATTATCAAAAGGAACGTTATTTGAATTTCATTGATTTATAACAGACAAACTCGCCATAGATTAATCTTCGAGTGGTCCAATCAACAATTATATACAATATCATGTTTGATTCGGGAGAAAACTATATCATATGGCATTTTGTGGACCTCAATTTTAATAACAATGAACCTTGTACCTCTTTTTAATAAATAAAATATAAAATTTGGGACAAGCTTCTGATTTTATATTATTGATTGAATTTTTAATATTTAAAATAATTTCAGCATCATTAAATTAAAATTTATTTGTAAATAAAGTCTTTTTAATTTTTGGTTTTTTGTTTTGCAAAAAATAACTTTTTAAAAAGTACATTATATATTTTATAAGTGTTTAGCATATTAAAAAAAGCTAGTTAACAAAAAATAAAATTTAATTAAAGAAGAAGATAGGTCATACAAAAAAAAAAAAGACTTCCAATTTTTAGAATGAAAATTCATTTTCCATAATTTTGACGCAAACAAGAGGGATAGGGACAAAGGAGTAGAGATAGAGGGAGAGAGAGAGAGAGTAAAAATTTATAATTTTCTTATGTATGTATCAAATCTAAAAAAATGTGTTTTTATGTAATTGAAATTATGAATAAAAAGTATAAAAAAATTTATATTTTTTAAAATGTTACTTTTTGGTCAAATAAATGGATCCTTTTTACATAACTTTAGGCTTATTAGGTCTAGGACATTATCTCACAAAGTTGGTACGTGGAATTGATAATTTTCAATTTCTTATAAAAAAATTAATCCATAATTTTAATTGATAAGTTAAAGTCAAAATTACAAGTAAAAAGATGAGTTAATAAAAAAATTAAAAAATGTTAAATGTAATTATAATAAGTGATTGTTGGGGTATTATATTAATGAATTAAATGAAATAATTGTAAAATTTAAAAAATAATACAATTTAATTTATTAGTTTGAAATTAGCACTTCAAAATAAAGTGGAAAATGATCAAAGTAGTAGATAAAATATTGAGCGAAGGAAGAGAAAATATATAAAAATTGATTATTTTTGTGAATTATTAAAAAGTATTAAGTATTTTTATTTTATAAAAAATATTAAAGAGATACAAAAATTAGACTTAAATAAAAATGTGAATTAATAAATATATAAATTATAAATTTAATTAAATCTGCGTATCTTTTCATATATAATATTGAATTACATAAATTGTATTTAATTGTGTAGTTACTTTTTGTAATAAAATTCTTTATATTTTTTTATTAGTTTGGTTACTTGAACTAAAGACCGCCGACCAAGCGATTTACTATCTTGACATGCTCATTATCGATCACACCAACTCTTCATTTAATTTACAATTATCACTGGCAATTGAACAGGCTAAAGCCCACTTCATTACTCAAATCGGTACGGGTACCTCATTTCCATCCCATAAAAGCTTTAGCCTACTTCCTCATTCGATGCTCATATCTCTATCCTCCCACTAACGAAAACAAAGATTTTCTCGTCTTAGACATGGCTTCAGGAGCTCTAACATCATCAACAACTGCCCTTCTCTTGTCTCTCATCCTCTTCACCAATTTGTTGAGCTCAGCTAGTGCCGATTGCCCTTTTGAAGAATGTGTCGTATCCTCTCTATGTAAGGCCGTAGCCGTCGGGGACTCGACAGTGGTTGGTCCAGTTTGCTGCAAACTTCTTGATCCTCTCAGCGCTTCTGAAGCAGTTCAATGCATTTGCAAAGGGAACCAAGGTGCAAACCTTCAGGATCTTTATGGGTTGCTCGGCCTCAGCTGCGACCGTGCCGTCCCCGAAGCTCTAATCAACTGCAATCGTTTCGGACCTTTTAGTAAAGGAAACGTTCTTTCCTTGTCTAATTAGCCACTGTTGGCTTTATATTCACCTCTCAATTATGGCCTCTGTGGACTTATGGGATGTTTATTGGCAACCATATGCCGTAGACATTTAGCCTTATCATAAATAATTGAGGCCTTCGTATTTGTAAAATATTATGTCATGATGTCCCTCTTATGTTTAATTACACGGGTCTGAGTCATGTCACTTTTCTGACATTCACTCCCCGGTATTTGCGTGTACCTTAAAATCTATTTAATGATAAAGCAGTTATCTACTTTTTCGAGTATCCCATGCTTCTATCGTCCTCTCCCTTCCTCTCTGTTGCCCTTGTTTCTCGAATATATCTTAATGCCGATGCAAGGTTAGTTTTATCATTTATATGAATCCACATGGCCTGCTGTCTCGTCTCCATTGAACATCAATACGTAGTTGGTAAGATACTAAGATGGAAGCATGCAGCTTCTGTATTTAGCTCAAGAGTTTCTTCCTCAAACTCGTCAACTTTACAAATTAGGAATTTATATCTTTTTTTTTTACAAGAACTTTTTTTTTTTTTTTAAAGTGGCTATAAATTTTACCATAAGCAAAAGTGAAGGATTATGAATCTGGCCACCAAATTATTATGTGATCGAAATTTGGCCAAATTCCACATGCAGAACTTTTAAAGGCAGTTTAATATCTCTCAACTTTCCCGGGCTATATTATTGTTTGCACGCAAATTATTGCATTGTACGGATCGAAATGATTCCCTCAGATTTCTCACATGCAATAAACTCAAGCATGGCAGCTCCGCCGGGTTACGTGTTATATTATTATTATTATTATTAACAAAAAAGAATCCCACTACAGTGACAGGTCTCGTAAACAAGTCCAGACAGAGAGAGCAACATGACGGGACGGATCCCAATCACTTATTCTGATATATACACAACAAATATGATATATATATATATATATTAAATAATTTTATGAATTGTACGCATATTTTTATTAATTATAGATATTTTTTACTTGAGTACATATATTACATTAAAAAAAAACAAAAAGAAGCATGACACCAGCTGTTCCCCGCCCACGTCCTCAACCTGTCAGTCCCCTTCCGAGCAACTTTCTACCATTAAACATTTTTGAAATGTAACCTTCAATTTACACAGTAAATACTAAAAAATTTATACATTTTGGTCTCAGAATTTTAATAAATGGGAGAATTATCTTGTATATTATACCTCCTAATTTAATTGACTTCTCAATAAATATAAGGACAAAAAGAACTTATTGAGAAGTGAATCTCATATTGCAAATGAAAATGTGTCACGACGATTAAAAATTTATACATATATATATATATATATATATATATATGCCAGTGAACGTCCCAAAATAAACAGGCCTTTAAGATAATTAGCAACAATGGACTCTGTTGCGGACAAATCCAACTGGAATGGTCTCTCCAAAATTGCTTGTCTTTGTCTTGCCATTAATGGCGGTCTCTTGGGCACGGTCTCGAATGTAGGTGCAACCGTCACATACAATTTTAAGTATGTTATAATAAGTATGTTACAATTTTAAGATATTAAGTATGTTATAATAATCACTAAATATATAAAATCTAAGGTAAGATCTGATATCAGAATATAAACCTCATTTATACCTAACTTCGTTATCTTCTCGACTCAAATAGACAAAAAGAAAAACAAAATTGTTTGTCCCTTCATCATCTGTGAGCTGGCTGTGAGCTGGCTGTGAGCTTGTATCTTAAAGGCTGCTTAGTTTCGCCTGAGCTTCTAGTTATTATTACCACGAATACTTGATACCATCTATTGCAGTTATCTACTGAGGTCCGGGTCACTTCCATCATCATGTTACTATTAAAACACGATACTAACTTAATATGCTTCCGATGCATATTCTCTCCACATACTCCATTAACTAATTTAAAAATTATAGTGCTAACACTGTTCTTAACAATTTGTTCCTTCTGCACATATCTAGTTAAAGACCATCACCCCAAACTCATCAACTTTATAAGTATCAAATTTATTATTATTTTTTTTTTTACAAGAATAACATTTTTTAAGTGAATATAGATTTTTCTATGAGTAGAGTGAATGACTATGAATCTGACCACCTAAAAAATTTTAAAAGTAGTTATCATCTCAAATTATTCATTGTACGGATCCCAATGAGTTCCTCAAATTTCTCCATTGCAATAAATTGAAGCATGACAGCGGGTGGCTGTGTTGGGTGTTACATTATTATTTAAAAGGATCAGCTTTAGGGACGGGACCTATGGAGGTCGACAAAAAAGAGAAGGCAAGTGGATGAGGCTTCTTGCATGGGTTCCACCTATATTTTTTGGCAAAAACCCTGCAAGTTTTACGTTTTTTTTTTTTTTTTACTCTTTTTTCATAAGAAGGATGTAATGTATAAACAGATAAGATCAATGAATATATAACATATATAATGTGTACATAAATAATAATAATGTATTGTTTTATGCCTTCAGCATTTGTTTTTCTCCCTCTTCGTTTATTTTTTGGAGCTATTCTATCGGAAGAAATGCTGACGGAGAAAGTGTCTTGCTCGTGAAGTTCTTTGTTTTACCCCGAGCCCACGTAAACGTTCTGCATGTGACCCGATCCATTGGTCTGCAGACCTATTTTCAGATCTTGTCGAGGATGCAGTGGATCGTAAACGGGCTGCCAAAAAATAAAAAACATATATATTAATAATAAAAATATGAGCAGTGCGTATCATCCACCCGTTTAAACCGTGGATAAGAATATTCGTATTGTGATTATGAAAAAGAAGGATATTTGAATTTCATTGATTTATAATAGACAAACTCGCCAAAGATTAATCTTCAAGTGGTCCAACCAACAATTATATACAATAGCACGTTCGATTCGTGAGAAAGCTATATCATATGGCATCTAGTAGACCCAAATTTTGATAAAAATGGACCTTGTACCTCTTTTTAATAAATAAAATATAAGATTTAGGTCAACTTTTTAATTTTATATTAATAAATATTGATTGAAACTTCACAAATAATTTTAACATCATTAAATTAAAACTTATTTGTAGACAAGGTCTTTTTAATCTTAAGTCCATTGTTTTGTAGAAAATAATTTTTTAGAAAACATATTATATATTTTTTAAGTGTTTAGCATATTAACAAAAAAAAAAGTTAGTTAACAAAAAATAAAATTTGATTAAAGTAGAAGATAGGCCATTTTAAAAAAAAATTGACCTCCAATTTTTAGAATGAAAAGTCATTTTTCATAATTTTGACGAAAATAAGAGGGAGAGAGAGGGAATTATTATTGTTTTAAAAAAATATTATTTTCTAAAAATTTATATTATATATATATATATATATCAAATTTTAAAAAATATATTTTATTTAAAATATTTTTTTTCAAATAAATAAACTCTTATTGCATAATTTTAAACTTCTCGAGTTTAGTATATTATTTCAGAAAGTTAGTATGTGAAATTAATACTCCATAATTTCTCATAAAAATTGATAATTTATAATTTTAATTAATAAGCTAAAAGTCATAATGAAAAGTTAAAAATGTGTTAATAAAAAAATAAAGAAATTTTAGATACAATTGTAATAAATGATTACTAGAGTGTTAGACTAATGAGTTAAATTAAATAATTATAAAATTAAAAGAAAAAAATAATACAATTTAATTTGTTAGTTTGAGGTTAGTACTTCAAAATAAAGTGGAAATTGATGAAAATAGTAGATAAAAGATTGAGAAGAGAAAATATGAAAATATATTATTTTTGTGATTTATTGGAAAGAATTAGGTATTTTTATTTTTCAAAAAATCTAAAAATGTTGAGTTAATAAATATATAAATTATTAATTTAGTTGGATTTTCATATTTTTTTCATATGTAATATTATTGAAATGTTTAAATTTTTGTGTATTTTTTGTATTTTTCTAATAAAATTCTTTCTTTTTTTTTTTAGTTGGGTTACTTGAACCAAAGACTGCCGACCAAGCGATATACAAACTTGACGTGCTCATTATCAATCACAACAACCCTTCATATAATTTATACAATTATCACCGGAAATTGAATAGGCTAAAGCCTACTTCATTACTCAAAGCAGTACGGGTACCTCATTTCCATCTATAAAAGCCTTTGCTTACTTCCTCATTCGATGCTCATATTTCCATCCTCCCACTAACAAAAACAAAGATATTCCCTTGTCTTAGACATGGCTTCAAAAGCTCTAATATCATCTGCCCTTCTCTTGTCTCTCCTCGTCTTCACCAATTTGTTGGGCTCAGCTAGTGCCGACTGCCCCTTTGAGGAATGTGTCGTATCCTCCATATGTAAGGTGGAAACCGTCGGGCACTCGACAGTGATCGGTCCGGTTTGCTGCAAACTTCTTGAGCCTCTCAACTTTTCCGACGCAGTTGGATGCATTTGCAAAGGGAACCAAGGCGCAAACCTTCAGAATGTTTATGCGTTGCTCGGCTCCAGCTGCGACCGTATCGTCCCCCTAATCTATTACAATTGCGAAATGGGACCATTTAGTGACCGAAACGTTCTTTCCTTGTCTAATTAGCCACTGTTGGCTTTATATTCACCTCCCAAAGATGGCCTCGGTGGACTTAAAGGGATGTTTATCGGCAAATATATGCCGTAGACATTTAGCCCTATAATAAATAAATAATTGAGGCCGTCGTATTTGTAAAATATTATGTCACTGTTCAGTCCCTGGTATTTGTGTGCACCTTAAATCTATTTCATCGTAAAGCAGTTCTGTGCTTTTTCAAGTACCCAATGCCTCTATATTCCTCTCCACTCCTTTCTTTTGCTGCTGTTTCTCGTGTATATCTTCATGTCCACGCAACATTAGTTTTATCATCTATTTCAACCCGCATGGTCGATCGTCTCGTCTCCAATGGACATCAATACGTTGTTGGTAAGATACTAAGATGGAAGCTTGCAGCTTCTGTTTACCTCTGAGCGTGTGTCCTGGAGTAGGCGGAGATGAAGGGAAAAGTTTTATCACCAGGTGAAATAATTGTTTTTTTTTTTAAAGAAAAAAAGTAAACCGTGGATAGCTTGAATATAATATATATGAAATGGGTTTTTTTTTTTTTTTTTTCTTTTTGTCTCGTTGAGTTGAGAAGATAGGGAAGTTTAGTATAAATGAGGTTTGTATTTTGATATAAAATCTCACCTTAAATTGTATACTTAGCAACCATTATGGTATACCTAATGTTTTTAAGTGCTATGTGGTAAATAAGAAGTAACGTAAAAATATATAAAGTACCAAAAAGTACAAAATTGGCCAAAGTTAGACAAACCACCGCCCCCCCCCCCCCCGAAAAAAAAGAGTTGCTTGCCCTTTCGTCATCTGTGAACTCGCTGCGAGCTTGGATCTTAAGGTCGCATTGCTTTAGGGTTAGTTTGTCCTGACCTGCTAGTAATCAGTCCTTTACGGGTCCTCAGCACTAGCATCTAAGTTCTATAAATCCTACTTTTAACTCGCGAATACTTGATGCTGCCCATTGTACAGTTATCTACCGAGGTCCAAGTCACCTCCACCGATATGTTGCGATTAAAACACACCACAAAAGGTATTTTCTAGCACAAGGAAAGGAGCTGTGTTTTTTGGCATAATAAAATGGTATTTTTTCTCTTTTTACTGTTCAGTCATGGTTTGACTAGCTAACACCAGATGATGATATCTGCTTCTTGCCAGGCCTCTATCAAGCTTTGATAATATTATTGTTTTGCATTAATATTAAAAAAAAAATAGGTATCAACGCTCTAAAAAGAGTATAAAAGTAATAGAAAATATAAATTAATTTTATTTTACTTGATCTTATAAATACATAAAATTAAATGTAAAAAAATTATGTTATTGTCTTTCTATATTTATCATAATATTCAATAAGTCCTATGTCACCTTGTTCCTTTTATTTGTGTGTACCTTAAAACTAATTAAATTTTTTTAACTAACAACTAAGGAGCAGAAAAAAGTATGCCTTTTCTTTACAAATTTTCTCCAATAAATATTTTTTAGGGACAAGTTATCTTTCAAGAAACAAATGAACTACAATGATATGTTTGGATCTAAAGTAGAGTATGAAAAAAGGTTTTCTGAAAGGAAATGATGAAAAAGAATATAATTTTTTTAATTAGATATTTTGATAGGTTAAAAAGTGGGTGTAAAAAAAAAAGTGAATAACAAGTGATTGAAAAATAAAAAATGTAAAGCTAGTGTTTATGGCGTGGTTTATAGAATTTTCAATTTTTCTTTTAGGTAAAATATTTTATTATTTGGGTATAAAATTGTTTGATTGAGGTACATGAGATAAAATTGTCTGAGGCATATATATATATATATATATATACATATTGCCTAAGCTTCAATTCGCTGCCCGTCACCCACATGCTGAGAAGTCCCACCAATTCAAGATGCGTTACCCGACAATTTGAGGATTAGCGAGTACATACTTGAGGGCAATTGGGCAAATATATCATCACAACAAATTTTATTGTGCACTTTCTTCACGTTTCTCACCAAAATGGTGGGGAAAAAGCACTCATGGCCCCTCCTAATCTCTTCATCGAGTTTTCACAGTCGTTTCTTTCTCAACATAGTACCAAACACGAGAAAAATGAACTTTCTGACTTATTTTCTTCTCCAAGCTTTTCTTTCCAACCCTTTTCTCTCAAAACAAACAAAGCATAGGAGTCTAGTTATTCTATCTCCCCAACTCATGTGGTTGTGTTTTAAGTATATGTACTCTGGTCGCAAGGTGGAAGCAGGCAGATTTTCCATACCCACACACACATAAAATTGTATGTGTATGAGAGAGACAGATAATTAATTCAAGATTGTTTTGTTTGTGTTGTCTCGGTGGCGTTGTTAGTGTGATCTTGCACAAACCCTTCTTTGGCCAAACAAGATTGGTATTCGTGTTATGATTAAGGTAATCGTTATATTTACTCCTCTTTTTTTACGGAGGAGAATAAATATTATAAAGAAAAAAAATTAAATAAAAAATGAAATGTGTTATTACAAATTTTAGAATTTAGTAAAAATTTTAAAGAAAATAACTCGGAATTGAGTGTCTTAAAAAATAAAAAAAAATTCAGAATAAAAAATTTATAAAAATAAAAAACGCTTTACTTAAAATTTTCGTTCTTTTTTTTTTTTTTTGAACTACATTCTCTTTTTTTCATAAGCCACTAAAAACAGTGTAGTCCCAATAAAATACCAAAAAGAGCAAACCCCCAAAACTATTTCCGCGGCTATCTTAGTGGACCCCTTCTCATATCTTTTGAGGATAAAGTAGATAGTAAAGGTTGTCAAAAACATAAGAAATATCATTAATAATTAGAAGGATCTCATTACAGAGAGAAGCATAATGACGAAGTGGGTGGGCTTATGCGGATCCCTTCTACCTTTTTTTAAAAAAAAATTATGTAATGTACAAATGAAAAAAGTAAATATGCATATGGCATATATATTGACAATAATAATATATAAATAACATAACATAATTTTATTGATTATATTTTTTTTATTAATTATACACCCATTACATTTTGAGAAAAAAAAAACAATATACAAAAGGAGACGAAATCCACCCCGTCGCCTTCGGGTCCCCCATCTCGTGGTCCGCTAACTTTTCTCCACATAAAGGTATTGGTGAACCCGTCCGTTTAAATAATAAATAGAATGCATTAATCTATTATCTTATTTCTCGAACTGGGAAGAAAAAAAGCAAGTAATATTTCCTTTTAGAGCTATCATCGTATTGGGTCTGTGCCGAAGATAAAGCTCATTTTATTGGTCTACCCAAATCCTTATCCTCTCCCACCCTATTCCATGAGACCTACGAGAGATTGAGTTCACATAAGAATGACTTCTAAAATAATAATAATAATAATAATAATAATAATAGCATGAGAATTTCAATTTTTAAACTGAATGTGTTGAGATTAGACGAGTTTGAAAGCAGACATATAAAATATTTGAGATGGGAAAGTAACCACTTTAATCGTACAGTTTATGGCTTAAATATGCTTCCCAAAGAACCAATATATAACTTGTTCTAATCAAGTAGGCTTAGTTTTATTCGCCACTTCAACAACTATCTTGGGGGAGGTTAAACGTTCAAATTCTACTTAATTTCCTCCAATTCCTACAAAATGTGAACTTTAATTTTGATTAACAAAAAAAAAAAAAAGAGGACTTAGTACCCCTCACTATTTCCAAGTAAAATATATGATCCCTTGAGCCCAAGAAATTATTTTGAGTTCGGGGTCTCGCATTTTAGTAGCGGAGTTTATAGAGCTTAGTGCTTGTCTTCAGGGCGGATCCACAATGGGTCGGAATTAGTTTTTTGTGCCGTTTGGAGAAAACCTTTTTTTATTTTTATTATCATTATTGTCCCTTGGTGGCACGGCTACAAAGTTTTCAAAGCTGCAATTGCTCTCAAAGAGACAAATGAATTGGAGGAACAATAGTCAATAGACATTACATTGTCAAGACGTGAACTGTTCTCACTTAAAAGGAAATTCCTAACTCTCCCAACAAGAGTATAATTATAAAAACATTCTAACGTAATGGGTAAATTTCATATTATCAGTTTTTTTTTTTTTTTTTTTTGGTTCTTAGTCAATTTGCTGAGCTTCTTTTTACTTCATTGGGCATTGATAGTTTCCCTATTATGAAAATTTTCAAGAGAAATATCCTTCTTTGAAGAATGTACCTCAGAAATTCAGACACTGGGCAAAGGAAAAAAGAAAAAAAAAAAAAAGAGGAAAAGTTCAAAGAAATATAAAAAGAAAAAGTCAGCTTAGAGCTGAGACTTGAGAGAGAGAGAGAGAGAGCCATAGCGAGAGAAATTTATACATTTTATATCCTAACCCGTCAGCAATCATTTTCATGCGCCATCTCCCATTGTTTGAGAGAGAGAGAGAGATCCCAATAATTAATTATATGAGCCCTTAATTTAATGTAAAATTATTTTTGTATATTGATAAACATGTGAACTTTTAAAATTTAAATCAATGATTCGAATATATTGTAATTACGTTGTTCCTAAAGCCCAATTACGGGTCAAAAGAGTTAAGCTCACGTGCATCTTAATATTGTGGTGTTCTCAAACTTTTTATTTTCTGCAAAGGGCAAAAAGCAAAAAAAAGGCTCAATCCATTGGACCGGTAAGCCCACCTACGGGTCAAAAAAAGAAAGCGCACCCCACTTGAGTTCTTACATTATTAAAATCAGCACGTTACTCCATTCCCATCTCTATTAAAGCCATGACCCATTTCCACATCCAATGCCATCGGACCAAAAAAAAAATCAAGCTTATACTTTTCCCCCTGTAATCTCAGACATGGCTTCAAGAGCTCTAACATCAACAGTTGCCCTTATTTTGTGTCTCCTCCTCGTCACCAATATGTTGAGCTCGGCTAGAGCTGATTGCCCCATTGGTTCTGCTGCCTTGTCGTCCACATGTAAGGTTGCAAGCGGACAAAGGACGGTGAGTCCAGATTGTTGCAATCTCGTTCAACCTCTCAACCCTTCCGACGCAGTTGAATGCATTTGCAAAGGGAACCCAGGCGAAAATATTGAGAATCTTTATGGGTTACTTGGGTCCAGCTGCAACCGTGCAACACCCCGGAGCTATATCGATTGCAGCGCTTTCAGCTACTGAAACTCCTCTACCTTATGGCCCTCACATATACTAACGCTCCGTCTTAGCCCATGAGGGCTTTCGGGAGGTTTATTGGCAAATTATGTCTATCAAATCATGGATATTTATCCTTGTAATAAATAAATAATTCAGTCTATAGTATTTGTAATGCAATTTTCAATAAGTCAGGTTCAGATAGCCTCTCTCTCTCTCTCTCTCTCTCTCTCTCTCTCTCTCTCTCTCTCTCTCTCTCTCTACATCTTTGAGGTTTGTTTGGTGTCCATTTTGTGGTAAAATTCAATTCAATTTGGAAATTATATGTGAAGTCAATTCTTTTAGTAATTGAATTCTAAACCCAATCCTTTGTATAATATCAATTTTGATCCAAATATTTTCCAGTCACAAAATGATCAATTAAATTGAAATTTAGGCAAATCTTTTATCTATTTTGGCGAGAAATTCAATTGAATATTTTTAATTTAAATATTATAATGCCAAAGAAAGAAATTGCTAAAAGTATAGATTATCATATTGATTGAATCCAATAAAACAATAATTAAGAGCTTAAATATCAGGTTTGGGGTCTCATATTTTAAGTTAAAAAAAAATGTATGTTTCAAAGTCCAATAGGCTTCTTTGCCAACGAAAAAAGTCTTATATTGACCAAGTATAATGTTGCAGTCAAGATTATTAAAGTCGGCATCCTATCTAAAATTGATTTGGGAGTCTTGGAATTGGGATCGATCAATATAGGCTTTTTTATATCGTTTTTTTTTTACAGTAAATCATATAGAATTAAAAAAAAAAACAAAAATATCTCAACTAATTATATTAAAAATACAAAATTCTCGAAATAAATTTAAACCTATGCATCCCTCTCTTAGCTTCTTGGCGGAACTGTTTAAAGAGGTGGTAGACGGATTGATAATCCAAATCATTCAAATTAGGGCACATTTAAATAACGGGTAAGATCATTGTATTACATCCTTTTTTTTTTATCAGCAAAATGATTTTTATTCGTATTACATTAATTTATAGCTGACAAGGTGGTAAAGGTTGACGTTTGAATGGTCCAAGCAGCAGCTATAAATGACATTTAATAGGCCAAACTTGACCTTGCACCCACCTAATTCGGCGGTATAACTTCGCACCACTTCGGTAGGTTCCTGGATGCGAGGGAATATTGATATACTGAGAGTAGACTTCTTTTGGTTATTTTTGCATCCTTCTTTTAGTTACTTAAATTGATATTTGGACTTCCCCACACTTCAATATGTTTTATGATAAATCTGTTTTTATTTAAATTTTCAAAGAAAAATTAATTCAAAAAATAGAGGATAAATAGGAGGAAAGAAGAACTGATCACCAACGATAGAGACAGGGATAGACAGAGAGTACTCTGACAAATAAATGTTTATAAACTTCATATTAAATGCGAGTGTTTTCATGCCTTTTTCTTTTTTTCTTAATTCCAGTACAATCTACCCATGCTAAAAGAGAAATGCCAACTGTATCATTATGTTACACACAAATAGAAGGAAAAAAGAAAAGAGAAAAAAAAAAAAAAGAAAGTGCAGAGATGCCTTTAACCAACTGTAGATGTGATAGATCAGTTGAGCCCACAAATAAAATTTTCAAATCTATGTGATGCTAATGAGATTTTTCATTATATCGGAACCCTTCTTTACTCATCCTAGCTTTACGCACCATTTGCTTTATCCCTCCTACCCCGCGCCCTATGCACTTATGAGAGCAGTTGACAAAACAAAGCAGTTGACTAGCTTTACCTAAAGATAGCAAAAGCTAACAGTATCCGAATAGTAAAAAGTCCAAAACCGTTTGGTAGACTAAATGCCCTGTAATTTGCAACCCCGAAATCAAAATAAACCCAATCTCATGTGTCCTGTAATTTGATAGACTCAGAAACCGAATAATTTGAATTTGAAAAATTAAGAATCCCCAGGTTTCAAATCTAAAAGTCCGAAAGGTTTGAAAACTAATTTACTCAAAATTTGGGGAATCTGAATTCAAATTCAGATAAAATTCAAAATATCTCAAATTTGGAATACTCAAAATGTCGGAAACAAATGGCCTCAGAATCTGATTCGAGTTATCCGCTTGCTTTAGCTTTCTAGTTCCAGGTAAAATAGGAATGGCTTGTTCATTGGGTGGTGCGACCACATCAAAATAATAGTTACATGCTTCGTTGCGGTAAAATTATAGGGTAATAGTAGCAAAAACAACAAATTTCATTTTCAAACCGCATCAGAATGAGCTAGAAATCAAGGCTCGAGTGATATAGATAATTGGTACGACCAACATAGATAGCAAGGCAAGGGAGTCTAAGTGCACTCCTTCAAATCCCCAATTGCCTTTGGACATCCAGCAGGGTCTTGGCCGAGTCCCTCAGCCTCTGTGCCTCCTCTTCCGTCAAATGCACATTGGTGACACCCAAGACACCGCCTCTTCCGAGCTGTGCAGGCAAGCTCAAGAACACGTCCCCACCATCAACGCCATAGAAGCCCCTTGCGAGAACTGAAACAGGATGGATTTTCCTCTGGTCTCTGAGTAGGGATCTAGCCAAGTTGGCCGCTGAGTACCCAATTGCCCAAGATGTGTAGCCTTTCAGACTAATCACTTCATCCGCACTCTCCACAACTGCTTTGTGAATGTTCTCTAACGTCTCTTTCTCATAGGCAATTTGCTGCTTCTCTAAAAAGCTCAGAATCGGGACCCCTCCAACGCTGATGCTTGACCATAATGCCACTGAACTATCACCGTGTTCGCCAACAATATAAGCCTGAAAAAGATTTTTTTCAAATAAAAAAACAAAAAGACAAAAAACCAATTAAAGAACTAAATGAAATTTGCCCCCAGTCGAGTGGTCTAGAACTAAAGCAGTTAAAACTTTTTATTCTAGCGATCACGATTCAAATCCTGACAACATTGAACTCTTAGTTCCTACAATTAGGTTAAATTTTGACAGTGCTAAACTCTTAGTTCTAATAACCAACATTCAAATCCTAATCCTCGTAGTGACAGATAAAATAAAATAAAATAAATAATAATAATAAATTGAATTCAAAATTAGAAATCGATTTTTGAATGTTTGACCTGCACGTCCTGAGCGTTGACGTCGAGATGATCTGCGATCAAGAACCGAAACCTCGAGCTGTCAAGGTTCGTACCCGACCCGACAACCCGATTAGACGGAAACCCAGAAAGCTTCCATGCCACGTAGGTCAACACATCGACCGGATTGGAAACGACCATCAAAATGCAATCCGGCGAGTACTTGGCGAGCGGAGGAACTATGCGTTCAAACAGGGCGACGTTCCTCTGCAGCAGGTTCAGCCTAGACTCGCCGGGGTTCTGCCGGGCGCCGGCCGTAACAATGCAGAGATCCGACTGGACGGTGACAGAATAATCGGTGGAAGAGAGGATTTTGGTGCGGGGGAGGAAGGCGGCGGCGTGCTGGAGGTCAAGCATCTCGCCGCGGAGCTTCTCGGGCTTGGCGTCGACGAGGGCTAGCTCGTCGACAAGGTCCTGGGTGAGGATGGTCTGGGCAATGGCCATGCCGACGTTGCCGGTGCCAATAACGGAGACTTTGGTGTGGCGCTTGGTTGGGGATGGAGGGGCGGTGTTGCGGATCGGCCTGAAGAAGGCTTGGGCTATGTCCAGTCCGCCCGGGCCCAAAGAGGAAGCCGAAGCGCTCTTCTGCATGGTTGAAACTGAGAATTCGAAAACAAGTGTGGTTTCTTTCCGGGTTTTCTGTTTTGTTCTTTTCTTGCAAGGAGATGGAACAGAAAAGCTTTGGTATTTAAAGGACCGGAGTAAAGTGGGAAGGACGAAGGAGACATTCGTGGATTTTCAGGGTCCAACGTTCTCGAAGCACGAATAAGCCCTTTCATTTGACCAAAAAATAAAATAAATAAAATAATTAAACTCCTCTACTTTAATTTAAGTTAATTTAATATTAAATATAACAAAATTAAGTGGAATATTTTACAAAATATAAAACTAAATATCTTGTAAATTCACTTCAATGTAATTAAATATAACAAACACTCAATAAATAACAATCCTGCCTTTCTTTCAAATAAAAATGCCCTCCCTCCACGTTGCTTCGTACAACCATGATCCAGAACAAAGGAGTCCTATCCTGTGACGCTGGGACACGCAACTAAGGTGCGTCCACTTATGAGATCTCTCCATCTGGAAAAACAGGGTGATTAGTCAACCAAAACATCCAAACTCAATCGCACTCCGGTCCATTATATTTGGTGGAAGAGGCACCAGATAATTGTAAATTCCATTTTAACGTACGAGAGAAGCATGTCACGTGGGGCGCACTCCACGAAAACGTGTCCGTACTTTTCCTTTCTTGGAATGTTCCCCGGTGGCTTTATCTGTGGGCGGAGCGGCGGTTTCCTCACTTGTAAACGACCCATTCGGCCAATGGTCTCTCTGTTTTTTGTTTTTTTTCAAAGAAGGATCATTTGGTCAAAATTCATAAATTGTTGTTTAAGTTGCTGTAGTACATCTAAAGCATGAGCAAATCTGATCAAAATTTAAGTTTTTAAACTGTAACTATAATTCTAAATAAGTGGCTTGATAGGAGTCCCTCGTAATTCTCGTTACGAGGCATTGACTTGATCGCACAGAAAGTGCAAAACAGACTGTTTGATTCCTTCGTTTCTCACACGCTTTTGACAGGAAGACTACAAAACCCGGGGCTTATAGCACCCTTCCGTCATTCTAGAGAGCAGAGAGCCAGAGTCAATGTTTAATGAGAGTTGAGCCGTCGTGGAAAAATCATCCCGCTGATGGGCCAATGGTTAGAATTAGTTTGCGAACTGCAAGAAATAACGTATATGGTATGTTTTTTTTTTTTTTTAATTTTTATTATTCATAATTAAGAGGCGAGAAGATGCAGAAGAACTGTCAGTTCAAGTCGTTGGTTCTTGGGGTTAGCCCTGTCCGATCCGATTCTCTTATCAAATCAATTCCTCAAAATTACAGAACTTTTGTCGGATCAGAACCCTTCTCAACTATGGTTCTGACCCACTAAAGAAAATGTCCGATTTGTAATCCGATTCCATATCAATCTGGTTCCAATTTGATTGTCGTAGTTCCGCAACCGGGGTCACCCGATACCTACACCACAATATTTTTTTCGTTTCATTATACGTTTGTTGAATTGTATGTTATGTAATAATATATATATATATTTTTTAACTTTATAGATTATATTTTTTAAGATTAGAATTTGAAATTTAAAAACAAAGTTATGAAATATAAACTATTTAGTGTTTCCTGAGAAATATCACACTATAACATTAAAGAAAAAATAGATACATAAAAAAAAGTTTAAAGGATATAAATTAATCACATTTCTTATATTGTTAAAAATAAATAAAATTTTAAATAAAAAGTTATTTTATTTTATTTTATATATTTTTTTGTATTTATATATGTCTATGAATCTCTCTTTAACACCGTGAACGGTGCAGATTTGCATTAATTTCCATTCAGAAATTGGCTACTGTGGGCGCAGGCGCAGAGTACCAAAACACTGAAGACCTCTTACACAACATTTGAATCCCTCGCCTGACCCAAGCCAAACAGAAAATGGAATCCCAACTCGCGGGGCTGGAGCGGGTCCAAACCCGAATCCTCGAACGGATATCCGACCTGGAACTCTCTCTCTTCCCGGAAAACGGCTTCTCCGCGCCACTGCCCGTCTCCGCCCCCGACACTGATGGCGACGTCGAATCTCGCCTCTCGTCCATCCTCCGATCCAACGGCGTCACCGACTTCGCCTTCAAGCGAGTCCCATCCTATTACTACGACTGGACTCTCCAGGCTCGCCGCGACGCTCTCGGCGCCGCCTCCATCGATCACCTGTGCAAAAGTATCGTCTTGGTACGCCCATCCCCGAATTTCAACGAATTTTATTGAGAACTAGCAGTTTTCCTTGCAGCTTTTAGATCATTGAGTGTAGATTTTTTGTTTTGTTTTTCTTTTTTTAAATTTTTGTTGATTTATTGCTCTCAGGTTAACACACAGGCCCCATCCAATGTCGTTGATTGTAGTGATCGCAATTATTCAAAGTATTACGTTGTTGTTGTTCAGGTATCATCAAAATTTTGATTCCACGAATTGCTGCTTTACACGATGACACAACATGCTGACACGTGGGCATTTGCTTTGTTGCAGTACACTGCTCGATTCAATGCTGAAACTGTTAAGAATTATCTATATGCACTCAATGATGGCAAGATATCAAAAAAGAAATTCAACCGTAAGTTGGTTTGCAAAGATGTTCAATAGGCCTATGCAAAGTTATGAGTAAAAATAAAGGTGAAATTGAATTTATTTGTGTTTATGATATAGTCGCATATATTGTGCACAATTCTTCTGCTGCTCTGATTAGATGATATGAAATCCATATGTAGTGTCTGATGTTCTATTGTTTCTCTTTGCTTCCTTATAATTACTTCAGCCAGTGAATTTCATCTGAGAAAGAGAATTGTAACCAACACAAACATCATTTGCATCTTGAGCTTGTACCCAACAAAAAGTTCATTTTTTGAGCCAAAAATAAAGAGTTCGTTGAAAAATAACAGATAAAGGGATTTCATTTTCTATACCTTTTCCTTTCAAGTAATCTAGGGCATATTGCTGAACCTTGCTGAAATGATCGACAACTCATAATTATTAATTACATTTAGTTCACCTGGCAAACTATGCCCAACGAACCTTTTCTCTGCACCAGAGAAGTGATCATAAATTTCTGCAAACACTTTTTCTCTTTTTTCCTTTTTCATTTTGTTGGGTTTGTTAATTACAGAGCTGGGGTCTTCAAAAGTTATGATTTGTGTGACATTTGTGAACTGTGCAGTGAGGCTTGCTCCCGAGGAGACATCAACAATGTTGACTGGATATGGGCACAATGCTGTAACATGTATCAGCATGAAAACAGACATTCCGGTGAATACCCTTACTGCAATTATCTAGCAAGTCTATTTGCATTATATAATGAAAATATTCTGGGTGTATATAGCTCTTGGTTTGTCCCTTCTGTTGTATTTATTACTTTTTGATACATTATCCTTCCACAATATTTCTGTCCTTGCATGCTATCATTTATTGAAGTTCCTTAATCCTCAACATTTCTTAAAGTCCAATTTTGTGCTTGTACATGTTGGTAATCCCTGATCACACTATCAGTTGTATGATGAAAATTGAGAGTAAGAATACTTAGAATTTAACTTCCGGAAAATGATTTTCAGTTCATATGCTATACCTATTACAATTGTTTGAAGGTACTCCTACTATCAAAGCTTACTCTTGCACTACACATGCACTTGAGGCATGTTTTCCAGATGGTACTACTTCAATATCCTGTCTTGATTGATGCAGCCTGAAAATGTTGGCCTCTGAGGCGTAATTGCCTGGCCAGACACATATTCTCTAGTGCATATTGCTGGTATGGCTGGTTAATATTAATGTGTTATGAATGAGGTTCTCTTAGTAATTCTTGGTGAAAAAAGAGATTATCCTATACTTATTATTTATATCACAAACTGTAACATGGACCTGTTTTTCATCATCACAACCTAAACCACACGCCAGCGATGACTTGTCCTATGTTCCAAATATCATGCCTCTCAAATTGGAATGTGACATGGTCCACCATACTCATCATCAATATCGATGATCTTAAGCCTGTCTGCAACTTGAAAAATAGACTTGACAATACTGTTCTGTTTGCATGAATCTAGCCAGCTAATTCAACAGCAGAAGGCTGTAGATATGTGTTTATGTGATCATACAATTGTGTAGGAGACATGTTAGGATTTCGTGCAGATTGATGTGTTGCAAAAGTGCTTTCACTTGGTTGAAAGGACATTGAAAAAGAAAAGTTAGCAAACAACAATCTTTAGTGTATCTCTGTTTCAGAATATAAAAAATGGGATGTCAAAGACTGGCTTGCCGGGAAAACAGTAATAGTGCTATTGCATGCATGCCTGCACAGAAATATGCACTGGTACTCAGGGACACACACATGCACAATCACTCATAAAGTGGGTGTGCTCTGTGCATCCGTGTGTGCGAGGGAGGGATGAAGAGAGAAACCTTTGTTCAATTATTCATTTGGTGAAGACTGTTTTGGTTGCAGGTCATTTTGGACGAAGCAATTGTGAGACTTAATCCGGATTTCTTCTGGTTGGGTGGTGGGGAGGTCGATCTAAAGCTGGGAATAAGGACACTTGAATTCATCAACTTTGTTAAACCCTTCATTTTCGGCTGTAGTGCAATTTAATGAACAGCTCACACTATTTTTGGACCGATTCAAAAAGAGGCTGCCGGATAACAAGTGAACATTTGAACCTCAATGGTCTGCAAGACGGAGAAATCAGGTTTTTCGTGGTTACTTGTGTCTGGGCAGAACTTTCTTCCAGGACATTAAGAACAACTGTAAGCTAATGCAGCAATTCATTAGTTGATACTTTTTTTTTATTCTCTCGTGGAGAGAGTATTCAATGATTTACTGGGAATATGGACCCAAAAAAATGTTTTAAATGTAGGCACCAAAAAAATAAAAAGATAGAACTTGAGAATAGTCATGAAATAAAAAACAGAGACTAGTTTTTGTTTATCTCATAAATTTTTACATCTTTAATGATTTTTAATGGAGGTATAAAAAAAATTAATTTTAAATTTTTTATAGATTTTTATTATTAAATATTTAATTTTTTATAATTTTATTTTAGTTTATTAAATTAATATATAATTGTTAATAATTTTAATTTTTTATTTAAAAAATTTAGTTTGAAATAAATTTAAAAAGTATATATTTAAATAAAAATAAAAATAATTAAAAATTTAATTGGGAAATTTTATAAAAAAAAATTTGTATATCCCATTTTTAATGCAAAAAATTAATTTTACTACCGACCGATTATGCCTTAGCATCCTCGGCAGCTTTAACACATTTTTTTCACCACCAATGAAGAGGAAAAAAGTAGAACCCGACAATGCGATTTTCCAATCCAAACAGCTACCACTAAGAAACAAAAATTCCAATATGAACAACTTATATTTGATTTCCCCTTTCCTGGTGCAAAATTTTATTTAATTTTGCACTTAGCCGTTACGAGAACAATATTCTGGAATGCCAAGAACATGTTATGGTTGTGGGGACCAAAAACGAGCAAGTGGTGGTTGTGTCGACATGACAGACTAAAGCAAAGGACCGAAACCAAATTGCAAAGGCCAGGAGCACACACCAAGAAGTCAAATACCCAACCCGACACATTGTTCAGTGCCGGCCTCAGTCAAATAAGGCCACTCCTGGATGTAATTTCATTCAACTTTGGATCAAGAAATTGTATTCAGGAGTTAGGACTGAACTAACAAGAGGCTTAGGAAAGCAATCATGTTCAACACACAGCCAACCCACAATCTTCGCAGGCATCCAAAAGTCATCAGATTCACCAGCTTCAACCTCCCCCACGAAAATCTCAGTTATTAGTTCCATTTATGTCATGATTAAAGCGGAAACTGAGGTCAAGGGGAATGCCGAGACCTCTGCAGACGAATTATTATAAATTATGGAATAAGAAACTTTGACCTGAAAATGGTTTTTGAAACTGATATACAGTGTATAGCTATACATGATAACCACTGGTAACATCTATTTCATACACAGAATGAAGAAACTACCGCCTTGCGGTGATGGAAACAGTCATGAAATCAGACGTGGTGAAAAGGGGAAGAAACAATTCCAGCCTCAAAAGAAGACTACACCGGGATCTAATGCCCGAATGTGTTCTCTCCACTGTAGGTGACATAGAGAAAGCCATCTTCGTCCTTCTTTTCCTCATATATGGCAGACACAATAGAACCTACAAACACCAGAAAATAACAAAGTTAATTCCCCGCTTTGCATTAGAAGGCCAAACAAAACATCTACATGAAACGGTAAGACTGTCTGCAACAACTTACCTGTAGGTGGGAGGACATTGTCCACAAATATAAATATAGCCTTTTCAGCACTCAATTTGATCCTTTTACGGATTACATAGACAAACTGTCCAACGGTGAGGTCAGCTGGGACAAGGTATCTGAAATTTTAAAACTCAAATTATAGAAAGAAGTATCACAACAACAGGCATACATAATGCCAAATCCTTGTATAAGTTAAAATCATTGCCTAGAACAGAACCATTTTAAACAACTACTAAAGTCAGGATGAAAATCCTATGGTGCCATATAAAGCTCTAAAGAACCTAAGAACCTGTAATCAACAGAAGCACTCGGGAAAACTGCAGCAGTGAGATCAGCTGTCAGTCTAACCATCAAAGAACCTATGAAACATTTATGATGAAAAACTTTCCCCAATCTTCTCTGTTTTAGAGTAGGTGCTTATAAACATAAGGCAAGTGGGAGTCATGGTTGTGGGGGTCATACTACCTACACCAGGGTTTCATGAAGGATTCCTTGTCATAAAAAATAAAAAAAAACTTCAGCATTTATAAATGCCAGCAGTTTGAGGATGTAAGACCCACCCAAAGCAGTATCAGCATCAGTTGTTTTTCAATGCAAGGTTTGGGCATGTCGTCACAATCATGATGTTGCATGGCATCCCTCTATGTGGGTGTGACTCACATGATGGCATGCTTATGCCAAAGGAGAAGGGTCCAATTGAAAGGATACACAACCAGCAATCTACAGTCCATTAGACTAAAACAAGACCCAACAAGATAGCCTTCTACAGAACACAAAAGACTTCTAGCTCGCTTAAACAAAAGAAAAGAAATAAACTTTATCAAAGTGAGTTCCAGCCTGGAAGGAGGGAACAGATTGCATCCTTACTTCTTCTTGTCAATGTTGGGTATGTCACTTCTTTCTGCCTTCTCCACAATCACCTTAAAAGATACAACAAATAGGTGACATGTCAGCTTTGGAACTCAAAAAAGAGCACAAGATTCTTCTAGAGATGCGTTCAATATTCTTGACATGTCAAAGACAGGGATTAGGAAGCAATGGCCAGAGTTTAACACTACATCACATAAATTCTGAAGCAAGTTGGCAATTGAATCAATTTCTGTCTTAAGTTCCAAGACATGCAAAAAACTCAGTATTGCCTAAAAGTTCCGCACAAACCAGTTTAAAAACAAGCTACAGCATATGCATTTGATTGACTTCTTGTGCATAATGCCCTATTTGTTGAACAGTAAATGTTTTTCCTCAACTCTAAAAGCTTTAGTTTGACCCATCTAGTAGGTTCAAGATTGTGAACTCCCTCCAGGACCCATTTTACAAAAGCTGCACAAAACATGATTTTGAACTGCTTTTAGAACATGAAAATCTGTAAAAATTAAATAACCCAGTTCTACCAAACTCAAATTTCCATGAAATTGTTACCAACAAAAAATAGGACAGCAGATACCAGACAGAAAAGTATACCCAACATATCAAGGCATTAGAAACACACTTGCAGCAACAGGAATAGCCATCAAGTGCCAGTGCCAAAATAAATTACAATCATCGGATAAAAGATCAATAATTGAAACACAAATTGAATTGAACTCTCACTGGAATCCTATCTGGGTATTTCTCCCTTATTCTAGCAGCCTCTGCCCGTCTCTTCTCTGAAGACAAAAGGAATCAATATCATGGTTCATTCTGACACAATCAAACAAAACATGCAGCACAAGATTCTAATCAGATACCAAAATCATGCTCTTGCTTGAAGTAACTCTTCGCCATTAGTCCTGAAATCACCACAAAAGACAAGTAAAATAACTTTGCAACCGCTTTGTTAGCTTCTTTTTTAGCACAATTGGCATCCATAAACGCAACCAACAAAAAGTTCCTATCTCTGCTTCCCAAAAAGATCTTATGAACACGATCATAAGGCTATTTAGCTTAAATTATCAAACCATACTGATCTTTAAACATCGCAAATAGCTACAATTCATCATAATTAATTAAACAGAGTCAACAGACAAAAAAAAAAAAAAAACCCAAAGCCCATATAACAGTTTCCAAAAACATCAAAAACCCACTCACAATATCAAAACAAACCTGCCTTAAATCTCCCTTTACCACCTAAACAACAAAGTTCACAGATTTTTGTTTTTTTTTTTTTCCGTTTTCTGAAAACAAAAGGGGATACAAAAGAACAAAAGTTCAAGCCTTAATCTTTTAATGAAGTAAACTAGCTTTGCCAACATCAATAACCCATCAATGAAAAACAATAATAAAATTAAAAAACGAACAGAAACCAAAATAAAAATAATAATAAAAACAAAAAACAAACAAAAGAAGTAGAAACAGAAAACTTAATACAACAGATTGAAAAGCGTGATCAAATCAAAAGCGCAAACCTTGAGGGAATAGGGTAATACAATAAGCCAAAAGGAGTAAGAGAGAAGAAGATGGCTTCTTTTTTTTTTTTCTTTTTTGATCAAAAACTCTTGAAGTTCCAGCAGTGGCTTTAGCCTGGCATAAAGTATAACAAAAGCTTGCCCTTTGCCTTGGCTTTGCTCCTTAGCCATTAAATTTATTTTATTTTTTAATTTAATTATTACCGAGAAGTAAAACCAAAGTATTTTACAACAAAGTGGAATACTACGTAGGAGAGGTGACTTTGGTGTGTGTGTGTGTGTGTGTGTGTGTGCGTGTGTGTGCGTGTGTTCGGTTTACAAGTTCCAAGTAGAGTTGTTGGACAGGTATGAATGGGTCCCATCACAACAATGTTGAAAAAGTCCAGCTCGTCCGATGCCCCGTGATCCAATGTCGAAGGCAACGATGAAAGTGGGCCCCAATTTGTCTGAGACGTGGCGGCAAATGATTGAGTTTGAAAGTATCGAGAACGATGTGCGTGTTACACGGAATGGTGCCAATTAGGATAAGGCGAAAATGCCGGGATGCGAACATAATTTGACCATTTTGTCCCCCGTCAAAGGGCTGTGCTCTCTCTCTTCGATTAAATATGGCCAGCTCACCCCTCCTCCTTTGATTGCCAATCACGTTTGTTCGATATAACTCAAAACAAAATAAATAAAAAGATAAATAAATTTATATTGGGTATAAAATATTTTATATTTGGTATAAAATTTTTTTGATTTTCGCTTAGAATCAACCCAATTTATGTTCATCTAAATTAGATCTTTTAATTTAATTGGCAACTATGTTTTTGTTTGATATCCTCTTATTTTTCACAATCTTTTCTAGGGGATATCCTCCTTTTTTTTTTTTTTTCTTTTTTTATAGAAAATGTGGACATTCCATGAAACGAGGAGGCCCACAGATGCAATCTCAGTCATCGAGAACCATTGAGGCCAGTTAGTCATTACTGGCCTGACCTGGGCCATTGAGTCCTCTTTTTGCGTGCATCTGTGGGGTCTATATGTGTAAAGATGTAGAAGAAGACGCCAGGGAATTACATAAATATTTGATCTTTGCTGCTCTTCTAACCTCAACAGTTAAGACTGTTAGTTCCTAAAATGATCACATTCTCCACGTTACTGATTAACATCTGGGTTCTTGAACTAGACCGCAACAAGTGAAACTTTGTTAAAACACAATTTGGAAAATTTGGAATTTGTATAATCTTACAATAACATCTTTATTTTTAAGTTAAAATTTATACCCTAATTATCACAATAAAGTCGATGCAAATTGTCTTTTAAAATAAAATGAAATCTTTAATTACACTTATAGAATTATAAAATCAAGGTCATAAAAAGATTTGTGCATAATATAATTATTGACACTAAATCTAAATTAATATAAATAATTACCTTAAAATATAGATAAATAATTATTTTAATTATTTAACTTTAAAGAGAAATATTGTTTAAATATTAAATAATTTAATATATTAATTTATTACATGTTGCAAATATATGCTAAGTATAGCTATAAAAGTGTTTAAAACATATTTATACACTATATACACATTTTTCATAATACTTTTTTAAATTAACTAGAAATATATTAATTTTCCTAATTTTAAAATTATTTAAAAGTCTTATTTTTTTATTTACATGAGAGTCCATCCCTCTCTTTCTTTTATCCCTTTTGAAAATACATTGATAAATTTGTATAAATCTTTTAATTTCAATATCCATAATAATTAGCTTCTTGTTAATTGAAATTTATAAAAATTTAAAACACTATATATATATATATCTAGCTGTTATAACAAGTGACAACCAAGATAGGTCAAAGAAGTTGTCAAGTCACGAGCTCATTTGTTGGTTGATCGGGCTGGTTACTATCTAAGCGATTGGTCAAAACCTATCTCGAATGATTGCACCGCACCTACTCTTTGAATTAATGAACAAGTGTCACCCAAAACTGAGGCTTTTCCCTTCCTCTTTATTATTATTATTTTTTAATCTTTTCGTGCGGAGAGGCCAAGAGGAATAGTAATCACAGCCTTTCTTTCATACACGGGAAAGTAGATTAAGTTGGAAAAATTAACGTACGTCCTTAAAAATGCCGTTTTAGTGTACAAGACTCGTTACATTATACAGCGATCAGATATGTACCCAGTTTATTCTGACACCTACAACTTGAGCTGCCGATTTTACTGGTCGAGATAAACAAGCGTTAGAACTTAGAATGGGGCGAGCCTACTGTCACTCATGCCCCATTGCTAGACATTACTCCAAGGTGCTTTCACAAGAAATATTCAGTCCATTATATTGCTACAGTCCAAGGAGTTTCACATCCATACATTGAGCCCACCCATTGTACTGTTATGGTATAAGGATCTTTAACATTCATGTTTTGAGCCCAAGCAGTGGTTATTCAACTGGGCTTTATGCCCATGTATAAACACTAATCATGTAAATAGTTAAATTTACGCCTGTCAGTCAGGTACATTTTTGCGGTTAAAAATTTATATATTCATTTTTAGAATTTTAAATTTTGAATTATGAGAAGAAATATATAAATTTTATAAAAATTTTAAAAAAAAATTACTTGGGTTGTGTAACTTACCGTCCAATTATTTTTTAAAAAATAATTATATCCAAAACTTGTGCCGCAGTGCCTCGCCTGGACCATTGTTGCATTGTTCAGGACTAAAACTTCTGCCTCAAATCGCAGCCACGCTCAAGGGTGTCCATGTCCACGTCTAGCTTTTCTTGTGAAGTCCATTGATAACGATCAGACCGGTGATAATATCATTTGGGTGTTTTCCAACAAGAAACCCACTTGCATGAGACAACCTGAAGGAATTTCCATGTGACCAATGTACTCAAAACACTTCTTAATTTTGTGTGATTGTCATTGACTGAATATTGAAATAATCAAAGACATAGACATAGACAACGCAAGAAACCATAAGACCAACCATATCGAATTCTGTCTTTGTCTTCACTATGTTTGCAACGTTTCTGGGCAATTGCCCCCATTGTCCTGCCTGTTCACTTTCTGCGGACATCAACTGATTTAGATGGTCTTTAGTCCTGTTTGGCCAAAACAAAACCTACCCCACAATTTCATGGTTATGATCGTGTCCAGCGCAAATGGTTTCGAAAAGGCAGAAGCAAAGAATTCACAAACACGTTTACCAGTGTGTTTTGGGCCTGATCCAAAGGGTTTTGTGATGTGTATTTTTCTTTTTTTTTTTTGTGCATTCGTCTCCGGCCAGGAATTTTTGACAATGAGGGCAAACAAAACAAAAAAAAAAAATGTTGGAGGAAAAAATGGAAATAAATATAGCAAATAACGATAAAATAGAATCAATTTCTTGTTTGTTGTTACTAATTGACACAACAAATTATTCGAGTATGACGGGCGCATAATTTTCCTCCTTGTTACGTTATGCAACAGAAAATACGAAACAAAACAGAATAACTTTAATTCGAAAAGGATATATTATGTCTAGATATGGGATATGGTTCAACCGACATAACTGGGCTGCTTTACAATCTATGTTTGTTTTGTTTGGAGGATGAAATTTGAAGGGTTTTTAAGGGGTCAAATATATCTGGTGAACCGTCCTTTCAGTGGGTTTTTTTCCACATCGTTCCTTTCACTTTCATTATTCTGCTTCTTGTGATTGGTGTGCAGTAGTCGCTTTGATCCAGAAATAATCTACTGTAGATGATGATAGAATACAACAATGCGAATTTGGTGCTTTTTTTATTAAAAAATTTATTAAATCATAAATTATATAATATATTTATTTATTTATTTATTTATATTTTAAAAAAATTATAAAACTCCGTACTTTATTTCAAAATTAAAATCTGAAATTTTGAAATTAAAGATTTAATATTTTAGCCACCGAAAGAAGACTTATAAATTTCTAGACGTGAACAGCGGCATTGATCATTGAATTGGATGACCATACAATACAATCGGTCTGATCTTCTAATTGGGGTGTTGTTAACGCATCTGAATATGCAAATACAGTCAAGAATTAGTCAATAAGATGGAATGGTCAAAACTTGAAATTTTCATTTATTATGTTTTGCTTTCTCTTCTTCTCCTTCTTCTTCTTCTTCTTCTTCTTCTTCTTCTTTGTTTTCAATTGCTATTGAACTCAAAAACCCGGGCTGGACTACAATTTCTTATTTTCCTGAAATGCATAAGTACACTGTGGGACAGGATTTTGCAGCGAGGGCAAGAGGTTGTTCCAATTTTGTACAAAAACTTCCTGAAATTTTATAAGCATACTAAATTAAGAAGAGGATAGGAGGAAAAAGAAAAAGGCCAAAATCAAGTGGGGACAAAAGAGGAATCGAGTGAGTTGGGTCGCTTTCCATTTCATCAATTGCAAGATAAGATTTGCTATGCATTCACGTGGAGGCTACAGATTATAACAGCTTTGCTTCCTGGGATGTCCATATTTTCCTAAACAATTGATATGCGATTTATTCAGAGAGAAATGAACAATTGGTGCAACAGCACAAAGCATGTCCTTGGCCCCTCTTTATCCCAACATTAAAAGGACACAATTTTAATTTAATTGTGTAGTGTACAGACAAAGAGACATCTCCATTTTTGGGTTGTGATTTCCACCAGAGCCCCATGCAAGTTTCTCTTTATGTTGCTTCCTGTACGCGACTGCTCCGGAGAAACTGCCCCATGAACAGGCAAATTAGTATCGAATTGGCCTTTGAAGTCGATGTGCCTACTGGTTTGTGTGGAAAGCACAACGGGTATATCTTTGTGTAAACTTATCCAGTTGTGAATTTTGTTTTTAAAATTAACCGTGGTAATCGAGTACCTCATTAAGATGGTTTCCTTGAGGCTTGAGGATACAGTGATCTTATTTGAGAAAATCCTGCTAAAAGCAGGAAACATGGATTTCCCCACATTGAAATAAACTAGAGTTCTCTTCTATTTTTATCTTAAACGTCCAACTTGGGGTCACAAAAAGTATCTCCTCTTAAGAATTAATATTAGTGGTGCTCTGCCTTTTGACAAATGAAAATCGCCCTGTAAAAGTGTGTTTTAACTTGTGGTTTCGATATGAAAATTTGTATTTTGAGTTAAATGTAATTTTAGTAATAAGTAGTAAATTATAAAATTTGTATTTAGTAAAAATATATTACAATTTAAATTTAAATTTTAAAAATAAAATATCTTAATATACTACAATTTAAACTTATATTTAAAAAATTCAACAAATTAATACAAGAAAAAAAAGATTGAAAAAAATATCACAATTCAATAAATTTTTAAAATAATAATTTTTATTATTATATAAAGTAATTACAATTTAAAATTTTTAATTATTTTTTATTTTATTAAAAATATGTTGTTTTTTTTTTATAAAATATTGCGAATAAGTAACAAATAATAAATTGGATCATATTTATTAATAATAAACTTTACCATTATTAATTTATTAATTATAATAGTAAAATTTAACTGTAATTTTAGTTAGATAGTTGTAGAGTAACGAGAATGAAAAGAAGGTTGAGTATAATGCATTAATTCT
Source organism: Bruguiera gymnorhiza (assembly GCA_020883675.1). Classification (NCBI taxonomy): domain Eukaryota; kingdom Viridiplantae; phylum Streptophyta; class Magnoliopsida; order Malpighiales; family Rhizophoraceae; genus Bruguiera; species Bruguiera gymnorhiza. The sequence continues at coordinate 1,020,037 of JAIRCJ010000197.1, read as the reverse complement.
AAAGTTCCATACAAATATTCTTAATCTTCATCTGACATTCTCGACCTAACATAGCTCTAAAAAGTAAAATTTGAGCCACAGATCAAAAAATTGAAAATTTGATGGCTCATTTTCCGATCATATTAATCATAATGACAGACAATTAAATGAATGGGTCAGGTTTTTCTTTACCACAATTAGATGTGGATGACATGGTAATATTATGATCATTAATTTTATGTTCATTAGTCCATTTATTTTATGTTGTTTGTGATCATGCATTTGCAGTTAACACAATATACTGCTTTTTTTTTTTTTTTTTTGGGTGTGAGGCCATTATTGATAACTATAACTGTTTGGATCCACCCTTTTTTTAAACTCGGTAAGGGGAAAAGGCGTGTAACTGCCGAAAAGAATCAATCCACAGCAAAGCACAAACCTCTTAAATTTTAAAAATGTTCTTGGGTTTTTCCCTCTGTATACGGCGCCGTTTGCTCGAAGGAAGTGATTTTTTTTATTATTTTATTTTATTTTTTAAATCGAGGTCTAGTGCGTAACATAAGTTGGCCGGCACAGGTGAAGACTGCTATTAGCTTATTAACTATCCTCTTCTTCTTCTTCTTTTTTATTTGTTTATTTATTTTTTATTTTTTATTTTTTAATATGAAAATCTATTTCGATAATGGCATGGCAACAAATCTTTTTTATTTTGTTCAAAGTGAAAAACGATTATCCTTAGAGGATATTTCAGTGATTCAATGAAGGGGTTGTGGGATTATAAAAATAAATAAAGTTATTTTATTATATAATTTATAGTTTGATGAATTTTTTAATAAATAAAAAAATAAATATATCATGTAGAAAATTATATAAATTGATAATAGTATCACCACTGAAACTGTTTTTTTTTTTAAATAAAAAATAAAAAAGACAAAATATAAGATGATGCTTTTCATTTTGTTGTTTTGTTTTTTGTTGGAATTTTTTTCCTTAATAGGAAAAGAGGAATAAGCCGGCATTATCCTTAACTAGAGATTTATCTCCTGGTTGTGTTGGGCCAAACCTTTTTGAACCTAATACGGCCATCACTAGCCACCAGACTTGGGCTTTAATTTTTTTTTTTTTTTTTTGTTCAAAGCTCTGTCTTCTTTTATTTGAATCTTTCTCCATCGGCCGAATTGAAACTTACAAGTCACGTTCTAGACAGGAAAACATATCTATCGTATAAACGATATCCAATGTCGGAATAAAAACGAAAGATTTAGTAATAACTATAACAAATTTTTTAGGCTCATCAGACATAAGTCTTCATTCAATATTGGGAGTTATTTACTAACATTTTGATTTGACTTATTTCGTAATAAAGACTTAATATCTAAATTTTGATGCTTCTGTACAACCTCTCATACATTTGAGGCGCATTCGATATTGAACTAAAATTTCACACAAGAAGGGATTAAATGTTTTATTTTTTTGGCCGTAAGGAGGGAATTAATACCACGAAGAAGCTCGAACTTGGAATGTGTACGTGGTCAGACGCAGGGCTACCAATAAGCTCCCATGACAAACAACGCCAATAATAATTTCCAGTGGAGTGCCAGGTTTTGATGTTTCTAGTTGAAATTGAAGTACAGTTACAAACTCCAGCCAGGTAAAAGGAGAAAACTGAAAAGTGAAAAGAAAGGCAGCACAGTGCAAAACAGTACAAAGAACGCAGGGTGGTGAACGAGACATGAGCCCCTGACAAGTACTAATCGAGAAAACATGTGGGCAACTAATGCAAAGTGAACTCTCTCTCTCTCTCTCTCTCTCTTTTCTCTTTTCTCTTTCTTTAATAAACAGCGGCCAGTCTAATGGGCTCCCAGTCTGTGATGGGTAGAAAATAATAAACTAGAAAGTTTATCATTACTGACAGGAGCGCCCCCAAACTTTAGTTTGGGACCACATCTCATCAACCAGCGGAGCAGAAGTCCATTTCAAAGCAAGGACAAAGTGGTTCAGATTGCCCCCCACCCCCTCCGTTAACTTTAATGCGTTTAAAGTTGGCATTAATTAGGACTATTAAGGTTTGCAACTCATTGTCAGATTTATGAAATCTAAAGTTTAGCCTTCAAAAGGTAAAAGCTTCAAAGAAGACTAATTGCTAATTTATCAATCGGGGTTCTGTCCTGAATAGCTCGCAGCATTCATTCTTTTTTTTTTTTTTTTTGAACAACTAACCAAATTGTAGATTCGACCAAAGAAAACCCAAGTTATTGGAAGGGACTATACTGTAAATTGGTCGAGGAGTGCCAGGACCCAAGAGCTGATACTTAAAATAAGCAGGGGTAAAGTATAAAGTTTTCCACTGTGGAGGGGGGACAGAAATCCAGAGAGAGAATGAGAAGGAGAGAGATAGAGAACTGGGTACAAATTTAAAAGGCAAAAAGTAGAAAATGAGTAGAAATTTAGAGAGAGACAGAGGAGACAGGGACTAGAGAGAAAGAGAGAGGGAGGCATTTTATTTGGCTTTTTTATGATGCACGCATCCATGGCATTGGCAGAACAGAGAATGGTACAGCCTACTGCCGCGACAAAAGGGTAGACGAAGGGAAGAACCCAAAACCAACCTTAGCCAATAACCACATCTCCTCCACCAACATTGCTCTGTACTAGAAAAAATAGAGAGAGAAATTATACAAAAAAAAAGTAAAAACAAGCCGGCCTATAGAGGGACAGAGGGAGAGATGGAGCTGAAACAAAGTTGAAAGGAAAAGAGGAAAGGCAAAAAATTTTAGCATGGAGTTGAAGAGGAAGAGAAGCAACTGCGTGAAGAACTGTCAAAGAAGCTGTCTTTTTAAAATTGGTATCTTCTGTTCGAGTTAGAAACAGAGATTCATGGCTTGCAAGGAGGGATGATGAATTGAAATTCTGAAATAAAGAAAAAGAAAGTGCATTTCTGTTTTTTTTTTTTTTTTAACCAGGCAAACCTGAGCAACCACTTGAACTTAACTCATTCTCCCACTTCACTTGCTCTAGAATACTCCTTTTTTTCTGGATCTCCTCAAATTAGCATATTGGCTTCTTGGTATATATGAGAGATATGCCCTTTCATTTGCAAGGGAAGGTAGGCTTAGATATTGCCGGTTTGGCTTCGATTTTCTCTCAGGAAGAAACTTGGAAACATAAACCACAGGAAGTCAATAGCTTTGCAAGCATAGAACCCACCTCAGTTCTTCGTATGAGAAGAAGTCCCAGCCCACCCACATCGGCTTCAACCCTCTCCTCCTCCATCAACGGCGGCGGCGGGAATTCTATTGACAACACCACCACTACGGCTGCTGAAAACGTGGTGAATCCTAACGAAAGGAAAGATGAGTGGGCTACAGAGTTGCAACCAATCCCAAGTGGCCTGGGGATTGTCTCTGGAGTAGAAAGATGCGGGCTAGGGTTGGATGACTGGGAGAATATGCTATCTGAGCCGAGTCAGGAGCAGTCTCTCTTGAGGTGGATCGCCGGGGAAGTGGATGACTCATCTTTTGGCCTGAAGCAGCTTTTGCAGACTGTGCACAGTCCGCTGGAATTTGATGGCAATGGTGCTGGTGGGCTGGGAATTGTTGATCAGGGACATGGTCTCGAGCACTGGGGTGGAATTGCAGGTGGGGTTTCAAATATTGGTAACAATTTGGCTGTTTTTCCTGGTTCTGGATTTGCTACTACAAACAGTAACAACAATGGAAATGGAAAGGTTGGGTCTAACTTAGTCACTTCCAGCTCTTCTTCTGGTTCGGTAAATTACAGAAGTGGTGGATTCGGCAACAGCAGCTCTAGTATTCAAAACCCAATTTTTGGTTCTCCAGCCAATAACGTTTCTGTATCAGTTTCTTTGCCTCCTGCTATGGCTTACCATAATCAGCACAAACACACTGAAATCCCAGTGGAGAAGCTACAAATTCTAAATCCGCCATTGTTGCTCAGCCAGCAGCAGGCTAACCATCCCCAGCCTCAAAACCCCAACTTTTTGTTTCCATTATCAATTCCTCCACAAGAGAATAACTTCCTTCTGCCCCAACCCAAGCGCCACAATTCTAGTGGCATTGATTCAATATCTCAGATGATTCCTAAACTGCCATCGAATCACCAAAATCAACAACAGCTTCTGTGTTCTCCACAGGGAGTGCAGTTTCTTCATCAAAATATACAACAGAAGCCAATTGTGGTAAAGAAGGAAGAAACAGGAGCCCAACAACATCTACAACACCAACAGCAGCATGCGTTGCTGGACCAGCTCTACAAGGCCGCAGAGTTGGTAGGGACTGGGAATTTCTCACTCGCGCAAGGGATATTGGCGCGGCTCAATCAACAGCTCTCCCCAATTGGAAAGCCTCTCCATAGGGCAGCTTTCTACTTTAAAGAGGCTCTGCAATTGCTCCCTCTCATGAATAACAACCCAGTTACTGCCCTGCAGCCTAGGAGCCCCACCCCATTTGATGCAATGTTCAAAATGGGTGCTTACAAATTATTCTCTGAAGTTTCTCCGCTTATCCAATTTGTCAACTTCACTTGCAATCAGGCCCTACTAGAAGCCCTCGTTGATGCTAGTCGAATTCATATAATTGACTTTGATATTGGGTTTGGTGTTCAATGGGCTTCGTTTATGCAAGAGCTTCCACGAAATGGGTGTGCCCCTGCATTGAAAATCACTGCCTTCGCCTCTCCTTCAACTCACCACCCTGTCGAGCTTGGTCTTATGCACGAGAACTTAATGCAATTTGCTAATGAGATTGGTATTAGTTTTGAACTTGATGTGCTTAACCTGGACTCTTTGGAGCAAAGTTGCTACTCCCTTCCCTTTTTTCATACAAAGGAAAATGAGGCTGTAGCAGTAAATTTTCCTATTTGGTCATGTTCCAATCAACCATCTGCATTGCCCTCTTTGCTATGCTTTTTAAAGCAGCTTAGCCCAAGGATTGTAGTTTGTCTGGACAGAGGGTGTGATAGAAGTGATCTTCCTTTCCCACAGCACGTCCTTCATGCCCTTCAATCCTATATATATCTATTGGAGTCATTGGATGCTGTTAATGTGGCTGCTGATGCTGTTAACAAGATCGAGAGGTTTCTACTACAGCCTAAGATTGAAAGTACAGTGTTGGGGCGTCTCCGTGCACCAGAAGAGATGCCCAATTGGAAGACAATGTTTGCCTCTGCTGGGTTTTCGCCTATAACTTTCAGCAACTTCACTGAAACCCAGGCAGATTGTGTGGTGAAAAGGACACCAGTAAAGGGATTTCATGTGGAGAAGCGCCAGGCCTTGCTTATTCTTTGTTGGCAGCGTCGTGAGCTTATCTCGGCTTCTGCTTGGAGGTGTTGAGGACAGGCAGTTCAACTAGCAGGGAGGTTGGTTTTTATCAACTCACTATCTTATCAGAGATTCCAACTCGATCAAGTGTTGGTATATATCAATAAGTTTTGAACTATTATTGGTGATGCCTCCTTTGTGACTTAATATGAATGGTCTAGCTTGTGAGTTTCCTCTGCTTGTTGTCTATTTAGTCCCAGTATGACAAAACGTCTAACCAGAGAGTCTGGTAGGGGGCTTTTTCTTTTCGTTTTGCTTCTCAGAAAATGGAAATTGCTGATATGGTGTTTTGGGGTCATTTGTGGTGATATGATGCACTTTGTGCCAGTTAAGGTGATGATAATATGTTGTACTAATAACTAGAAATGAAAGAGAAATTACTTATTCTCTGTGAAATGTGGAAATACATACGAAATGATTTAGTATGTATTTTGAGCCTTATGTGATTAGTGTAGCCCATTCCCATCTTGGAGTTCCTATCGGTACCATAGTTCCTCGGTGTCTTATAATAGGGATAGTGCAGTTAACTTGATGATGGTTGATGGACTGGCTTGTGTCTTACACAACAGTATTCAAGCCAGTTCCCAGAAATTTGGGGACGTAACTTATATACCCATTCCTTGTCATAAATCATCAGGATAAAACTAATACGAGGAGTAATACCCCTAATGGTTTTATTCATGAATTCTAACCCTAATGTGTCTCGACACCCTGAACCTTTTTGTGCATCTTGAGTTAGTGGCTTGTGACTGTTTCTCTCTATTCAATGTAGGCTTCTTCTAAGAATTTCTATTTAGTGTTCTGACCATCTAGTGCTTTTTCAACACTGGTGTTTAGCACCCCATGTGTAATTCTATTCTGCAACCTGTTTAAATCAATGGATGATAACATAGAAAGGTCCAGTCACAATGATAGTATTGCGGGCCAAAATGCCATATAATTGTTGTCTCTCTGTCGTGCTTATTCGAATGTTGTCCACAGAAGCACAATGATTCACGACCATATTTAATACCATCCTGTCGATTCTAACCTTCACAAGACCATCCGTAATGCTATCCCTTCGATTCTAGATTTCATTGGTTTAGCACATCTTTAAAGTGGATTATGCACTACCTTTTTTTTTATGGTAAATCTTCACTTACATTATCTGAGGCAGTGCCGTTGATTCTGAAATAGCCAAGTGATAGAGAAAAGTAACCTTAGGGGCATCCTTCTGCCCGTATAGCAAAAGAAGCCCTTTCATCAGCTGACTTGTTGAAACAATTCCAAGCATAAGCCATAACCTTGTAGGGTTCTATCAATCATACTAGTTATTAATAAAGTGGTTTGTGTTCGAATTATGTCGAGCAATGTCTGCAAAGTTTCCTTCTCAAGCATCTATAGCACCGAACACATAGTGCATCATTTGCCTTGCTTCCCCAATCAATACCAACATTATGTAATTTTTTATTTTTATTTTTTTTGGTACATCGGAATTAAAATGTTATATGCTTAGAGATAGGGACTTCTCTGTTTTTGGGATACAAATTATTGCCTCACTGTTCATTAAATTTGTAGCTTTTCATATTATCTATTGGGGGCATATACCAATCAACTCACAGGGGTCATGTTCAATCGAAACTTCACTTGAATACTTTAGTAGGATTTCTTTTAGTTCTAATTTGGAGGGAGAGTCTGCTTAATTTAATTTTATATGTTAATTGGATTTGGAAGTTATATATGAAAGAGACTGTAGGCCGTCGTGGTTCATATTCCCCTTGAACACCGAACACAGGTATGTGAAACCACTATACCTTTGTTTATACCTCTAAAACCACAGTACTTCGTTGACGAGAACGTGCCTTACATGGACGGCGACAAAGATTAATCACAGTTTTGTATCGTTTCTCTATTTTATTTCTTTTAATATTAGTATTGGAAATGTATTAATAATACAAAACGTCAGTTTCATTGAAAACGAATTCCTATTAAATAAAAAAAAAAAACCCTGCAAAACAACCTCGATAATGGTTGGAGATTTAAAGTAAGCTATATATTAAATTAAGCTTATCATAAAGGTAAAATTAATAAACTAAAGTGGGTGTTTTATATGAGTCCTTACAAATGCACTAAAGTTCTCTAGTTGGTGTATTGTGTAATTATTTTAATCTTCAAGAGGCAAAATTAGATTTTGTTAGGAGATTGAGATCTGTTGCAGAGAAGTACTATAATAAATTTAATCAAAGATAAAAGGGTTCCTTCTGAAAGGAAAAGGCCTAACTTCGTGAGCTGTCTTGGTCTCCAATCGCTTTCTAGAAATCGTGCCTCAATTAGCTACCCATAAGGCTATAATTATTGAATGTTAGCTCACCATGATTAAAGGTCCAATTAATTCCTACCTAATAATCTTGGTCTAAAAAAATTTAACCTATTACTTACTATTAACTATAACTAAGCTTAATCTAATCTTGAGAATTGGCTTAGTAGACAAATTCATAAGTCTAGAAGTCGCATCAAAATGAAAAAGTATGTACTCTGTTTTTAACTGTTAATTTCATGGATATAGCCTACGATCTATCCATTATAACATTATTTTTTACTTCGCTTAAGAATAAAAATTTAGCGATGGAAAGGGAAAGTAAGTATGAATTCTGGTGCTGTGAAGTGAATCGATTACATCACGATATTCTTATCTTCAGTATTTCATTGTTGACCTTAAAAATTTGAAAACTGCCGTGCATGAAGAATGTACATACATGGTTATAAAACAATGGCGACCCATTGGCTCTAAGCCCAATCTTGGATCCTATTTTTACATTTGTATTTGTTATATTTACGTTTTTTTTTTTTTATAAATATCACTTATTTATAATTTTATAATATATAAATTTATTTTATTATTTTTTTATGTTAAATAAATTTTATTTATTATATAATATAAAATTATAAATGATTCGTATTTAAAAAAAAAAAAGAGTCAAAATAATTTTTTTTTTTTTTGCATTCCCTTAAACTTAAACAAAAATAAAATAAAAAATAAAAAAATTGCTGCTCTGTATATATTTTTAACACCCGACATTGAAGTGTTGGGTTGTCATAGTAATGTGCTCTTAAGCTCTTTCATTTTCATCCCTGATGTTGAGACTATAAAATCCTATCATTTGACAATTTAATCTCTTATGATAATCATGATGAGTTCTTCTTGTTATCTACTTCAGGATTAATCAACAATCCAGGTCTTGAGCACTCGTTGAATAAAATCGATAAACCTTCCTCAGTGAAAGATTCAGAGATACCAAATTCAGGACACACAAGCGCCTGCCTATAAGGCCTCGAACATTTTCTTTTTCTCCAACCTACTTCAGATTTTCTTTTGGAAAAACAAAAGAAAAATCTTGCCCATTGAAAGTATACTGATACGCCACTTCTCATTTTTAAGTGGGAAAGTGCTTTTGTAATCAAGAAGCCTCCGGGAAGTCAGGAATTTGGTATGTACCAGCTTTTGCCTCTTATTCGATTACCGAATATTTTTTAATTTGATGTATTTAAAAAATAAATTAAATGGACTCATTTTAATACGTAAATAAAAATTAAAAGTTTAAGTAAAATTTAATTGAAATAATAATAATAATAATAATAATATAATTAAAAATAATAAATTTATTATAATTAAAATAAAAAAGAGTAAAGCGGTGGGTCACCAGCCCACAAGCCCCTACTACTTGCCCAACCATCTATCACATTTCTTCATCAAACAAGCCCTGCAGATTCCAAGATATATGCCCTAAACCTGCCAATCCACCAGTAAATTCATAGCCCCACTATGGCTGTCGGATCAAAAGTGCCATGACTTAACCCCAACTCTTTCACTCTTTGGAAGTTTTAAGCTCCCTTTGTTGAACATTATAACGGTTGCCAGCAAGCATTGCTAGATCAGAAAATTTTCCACAGTACTGGCTCCCAACTTGCATTTTTGTCTGCGTGCATGCTTACATTCTGCATTTCATGTTTCTAAGAATCGGCAACCACGCAAAAACATGTGAAATCATAATGCAACTCGGCTCAACCTCTTGTTCAAGAAAAGACAGAATCCTTTAAGGAAGATGGCTAAAGTCGAATCCAAAAGAAAATAATCGGACGATCCAGGGATGCCATCACCCAACCTCTTGTTCTTTAAATTCAGCAGATCTTTTTCTCCAAAAGATTGAGTTAGAAGCTGCCTTTATCGATCCCATCTCACTACATGTTAGCCACCCTCAAATGATATCATCAAAGATGTCTAGCCCTTTTCAGCTCAAAAGCCAGTCTTTGAAACATTCCTGGCATAAAGCAGAAAATTTTAATTTATTTCTTGTACCCAATACTGGTTTCTAAGTAGAGAAGAAGGCCATTCGTAGCAGATCATTCACCCACGAATGGCCTTCTTCTCTCAACTCACACCTCAACAACACCACCATGCGACCTTCAACTTTGCTTTGCACCGTTGCACAATAGTAGACCCTCTTTTTTCACAAGGGAAGACAAAGGATAAGCATACATTAATTCTACCAAAGAAAACTTGAACCTGAACTTATGTGAAATGTCCAGCACCTGAAATTATCCATTTACATAAGTTCAGGTTCAAGTAATTGTTACTTCTTCTTCTTTTTCCTTTTGTAAGGAAGATGGAAATGTAGGAGCTATTATTGCTCCTTATCACGGGCTTGTTTGGTTATGCTAAATTGCTAATTGTTCACTGCCCTGCTAATTTTATCATCTTCTGAACTAGTTATTTATTAGCGATTTAATTGTTTAGCCAGAAACCTTTTTTTTGGTTATTTTAAAATATTTCGTCATTAAATTTGGAAGTTTTTGCATTAAAAGAAGGAAAAGTTAACATATGTTTGTATAAAAAAATAGGGTAAATTACATCTAATCTTCCTATTATTTATTTCTTTTATATTTTACTTTTTGTAATTTTAATTTATACCATAAAATACTTTATGATTTTTAATTTTAACAATTGAAACTTTTCAGTATAACTTCATTAATTTTAAAATTAATTTTCAATTATAAAACATTTCCCCAAATTCAAATATTATGTAATTTAATTTATCATGATTATTTTTTTCTTCTTTTAAAATTTTTTAAAATTCATTTTTTTAGAAAAATGTTATAGTTAGAAAATTGAAATCATAACATTTTAAAAATTATAAATTCTAAAATTTTTTTTAAAAAAATTATAATGAGTCAAAAAAAATAAATTCTATAATATTTTAATTATTAAAATTAAAAATTACATGAATTTCATTGTGTAAATTTTTTTTGAATGAAAATTTATAATGTAAATTTAAATTATAAATAAAAATAAATAAATAAAATGCGAAAGAGAAAAACTACAAAAAGATGACTTAAATACATTTAATCCAAGAATTTATCAATTTCTTATCGTTATTTCCTTTGTTGTTTTTTTTAATTTTTTATTTTTCCTTCATTTCTCTGCACAATTTGCATCTTTAACCAAACACAACCTTTGGTTGTAACCAGCACGAAAGGGGACCCAACGAGATCGAGTCTTGGACAAAGGGTCAGCGAAACCGTGGAAGACACGAACCTCCTCGTCGGCTGTCTCTAAAAAAGCCTCCGATCCCGAACCCTCTCAGCAGAAACAAACAGAAAAATTCCGGCACAGCCGCCACCGCCGATACATTGAAATTTCACCGGGATCGGTGACATGGGGATAATCAGAAGCAGCTTCTCGTTGATGGTCGGCACCGTGTTTGGAATCTACGTGGCCCAGAACTACAACGTCCCCAACATCAAGAAGCTGGCCACCACCGGTCTCTTAATAGCCAAACACATGGAGGAAACCTACAGAAAGCCCAAGAAGAGGGACGACGACTGAATGACTGAACGACGTCTGATTTTTGATTCGCTGTCCCCTCTAGGATTTTCCCAGGTCCCTATGTAACTTTTTCTTTTTATAGAATTTTTTTATTTTTATTTTTAAGAATTTTGAGGATTATTAGAGGAGGCGGCGGCGCTGATGTTTGTTGGTCTAATTATGACTATGAATTTTGGGTCTGTAATAATTTAATGAAAGTTCGGGAATTTGCTGAAATTTGCTCACTTTTCTTGTTGATCAAGATGTAGGAGCCTCGTGCATTAGACGCTCTTTTCTAGATATTTTCTGTAATTGTTTGGCCAATGACACGGAAAAATGCAGCATTTTGTTGTTTTGCAAAGTAATTTTAGGGAATGAAAGAAGCAAATTCATAGTCATTGAGAACGAGCAACATTCTTTCTCATGGCCAATGGGAAGTAGGAATAGAATGCATGTGATTTTCCAGAAATAAATTTTGAGTTGCAATGCAAGATTCAAGGAGAATATGTATCGATTTCTTTTTTTTTTTTTTTAAGTAGAAGAGTGAAATATTGCTAAATATGGATGATAATTAATGAATGTTGTGGCAATCAAATCTTGAATTCAAAGCGGTTAATGTGGATGTGTTAACTTCTTATGAATGCACTCCAAGTAAAGGTTAATGCTAGCAAGAACCGGTAAACAAAGTGTTGATTGGTTTGTGATGACCATGAAAGGAAGTGTTTGTATATTCTATTTATTCATTTGCGCTTACATTTTGCATGATGCAACCCAACCCATTTCAATTTTTCTTCCCCATAGATTTACACGGAGTTTGTTTGGTATCATCTTATCATTATGGCTTATCCCAAGATTCTAAGGATTCCTTGTTGTCTGGTCTAAGTTGTATTTTGAGCATTAGTTTTTGGAGATTCCATTTGTTTAAAGAATAAAGAGTTCCTCATCTTGAATCAGGATTGAAACATGAGTTCATTGCTTGTTTCATGTTTCATTGCTGAGGTATTTCGTGTTGGTGATGCTGGAAAGTTTGACATTTCCTTCTTGCCATATAGTAGCCAAAGTTCTTGTGTTTAATGCCCTAGTACTGTGTTTGAATGTTGCATTTAGAGGATCTTTGTCTTGCACTGCAACTGAATAAGAGTAACAAACTGAAACCTTGGGTCACAAAATCCACAAGATTTAGGCTATTCTATGTTACTTGTCAGTACACATACCGTCTTTTCTTCACATATATTCTTAAAAATAAAGAACAAAAAAAAAAGCTGAAAAGTTCAAATGTTGTCCAACCGTAGTCTTGTAAAATTTACTGGATGGCTATACATAAGTCATCGGAAGTCTCACTCTTTTCTAAAGCTGGATTGAATGGAAAAGAGTTCTTCGTCTTGTGTAATTTACGCCATTCATCAATGCTTGCAATCTGTTCTGGACCCAAATTGGGAAGTGCTGCATGGTTCAGAAGTTTCATAATATTTTCTGTTTTACCAAGAAGGTAAACTGCATGCCGTATGCTCTCTTCTCTCCGTTCAATTGTGCTGCCCAGACACTTGAGGAATATTATGCGTTGTAAATTGGTGAGACAAGCACCAAGTATATCAGAGATCATCACAGTCAGTGCTTCAAATAAAAGTTCCCCCATGTGCTGGTTTCTGCTTTCGTGGTTCTGCAAAATAGTTTGGCTTATTCTATACATGGAATTAGCAGCAAGTACATTGTTGGGCCACTTAGAAGGGCCTACCTTCAGACATTGATTCATGCTTGTCTTTTTGAATTCCAGAAATCTGGTCTTTGCAGCATCAGCAAGCATTTCAAGGACTTCCTTTGTACTTTCTGCTTTGAGGGACAGTTTATGGAGATCCACATCTAGCCACTTGTGGTGGAGATCAACTTCTACCCACACTACATATGCTGCCTTCTTAATCTTAATGCTATCATTTCGTGGGTCTAGTTTTTCTTCTATGAGATTGATATACACGAGGCCTTCATGTACACTGTTCATCAAATGTTTAATTTTGCAGCTGCTGATATTTGGAAGTGCAACCGCAATGGCTGCCATAGTCACTATAGGAAGGGCCCAACAATTAGGAGGTTCTTCGGAATCTAAAGAGGGAACTAGGTCACAGTCAAACTCTTTTATTCCCTTAAATCCCTCTGAAATGGTTGATTTTTCCAAGAGCTTTGTGAGATACTTGGGCTGTTTCTTTCTTGCGCTCTGCAACCAGACATCAGTAGCATTGCGATTGTTCTTTGTCATCAGCTCGACTAGTTCATTCTCCCCTTCGAGATGCAAAACAAAGCAGCTAAGATCAAATTTGGAGTTGGACTGCAACCCTGATCCCGAATCACTTGAAATACTGTCGATGCTGTTCAACTTCGTCAACTTTACGCAGCAATCAATGAGAAACAAAATCCAGCTCATGAAGAAAATTGAAATTTGCTGAATCACTTTGCTGGCCAGGACGATTCCAGTTTGCATTCTGATGCAAAGGTCTAAAATCTTAGCTCTCGAATGATAGGCAAGTTTCCTGCATTGCCGGTTCTTGATTCGTAAGGTTAATGGGCACTCCTTCTTCTCTACCAAATCCTGTATCCAGTACCATTCTACCTTGAACATTCTTTCTCTGCTTTTCTTCCTTCTTACTGGGCACCTAAAATGTACAGCCGAGAACCATCTGGCTGCTGGGGCAATGGTACCAACTCCAACTGCAATGGTCTGTGTAACAAGAGCTAAGGTGGTTGACCACTTGTAATCAGACTCTCCCTTGCAAAACTTGAATGACCAGGGCATCAAGTAAGATAGCAGCAGAGCCTCTGCTAAAGTCACGGCACTCAGAAGACAGTGTGCACTTGATGCAATGCATGTAACGGAACGGGCCATCACAAATTGGGGACTACAGGTATGAGCCATCATCCAGAATTTCATTAAATCTTCTTTCAGTTTCTCGTCTGTTTTCTGGTTATTTACATCAGATCCTTCTTTCAGAACCACTTCATACTTCTTATTGTACTTATATTCTAGGTGCTTCTTAGTTGTTGGCACGGTTAAAGCCGAAAAGCTCAAAATTACAAGCAAAAGAAGCATGAGAAACATGATAACTGCATGCTCTTTCCAGTAGAGATAAATTACGCCAGTGCTTAATTGGATGCAGATATTAACAACAACAGTGATAACAAGTATTCCCAGAGCAACAAGATTCATGCAAATTTCTTTATTCTGCATCATTCCAAGAGAAGGCATAGAATTACCCATTACAGTACAGATCAAGACACCGCTGCTAAGTTTCGAGAGCTGATCAACACGGTGAGGCATCGGTGTATTTAGATCCACTGACAGTTTGACAGCCACGGCTATTACAGTCAGTGAAGTGGCATTGATGGAGAAGTACTTTGTAGGAAACCAGCACTTTTGACTGCGGAAGCCATGGATGAAATCTGCAGCCATTGCAATTGCACAGGCCACAGAGGCTGCTGCTATGTAGACACCAATCCACGGCATAGGTTCATCGAACTTGCCTTCGTCTAGGTACCCATCTGCATCGCAGCCGGTCTTGGCCATCTTTTATCGTCCACTTCCAGTACCCCTTTAATCAATATTCCCAGTAAAGGACTGTTTTTGCAACTGTATGTGTTTGATCTAGTAACTTGAGGTTCGCATATTTCACGGGTCACGGTGGCTTTATGCTGGACGGGACATTATCCTGGTGGCTTTATTTTCTTGTGGAAAAAAAGTCTGACATTGACTGCTGAAGAAATCTCAACCCTTTGTCAGGTGACATCAAGAATTCAAGTTGGCTTTGTAGTCCAAAGGTTACGGCGTTCACGTTGGCTTGGATTGAAAGTCCTGGCATTATGTTGATAGGTTTTCAGTGCGTGTGGCTTTCTCGTGTTCCACATCACCTCCATTAATATATGTAGTTGTTGGTAGAGTAACAGTGACATTTTTGGAAGAGCATGATCGACTACTTAAAATAGCATAGCTAGTCAGAAATAAGAGTTTAAATTTCATTTCTTATTTATTGACTTTGAAAAAAAGAGAAAAAAGGGTTCTTGAAGGAGCATTATATAGTATTATTCATGGCTACGGTCTGCCACATGGAAAAGAAATTATATGATGGGTGACGTGCTCGATGATGCCACCACGAGATGGACAATTTTCTAAGAAGCAAACTACACATACACGGAACTAGAGTGATGGGCACCTGCATGCTACTAATAGAATAATAATTTTTTAAAAAAACCTTTTTCTACATTCGTTAACTTGCCTTTCACATTAATTAAATTTTATATCATTTTTGTTAATTATAACCTGTTTTGCCATTGGATGCGGCCGCGTTGTCTGGGACATTCTATCTATACTTGGGTGTCCATGGTTACGGCCATCAATGTTTTGAGGGTTGAGCCATGAGAGAGTTCAAGTTGCCATTCAAATTAATAGATGTCAACCCGACTAGCCTGACCGGTTAAACGGCTTTTTACGGTTTGCAGACCTCACATCTGTTCTTAGTGCGTTTGTTGAATTACTTTTTTTTTTTCTCTCTTTCTAAATTTTCCAATAGGAACAGAAGAAAATTTGAAGGCTATACTTAAGGCTAACCAACTTGCTAAAATTTTGACTCTCTTTTCTTGGTCAAAATAATTATTATGTTTTATAAATTTTACTAATCAAGTATTTTTAATGCATGTATATAACACTTTTAATTATTGTCAGATGTATATTACGTACATGTAACATTAAATTACAAAATTATATTTTAATAATAATATTCAAATAATCTTATAAAATAATATCAAAATAAAATACCACTAGGTGTTGTCAATTATCACTAGTTTTTTTTAAATTAATAAATCATTCAATAATTATATGAAAATTAATTAAATTTTAATAATTGAATCAAAACTAATTAAATTTCAACAAAAATTAATATGAAAAAATTGAAGTAACAAAGAGAGATATATCAAAAATTTTGATTCTTTTTTTTTTTTTGTTCTTATATCAGGCATTTTGTTCTTAAATCAAGTTAATAATAATAATAATAATAATTTTAAATAACATTTAATTAAAATAAAATAATAATATATAATTTAAATTCATACATTTATTATATTTATTAAAAAAAAAAGAAGAAGATAAATAAGCATAATAACCACCGCGCTTTTCACCACCGACTATTATTGACGACCCTAACAGGACGAAACCCTAACCCAGAACACCGTTGAAGGCTCGCCGGCGACGGAAAAATAATGTCGACGAGGACGAATTTCTACAAGAATTCTTCGCTCTCCTACAAAAAGGACATCGGCCTCTCCTCCGTTCTTCAAAACCTCAAAGGTAATATTCACACGCGCACGCACACACACACACACAAATACTATCACTTCAATTTCCACTTTCTTAACAGTCTGTTTGGATGTCAAGAAACCGGAAGAAACCTAATTTGAAATTTACCTATGCAGATTCGTTGATTTTAATTTTCGTTTTTTTCTTGGATTTTCTAGCTTATAATATTGTAACCGGAAATAGTGCAACGGTAGAGGAGCAACCGCCGCCTTGCGATGAGAATAATGCGGAGAAGGCCGCCGGCTGCCGGAAGCGCCACCGGAGAGATTATCTATTGCCTGATAGGGTTGTTGACATCAAAGAGAACGACGGACCGATGTCTCACCAGGATTATATAGATAAGAGAAGGCAAATTTGGACTCAGTTTTGTGGTTTTTATTATTTGGTTTTACTGCTCGTGGCTTACTTTATTAGAATTCTGTGAATTATTGTTAGTATGTTCTTTCTTATTTGGTTATGAATCTTTTTATTTTTTATTTTTTATTGGTTGTGTTTGAATGAACAGGAAAGAAGTGGGTGTGTCTCAGCCATATGAAATATTAACCACTGACGTTTTGGTAATTACAACTGCTGTGCAGCTTGGAACTTATTTGGATTTTGATTTTGTTGTTGTTGTAGTTTATGAACAGTGGTTTATGTTTCTGTGGTTGTGGCAGGGAACATCAAGTTCGGTTTTGAATTTGGCAAACTATGGAAGTGAGTGTTATTGCTACTTAATGTGTTTTTTAATGCTTGATTTTTGTTGTGGAATATATTTTTCCCTAGTTAGCCTTTGCTTTGGTGGCATTTTTCTTGTAATTCAACGGGATGCACTTCTTTTGGATGGTTGTGCCATCAGAATGTATCTTATGTTTGTTCATTCATGAAAATTAGGTGATGAAGATGCTTCTTCAGAATCTCAAGACAATGAGGAACCTCCACATTATGGTTTGTCTGTGAATACTTATCTACAGGATTTTAGTTTGTGGACAAGTGATCTTGCTAATTACTTATACACGAGTCTATTTATCCAGCTGTCTTGCTTCAGCATACCCAACCATTAAAAGTATTTGTATTTAGTTATTTATTTTTATCTTTGCGTAGTTGGAGATTACAAACATGCCAACATAATCAATTAAATGATTTCTTCATCTATTTCTTATTAGATTGTGCAAATGAAGTTGATCAAGTTACTATAAGAAGTGAACAACGGTACCCTCTACCAGGAGAACCTGTTTGTGTGGTATGTGGTAAATATGGAGAATACATCTGCAATGAGGTAATATATGAGCACCCATATCTTTTTGAATTACTTTACACTGCTTCCATATGCTAGGCGTTAGCTGATCTTGCATTGTCTTTCTTGGTAGACAGATGATGATATTTGCAGCTTGGAATGCAAAGCCAAGCTCCTGCAAAGTTTGAAGCTTGTACAGGTATATTTGATTGTCATGTTTATGATAATGTAAGTGTTTTTGATTCTTCAGTGACACTTTCATTTGTTTTATTAGCCCTTGCCTAGCAACAAAAAGCTGGATGTCTCATCATCACCAGTGCCTGAGGTTGGTGAGGACAAGTGGGACTATAATCGCCATCGTTGGTCCAAAAAGGGATCCAATCTTTGTGCTTATGAGTGGCATGTTTCTTTGTCAAGTATTTTGGCTATGGAGTTTACATGAGTACTGGTTTTCTCAAATTGTGAACTGGAAACACCTGCTTGACGCTTATATTTTTACCTATTTTTCTGACAATGACATGCCATTCCAGTTGGAAATGCCACCGGCCTGGACATCTTGCTGAAGACTGTTTGGTGACAACATCCAATCAGGTATATTATTCTCCTCTGTTTGAAAAACATCTCAGTGCAATGACTTTCCTCAATTTTAAGGTATACTACTTTAGCTTATTGAAGTGTGCTCGACATCTAGGTGGCAGTGGGACAGAACAAATCCAATTCCATATCCAGGGATCTTCTTGCACTTTACAGAAGGTCAGTTAAATACACTTCATGGAATTATATCATTTTGTCTCTGTTTGACCAATATTTTAAAGAAAATCACCAATACGTGCTAGATGAAGACTAAATTTAAGATAATTAACATTTGAAATTGTTCCTCAAATAAGAAATATCCCCACACTGATCGGTATGTTTTTCTTATTATAATTGGCAATTTAATTTCTCATATAAGTTATGCATTGTTGTCATGTTTTTGGTCTCTTGACCAATTATTCATAAGTAATATGCATCTCATATTTTCAAGTAAAATGCTTTATCATATTTTTGGACTTTGAGTGATCTTAAGTCATAGATGGCCGAGAAAGGAAATCTTCATCCATGTTTTATTGGCTTTATGACTGAGGAATATATGGGTAATGCTGCATCCTTTTCTTGATTCCTTGTGCATGTGCAGATGCCACCACATTGGTAAAAACATGTCAGCAGCTTATTGCAATATGTGCCGCAGCTCTTTAAGTCTGGCAACTTGCCTTGATTGCAGTACTGTTCTCTGTGACAAGTAAGGACTTTATCTCATTGTTCAGGTGATTTGGAAGTATATTTTGGTCCAATGCATCTCTCTCTCTCTCTCACACACACACACACACGTGTGCATGCACAATTTATTGAATTTATTTGTATCATGCATATGATCTAGTTACACAATCAATCTGTTTGATTTATTGTAAAGTTGTTGGTAGTTACTGATTGTGGATTTCTTAGTTTTACAAACTCTGGTATTCTCCCATTTATATGAGGCTGGCCTATGCAAATGTTTAGAGCCTTTATGCAATCTCTTGCAACAGATTATGCCCAACAACATGAACTACTCCAATGCAGGCTTGGTTGTGTGCCTTAGGGTAGTCAGTAGGAAAGGGTAAAGTAGTTATGTACGAAGAGGATGGTGGAACAATTTCCTGTTTGTTTCCTAAGATCAGTGTCAAAAATATCTGAAGGGGATGATGGAACAATGTCCTGTTTGTTTTCATAAGATCAGTCTCAAAAATAGGTACACTTGTGTTCCAAGCAAGGGTGAGAGTTCTGAGTGTGATCTAAAATCAAGTATATTAATGAAATTGTTAACTATAGCTAGAAATGGGAGTAATCATAGTACAAATGTCATGCTCATATGATGAGTGGCAGACTACTTTCTATTATTAGCAAACGCATATATTGTGGTATTTCTTTTTATCTTTTACTTACAAATAATGATATTTCAGTGCAGGCCATTTGGATGAGCATATAAAGAGACATCCATCCCATCAACAATATTATTCTCACAAACTTAAGCGCTTGGTATATTTCTATTTGCCTCTATTGCCTCTCCAGATATAACAGTTTCTACTTTTTTTGTTCAATAATATTTATTTAACCTTAGTAAAAAGGTGTTTCTAGTGCACGAGACTTCCACATAGTGGGGTCTAGAGAAGGGTTAGATGTACTACATATATTGCCTTGAGGTTTTCTTTAAATTTGTCTACATCATTCAAATGGAAAAATGCATTTGAGGCTCCCACACTGTGGGTTTTCTAGGTCACATGGAGTAACTTTATTATTACACCAAGGTGTGCCTTTCACATTATTTAAATGAAATGTGCAATTTTTCATTTTAATTGTTGCTCTCTATCTCTCTTCTCCCTGTGTGCTGTGTGTGTATTTTTTTGTCTGCATGGACATGGATGCCAACAATTTTCTCCTTCAATTTTTGCTTATGTAGCAGGAGAAATTTAGAGGATAGAGGGAAGTAAATGTCTGGTTCTACTTGGTAATTTTATGGCTGAAATGATGCAGGTGAAATGCTGCAAGTCAACATGCAAAGTTACTGATATCAGGGATCTTTTGGCCTGCCATTACTGTTTCAATAAAGCCTTTGAGAAGTTCTATGACATGTACACTGCAACTTGGTAGGTGACGTACATTTTAGAAAGTATTAGTTGGATATCTTATGAAACTCAGTGCTCTCTCTTTCTCTCTGTCTCTCTCTCTCTCTCTCTCACTTGCTCCTCCTCCTCCTGTTCTTTTGTTTTGGTGGGGAGAGGTTTGCGTCCCGAAAAGTAATGTTGATCAAAAAGTGTTATTTCCTGGACTATGTTGATACTTATGGGAGGAGAGGAATTTTGTTCATGGAATTCATATACATGAAGTTCAAGATCTGTTAGAGCTACTCACTCTATTTTTCTGTGGTATGAGCTGTTCCATGACTGGGGAGTGCTAAATTTTAACTTGTTTGGGACAAACTTATTTTTTTCCTAAATTATCTAAAGGAGTACATTTCTGCCAAATGTAGGCAAGGAACTGGACTTTCAATTATCTGGGGTTCAATTTGCTGTGAAGATCATTTTGAATGGTGAGACTAGTCACATTCCTTGGCATAATCTGTGTTCCTACATTTTCCCGCATGCCTGGTGACTTTTGTTGTGGTTTGTCATGACTGCAGGCACAGGATGAATTGCTTAAATGCAGATGTAGAGGGCAAAGCATACATTATCCAAAAAAATGTGCAGGATAAGCGTGTACAGCTTAGTGACTTCATTTTCTGATATGTTTCCACGATGAACAACTTCCTGCATGTTGGACATTCTTTTTGATGTACATCAGGTAGTAATCTCATAATGAAGTGTGTGGTGGATTTGTACTATGAGAAAGAATGAAATCATCAATTTTCACTTTCGGTACATGCAGGGTTGTCGGGCCATGAATTGTATCTGACTCAGTATTGACCATTACGTAGTTGCATTTGCAATGAGATCTGTTTGGCAATCAGAGAACCTGAAAGATCATTCACTGTCAAGGTACAATTTGAAGGGTCAAGCTGATGCTGCATGATGCCCCTTCAACAGTTCTGAAAATTCCTGGCACACAAGACTTATCTTATTTCCAAGTCAATGGGAATAGAACTGGGAATCGCGCTTTTGCCTTTGTTATGTTCACTTAGCTATTCCTTATGACTTGTAAGGAAAAATCATATCTTTACGCTTAACTTGTGTAAGAAAAGGCATGGTTAATTAATTCGTTGAGCTGACAAAACCTAGCATTTGCTTTTTCATGCTTCTTGGACCAGAAATGTTTGTGTTGTCAGCTATTAACCAACCAGTTTTTTCTACTAAACGATTTCAGGTAGCCAGCCATGCCTGCTTTCCCTTTCCAAGTCATTGAGAAAGACAGAAGTTGGCAAATTCTTTGTACTTGTTTGTTAGGATCATAACTATAAGGTATAAAATTTGAATTTCACGTCAAGATTGAGATTCTAATATATGGGGTTTATATGAATTTGTGTTGTTTCACTTTAATAGTCAACTTTGGGGTTGTAATTCTCATACAACTCATATCAATTGGAATTAAAGTTATCTACTACTTTCCCAATAATTACTCGTGGTGCGTGGTCACTCGTGTGATGCGTCGGTATGGTAGTGTCCGTGTGGGACTTAATATGGTGGCAGCGAAAATGCAGAGCGGGGTGGATTTCGCTCTACTAAAGATCCATAAGCGATAAATTAAACAAGAAAAGAAACCAAAAACCTTCGTTAAATGGGAGAGAGGTTGAAAGTGCTTTCTTCACTGTCGTGGCTGAGACCCAGAACGAGAGAGAAGGAAATTGCAGAGGCTATTCTTTCTTCCGCGGAAGCCAGCACTGTCGGTGGAAGACGAAGCTCTTCGGGAAGAATGGAGAGGAGATATTTCTGACTTAAACGACGTCGTTTAGCCAAAACAAAAACTCGGTCCAGTCCATCCGGTTTTTTTGGTCAACCAAATTTCGAAAAATCAGCCGAATCAACCGATTTTTTTTCCGGTTCAATGTTCCAAGCGATTTTAACTAACCCGACCTGGTCCAGTAGCCAGCTCAACGGATTACCGATCTAACGATCCGGACTGGACTGAGTTTTATAATACTGATATTTAGGAATTAAGATTCATCTTTCTTCATTATATTTTTTATTTTTTATTTTTTATTTTGATTTATAAAAAAATTATTATAACAATATTGATTGTGGTACTTATAAATTTAAATTAAAATTACTTGTTAACCTTTTAATTTAATTATTTTTATGTATTGAACTTATTACAATTAATTATTAATACTGATAAAATTGAACGAAATTCTTCTATATTGTGAAATCTAAAATTAGACACGTCCTCTTGTTTTTATTTGTGTCCCAAATAAATCCCAACAGTCGCAATGCCAAAGCCTATATTAGAGAGTAACATGTTTCCCTGCTATCGTGGATTTCTCAAACTACAGTTTTTCCAAATACAATTCATAAATAAAACCATAAACTTAGTGGAGCTCATGGAATAAATCTCATATCTAGTAGTCGTATATATCTGTAGAGGAATAAAATTACAAAATGATTAATCAACTTTAATTAAACCTGAAATCAATCCAATTTAGTATGTAAATTACATAAGATGACCTTCTTGGTGGACAGTCTTGTTAAAACGCTTTTTATTTGAGTACTACAGTACTTAAGTTAAATGTTTTTTTTTTTTAAAAAAAATTTACAATCTGATTCTTAAAATTTTGTTTAGCAGCTAAACATTGCATGCTCCTAGAAATGATCTTGTGTGTATTACATTGATCTGAAATTGTCACGTGCCCTTCCGGCGTAATCATCGATCAACGAAAAGATGAAAAATATATTTTTAGTAATTTTATCTTGTGCTGTACATTCACATTTCGCATGATAAAAAAGGAATCAAAGCGGTGCTCAAAAAGAAAGAAACAAAGAAAGAACGAAAAAAAGGACTCAAAGCCAAAAGCATACAATTATACTGTATGAGTAGAGTATTGCCGTGTCATCATGAATCTCTCAAAAACTACTGTTTGCAAAGAAATTTAATATGTACAAGCATTAATTTAGTGGAACTCATAGATTGAATCTCCCATCAAGTGGTCACGTAAATCAAAGGCGAGATTTCTATGCTTGCATGTGCTGCCTTCTGGAAGAAACTCATCCAGTTTATTGTGTACATACCAATTTAGGGCACCATTCAAATAGGTCATGCTACATGGACAGAATGGATTAAAGCGCTTAAAAGTAACAGGCACCTTGTTTTTATCCAAACTTTTCCAAGTATTGGTTTTCAAAGTAACGACATTACAAGCAATTACAAGAGGAGCAGCATATGCGGCGCCCTTGACAATGCTTTATTGAATTGATTCATAAGAAACAGCGATACACACGCAAACAAGAGCAAGTAAATGTCACAAAAGCGACAAAACTCGACTCCTTTTTCCAGGGAAAATTAAAGAACATACACTTAGCAACACATTATTTTGGCAATACCATGGCCTGAATTATTTCTTTCTAGGGATAAATGTGCATGGCGTGCATATGCCAATGAACATCCCCTAAGTCCACGCAGGCCATCAGGTTGACGCGACTGACGTACGTACGTGAAGATGAAACGAAGGGCTGGCAGCTTGATTAGTATAGATAAATATGGCTCTTCTTATCAAGCGAAGCACCGGGACAAAAGAACAGGATCCTCGGAGTAGGACGGTTGCAAGTGCCGAGTAAGGTCAAGGCCAATGGCTCTAGAATATATTCAGGTGGGGTGACTTCGCAAATGCAAAACGCAGCGTCGAAAGCAGAAAGGGGAGCGAGGAGATCGCAGCAAGTTTGGCTCAGCTCGTCCGATGGGGTGCCGGTAACGTTGCATGCCTCTGACAAGGCAGTGGAATCAAGGGGACAATCACCGTAGTCCCTGGCAATTGCCCTCGCTGAACTCATAATCAGTAAATTTGCAAAGAGAAAGAGGGAGAGGAGAAGGGCAGTTGTTGATGCCATTTCTAGTTAATTCTAAGCTTTATTTATTCTGGAAATGCTAGACTTAGCGGCTCTAAGGTATCGGATAGTCTGCATGGACCTCTACTGAACCGGGCTAAGGCTTTTATAGACATAGATGAAGTACCGTAGTGGTGCCCTAAAAAGGTGCTAAAACTCTCCCCTCCACCCACCCACCTCAATCATGGAGATCAATAATTGCATCAATGAATCACGTTGAGATCTTCCGTCGTTAAAATTCATTCATTTTGAAAGTCCCAAGTTCAAATTTTCGGGAAAAAGAAAAAAAACAAAACAAAAAGAAGAAGAGCGGTATTTATGTGTAGAAATATCCTTTAAATTTTCTATGGACCATCAATAAAGCTATCGAGTGGCTCACAAACAATGATGCCGCACAAGATTTTGGATTTGTTTAGTATTTTAGCTGCAGTTTGCAAACCTGTGTTTTCAATTAAATTTAGATATTTTAATAAAATGAAAAAAAAACGCAAAAAAAAAGGGAAATACACCGTAGTTTTATAATTTTTTAAGGTAAAAATACTCACAGTTATATATATATATATATATTATAGTTTAAATATATAAAAGAGTTTTTTTTTTGTGTGTGTTTTTTAATAAGAATTTCTCTTCTTCTTCTTTTTTTTCGAAACACTAAAGACTATAATCAAACAAGCAATTATATTTGTTGACAACAAGTTTCGGGACGAAGAGTTTACTTACTAAAATGATAAAATTCAACTGCAATCTCAAACAAACTCTTTGCAGCCTTGTATTCTCATGACATTGCCAAGCAAACTATGAGATTAAATTAGGTTCAGATGGTAAGTATTTTGACGTTGATGACATTTTATCCTGTCGAGCCAAAGGTGTACCTTATATAATTTGCCATTATTGCATGTAACTAATACATATCTTAGGGATTCAATTGAGAAACAATTGAGAGGGAAAACAATAATAATAATAATAATAATAATCATTAGGAGGCTTTGAACTTTGTAATCAGAAGTTACTTTTTTAAGCGCCATGCCGCACATGCACTGCATATCAAGATAGGGTACTCTCGATCAGTGAGCTATTATCTACTCTTTCAAGGGTAACGTAGCTGCTTTTAGACAAATTTGACTTGAGTGGTCATTATTCAGTCGGTGATCCGGACTATTCTCATATCAATGATTTCACGTGAACACATTTGGCTTTTCTTTTTTTTTTTTTAATTCAATCTTTGATCCCACTTCGATCATCATACTTGTAAAATAAAAAATAAAAAATAAGAAAAAACCCAAAATTAGTATCACTAGGACACAACCTTGTTGCAAGACTTTGGCCCTGTACGTATAAAAAGAGTAAATAAATCCTTAGAGAATGGGAAGCCGGGATGCTCAAGATTGTTAACATTGTTAAATATAAAATTAGAGGAAAGAGGGGGGAGGTTGAGGAAGAAGAGCAACGAATAGAGCTATTTTCCAGCTTGCACTGTCGGTGTTAGAATGCAAAGTAAAGGAAAACTTAAGCAACTGACTAGTCGACTGTACCACATGACTTCATTCTTCGTGTGCGCGCTCAGAAAAGCCTCTGTCTTCACCTTATAATTTGCCATAATTGCCGTGTAAACTGTCACTCCACACACACACACACACACACACACACACACACACACACCAACACACACACACACACACGCCACCAAGTAAACTTGCAATGCGTGCTGTCGTGATCACTACTCTGTGATAAGTGGAATCAGTTTTACCCAGCGAGAGGAAAAGCGGGGACAGGACAAAAGGTTGGCTAAAAGGCGAAACATTAACTATAGCCAAATAATGAGATTTGCAAAGCTGTGCACGTGCTGCCGTGGTCAGATCGGCCCCATTGCGAATCATTTTCAGTTTAATATCTCTGTCGTGACCCATCCAAATTGGGATACGTTTTAAATAATGGATAGGATTATTTTCGCCTCATTAATTGCTTCCAATCAGTTATGGTCCAACACCCCCGTGCAAAAGATCAATCTTCTACTTGTCCCAACGTCACTACTCTATTGGAGTATGATATGCATGAAGTGTAATTTAATTTATGAGCCAAAAAAAACAAAAGTCTCAACAAAAGAAAAAAAAAAACGCAAAGTCTTGTACATCAATTCTTAAAATAAGGTGTGTGTGTGTGTGTGTGTGTGTGTGTGTGTATGTAATTATTTTTATTTCAATTTAATAAATTTATTAATTTTTAATTACATATATTTTTATCTCAATTAAATTTTATTTTCTCTCATTTATAATATTAAGTTAACGGAGTCAAATTAAAATTTTTTTATTGAAATTGAACGAGATGCAGAATATGATGAAAATAATTTAATTTATGAGCTAAAAACAAAAGTCTCAGACATCATGCTCAATGAGCGAGATCCAAAATATGATAACAGTGGGCCGTTTAGGACATGTGAAAAGGTTGTGTTTAGAAAAAAAAAAAAAAAAAAAAAACTTAAACTTATAGACTACTATACCCTTTTGTTTTTTTTTTTTTAATTTTTGGTCCTTGCCCTCAGTTTCATTATTGATGTATCTAAATATGCTGTGGACGATTTCAAATAGGTACCAATATGCAGATTAGAAGGGGAAAGAAATTGAGAAAATACTCAAATAGAAAAAGGATGAGAGGTTGATAGAGGAGAAAATAATGTTACCTAAAACATCAATGCACCAACAGAAATGTCCGTTGATGCCGGGGTGATGGTCTCGCTGGGCCATAATATCAATGGATGTCCTTCCACAAGTTATTTATTTATTTTCTCCAAACAAAGAGCGCCCGCGTGATGAAATATTCGGGGAATAAATTATGTTTGGTTTATACTTATGCAACATGTGAATTTCTTAGTCAATTTTGTCCCCACTCCGATCATCATACTTTAGAAAGGGCGTGTCATTGCATCAGCGGACTGGTGTTTGTATATTTGTGGAATCTTAAAAAAATAATAATAATAAAAAAATTAAATCGACATAATTATATTCTTATTTTTAGAAATAAATTATTTTTATAATTTGAATTTATGATCATAAAATTATAGTATAATAACATTTTTATTAGGTTAAAATTGGCCCTTTCAATCATCGTATCTATAAACTAAGGGAAAAAAAAAATGTATTTCCTTCTTTAATCACGCCTCTTTGGAGAACAAGATGGATTTTGTCTTGGCATTGGGGTGGTTTTTTTGACGGTAGAAATGCTTCTTGAAGGAGATAGGGAAAGCCTAACATGCTGGTTTAGGGTATGTGGTTGGTGGTTTACAAGGCTTATTTGTACAGTGTCTTTGATGGGTGCCCTTTGTTTGTAGAGATGGCATGAATAAAACTTGGATTTAGATTTTATTTTTTGAGCATAGGATTTAGATTTTTATGCTGTTCTTTTTGCATGCACATTATACAAACAAAACAAGTCACTGCTGGTAATACACCCTGGCCTCATGGTATGGTAATGTTATTATAAGTCACTGCCGTATTCGATTCATCCTCGTATTTCATCTCATTTAACATTTTTTTTTAAAAAAAAAGAAAAAGAAGGTCCGACAATTGAAAAAAAAAAAAAATCTCTTAAAGAATGTTACGGAAAGAAAATAAAAGAGGTCTCGAAAGGGAAAAGGATGGGAATTTGGAATGGCAGAAGTAATGCTTCATTGAATTGATCATAAGATACAGTGACACACACTCAAACAAGAGCTAAGCAAATGTCACAAACGGGACAAAACTCGACTGACTCCTTTTTCCAGGAATAGAAAAGAACAACAACACACTTTCGCGAATTCCAAGTTCACCCGTGATGAGCCAAATGAACAAGTGAGCTCCTGCAGAATTGATGCACGCATACATATGCAAGTTCTAAGTTACGAGTTGTTCCTTTCGCGAATGACAAATTTGGCAAATTGATAGCAATGGCGCAGAAACAAACACAATAATTCACGTATAGTTGTTAAAGTTGAGTTCCACGAAATTTGTATGCGGTGGAATCACTGGCTTTGTATATTCCAGAAAAGCCAAACCTATGTCATAAGGACACTACTTGATCAAGTCCATTAAACAATTTTAAAAGTAAAGTTAGGGTAAATTGAATCTCTACGGTTTAGTTTAGTGGTATTGCCTAAGCCCATTTATTAGGGTAGACGTGGTAAAAAAGTCTTCCAACTACGCATAAGGTGATGGAATCGTTTATACCTAAAAAGTTATTGCAAAAACCAATAAACTTATTTATTTATAACATTTTATATAAATATTTAAACCATTCAATTATAACTATATATTAAAAAAGTAAAATAATTCACTCATCCTATTTATTTAGTAAATAAAAATTTTAATAAAATATTCTTATTGACAAAATTTTCTCATACCCCCTAGTTATTTAGCATTTTCTAATCTCTCACTTATTGTAAAATTTACTTAATTTATTTTTACTCGTAAAATTTATTAAGTGTCGCGATTTAATACCATCGAGGTTTAATTTCCCTAAACTCTGCATGGGGCTACGGTGAAGTGGTCTGTGGCTTTTATAGACAAAGATGAGGTAACCTTAGTGCTTTACAAAAATGTTAATTTTTAGTCGCAATGATTTTATGAAATTTGTAATTAAATTATCACAAGATAGCTACCGTTTTGCAGAAACTGAGATAGTAAATTTATTCTTCGACGTGGCAAGATTATGGAACGCGCAATAAATAGATATGTTCCACAAGGGCACTGTGTATTTACTAATGATTAAATTTAAGACTAAAGCTCTTCGTTTTACTCTGTTAAATCTTGTGTTTTAACAGAACACTACTTTATTTTCATGCTCTTGGTAACAAATTTAAATCTTATGGCTTAACCGTGACTTGGCTTATCATCAGTATCGTTATTGGCCCATAGTTTAGGCGTGATTATGGCCAATAGTTGATGGCCAATTGTAATAAAAAAATGGTGAAAAGATATATGAAATAGATGCAGATATAAACATGAATTTATAAATATATAATTATAATTATTATGAGTATTTTTTTATTTAAAAATCTATCACAACCCTTTTTCTTTTTTTTTTTTTGTCATTTGTTTGACCAATTTTCTCCTCTTTTTCTTCTTAGATCTGCTGGATTTTTTTTTTTAATTTTATAAAACGATGTAAATTTTATTAAATAAAAGAGCGTTATAATCTAGAAGTAAACTAAGCAAAATAAATACTAAAATCAAGTAATAAAATTGAATTATTTATTAGTATTTTGTTTAGTTAAGTCAACAGCTACAAAATTAAAATTCCTATTAATATGCCCAAAGCACCAATTATCACTGATACAAGGATATTTAGTAGCGCCTTAAGAAAAGCCGTTCTACGCTCCATGGATCCATTGGATTTCAGCGCGTTTACATTTTGAGGTTTAAGCCTTTGAGTAGGTGAAGATTTGGGGTTTTTGTAAAAGATACAAGGGACACTGTTCCTTGAGGAGAGGGGGGGAAGGTGACACAAAGTTCACCAGTGGCGGTGTTCTGGAATTAAGACATTGGTTAGTACACATTAACCAACTATTTAACATATCGTAATGACATACCTTCACCACATGTTTGTTTTTCGTCTATTTTATTCAGCAGCTGGGAAGTTTGATTATAATTTTTCTTTTAGTTATCTAATTTTGCTCGGAAGATTAATGGAATGCGAAAGGAAATCTATCAAAAAGCATCTATAAAATCCTTTCGCCATTGATTATAAAATAAGCATTGGGCATCACGCAGGCCTATTCCCTTGCTACTGCTTGCTCTTGAGCAAGGATATGCATGAATCGCTGTATTAAAGCCAAAGCAATCCAGTTTAGACCACGAATGATACATTGATGTTGAAAATGATGTCAAATTAAAGCTCCACCAAACTGATGATCTGCATGTTATTAAGCCTTTCATATAACAATTCCCAGGATCTGTCAAAGTCAAAGCACCCCAGAAAAGAAAAAGAAGAAAAAGGGACCCAAAACTCCGAAAACCTCTTCAAGTTACAGAAAGAATGCATGTAAATAAAAGCATGGGTTATCGTAATGTACTTCGGCGAGACTGCAAACACATCACCCGACCTAATGAAATTTTCTAACTCCACAAAGATAAGAAAGCTCCGCTCGTTAGTTTCATTTCTCTTCACCATTCTTTGACTGGTGACATAAAGGAAATAAGAGGAAAATATGGCTAAAGGCTACAGGTAATGGCCGATTATGTCCTCTTCATGAGATACCCCAAAAATATGCCGAGGAAGCCAACAAAGATAACAAACATGAATGAGACACCACCACGGCTTTTGCTGCCTTCACGTTTCAGGAGTTCCTGAACATAATAGTCTCACAATTTAAGTTATTCCCATTATTGAGGATCATAAAATTAGAGGAAATGTACATTATAGATGTTCATATTGGTGCACAAAATGTTTTTCACTTGATAGTTCTGGGTACTTCACCGTGCAAGTTTAATGAGATTGTCTACTTATGGATTTATATGAGATGGGACCAAACACACAAAAAACTAAAGTTACACATACTTGAACTACAGAAGACCTGGCATTAAAATGGAATCACATATCAGTTACTCACCAATTCCTGATGAAGCTTGTCGTTTTGTTGAATTGCACTATTCTTTTCCTCAGTCAACTTTGAGATAAGAGATCTTGCCTGCAAGTATTACACATATATCAATGGCAAGGAAAATGTAAGCTCAATGAAAACATGGATAATATTAAATGCATTTCGTTAACATTATATACAATTACAAGAACACATATAAACAGCAAATATACCATCTGGATTAATGGCAAGTAAATCATATGCTTGATGATAACACCTGTTAAGTCCATCTCTTGTGATACAATTACAGCAAAGCATGTATATGCAACATTAAATGAATAGTTAAACCACATAGCAATACGTGTGACAGGAAACCACAAGAGAGTTCAAATGTTTAGAGAGGCAGAAAATAACTCAAACAGACTTTTGTGGAGTAATGCGGAGTGCAAGAGGAGCTGGAAATACAGATGGCAGAACAGCATATATACCACCAGACCCATATTAATGGTTGGCCATGAAGGGCTCCGAAGCTTGAACTATCAAACTTAAATGTCAACAGAAATACCCTTAAGGATAATAATATTACAGAGGAAAACAATAAGGAGATGTAATACCAAAATTTCCCTTGACAAGGCATCAAACCGTGCAAAAAAAGAACACTGGTTGTAATTCCATTGGCCAATCAACTCCAATCAGCCAACTATAATTTGCTAACTTCGAACAACGACAAACAGCAGGTTTCATTAAGCTCCACATTCTAGTAGGCAAGCCACAATAAGTAGATGCTATTAATTAGATTAGCAATCTACACCTGATGCATCATATGACAGGCAAGTGCTCATATACTAAGTTCACATTGTCCTCAATTAGAGTCATTTATCAGTTGACAGTGAACTAGTTCCGTATGTCGGTGACATCAGTAAGACAAATTGTGAAAGAAGCCCATATGAGAAGAAGGCATCTCACTGATTTGGTATCTGTTTATTTGGTAAAAATAACCATCACAAAATTTTGGAGATGGAAAAGCACCAAGTCAGTAAAGCATAAAAAAGTTCTATTCAACTCAAGAATTTCAATAACGTCCAAAAGAGTTTCCACTTTGTAGACACTTGAATCTTATTTTAAATTACAGGACAGGATGGGAAATTAAAACGATGGAGAAAGAAATGGCAAGACTGAAACCCTTCTGGGACAAATTTAAACATGGGTAGGTATGATTGCATTCAGAGTACCAGGTTCTCCAGGGTGCCCACTAGGGAATTTAATGAGAATTATGCATAAACAGTTGCTGGAAACCAAATATAGTCCGAGAGTCTCATTTGTGGAAGACAAAAGATTACAATGAACACATCTCTGCCTAAAGATGACCTCAAAGTTAAGTATAAGCAAGATACGCAAGTGTGTCCTGTTTAGCCCATCCCGTCCAAGTACCAAATGCTTAATCTTCTAAGCAGAATGGTTTACTGTTATTTATCCTTAATTAACAACATCAAGAGATATGAGATGAACCAACAATCTAACTGTGAAGATTATACAAACCAAATGCAACTTACCATAAAAGGTCACAAAAAGTATAAATTTGACCAGGAAAACAAATGCAGATTTATGTTACCTCCCCCGTTTTTTCCTGGACATCAAGCTGTTCACCAAACGTCCTTGCAGTCTGCATTCAACAACACAAATGCATATCGTCTCTGAATTTGGAGCTAAGTGGAAGTTGAAAGTTATGAAAAACATAGCAAGAGGGGAAAAAGAAAAAGAAAAAAGAAAAGAATAAGGATCGCTTCAAAACACTCACACTGAGGAAATCATTTCCATTCACATTTCCATTTTCTGAAACAGAATCCCTGGGAGAGGACCCCTCCTCAGACCCTTCCTGAACAGGAGAAGGAGGCTGAGGTGGAGATACATAGACCACTCTCAATTTGCATTCCTCCACATTATGCCCTGCCTCCTTGTTGAACTAAACAAACCCAGCTTCCATGAATAACAAAATTCACAACTCAAACCTTCAAAACTCAAATGTAAACAAACCTAAGACTTGTAATTACCATCTCTGGAGTGATATCCTTTGCAGTTGTACCTTCATTTGCCTTTACACTCTGAAGCAAAAACTTGTCCTTGCATTGCATGTCAGGAGGAGCCTCCTTTTGCGCTTGCATTGTCACTGAATCAATGCCAAAGTTCATTGTATCATGCTATGACTACAACCTAAATTGAAAATGCAGCAAATTCTTTAAATAAATTAAAAAAAAAAACAAGGCCATGAAATGAGCACCTATAATATCACAAGTGGAACGGGGCAACACAACCTCAGAATTTGGTCTAACACAATACTTCTTCGGATTCGTCGTTTTGACCTAAACAAAACATACTGATCAGATAATCAACAATCTCAAACATACAGCATTCATTCCAAATCTACATTATTATCTCGCATGACATTTGATTCCTAAAAGAACTCAACAAAAAAAAAAAAAACCCAACTTTGCAGTTTGAAATCTCAGATTTAACTTTGCAGTCTCCATTAATCTGTTTTCCAATGACCCCAAATCAAAGAGTAGAGACCCAGAAATCTTTTCCTCCAAGTTTCTAGCAGTTTCCCACCATCCAAACACGGAATCACTACATCCCATTCAAACAACACATTAACATACACACACACACACAGATTGATAGAGAAGATGGAGGAAGATTACCTTAAAAGCGACGTAATTATCGGTTTTATTTGACAATTGAAGAGAACAAGAGATCTGCTTCCTCAATTCAACTGATCAAAACCAATATTAAAAAAAGAAAAATCCGGGTAAGCAATTATTAGATCAAGAAAATCCCAAAAACAAAAGAGGAAAAAGAAGCAAACACATCCATTGAGGCTGACATGGAAATTTGAGCTCCAGAGGTTCGATGCTGAGAAGCTCTCCCGTGCTCATCTCGAAGCCTTTTTGGAAAATTGAACAGCACAATACCAAAACCAACAACAAGAGCGGTCGGTTTCCGACAAGCAGATTCGGAGAAGATCCGAAAGATACTGATAATTGTCTGGAATCCTAAAAAATAAAGTGCTTTTCGAGAAGGGAGAACGCGAGAAAGAGAGTTGGTGCGGTGGCTGTTTGTGAAATTTAAGTGCTTTTCGTTTTTTTTTTTGGTAGAAGGAAAAAAAATGTTTTATTAGTTAATAATAAATTAAAAGTGTTAATTTTCGTATATTTATTGACTGCCTTATTACAATTAGCCATCCCACTCGCTTAAAATTTTTGGCAAAATTGGAGAAATAGAGTACATGTTTTAGAGAATTGTATTATATATTTTTTGACGGTTATTCTTTTAGAAAATGGTATATATTTTCTTACAAAAGTATGATATTTTAATCTTTGTTATGACACACGAATACGAATACGAATACTGTCATTGAAAAAGTTGAGTACTTTTTGGATATATATATATATATATGCAGTATATTTTTAAAACAATAAATTATGTTTTCTTGAAAATACAGTATGTTTGATTTTTGTCATTTGTTTTTCCTTCCTAGTGAATTATCTAGATTAGATTTATATTTTTGGGAATTCATCCTTGAAGCATGCAATAATTGTTTGAAAATTAATTAAATGACCAAAATCAATAATGACACCCATATCCAGTTTTGTGCCTTTTCTGCACAACAATAACAAATATAAATTTCTTATGGATAAAAAAAAAAAAGATAAATATAATGTTCATTACAAACCGGGGCTAAAAATCAATTGAAAAGGTGAGTTATAGTCAATTGAGGAACAACGTGACGTCTTGCTTGTAGCTTGGTCCCAATTGCCATAATTGTTACTCATTATAATACGGTCCCATGTAAATGAAACAAAAATAACAATCAGTAAATTGAAAATCTACCAAACTTTGTGAAATTCACCGTCTTTACAGCTACTAGATTAAATGAAAAAAAAATGCTTATTCGACACACAATTTTGTAATTTGATTATATACAATTAATAAAATATATATATATTTTTTTGTAAATAAACAAGTTTCCAATCCAATACTTTAATAATTATGTATGGTCTAGTCACCAATGTTTTTTTTTTTTTCTCTAAACATTATAAACAATTTAGTTGAGCTGGATCTGATAATGTCGTGCCTAAAGCTCTAGCCCCGGTGCCTGTGCCTACTTGGCGGTCCAACTCACAATCGTGGGTTATTTATTTATTTTGGTCCATCGTCGCGTGTTTAGGAGGAGCTTCAAAATTGATGGGGAGGTACACTTTCTTTGTCACATCGGAAAGTGTCCTTTTTCTTCTTTGTTTTTTTTTTTTATTTTTTTCATCCTGGGATGATTAGAAAAACAGTTTTTTAGCAGCTGTCACGAGCTGGATTGCAACTTCCAACCAACTTTCTCGCGCACGAGAGCTTTCTCATAAATCTCGCCTCTTTGTAAAGCCTGTATATAAATGTTTAGTTAAACACATCTACCGCAATAGAATAGCCAGCAATGCCTGTGGAGGAGGTGTCTTAATTACTCGGTACTGGCAACGTAGGACAGGGGTAATGCACCTAATACAAGCACGCACGTTACCGTAGGGTTGTTGGGAAAAAAAGGAGCTCCCATTAAGGAGGTTTTGGTGGGATGTGGTTGAATAGAAAGCCCGCATTAATCTTTTAACTTCTTAGAGGGTGTCCAGGGACAACGAATAAATATGGATGAAACAGAGTTTTCATTTGGTCATAAAGTGCATTCAATTCATATTTACATGGGAGTAACGGCTGTTGAAAGGCATCATAAGTACCTAGGCCTTCCAATGTTCATCAGCCACCCCAAAAACCAAAAAAAAAAGCGTTGGGAGGGAACTCTCGAACAAGTACGGAAACGCTGGGATGGATGGAATGAAAAATGGCTATGTAGAGATGGGAAGGGAATTCTTATAAAATCAATTGTCCATGCTATCCCCATACATGCAATGAACTGCTTTCTTTTTCCGCACTGTCTCTGTACGGATCCGGCTCCCATGATCAACTGTTTTTTGGTGGGGCAACAAAGAAAATGCAAGGAAGATTTATTTGGGCATCGTGGGATATGATGACAACGTTAAGAGCAGACGGTGGACTGGGCTTCCGTGATTTCTCTAATTTCAACTTGGCAGTGCTGGTAAAACAGGCTTGGAAACTTCTTAAAAAATAAGGCTCCCTTCCATTAGGAATTTTCGAAGCCCCATGTTTCCCGAGACATAATTTCAGGGAAGCAAAATTGGGTTTGAACCCGAGCTATTTGTGGCGCAGTATCTTGGCTGCAAGACCTGTCCTTGAAAGAGGGATTAGATGGCTCATTGGCAATGGTACATCTGTTAATATTTGGTGTGACCCTTGGCTCCTGGAACAAAACGATTTCGAGGTCCTTTCGCCAAAAGTTCAGCTTGAGTTTGATTCAGTAGCAACACTAATTGACCCAGCCACTAAATGGTGTCGTGAGGACTGGGTTAAAAGATCTTTTATGCCTTCGAAAAGTGCCCAAATCATGTCTTGTCCCTCTCAGTTTTGGAAGTTCGGAAGATGTATGGCACCACGATTGTAATGGATTTTACACCGTTAAAAGTGCCTATCATGTTGCTCAATCTCTTGCCCAATCTGACCCATTTTCGGCCCCTCATCCTCTGGCAATGATGATCATTCGGGTTGGCGGAAATCTATTTGGCATCATAATATTCCAGGGAAAGTTCGTCTCTTTTTGTGGACTTGCCAAAGGTTTCCTGCCAACTAACATAAATCTTCTTTGCAAAGGGGTTCCTACATATGGCCTTTGTACCAGGTGTGGAGTCGAACAAGGAAATATTTCCCACGCAATTCTCAAATGTCCTTGGGCAGCAGACAAATTGTTTTTATGCTCGCTCGGTCTCCAAACTTGGGAGCTTCCTCAGGTAGAGTTTCGTTCATGATTCAAAAACCTTCTAAAGGAAGCGCCCAAGAATGTTGGTCAGCAGGCTGCCATGATTGCGTGGGGTATTTGGAAGGCCAGGAACTTGCTCGCGATGGAGCGGCGTGTTTTGGACCCCCACACCGTGATTTGTACGGCTTCCAAGCTCCATACGGATTTGACACAAGTATTGCTGAATTCCACGCGCCTTCTTGGTCCCAGGTTACGACAAATAGTCGGCAAGCTAAAATCAATACGGATGCAGCAAAAAAAAAAAAAAAAATGTTAGAGGGCGTCCCACCTTCTGGGCCACTTCCCATTACTCTAACCATTGTCTTTATCAGGCAAATAGTTTAAAGTTTGAATTAGCTGGTTCCCTAAACTAGGACAAGGGGGAGGAAAGTTTTGTGTTTGAATCATGTCGTTCGAATCATGGGCTTGTGCTTTTATCTATGTGCTAGAACCCCAATAGACTCGGCTATGAGAAACTTTAAGGAGTTGTTTGTTTCGATTTTTTAAGCTTGTTTTCACTTTTCGGTTTCCTAACAATTTCTATAAAAGTGTTGGGTAAAATTTATTCGGAGTTGTTATTCGTTAATAGGTAGACCTAAAAGTAGCCTACAGAAAAAGTAGATGTGAGTTAGACCTATTTCTTCTATCCGAGTAATTTTTTATAAATTAATATATCTCAAATAAAATTTAACAAATTTTTATAAGTAAAATTTCATGTAATTATTTTTATTATTTTAATAGTAACAAATAATATCAATTTAACTAAACACTATATTTTTTATATTCTAATAATAAAACTAATAATAAATAATAGCAATAATAATCGGTAAATCAAACATTCTTTACATTAATGGTTTGGCTTCTGTAATTAGTATACTAATCTTCTTCTTTTTTTTTTTGTACTTTTTGGTTATTGGTTAATTGGAGAGTTGAACTTTGAAGTCAAACAAAAGGGACAACCAATTGGGAATTATGACAAAAAGTGCTAATGTCTTGATGATTTAACAGGGCGAAAATTAATAAAGGATGATGATCCGCCCAGCACAAGTCCACAGCAGGGTCAGAGTCCGCGTTGCCAGCACTCGGACTTAGCTAGTTTAGATCTCATGTACTTCGGAATATAGGTGCATCGAGTTATGAGTCTTTTGAGTTATTCAATCAGATTACGAACTATTGATTGTTTCATCAAGAATTTTATTACATGATGGAGAATTTAGACAAGAGAGAGATGTTGTTGATGTGACAGTTATCTCAAAAACATATGATGTACATATAAGTTATTTTGTACAAACTCATATCAACAATAAGCGATCCAACACCTTTTAATAATAATATGTATATTTTATTATTTTCTTACATATTATTATTTATCTATTTGCATATCATTTAAAAAAAAAAACTTAAAACCTACTCTCTCGTCTTCCTTTCCATCTATTTTCTCCCACCATGTAACATTTTCTTTTCATCAATATAGGTTAGGTTGAATTGCATCTTAGATTATTGATCATTTCTGTTTTTGTCACCTTCAGTTTAAAGTTTAAATTCCTACGTATCCTCCAAAACTCCCCGTGTCTGCAAATTTACAAGCCCCCTTCTCCTCTTTGCTAGAGCAAATAGCCCCTTTGAGTCCAACCCCACAAGTACATTCAAGCTCTTCTGGCAGCACACGAGGTTACGGTCTAAAAGGTTGCGGTCTAGAACTCCCTTCCGTAACAAGAAATCGACATTTGAATGTGCTAAAGAGAAAACGTTCAAACTTCAAACATGATTGTCACACACCTTTACAACTAACAAGTTCAGATTCTCAACGCTGCTATTTGTTGTGCAAGTTTCTTCAGCACCTGCGAGAGGAAGAATTATTAGATTCATGAAAGCTGCATCTTTCATGCATTGGTAGAAATAGGAATAACCATGACCAAATTGAAACTCGCCATCTTGGTGTCTTCTAAAGCTGTTTCCATTGCTTGGAGTTTCTGTGAAGACCAAGATTATATATCATTATCACTAGTGTATAAGATTGAACTTACCAGAAACAGGTCATCAGAATACTACTCACTATGTTGATGTCTTGAAGTGCAGCTTCTAATGCCTGAATCTTCTGGGTCTCCAGCTTTTGGACAAAGTTTGTTTCTTCAGTTTCTCGTCTTCCAAGGCTTTGATCTCGTGCACCATTATCTTCGGCTTTGACCAGGGCTTTCTCTGAAGCCCCACCAATGTTTTCTTCATTATTGTTTACCCCCTCTGTTGCAGAAACTGCCTGCCAGGAACAAATGAAATGCCTATAAATCTCAGCATATGTACATGACAAGTCAGATAAGCAGCTAAATACTAATACAAGCATACAAGGGAAAATGTGGATATGTTTTAATGAAAAAATAAACCTGAAACATTTCCATAACTTCTGGATTGTTCCAGGGTCCTTTGTCACTAAACAAACAACCTCCATAATCGGAGCAAGTGCAATTCCCTCCCAGAAAAGTTGGCAAGTTACTTCAAAAAGTCAAAAGAATACTTATTGGTAATTCAACCTATATAAAGAAAGCTCCAGTAAAGTTAAGCATTACAGAAACCATAAACATTCACCTTGGATCAATGAACTCAAGCAAGTTACTTAGGTAGTTGGATCCCAACACCTGAAATCAAACTCAAGGTGTTTTAACTAATAAATTTTGGAAGTGGGGGAAACACAAACCAAAGCCACGTGCGTGAGAGATGTTGACAAAGGATATATCTTACTTGAATCTTGGCCAATGTACGTGCTTCAAGAAAAGCCCTGAGTGCTTTCCATAGCACTCTAAATCCGGATCCAGCGTTGACAATGAAGAGCTTATGCAGCGTCTGCAAAGTTTAGAATATGACTAACAATTGTTGCATAGAAACAGAACTATCAGTTGCATTATGACCTGCATTCATCCAAACAGTAACTAGAAATCGTAATTGGCTACCTCTGGGTAGTAGTTGCTGTCAATCTTCTGAATTTCCAGGAAGAGATGTCTTGCAGGCTTCGAGAAATTAGACATTCCCTATGCAAACGAAGGAGCAAAATTTTCAGGATCTAACAGAAAAAGGATAAGATTACCATATAAACAAAACTGTGTCACAAAGCTGACAGGCTTAAATAGTAAAAGAGCAGGATAATTTGCTTTCATATTCTTAAAGGAGATTAATCCCGATGTACCAAAAAATAATTCTTAAAACGATGCTTTCACACATAATGGGACAAGCGGATACAGATTAACATACCACTCCCTTGACATCCAAAATACTAGTGATGGATGCTATGTGCGTCTTAACCGCAATTGAGCATGCAGGAAATCTCACATTCATTGTCTTCTCTTGTTCAGCCACATGGTACTGGACAAATCTTTCGATGGTAGTTGATCGGAGCAGTGCATCAAGCTCTATCATCCCAACCCTTTCTATATATATTGGTCTGCCACATCTGTCAACCCCATGATATCCATGATGATAGCATTTCTTTACCTCTGAGTACTCCTCAAACTTAAATTCCTGCAACATGTTCTAAATCAGTCCCTCAATTCTGTAGATGCTCTGGAATTTCACATCACACATTCCTATTTCAAATCATGGTAAGAAACAGCTTGAAATTCACCTTTGGAAGTGAATCAACCCTAAAGTTCTCGCGCCATTTAATATAGTTAACAAACATGTCCTTCGCTCTTGGAAGATCAAAGTCCCTCATTCGAAGAAATCTAAGAGTGCAGATTATTAGAAGCACATGATGATAAAATCACTAATAAAAGAGCCGTGAATGCAACATCAAATGCCATTATCTGATAGAAGCTGAACTGCTCACCTTAAAAGAGTATGATAGTCAGTCTGCTTCCCAGGCAAGAGACCCTCAAGAAAAAGCAATTCACGGAAAGATTGAACAAGTTGTTCATCTTTTGGATCGTGAGTCCCTTCAAGGGCGGTTTGCAAGCTCTTGCTCTTCCCAAGTTTCTTTATCGAGTCCCGAACCTTGAGAGGATAAGTTAGCATTGACTTGATGCCTGAAGTGGATGATGGAGACAGCTTGTTTCCTTCAGAAGGAGGCAGAATCCAATGGGACTCAATCGGTGGATGGATAATTCTGCTTGTTTTACCTTTACTCAACTGAGAATTCTTAAGGACCGAAGATCCCTCAAGTTCTCTGCCACCTTTCAAGATAACTATCTCTCGAGAACTCTCCTTTAACTTTGACATTTGCACTTAATGCTCATATATAATGATGATATATTGAGATCAAAAGTATCTAACTGGATAAGGACTCCAATTTTTCTAGCTCAAAAGTTGGACTATCCAGTTTATGGATGATCTAGTTCGATCAAATTTAAGTAGACGCGAAGCAAATATGACAGATATTGCCGTTGCGTAAGTGGAGGAAACTAATTTCATCACAAATTGGCAGCGGCTAGCAAGCTCACAAGGATACTCATGAACCCATCAACCATAAGAACAGAAGTACAGGAAGTACCATTTGACCGTAAGTGGTAGCAAAAGGATACAAAAATTTTGGGGTCGAATAAAAAGTGTTTTCAG
This sequence comes from Bruguiera gymnorhiza, assembly GCA_020883675.1. Lineage (NCBI taxonomy): Eukaryota > Viridiplantae > Streptophyta > Magnoliopsida > Malpighiales > Rhizophoraceae > Bruguiera > Bruguiera gymnorhiza. The sequence continues at coordinate 978,779 of JAIRCJ010000197.1, read as the reverse complement.
ACCTTCAAAAGGAAGGAAAATGCAAAGCAGCGTTGGCATCAATCATGCAAAACTTGAAGGGTTGTACAAGAATTCAGAGAATCAGAACATTGCTCAAAGAAGGCATTGAAGGGAATCGCAATTGCTCTCCAACTTTTCCATGGAATATCTACATTGCCAAGGAACGTCCTAAAGGTAGGCAGCTGCACACGTTTCAACTTTCAAAAAATGAACTATTAAAACGACATGAGATGAAGAAAAATGACGCCATGACCCAATTACTAACTGCAGTCCGAATTATGAATACTTCAAATGATATTTTACACATCCTGCTACTCTCCTAACAAAATTGTTTGTATCACTATCGTTTAGGACGAGTCCAAACTTTACTTGAAAGCAGAATGAGTGACCGTCTTTTAATGACCAAAAATTTCTTATAAGTAAATTTCAGAATAACTAATACAATATTTCACTGTCGTGATTTTTTACTTAAAATATTAAATTCATTTCAGGAAATTCGGATTCAAAACCGTGGCTCTACCCACACAATCCCAAATTCTTCGTTATCACTAAGCTAACCATTGATGGTTAGAGTGAGTGACGGCCTACTAAAAGGTTTTTTCATTGAAGACGCAATTAAACATATACAACAATTCAACGCTTGCTTAGTTTTTAAGTCCTTTTTGGATTCATGAAGATGCAAAATTTTGCTATAAAGTCTCTTAGAGAAGAAGAACCCTATCCCGGACGGACATTGCACAGCCCAAATATACTATGAACAAAGATCCAATTTTGACGGCTCCGCGAGCTATCTTTGATCTCAGTGCGCAATATGCATGTGGGCATATTGAGTTGTGTTAGTTCCGAGGGCTCGTCATAACCGCATTCATGGCTATTTTCCCGTACATATTCACAATATCCAACCTTTCTACACTGTAAAACATAATCCTGAAAGATTTTTGGCAACATTAATGCCTGTGGTATCCATAATTCAATACAATATACATATCGACAAGAAGAAAAGGTAAAGCAACCATGCATATCAGAAGCTTGAGTCTCACATGATTTCCTCTCCATTTGATATTTAAACCTGGATATAAGCAACCTGTTCATGTTCATTAGAGTTCTAATTTTGATAGATGACTACCCCTCAAGATTAAAAAAAACAAAGAACACAGCAGCCTGGTATTTAGCTGTCACCAAACCCTGCCTACTGAGTGCATTTCTATAATCAAAGAACATATGATTAGTTGAATCCAAACTTCCAGAGCTTTGCTCCAGTCCAACCCATGTGATACAACTACTTATTTATGACTCCAACTTGCAAGAATGGTACAAAACCGAAAGACACATTTATGACAAATATAAGACATCTAGCTGAAGAATGAACCTTAGTGCAATGATTGTGGAAACAACTTTCTTGGGAAACAAGATTTGATCCTTTTCCAAACCTCAAAACGTGGGAGTTTCATCCACTGGAATGGTATTTTCTCACAAGACATCTAGCTGAGAATGATATATTACATAAGTTTGTGTCAAACCATGCAACAAAGCCAACTTATTACAGAACTAGATGAGTTGGGTTCTGGCATTTACTTGTTTAGCCATACATGATTGTGCAACTCCAACCACATAACAGTCTACCAATCCAAGGAGCAAAGCATTCCAACAGACATGTTTTCCAATCTAATCAAAGAATTTGGCAAACTGATTCAATCAACAAATGAGAGGAGACAAAGTGATTCAGATGACCACTGAAAGGAGATATGTAATCAACATCTGGGATTATCAAATGAGGGAACTCGAAAAGCAAAGTTCATCTACTTAACTTTGTTTACTGATATAACACAAATCAACACCAGAATACAGTCAATTACAGGGCCGGGTTACCAGGGGGTAGCCTTTGCATTGAGCTCCGACAAATCAATAATGCTTACAACCATTAAATATTGTTTATCAGGAGAGAATTTGACCTCAAGCATAGCAGAATACAAACTGTTACAATTACAGAAATTTTATGCCAACCTAAGAAGTTACCGGCTGCAAAGGCTTTAACTTCTCCAGCAACTTCTCAGCTTCGAGGAACAGAATTGGTCCACAAGATACGTATTTTAGATACTTCCATCTGTCCAAGTTTTTTAACCATTAATATTTCCCAATTTCTACAAGCATTTCAATGCACAGTGGTGGAAGCACATGGCAGTAACAAAAATTGCAAGAATTGATTAGAGCAATTTAGTATGAGACATCAATAACTCACCTGGGCGTGAATGGTAAAGCCAAACAATGAAGGTGCAAATGGTCAACACTGTTAAATGGAGGCTGATGAAATCCAAATCTGTCAAAAGATCAGAAGAAAATTTCTCAAGAAAAGGTGCGGCCAAGGCCAGTTTCACAAGCAAGAAACACTGAGGAAGCAAGCAAAATTAGCCTCAAGGTCCTTCTGGCCTGGGAGTATCTCAAGGATACTACTCCTCATCTCTTAAGTTTGTAGCCAGCAAACGCTGAGTACCTTTGTTTTTAGCTTTCATGCCTAGATTGTGAACCACTCAGCTTCGTGCACTCCATTTACTGCACAGGAATATGTACAGAAAATCCAAGAAAGATACCTACGATAATTCTGTCTGAATATGTATAGATGATGAGCTCAATCCTACAGAATGGTCACAGTACAACTGGAGATAAAAACTACTCATTCATTAGTTCATCTGCTTCAACCTAGTAGTGTGAAAGTTTATTTGTTTAATGCTTTAGTATATGAACCAGAAAAAATCAGCACGATGACATAAAAATATTGGTCAAACAACAAACCCCCTAGTTCTTCTTTAATACTTCTAACCTCTCACTCCCTCTGTAGAATCTGCAGATCTACTCATTCAAAATGAGTTCACAAGGAAGCCCACGTCATTTCAAAGTCAAGATTATGAAGTTTTTGTGAAAAAGTTCGAAATAAAAAGGAAAAGAATTGGCAATGAAATGAAATATACAGCCATTCCATTATTGATTACATACTTTCAGAGAAAGATTTACAATTCTTTTCCAGCCAAACGCTGGAAGCAAAATAAGGACCACTGACTATTTGCTTTTTGATAGTTAATGTAAACAAAAGGAATAACCAATTTCATTTCTCGGTCATTATATTTGATGAACATTTCACAATGAAGAAAAAAAAAATCTCACAGGCAAATGAAATGCAGCAATGATTCTTCACAAGAATGGATACCTGTATTCTTTTGACTGAGGAGCATCTCGCTGTAGGAGTGTTTTCCCCACATTCAGCATGTGATTTACTATATAAAACCAGTATAGAAAATATGGGTCACAGAAAGAACCGGCAACATAATAAGCCTGCCAGTAGTCCAAAATTAAAACCACATGTACTCTCAGGTCTGAGATTTACTGACCCAAAGTGTAATCTTCATCTCTTCTCTGAAGATCCCTGACAGTTGGAATGTGCTTCACAGGAATCACCAAGAAATGTCTGCCGATCGGCAAGATTACGAGTTTCCATTGTCAGTGGGAATTATCAAAAGAGTACCAAAAATTGCAGATTCCAAGACAAATTGCAACCATTCAAAACTCAACAAAACACCACTCCACAGAATAATAAATGAAGAAAGGTGTTTGAGTCTTTCTCCAAACTTCATAAGTAAACTCCTAAAAATTCCAAGAAACCATCAAACAAGTGCCGTCCATGATCTACTACTGCTAGTTTGCTATATCATCCATGATGTGAAATCCCCTAAAGTGTCTGCAGTTCTCTCCAAACTTTATAATTAAACTCTGCAAACCTTGAAGAAAAAAAAAGGGGAAAAGGAAAATACTTTCTGAAATCTAAAACAACTTGTCTGCTACATTATCAATGTCATTTCTATCCAATACCCAAGGGAATGTGAATCAAAGTATTTGCACCAACCAAGGAGTTATCACATGCAGAATTTTGAAGATTAGAAGCAACAAATCGTCCGATCCCAGAAAGTAAAATTCCCATCTTGATCCCCGTTAGAACAGCTTATAAGGCTTCAACCAATCCTGACTGTAAGTTCAAACCTCATCCAAAACCCAAATGAAATTCAAAGAGATAAAAGAAAAACAGATCATAAAAGTGTAAACCAACTGGAGATACCTGAAAGCAGCAGGCCTAATGTCTTGAAACGCAACCACCTCGTCATCCTGCAAGACCCAACTAATGAGCTTCCAATCATAAACCAACAATTAATATCGTAACAATCCGTTTGGTTGCTTAGGAAAAAAAAAAAAAAACACTGGAAAAATCATCCTATAAAACAAAGCTCAATTTTCCAAGAAACAAAACAGAGAATATTGCGTGAGAGAAAGAGACGAACAGAGTGGAGGAGCGTGGTGCCGTTGGAGGCAGGATCGCGGGCAATCGTACAGAAGATGCATGGCGAGTTCGATCCTCCCATTTGTCCTTTGGAACCGACCGAAAAACTGAAAAACACGCTAACAAACAATTAAACAAAAGGTCCTACGTTATTGTTAACTGCCAGCAAGCCTGCTTCTTGTAATAAAAATATTTTTCAAAACTATTCTACGTTATATTTATTTATTTATTTATTTATATATGTATAATAAATTTATTATTTTAAAATAAATATTTTTAATTTTATATAAAAATTTTATTTTCATTTATATATAATATTTGCTCCACTCAATCTTTTACTTTCATAACTATGGGCAGTCTCAGTACCCAAAAGTATAACTATAGTACTGTAGTTGCTGTCAGTATAAAGTTACAAGGGCTTGAATACATATATATAATTAGAAAGGGCTTGAAATCTTTTTAAAAAATTCTCCTAAAACTAATCAGATTTAAGTAATTGTTTATTTTTTAAAATTTAAATTAATTATAAAAATAAACTTAATTTAAATCAAATTTATTTAATCATAATATATCAAATTTAATTGTTTTAATATTTTTAATTAATTTTAAAATTCGTACAACTCCGTACTAAAATTTTAGTATGAATTTTAAAATTAATTAAAAATATTAAAATAATTAAATTTGATATGTTATGATTAAATAAATTTGATTTAAATTAAGTTTGTTTTTATAATTAATTTAAATTTTAAAAAATAAACAGTTATTTAAATCTGATTAGTTTTGGGAGAATTTTTTAAAAAAATTTCAAGCCCTTTATAGTTATATATTTGTATTCAAGCCCTTCATATTTACATTTGGGTAACTTTATACTGACAGCAACTACAGTTATATATATATATATATATATATAGTTTCGTCACCCTAAGGGCTTCTGTGACTCCAGAGCCCTGGCAGTCTCCTCTATAACTCGTATGATTTTGACTCCCAACTCACCGTTCCTTCGCTTATCCTCCACACAATTCCGAGCCATGAGCTCCGAGTTAACTCAGCGCATCTTCCAACTCAAACTTGACCCGTTCACCGGTAACTCGGAGTGGCTCGTCATCGAAGAAGAGGTAGACGGAGCAAGAGAATCAGATTCTTCTCAAAATTCCCACAATGCCCTTCTCGCCACGACGTCGTACTTGGACATGCTCAACGACTCGGCACGGAACAGAGCCTTCCGGCAAGCCATCGACAAGACAATAACTAAACCTTGTCATGTCCTTGACATTGGGTAGTACTAATAACTTCCTTGTCCTGTCCTGTTCTGTCTTTTTCATTTTTATATATGAAAAAAAAAGAAAGTTATTTTTGCTTCTAATTATGGGTTCAGGGCTGGAACTGGGCTGCTATCGATGATGGCGGCGCGTGCGATGGATTCCGGCGGTGACCAGAAATTTTCGCCTGCGAATAAAGGGACGGTGACAGCGTGCGAGTCGTATCTTCCAATGGTGAAACTGATGCGAAAGGTGCTGCATATTAATGGCATGGGAAGAAATGTAAGGGTGTTTAACAAGCGATCCGACGAGCTCCAAGTCGGTGTGGATATTGTTTCGCGTGCGGATGTTCTTGTGAGTGATATAACAACTAATTGATACTGCCCTCTTGTGGAAAGATTGATTCTTTGGCTAATGGGAACTTTGGTTGCGGTGCAAGTGAGCTACCAAATTGCAATTTTGGGTGTGTCTAGTAGTAAAATGTAGCATCTGAATGTTTCACCGATACACAGCCTTAATCCCAAAATTTGATTGGCCGACTACATGAAATTTTTCTGACCATTTTGTTCTAATTATATACTATTAGAGGACCTAATTGTTCTCAGTCCATCCTACCTGAGGATTGCCAAGTCACTTTCTCTCATCATTCTCCCGGATTTAATCTCCTCTTGCGATGTAGTGCATTGCATGTAGGTGGTGGCCTCAACGAAATTGCTTAAAAAATTCATGTCAAGAGGATTTGACTCGTTTTATGTTGGCCACTAACTTACTACAACCCTCCTTTATCTGGAGCATAGGACCGATAATGCTGAACACTGATAAAGGTCAATTTCTGAAGAAGTTGATAGTGACATGGTAAAAGGGATTCTGTGTCGTATAGCTGGTTCAAAGCTTATATATCCTTACTGTGTTTTAATTGCAGGTTAGTGAGATACTGGACTCATCCTTACTGGGTGAAGGATTAATACCAAGTCTACAGCATGCACATGATAAGTTGCTAGTGGAAAATCCCTTAACTGTGCCGTATCGAGCAACAACTTATGGCCAGGTACGTTGCTGGATTGTCTACTATTTTATCGTTCTCTTTGGGTTTTTTCTTGGAAGTTTTCTGGGTGCTGAGTGAGGATTTGGTTAGTGTTAGACTTATCTTCTTCTTTTCATGTTAATCATGGTAATTCCATATTCAACCGTTGTTATTTTCATCTGATGCAATAACTATGTGCATTGGGTCCATTTGACCATGATTGCAGTTGTTTATGCATAATTGATTGTTATGTTCAGATGAAAGTGCTAACTTAATACTGATTGACATGATTTTTTCATCGTAGGATATGCTAATTGTAAAAATCTAACTGTGTATATTACCCCCATCAACCAAATAAAAAGGACTCGTGTATGTGCATTGAAAATTCTGCTTGGATGGAAGACTAAGAGAAGCAAAAGTTTTCTAGTACATAACTGGAAGTCTAGGAACCGGGTGTCTGAATTTAGTTGGTATTAATCTCCCTATAAGCATAATAGTTGGTGATCAGCGTAGAAAATGGCTTGAATTCCAGTAAAATAAAATGCACCCTCCTGTAGAATCTTGAAGATTGCTAGATATTTACTTTTCACCCCTTCAGTTATCCGTATTTTGGATCAGAATTAGTTTTGTAAAGACAGATTCTTCAATTGTCTATTCTGTTTGTTGGAAGAGGATCTTTTATAATTCTGTATTCTTCTAATGCACTATCTTTTATTTTTCAAATATCTCCTCTGCCTCCTCCCTTAGCTGGTTGAAAGTACTGTCTTATGGAAGATGCATGATTTATATAATAATGAAGCAACAGCATTGGATGGAGTTCATCTTGTTCCAGCTGGTTTGGATACAATTTTGTGGGTCAAATCGCAACAATACCCCATCCACTTCAATGTACTGTCAAAGGAAATGAAACTGGTAATGACACTGGTTCTCTTTACATATTTCTTGGATGGTACAAGAGGTCTAATCCTCACTTTTTCTAGGATTTATCCAGCTGTCAAAACCCTTCAAAATTTTTGAATTTGACTTTTGGAAACGGCCAGACAGCCATAGGGAGGCCAAGCTACCAATCAAGGCAACTGATGATGGTAGAGTTCATGCTGTACTGTCGTGGTAAATATTTTAGTGCTTCTTTACAACATTTTGGGAGGGTGAGTGTCTCAAAGAAGACCTTGAGGGGTTTAGGCCACTAAAATAGCCTCTCTACAAAAGCATGAGAAGGTTGCATATATCTTGGCTATCCTTAAACTCAGCCATGTTGGTCTTCTGCACTGAGATCCCTTTTGTTGCACAATGATTGTTTTGACATGTGTATGTGCTTCAGGTGGGTACTTCAGCTTGATCGCGAAGGGACGATCTTTTACTCCACCGCCCCTGGATGCATCAGTTCACCAATGAACATTGGTGAGAATATTTTAGTTCCTGCAACCATGAAATATTTAGTATTTGACAACAATGTTGAGGATGAGATATGCAAAGCAGTTATTGAAAAGATGGTTCTTTTTGGTTCTCTTGAATCTTGATGTTGCTTTAAGTGAATCCTTTGATTATTTGAGGCATCTGCACCCTGTCCAGGGGTTGCAGGTTTTAATAAAATGGATACACATGCATTTGGATGCTTATTAATTGTTGATTTCTTTATCAATCATTTAGAAAAAAATGAAGAGGCTTATACAGCCATCGAGAAGGCAAACTGCGAAAATTTATTCCAACTTATGTTGCTTTTAGTACATGATGGAGAAGACTATAAATCAATCTCTGTCTAATATTTTCAACAAACATGCTCAAGTATAGTGTGGTTTAATAGATGTTGCAGCACTGAGTTCCGTTGCTGAGCTTTGTGGTTTCATGCTCAAGCAGCTAATAAAGTTGATTTTATGCTATGTTAGGTACTGGCAATTGGTGTGACCACTGGAAACAGTGTGTGTGGCTTATTCCAGGGAAAGGTGTACCCATATCAAGAGGTGAAGAAGTTCTTGTGCATGCTGTCCATAATGATACCAGTGTCTGTTATAATGTTGCAACCCAAGCTACGAAATCTAGGAACTATGACTTCAGTACCAGGGAATTTCACCTCACACTTCCTCCTGAACGACTTGCAACTTACGGAGACAGTAAATGGAGGTTTTCCATGCTGGCAGCTCTCAGAAATGCTGTAATCTCTCTTTCTTCAAAAAAAAAATGCTGTTATTGTCTGCCTATTATTCTTAAACGTGTCACATTTTGCAGTTGCAGTCAAGAGTTCAGCCACTATGTGTTGTGGCAGATGATAGTGTGTTCTTAACTCTTCTGGCTGTGCACCTATCAAAAACATCACGTGTGATATCATTATTTCCCGGGCTGCGGGACAGGGGTGCTGAATACATACAGACAGTTGCCGATGCAAATGGTTTCTCTGCAAATCGTGTAGAAATCATCCAGAAGAAGAAAGCCTTGACCCTGGATGATACCAATGAGAAAAAGGTAATTCAATCTTCTGTATTTGCATGATGTGCTTTTTAGATAAAACTTTTGTGTTCAAAGTCTTTCATTTTTGGCGGTTAGTGAACAAGTGGTTGCCATCTCTTTCTTTTCTCTTTTCTGCCATTTATGGTTTAGATGACAAATTGCTGGGTAGAAATTTCATCTGCTTTGACCATATGCTTTGTGGCTTTAATATTTGGTGTTTGGGTATTCTTTTGCAGGTTGATTTGCTGATTGGAGAACCATACTACCACGGAAATGATATCTCCCTTCCATGGCAAAACCTGCGGTTTTGGTATGTACTACTGTATGCAGGGTTTCTTTATATTGCATATGTTTGTTGACAATAAGCCAAAATTTTATTATGTGAACTTGTATATCTAAGTCACCTTTTCCTTGTTGAATTTCATTACAGGAGGGAACGAACCATGCTTGATTCCATTCTCTCTGAGGATTTCTTAGTGATGCCTTGTAAAGCAATATTGATGGCTTGTGCCATGTCTCTCCCGGTGTGCAAAGATACTCCATTTGGCTTAATTGGTTGCACCAGGTTTTGATGAGTAATGTATTGGTTTCACAACACTTTTCTGTGCAGGATCTTTGGAAGAGTCGATGTTGCTTAAGGAGGATTGAAGGCTTTGATCATTCAGTTGTGAATACAATTTTAGGGGCATGCGGTGAACTGCCTCCACCACAAGAAGGTCCTCTTCTGCCTTTTTTTCTCTGGCAGTGTGGGGAGATTGAGGTAATCTACTTGGACATGCTACTCACATTATGAAGCTATTTTAGTGTGATGCTTACAATGTTATCAATCCAATTGTTTGGAATGGTTTAGCAACTCAGCAAGACGTTTATGGTGATAGAATTTGATTTCTCAAAACCAATGAGTTCATGTCATGGAAAAGTTCAGGTACCATGTTTCTCCTTTTATCGACCGTAGTGTTAGGTAGTGCAGATTTTTGTTTCAGTTTATTTTTGTATTTTTTATTTTTATTTTTTCTCTACCTGGTAGGATTCATCCCCATCTGTATGCTATAAATGATAATTGATGAGTAATATCAATATTTAGATCATCTTGCTCATTGTTCTCTTGTCCTTGCATGATTTAAACTCGGATAAAGTATTTTGACAGGTTGAATTCTCCAAGCACGGGATTTGCCACGGCTTTGCATTATGGATTGATTGGGTGATGGATGCAAAGAAATCTGTAGTGATATCCACAGGGCCAGGTATAATGTTATTGTCACAGTTGCTTCCTTAGAAGCTAGGTAGCTACCATAGCTCTTTTTCTCACCTTTCTATCCTCAAAAGCCATACATTTTCATATTGATTCTTAGCTGTTCAATGCTGAATGAACAACGGAACCTTCATTGCAGAACTACCAAAAAATAATTATGCTGATAATTTATATGTGCATTTAGATCAAACATATTGGAAACAAGGGGTCAAGCTTCTGGCACAGCCCGTGGTAGTTGGAGTCCAGGGATCAAGCATCAGCGAGTGTTGCTCCGCTATAATTGAAGCATTTTTCGATCCATCAAGTGGCGAAATTACACTTAAACATTCTTTTTCATAAGGGACTGCTTCCAGCGATGTTGATTGTTTATCTAGACATATAAGTGCCTTGTATTTTTTTTTTTTTTTTCCGGTTCGTTGGTATCATGATCTGTGAACTTTCTATCGCGAGATCACATGACGGGCCGGGCTGGCATATAAGTGCCTTGTTGGTATTGAGGATCGTTGCAGATTATTGTTTGTTATTTCTTGTTTTTGTTGTCAATTGCATTGTCACGTCAAACTAGAGAATGGGACTCATTCTTTCTACACAATTTATTATTTCTTTATTCATTTTGAGTAAAATTTTATTGGGTAGACAAAGCATTTTACCTCAGAAATTTTTGATCAATACGTTATTCTCACTCATGCATCGCTGCCATCACAATTTGGGTATTGTTTTATTTTATTTCCTTTTTCCCATTTCTTTTTTTTTTTTTGAAAAAAAAGGATGGAAAGTTTACGCTGATTGTTTGATAAAATCATCTGAAGCATTTTGTCAATAATCATACGCATTATAAGATTGACCTTATTGTAGAATGATTAGTAAATCTTATATAAGTATTTATTTTTGTGTTGATTGAGAAGGGGAGTGTTTTTTATGTGCCGGATATGAATAGGATTATAGGAAATAACCTTATTGGATCTGGGAGCCCAATGCTGTCGATTTTTTTATTTTTTATTTTGGGGGGGGGGTGTGGTGGGCATTGTTCTTTCACAATTATATGGGCTGCAGCCTTATTGGATCTCGGAGCCCTTGGATTGAATCAACCTCGCAAATTGCAATCTAGACGCTTCATGATGTCCGAGTTATCAGAAATTGCATTGATGAATTGTATAATTTCAACCAACTTAGTAACTACTTATGGCAAGACAGACAGAAGCTGGGATTTTATGTTTGAATTCTTTTTAAAGTATATTTTACATTAAAAAACATTGTATAGACATAAATACAGTTGAATATAATATGATCATATTACATAAATAGGATTTAATACCATATAATATTCCATACTAGATAATGAAGTTGCATAAAAATAAAGTAGATTTTTTATGTAAAATTTATATAATATCAAATATTATCTATATGATATCAAAAAATACATTTTACATTAAAAAAAAAAAAGATAAGCATATTATTTGAATGATATAATAAAATACAATATAATCATGTCATATAAATAATGTTTAATACTATATAGTATTTGATAGCACATAATAATCATATCAATTCTCGAGATAATCTCTTGTACATTTTTGTTGGTCTCGAGTTACAAGGTCGGTCAACCACCACTTCTTGACCTAGCCAGGGGTCCTCCACCCGCTCGCTGTCTCCCTTTTCCCTCCAAATACCGAAATTGTTGGCATTGGTTGACATCAAAATGGTTGTCTTCTGACCAGCCTGTTGTCTGTTTATGGTGTTTGGACGCTCTAAAGGACCCATTGTTTTCAACCAAACTTCACTCGACGTGTCTGTGGCGAGTGGAATCAGAACAGGAAGCGAGTAGTCAATCTATACAAGAATTTTGGTAACGCGGCCAAGCTAACGTCATGGTGTATAGAAGAAACCCACGCGCAAAAATTTCCCTCACACGGGCTCTATACAATTATGCACTATTAAAGTGAAGATTGACTTTTCTTTCTTTTTTTTTTTCAGTCTAATTGAATTAAAAATAAAAATAATTATGAGGGATATTTGATATTTGACTCACATCTTACCCTCAAATTTTATATTTAATAACTCTTAATTATACTTAGTAATTAGTTAGAAAGTTGACAAACCTTTTATCAATATGTCCCACATTAATGAATATGAAGTTGGCCCTAATTTTTAACTTTTTTTTTATCCTATAAATTTTACTTTTTTAATATAAAATTTGAATCTAAGGTCACTAAAATTGAGTATTTAGATTTTGAACTTTTAACGACCACGCTCTGTGGAGATTAATTAAATATACTTAGTATTTAGAACTTCCTTATTCATTTTTAACCGAAGAATTTGAATGTAGATAAGAGGTCGGTCATGGTGTCAATGGTCATAAAAAAAAATAAAAAAAAAAAAAAGAGCCATCGTTGTATGACCAACCTGTGGTCAATTTTGGAACAAAATATACAATAATCTCGTTATACATTTGTGCGCAAGAAGGGGCTAAGAAAAAAAAAAATAATCGAAAATATTATATTAAAGAAGACTCCAGCCTGAATCTACCCGGCTCGACAATGTCGACACCTTCGATACTGCCCAGTAAACACCTCATACAAATATAGATTTTTAAGTTACGAGTACAGTCAAAAGGAATAAAAATTCGTAAAAAATTCTCTCTTTTGACAGGCAACAGCATAAAATATCTCAACCCCGTCATGTCAATGTGATTGCGTGTGCCAGAGGCCGTAGTTTATTTTATTTTATATTTGTTGTGCACAAGAACAAAGAAAATAAAAAATAGACAGAAGTATCTATGCTTTAAAAAACAGCAACGCCTTGTCTGTCTCTTTCGAAAAGTAAATCTGCACTCTATACAATCAGTGTTACAATTATTTTCTCATTAAGAGTATTATTATTTATCTTTTTTTTTAGAACTATTTAACGAATAATGTAATTAGTCGGTATGTATTTCTGGTGACCTCGATAATTTAGAAGCTAAGAGACTGCTGGCACACACCATTTTTGAACTCGTGTTGCTCCAATATGGCAATATGCATGCCCCCCAATTCCCATTCATCTAGCTTATTGGAAAAGATGACTCGGAGATTATATGGAATGGATACGTGGCGTAAAATAAATTTCTTAATTATAAAAATTTAAATGCAGATCTATAAAAAAGAATGTTTATTTGAATTTTTAATTATCGATATATTTAAATTAAATATATTTAAGTTCTTTTCAAAGTCACAGCTTCACAAAATCATCTCCTTACGGTCATCTGACTAGGGATATCCGATGATTGTTTAACTTAAACGGAAAGACAGCCTCCCTAGTTCCATCCGTACCCAGGAAACATTGGTTTTTTTTTCTTCGCTTTAATTACATACGGCAAATGTACTGATTACACAATGGTAAATATTTTAAAGGTCCTATTAGGTAGACTAATTTGTTGTAGTTTAATTATACACATTGAATAAAATTAATTAAAAAATAGCATGCATCATAATAATAAGTAGCATAAAATATTATTTTTTAAAATTTCTTTTTATATTATCTATTGCGATCCATTCCGTTTGTTAAAGAGATTTATCCAATGGATATAATTAATTTATCAAATCATAAATTTCCTAAAATTTCTCATTTTTTAATGTTCCCCGCTGGTTAGGTGGGGATTTTTTTAAAAAAATTTTTTGGGAACAGACGGCTAATTAATGAGTAAACTCTCGTTGTTATCATTATAAAAGTCTTAGTCATTTGTCAATGCTTACGAAGGGCTAATTGCTTTTTTTTTTTTTTTTGTTTTTAGCTTTAAGTACATACGGCAAACTCTTGTCGTTATAATTATAGAAGTCCTAGTTATTTTCTCCTCCCACCGTCCTGATCTATTTGTCCACTGATTGTCAACAGTGGTTGCAAAAAACTAGTGGAGGCCCCATTAAAGAAGCAGCCGATTTGCATATCCATGTGATCCACGTGTCCGATTACGGCCTTTCAGTAGGTGTCCTTTCCGGGGACGTTTGGTTAAGGGGCAGGAGCTGGCTCACTGCTTGACAAGCTCATGCTTGAGCCTCGAGATATAATAATAAAGACCACAAGCTTGTGCAACGGTATGTAATGATCAATAGCATATGCTAAATTGGGTGTTTGTTCATTGCGCAATAAGTACAATATCATCCATAAAAAAAAAAAAAATGCTTTTTTGGGGAGTGATAGGATAAAGGGTGTGTTCCTTTCAGCCACTAAAGCAAGCGAAGTTGGAATTTTGTGCTTTCTTAATTCCTGGATAGCCATTGTTCTTGCGATGCTTAAGTGGAGAATGGCATATCTTGGTCTTTAAAAGTATTGACATGGATGGATGCTACCAATTGATAAAGAAGAATCAAACAATACAATAAAAAAGAAAGAAAAAAAAAGGTTTATAAGAAAAAGATAATAGATACAAATTAAACAGTCCCTTTATAGGTCTTACTTTTGGGCGTGCACAATCTCGCAAAAGTAACGAAGTATACATGGACAGCCTTCAAAAGGTCCTTCTTTTTTTTGTCTGCTAGCGAAGGTCGCGTGTGACCTTCGTAACACTTCAAAACTTTTAATGAACAATAAGTAATTTAATCAAACGATCAAAAGCCCTTAATTAGTTAGACTCGAGTTCCAGTTTATTCAGACCATTAGGGTATCGTTAACTCAAAAACTCATTAGTTTGTTTCACATTTTGCGCGACACCAAAGAAGGTATAGACGTAATGTATTTAACGTATTAATATATATTTATAATTATGTACAAAAATATACAATTAACGGTTAAGATCTTGTAAATTCATAGTTTCAAACCAGACAAATTGTAACGACAAGCTTTTAAAGGGTAAAGTTCCGCGTTATATTTGGCTTGAGACACCCCAATGGCAGGAGCTAACTGAGAAATAACGGAACCCCCCCTCCCCCCCCCCCCCCCCAAAAAAAAAGAACAGAAAAAGCCCTATCGACTGCCGAAACGTCAACCGACGTTGGACCAAGCCTAGAGCGAACGCCGAACGAAATCAAACAAAAGGGGCGGTCTTTTCCACAGCGTTCCACGTGGATATCTCCTATTGGCCCTCGGTTCCCCTTACCCGGAACACAAAGGCCCGCCCCACATACCAACGTGATAAGAGTGGATGCACCAATGGGATAAGAGTGTGTATGTGTTTATATACAAGGTAGGACAAGCGCGTTACATTCATCAGCGATCAAAGCGAACGGGAAAACTAGGAAAAGAAGTGGCTGGTTGGGTGTTCTGTCCAACCAACGGCTGGGATCTTCTCGATCTACCTCTGGAACGGTATATATTTGTGTCCTTATTAAAAAGATATTCGTGTCTGTGCTTCCCTTTTCAGATTCCAATCTCAGGCTTTCTCTCCTTTTGATTTTCATTTGTGATTAGGCTTCTATATATAGAGATTTCAGCCTTCACGTACATTGCCATTAGAAAAAAGTTCGCAACTTCACATCGCAAACATACACATATCATAAACACACAAGAAGAAAAAAAAAACAGAGAGAGAGAGAGAGAAGAAAAAAGAAAAGAAGGAAATACAGAGAACCCGGTTATAGCTGAAGAGATTTTTATTTATACAGAGAAAAAAAAAAAAGAAAAAACTTTGAAGGGAAGGGTATTTGGAAATCTGGGGCAAAAGCCCAGAAAGAAGAAAAGGAAAAAGGGAAAAGGAAAGTAATGGGCAGTTCATTGTTGAGGTTTTTGTTGGTGTTGGTCTGGGTTGTTTGTGAAGCGACAGCGTATGGAGAGATTGAGACCAGCCAGCAGCTGCCGCTGCCGCCGCCGAGTCTGGAGGGACAGCGGCACAAGAACGCCTACGCGACGATGATGTACATGGGGACCCCAAGAGACTACGAGTTCTACGTGGCGACGCGTGTCATGATCAGATCGCTTGCCCGCCTCCACGTGGACGCTGATCTCGTCGTTATAGCCTCCCTCGACGTCCCCCTCCGTTGGGTTCACACCCTGTAAGTCTCCTCTAATGTCTTCCTCTCCCCTTTGTTCCATTTTTCCTTCCCCCCCTCCCTTTTTTTTGGGTTTAGCTAATGTGCGCCGTGTTCTGGCGTATTTTAGCGGGTAGATTTAGGAGTGCGGCCTGTAAGTCTCCTCCTCTCTCTTTCATCGAGGTTTTCTCTTCTTTTTTGTTTTTTAATCTTTTTATTTTTATTTTTTTTTCTAATTCAAATCCATGCCTTTGATTTTTGAAGTGGCGTTAATGGAGATATTAGTAATAGCTAATAGAGGTCTAATTATGCCGGGACACCGTCCTATGCTGGTATGCATGGAGATTCGAAATTGGTGTTGGCCACATGTGAATCGACCACATTCAATTTTTGTGTCCCTTGTGGAATACCCCCCATTTAAATTGGGGTTGGGGTTGGGGGCATGTGAATCAAGTGAAAAGTTATTGTCTAAGTCCTTTCTTAATAAATTTACGGCATTACCATTTAAATTGGGGTTTAGAACATGTGAAGTTATTTTTTATAGTATAATTTATAGTTTAATAAAATTTTTAATATAATAAAAATATTATTCAATTCTTGTTGGGAAAGCGTTACAATACATGAACATAATTGCAGACAGTATTCAATTTCCTGGTTGGCATGTGGGGATTGGGTAGGTGGTCTAGTTACACATAATTGCAAATGAGTGGTGGTACTCCTTGGTCTTTTCCGTCTAAATTCTCTCTTTATTTTGTTGTTTTATGAAATAGCTTTTCAGTTAGAGAAATTTTCTTTTGATAATAAAAGCTAGGAATGCACCCAAAAAAAGAAGAAAAAAAAAAAAAAGAGGGCCAGGAAATGAAAGCAAGAACTGGCTTCAGAATTACTAAATCATGTCAAGAAAGGGACATACTTAATTTATTACTAATTGCCATACTTCCAAAGATATCGCTTTTTGAAGTGTCATTGTTAACACCGCCTACAATTTTATAAATATATTTAGTAATCATAGAAGTCAAAAAAATGTTATCGCCGGTGCATACGACATTTCACCGGATGTTCCTAAAAAAATAAGAAAATATATGACATCGCACCAAAACCTCTTCTAATGAAATATATGCACTAAATAACTAAATTAATTCTTTTGGAGATTAAAAAGAATTATTGAAGTTCATAAATTAATTTTTATGGCATTTGTCTCAACTTCAGATAATAAAGTTATAGATCATATTTAATTTTGACTTGTAGGCAATAACTTCATCTTCGTGATAGGGAGACACAAAAAAATAAGCGAACCGCGATTACGAATTTATAAATATATAATTATAATTATTAATTATAGTTATGAAAAAAGATAATAGTTATAATTATGTGTCTGTAAGTTTATATCTAATTTCACTTGCTATTAGATATTTTACTTGCTCGAGTATGGCTGAACTAGTTCATGAAAAGCGTGTGGGTCAACGTGGTAGGCTACCAAATATCTGTTTTCCTGCAATTTCGTAGCAATAGGGTCCGTTAGCTGTCTCTCCAAGTACCTGTCCTGGTTCTATACCACGTGCCTGAACAACGTCAATGATGCCTCTAAAAAACAGCACAACTCTTCACTTGGTACCAACAAGATTGTTCCTGAATACTCGTCAAAAGCAACTGGTTAGTTGCATAAATAACAACAATAAGGTCTTATCCTAAATTTTACAGTTTTGTGAATCTTTTCTCCTCATTTTGTGGTGTTATGAGCTGAGTTTGGAACAAATGAGATGAATGCATGTGCGAACCAACGAGATGAATGCTGTGTAACTATGATAAAAGTTCCATTTTGTCATGTCTATTTTTGGGATGTTTAAATTTCATAGATGAATAAAGAGTATTGTCATCGCCATTTGTAAAGAATCAACCTTTTGGGGATTTCACGAATCTCTGGATTAGTCAGTTTTGGGTCCTGTAAAGAAAGATGCTTTAACTCTTATAATCTTGAGTGCATCAGGCATAAATAATGGAGATTGATGAACATGTAGAGACTGGTAAGTTGAAATGCAGTTTTATGATGTGCAAAATTTGTGAACGTTGCTCTTCTTGATGGAAGAAATATCTTAACTTGGTATCGTATCTGGTTCAATATGCAGTGTCTTTTTTTTTTCTCTCTTTACCCAGTAATTATTAGCCCATGAAATACAACAAGTGATTCGTCGTGTATTCTCTGGATCATACTTTGAAAGCAAGTGACACGTTCTGCTTTTTTTGGTCCAGGGAACTGGAAGATGGGGCAAGGGTGATGAGAGTGGAAAACTTGAATAATCCGTACAAGGACCAGCCCAATTTCAATAGGAGATTCAAACTAACACTGAACAAACTCTATGCATGGAGCCTAGTTAATTATGAGAGAGTGGTCATGCTCGATGCTGATAACCTCTTCCTGCGAAAGACCGATGAGTTGTTTCAATGTGGACAATTTTGTGCAGTCTTCATTAATCCCTGCATCTTCCACACAGGCCTCTTCGTCTTAAAGGTTAGTTCCAGCTGTTACTTACAGTTTTCTTTGGAGTTTTTTTAACACATGAAAACTTGAATGATTGGCAAGCCAATTGTCGGAGTTCCTCAGAGTGATTTTATCTATTTAAACCAACAATTTCCATTATTAACATCAATAGCATACTTAACACCAAAAAAGAAAATCAGTGGCATACTCTGGGGAACATTATTAGTCCAAGTTCAGTTTATCTTCTTTTTGAACCCATCTCTGTGTTTATAGAAGTTGTAGTTTTATTATGCATGACATTATTGAGTTTGGTATTTCAGCCATCAGAAACAGTGTTCAAGGACATGCTTCAGCAATTGGAGGCTGGCCAAGATAACCCAGATGGTGCAGACCAGGGCTTCATTGGTGGTTACTTCCCAGACTTGCTTGACAAGCCAATGTACCATCAACCTCCAAATGGCACCAAGCTTGATGGACAATATAGACTTCCTTTAGGCTACCAAATGGATGCCAGTTATTACTGTGAGTACAATCATCAAATTTCTTCTCCTAACTTCTTTTATTAGCAGTAGTTCTTGCATGCTGTGCATAGAATTGTCTTTTTGCAGTTGAAACTACAAATACCTGAAAATGTGCGTGTCAGTGCCTGATTTGTGTTTTGTTTTTGTTGTTTTCAGATCTCAGACTACGCTGGAATGTGCCTTGTGGGCCTAATAGTGTGATCACTTTCCCAGGTGCACCATGGTTGAAACCTTGGTATTGGTGGTCGTGGCCTGTTCTACCACTAGGAATTCAATGGCATGATCAACGTCGCCAAAATCTTGGGTGAATCTAAACACACTTCCTATGCACATATTCTACACTTTTTTAGCCAAACATTGCATGCCATTTTCTTAGTTATTCTGGTAACATTTATATAACACACTTTTGTTATGCAGTTATGGAGCAGAGATGCCCATGGTGCTTATACAGTCACTAGTCCACCTAGGAATAATAGCCGTGACACGTCTGGCACGACCAAGTATTTCCAAGCTTTGTTATCTGCGAACAGACAAGAATGTTTCCTTCATACAAGCTGGTCTGAAACTTTTAGCCATATGGTCAATCCTGACAGCCTATATACTTCCATTCTTCATCATTCCTTGTACAATTCATCCTATATTAGGCTGGGCATTATACTTGCTCGGCTCATTCGCGCTTTGCTCCATTGCGATCAACACATTTATGCTCCCTATGCTACAAGTCTTAACCCCGTGGCTAGGAATATTTGGAGCCCTTCTGGTCATGGCATGTCCTTGGTACCCGGATGGGGTGGTAAGAGCTTTGGTCATTTTTGGTTACGCGTTCTGTTGCTCACCTTTTCTTTGGGTATCATTAGGCAAGGTAATGGCATGTCTTCAAGCATCAGTTGAAAGGGAAGTTTTCTTTCCCAAATTGGGTTGAATCGGCACTGCCTTCTGGATTACTAACGGATGGAGCCCATTCGAATCGATTAGTTAGGTGGCAGAGATGGTCTTTTGATCTATTCTTGACAAGCTTTGAAGGCACCTGCACAGGGAAGTTTGTTTTTGCACGAGCCTACTTGGATGAATTCAAACAAGACGGGGTGTCCAGTTCAGTACGCAGAGTGTGGAAATATTGGCCCGTACGATGCTTTAAGATTGTTTCTTGAAATCCGGGCCTTTGGGCTCTGATTGTTGCTATTATTCTTGTACCTTGATTAAGATGTATAGATTGGAAAACCATGGACCAATATTTTGTGCAGAAGACTTCTTACTAGTCACACCCCAGTTTTCACTTTCACCCATAAGTTTTTGTCGCCATTTTCATCCTAAACAGTTTTGCAGATTGATGTAATAGCTACTCAAAAATAGATGCTCTCGAGGCGATGCAAACTTCCATTTTCTTGCCTATTTTGTCTCCCTTTAGTCGGTCAAAGGGTGTCAGTAACTATGATAAATGGATTATAATATGTGCTAATGCAAATAATGAGGCTATCAATTCGTGGTCTGATGGTGGGATCGTTGAGTTAAGAGTTGTAGTGACAAATCCTGTAACTAGAATATAAATATATCATGTATTCCATTTAATCGGTCGTTGCTGAAAACCATGAGCTATGAACATGACAGACCGACAATCTTTGCATGCACGGTACCCACCGTCAGTCATCACCAATGTTGACCCAAGTCCCCTCCTGCAAACAGAAAGAAATTCTGGGTTTAAATGTATATGATCATTTCAATCATCACCAGGGACTTGAATCAAAATTAATACAGAGAAAAACAGCCAGCGTACCTCTACCAAGCTAGACCCTATAAATTGCTAGACCTCCTCTTCAAAGTCACATTCATAAAATTCTGCAAAGGGGCATCCTTATTCTTAATGGCTTCTCTCAATTGTCTGTTGTTCCTCTGTATCTACTTTGTTTTGGCTCTAGCTTTGTTTCATGCACCATCTTTAGTAACTAGCTCTATTTACGGGTACAGGATCAAGTCAGTTCCCACCATTGCGTCCATCAATTCTAACAAGCATGATCACAAATGAGTAAAACCCATCGGCCACCATGTGATTACCATTGACGTGATCGGGTCCGGCGAGTTCCGGTTGGTCCAGGATGTTGTCCCAGAAAACAATACAGAAAATGTGCCGATACTAATTAGAGCCGGATACTACGTGTAATATATCCCTTTGACACCCTGAAAATCTTCTTCTTTTTTATGCATCTTGTTGGTCACAATGTAAATGTTATGTATTTTGTGGGGGTGCAGAGAGAAAGTGGCGGTGCCGGCGACAAAGCCGTCGGTAAGTTTCAAGGTGCAGGAAGATAAGAGACGATCGTTAAATGGCATGATAGAGCAAGTGATCATGATCCTAGTGGTCAACTGCCGCGTACTTACAGTGTTGAGTGTCCTAGCTTCTTCATTGTTCAAGCTCCCAGCATTGAAGAATAGTGCCAAGCTGAGGTTTTAGTCTTCTCCCTCCAAAATACAGGACAGCTTCTGTTACCATTTTCGCCAATTATTTCCCACCTGGAAACATAAGCTTCAAGGTACATATTACACTTAGTGAGATTCCAAAAATTCTACAAATTAATACCTTCTCATGAAAGGTTTGTCGAAGGGGCCTCTATTCTTCCCTTTCGAACTTTTTGCAACACAGCAACTGCTAGTAATGCTATTCAACTCAACTGAATTTCCTGAAATTTGTCTAATCCCATTGATTCCACCGGAGTGTTTTTGTGATTTATCAAACTAACAGAGTACTAAGATAATAAGATTGTTATCTACGTAAGCACCTTAATGGAATCGGACAAGTTTCGTGAAAGTCGGTTGGACTCTATGACATTGCTTTGAAGTAAATTGGTATTGAACTTCATCCTTACACTGCATTAACTGGGACGGTTAATTAGCGAAGAACACAGCTACAGCACCAATGCCGGGAATGCAGGGATGGCAAGCGGCGGCATTTCGCATATCCGGTGATAAGCCCTACTTCTCTGGCTGTTCGATTCTTCGGTGCACAAGAAACTCTTTGCGATGATACGGGTAGAGATTAATTCAAGAAGCGTTACATTGACGGCTCCGTGGACTTCATTTTTGGAAACGGCAAGCCCGTGTACAAAGTAAGAATTACTCTTAGTTAACACAATTACACGTACACATTTCACATGTACAGACCGTGCCAAGGGGTTGACTGGTTGGTTGATTGGTGCAGGACTGTGAGCTGCACTCAAATAGCAACAAGATTTGGATCCATTGTCGCCCGAGACAGAAAGTCGCCGTATGAAAGGACGGGCTCTGCCTTTGTGGGCTGCAGAGTAACAGGAACAGGTGGGCCGATCCGTGGACCAGTACTCGAGTTTATATGTACTTTAACGACCTGGTTGCTCACGCCGGCAATAAGAAATCAGTAGGCTGGTCGGGTTGAGCAGTTTGCTGAACACTCGTTTATATACATAAGCATGGACTTGTACGTAGGTGCTAGCACGCGCGAGCACATGCATAACAAGGCCTGGATTACCGTGTTAATTTTAGACGACTTAATGGCAAAAGAGAAATCAACTTGTGCACATGAAAAAGAAAAAATTCAACATATGTAACTTGTGTAATGTTGCGTCTTTCCAATCCACAGCCTCGTCAAGCCAGTAACGTGCTTCTAAAGAGTCACAAGACGAGTACTGGAATTGCCCTTAACAAACCACAAATATCAAACTGTAAGACGGATCGGGGGCCTAAACTTGAGCATTGCCTTCTATTCTTCTATTATTAGGGGAGACAGGAACAAATGAACCATAATTTAGGTGAACATCTCAACTTTCCACGGAAGCTTTTTCGTGAAAATACCTATGGAACAAATAGAAACAGCAAATGTTGATGCAGGCGAGACAATATTTCACATTATGCAACAATTTGTCTGGGACTGCAGCATCTCTGGAGATCTGTGTCAGAAATACATTTGTCAGCCATCAAATGTAATATCCAAAGAAAAAGGTTTCCAAGGACTGCTTCAAAGCCTAAAGTTGCTTGGACCATTTACAAAACAAAATCACAATAGCGGAGATACAGAAAAAATTTCCAGGCCAACAAGTTCCCTGACATTCAAATCTTAGAATTTTCAAAAAGAACAAAAAAAAAAAAAAAAATCTTGAAACTTGCTCAAGGTATTCAGAATGGCATTATTTTCTTCTTCTTTTTCTTCTTCTTCTTCTTCTTCTTTTTTTTTTTCTTTTTTGGGTTCCCCCTTTGTTTCTTTTTATGCAGGACTTTAACCTAGAACCTATTTCAACCCTCACCTTTGGCATGTGATCTGGTACCAAGATGGTTTGCACCAGAAAAGAGCCAGCCTCCTTGTATCAAACTAGTTCTAGAGAATGTTGACATTTGGCAAATCACATGATTTTTTATTGAAATACAAAGCCAGCAACTGACTCATGGACCTTGACTGCACATGTCACATGGTAATAATAAATCAACCAAAAATCTCGTGGAGGTAATATCATACAGACAGCATGCTTGGTGAGATCTTAACCCTCAAGGCAGATGCATTGTTAGACGACAGAAGGTAGAAAATGTCTATGAAGACAGATCTACAAATGATATGCACACAAAGGCATGTGTATAACTGAAACAAATATGCAAAGATATGTATACACAAACACACAAACCACAAGCAATTATGCACACCAAAAGCTAGAGCACTTACATTTCTCCAAGATTAGACAGATCAATATCAGGAGCAAGCTCTGTCACAATATCACTCGGTGGCTGTCCGCATTCTTGCATTTTCTGCATTAGATCAACAATCTTGGTGAAATTATTTGGATCGTTCTCGTAAACTTCATTAAGAACTTTTATCAGTTTATATTGGTGAGAGTAGCGCTCATATTCTTCTTCAGTCAAACTGGCTTTATGTTCATCCAACCACTTTGGGTATCTTTCTCCAATTTCCTTCATAGGTTCATGAAGAATCTCTTTGGACAAAAGTTGTTGCATCATAGTCTCCACGATGGATTCCATGTCCTAGTAAAAAAGAACAAAGAAAGAGTTTGACCATTCATAACCTTAAAATATATCAAAAAGCCACTGCCTTGAATGCCAACAAAACAGGAATTGCTTTTACAACAATTACAAAGAAAAAATATTAAAGAATACTTT
Organism: Bruguiera gymnorhiza; assembly: GCA_020883675.1. Taxonomy (NCBI): domain Eukaryota; kingdom Viridiplantae; phylum Streptophyta; class Magnoliopsida; order Malpighiales; family Rhizophoraceae; genus Bruguiera; species Bruguiera gymnorhiza. The sequence continues at coordinate 954,403 of JAIRCJ010000197.1, read as the reverse complement.
AACAATTTTTCACATAGCTTTAACCAAAGAATCCTGTTACAATCTCTACTGAAACCTAACCTTGAATGTCAATACAAGAGGAATTGCATTTGAAACAAATAAAAGGAAAAAATGAGTGCAGCACACTGTAACAATATTTTCATAGTTTTAACAAACGTTGACACTGGGCTAGACCTAATGCATGAAACAAGCAGAAAGAAGAAAAAAAATACAAAGGATCAACAGCTGAAGCATCAAAAGAGATAAAGGTAAACAAAAAGCCATTGAAAATTGCCTGTTTTGATGCTTAATCTCAATCTTATGCATTAATTCTTAACCACATGGATTTACAGACCTCAGCCACTTTTCCTTATCAGAGTGATACATCAAAAGAAGCCACAAGATTTCTCTTGAAAAGCTGGAGCATTTGGGATGCTAAACAATAGCCCATCAATAAAAGCCATAGGCAATTCTACCGGGTGGCTGACTATGCTCAAACTACTAACTCATTGCCTCAATGGCAAAAAACATGGCTGAACTGGTAACACCAAATTCAGTCTCTCCATTACCTTGTTATTTCTCTGAAACATGTTTAATATTTTTCTTGGTGAAAAAGAAGTAAAGGATGTTTCACAACGTTAATGAAAACCAAGAACTCCTCAGCTTATCTCTGTACATCTTAAGTCCAGATCTTTTGCTCAATCTACTAACCAATAACACCAGAAAGCACAATTGGACACTACACATGCTTAATATTCCACATAAGTACACAAAGAGCCATATGACCATGACTCCTTACTTTTCATTTACTATAAGGTCATGCAAGTCAAAATTTTAGAACTGTAGCGACAAAATTAAATTCCATTAATCTACAGAAGAATTTCTGGAAGATGCCATCGTGTAGCCCAGGCTTAGACATTAAATCTAACATATTGCATAACAATGTTGTGCCAACTGGTAGTAGATCCAAAATCGCTATTGCACAATAATGCAAAAAGCAAGGCAACACAGCAAGCTGGCAAGCAGACTTAACCCTAGTCATATCACAAGAATGTCCAGAGCTCCTTGACAGATTTCCATAAAACTTGTGCATCCTCAATTTATGCCCCATTTTAACACCCATACTTGAACAGCATCACTTAAATGCACGATGGAAATGTGTTACATAAACAAAATCACTACAATTAGCTAAAAGTATGACCAGAATATGACACAAAGACCATCCTGTCTCCTTGAATAAATGAGATTGGTATGAACATGCAGCACAAAGCAACCAATGATTACTTGATCACAAAACCAAGGATCAGAACCCAATGCAGCAGACCCTGAGCATACAAAAGCAAATTAACAGCTATCTCCCTTTTCCTGCCTTGGGTTTACAAGACAAAACCTTTAAAAATGAGGAAAAACACTTATAAACATATTTCTCTAAAACATTACACATCTCATTTCCTACAACTTTACTCATTGAATGAGCACTACTATATAAAAGTCATAAAGCATGTGGAATTATAGTAAAACCTCATAATCCCATAATCCAATCCAACCATAATCCAAAACTTCAAATATCCCAAACCAAAATTTGAATTTAACCAGCCTGTTCTCCAGATGAGAGGAAGGAATAAGCCTAGGTGCCAGCATCACTTCTAAACCAAGACCCCTATGAAGATCAAACCAATACATACCACCACATCTCAATTCACCCCCTAGACTTGCAATAACTCACAAACAACATAAACCCAATTCAAACAATTCAAAACTTATAATTTGCAAACTATTGAACAACACAAAAGTCAACCAACAACATAGGAAAGAAAAGGGACTAAAAATCAAATATACCTGTGAGCCAGCAAACTCCTCAAACTGTTTAACCCAATCCTCCACCATGGCATCCTTACCCAAGTCATCAGGTTTTGCGGCTGTCACAGACTCCAAGCCCTTGACAGCCTCCCGGGTCTGTTCTCTAAGCTCATCAAGCGTCTTCGCAACATGGGACTCTTTTGAAGCCTTCTGCTTTCCCTTTTTCTTACTTTTCAAATCAGGCAATCCCATACCCAGTCCTTGAACCCCAGTTGGAAGACAGAGAGAAGAGTCTTGTTCCTTACTCTTATTACCATCTACTCCCCCATCCCTGTAAACAATTGACAAATAACTAAATCCATAAAAAAAAACTAACAGAAAAAGAAAATCCGATGGGATAAAGACACAAAATTTATCATGTATACAAAAGAATTAGTGATTGAGAGATGGGGAGACACCTTTGAGAGGGTGCGCCAAGGTTGAGACTCTGGAAATCATCAAGAGCACCTGGAAAAGATTGAAACTTTAAAAGTAAATCCACAGATTTCAGAAACAGAAGAAAATTTGAGAAAGGGGGTTTAGAGAAAAGACCAAAGAGGCAAAATAACTTACTGTCAAGGAGCTCTTCCAAGTCATCGTGCTTGTCAGCCATGATTGCACTAATCTCTCTCTCTCTCTCTCTCTCTCTCTCTCTCTCTCTAGCAAAATTGATTTCTGATATTACTGACTTGTCTTTCTTTCGGTTTCTGGGTTTGGGGGTTTTAAGAAAGATACAGAGGCGAAGGAAGGAATGAATGAAGATGAATTGAAAGAGAAGGCAAAAAGCTTTGCCAAAGAAAGGCCGAAAGAGACAAAAGTAAAATTAATACTGATATAGTAGCAAAAGGTAAAATTAAGATTACAAGATGGATATTGAATTGTCCAAATGATTGAAAGGCCCCAGTAGCTGGGACTGGCTTTGTGTTCCTGAAATAAAATATCTGTCTTGTGATATTCTCGTGATATTTTATTTCAATTTGGTCATCTAGTTTGTTTGCATTTGCATTACAGTTTTCTTTCCGTTTGCTTTATTTTCGTGCCTGAAGTATAGCTAATCTATTACCTATGAAATTTTTGAAGTTCCTATTGACTAAAATAATTTTACCACTAACTATTGTGGATTGGAGGTTGAGGAATTTGCCTGTGTCATATAAATTATGATTACGTGAGTTCAAATTTCTACTAAAATTTTTAATGGGACTAAATCTATATCTAAGTATGCAAAGTTGTACAAATAATTAGATTTTACTATTGAATAACTAGATTTTATTATTGAATAATATATCTCTCTTTTTTTTTACCAAAAAAATTCTTATTATTGATAAATTATTTTAATTAGATATACTTTCTTTAGAGTGGTCTCAGAAAATTCACTCACTAATTAAAAGAATATTTATTAAGTTAATCTTATTTATATGAGTGACAACAAGATATTATTTGACTAATTAACGTAAATTTAATAAACTCTTATATTGTTTTAGAATCCATTTGTTCTACTTGTTAAACAGAGTTGTTACCGTTTTTTGTTATTTACCGATTGCTCATGAAGGATAAGTAAAGAATTAATCAAGTATGTGGCATACTTATCAGTAGTTTCTGTTGAATAATAAAATGATTGCTAAAACATTTTAACTTGCCTAGGATGTGTTATGTAAATAAAATTATTTTAATTTTTATAGTCATGATTTTAGAATTAAATCAAAAGAAAAAAATTTTCCTATTCACCACATATTGGCCATTAAAAGAAAAAAAAAAAAAGAAATTATAGGTAGTGGCTAGCAGGCGCAGTAGCTCTTAGACGAGGGAACAAGCAATCCTGCACGCTGCTAGTAAAAGAAAGCCTGACGGTCCATTGCCTGCTAGAAAAATGGAAATTACTCTAGTTTTTGTAATTTCTCTCTCCTTCCAATGACTTGAAAAAAGCAACAAAAAAATAGAAGCTAGATTGGGTCCAATAGCATTTTGAAATCTTCTGTAAGAGAAAATAATAGGATAGGCAAAGTATATTATTTGCTTGCATCCCTCAACTTCTCAGAAAATAATAGGATAAGCAAGTTATACCAAAAGAAAAAAATTCTTGCAACCAAGAAAGGCAGCTTTAGCATGTGTTGGGCCAGCTTATTACCCAAATCGAATTTCCATCAACATGGCCCTCAAAAGAAGAATATTGTAGAAGCTAGTGGCCAGAGAGACTTGATGCAATAATATGCTATTTGAGTTTACATGGAAATAATTAACGTATGTAGGGAAATGCACATGTCCCCTAACAGAAGCTGGAACAAACACCGTTAAACAAAAGCTGGGAGCATTTGATAATAGAATGACACTGATCACTATATTTTTTAACCACCAAAAGTAGAAATGTAACCAGAACCGTCCTGAAGTCCTAACCAGAGCTTAAAGAAGAGATAGACTTTCTATTATACAGGGAAATTCCAAAATGATGGCCATATATTCCGGCTAACTCAAAAAGTTGCTAAGCTATTCCAGAGATTGCCGGATTGTTGAGTTTATTAAACAGAGCATACTCAAACGCAAATCTGTAACTGAGAACATACCAACAGGTCTATTGTAAAATCCCACAGCAATCCTGGTCAGCTCATCTCCAAGTACTATTAACCAGTATATTAGATCTCTTACTTTCAAGCATCTCAAGTAGCATTGGCAGGAATTGTCTCTGGAACCACATTTTGCTTGATTTCTGGCTGTTTTGTGGCTGCTTGCTGTTGAGCAATATTGTGACTATTAGATTCAAAAGTGAATTGCTGGGGCATGAAACTTTGTAGAGGTTGAACATCCAAACAAGTGGTTGCTGGTGCAGCTTGGTGAGCCTGGAGAGGAAAATACCCACCTGGTTGGAGCAAGGAGCCAAGAGGACCATAGCAAGGCTGATGGCTTTGAGGGGTGACAGGAGTTTGGGCAATTGGATTAGGAGGGTAAAGAGCCTGAAGCCCCTTCGGTCCATACATAACCTGGTGGCTTTCAAAACGCTTGAGCTTAGCAATATGCTTTCTTCCAGAAAGATGCCGGTCAAAGACCTCCCATGTATCACACTTGACATTGCACAAATCGCATGTTACAGGAACTACTACTTTACGTTTGGGAGGTTCTTTTGGTTGTCTGGAAGTCTTAGAGGCTTTTAAACGTTTTGTAGATTTCCCTCTCTGACCATTCTTCATTTTGCGTTTCATCCCATGCCTTTTCTTATCCAACCTATCCATCCTTGATTTCCCCACTTGTAGATCAGCTGACTCCTCAACTGGAATTTCAGACTTTTCCTGTACATTATTTTGCTGATTGGTCTCCATTCTATATTCATCATTTGCAACATCAGACAGTAAGTTTTTTATTGGCTCCTGCACCTCACCATTTTGTATGCTTTTAGGCAGAGACACTTCTGGCTTGGTATCATTTAGAGGTTTCTCATCATGCTGAACCTGTGACACTGGTTTGGTATCATTTTGCAACCTTTCAACCCTCACCAAATTCTTTTTGTGCCGCTTTCCATTCTTGTGCTGCTCAAGAATCTGCAAACTATTGCAATCAACCCTGCAAAGTTCACACCATGCCATTCGCGGGGGTCGAATGTCTGGCAGTGCCTTCATGGATGCCAAAACAGATTGAACTGAGTTGTCAGGTGCATGGGTTGAGGGTTGTGCCACTTCACTTTTTAATTCTGCATCCTGAGCAGCAGAAGGTTTCGTACGAGAAGCTGCTGATGTTGCACCTTTTTGTTTGAAGCGCCTAGAATGAACCTTACTTTTTCCATGTCCTGTTATACGAAAAGGAGGGCCAGAGGAATGGTGGTGACCAAAATTTCCCCGGTGATGCCCTTGCAATGACCCACCAACCCTTCTACCACCTCTCTTTGTATTTGGATGCTGACTGGCCTGCAAAGTCTGACTTTGGTGAGTCTCCAGAATACAAGAACTTAAGCCACATTGTACTCAATATGCAAGAATAGAAAGGAGAGACATGCAACAAGAACAGACAACACAATTCCGCATGCCATATGATTCACCACAGCATCAACAAACAACGAGCAAAAATAATTCAGTATTCTGAATGCTTTATTCCTAAGTGCTTGCCGGCGCAATTAAGCAAGCAAAGAAACCTGTTTTGCTCCTAACTATTGCTCACTCGGCTGAAAACTCTGGTGGGTCTAAGAAAATAATTTCATCAGAGAGCACAACTAGCCAGATAATATTAAAACCATCTTTTCTGAAATTATTTTCACATTAAACCTCTCATTCTTGAGAACAAACTTGGTCTAAGCAATCGAAAGCATCAAGAAATACGAACAAAAAAGAACCAAGATTGTCTAATGCAAAATGAATCAAAACCCATTTAGTACATTGCAAATGCAACCACAAGAATCAGAAAACAAAGACATTTTTTGCCAACTTAAAGTTAATTTCTGAGGAAACTTCAGAAAGAAAGAAGTAGAAGAAGCCGTGCCAGCGGTCCAACTGGACCGGGACCGAAGCCCCCACCCATCGTTTGGAACCCGACCGCTGCCCGCTCGGCTAATTCCAAGGTCCCCGGGAAATGCGTCGGTCGAGTCAGGGCCGTAACGGCCGCAGCCGCCGCTGGATTAAGGCCAGCCGGCACCACCGCACTCGGCTGATGATGGTACTGTTGCCCCTGAGCCGATGCGGCGGCCCCATCAGAATCCGACGTTTGTGGGGCTGCTCCCACTGGCGCCGATAGACCGCCGCGTAGATGGTGATGGTGATGTGGAGGTGGCTGATAGAACGCCGCGTAGTCCGCTTGATAATAATAGCAATGATGGTGTTGTTGTAGCTGATATTGAGATTGTGTGTGTTGTTGTCGAGGAAATTGCCGGAAATACGAATAATGAAATTGATCAAATGATTGCTGTTGTTGGGTTTGTGATGGGTTGTAATAAAATTCTTGATCTTTGGATTGTTGTTCAAATTGTTGTTGTCGGATGAGCTTCTGCTTATCGCCTTCAGGAAGAGATGAGACGTCCATGTTTTTTTTTTTTTTTATTATAAATCTTTGGTCGTGCTTTTTAAAGGTTTATGCGTGAGCTTTTAACAGTGAGGGTGGTCCACCATGGGTATGGACAGGCAAGAATTGAGGAAAGATGGGGGGTGCCTGTGCTGTAATCGTACACTTGTACTCCCTCTTCTTCTGCATTTTGTAGCTGGTACATGAGGTGCAACGATAAAATTAGTTCAGGGACTGGATTTGAGTTTTCCTTTTTTTTTTCTTTTTGTTTATAAGCCTTTTTATAACCCATACAAAAAAAAAAAAAAAGGAAAAAAGAGGCCAGGGATCACACTTCGCATAATTATTATAATTATTATTAGGGGTATCTTACGAATTTTTTAATATATAATCTTAGGTAATAATGGACACGTGAAGTTAACCACCAAGCTCTGAAAAAACAAAAATCGCGAAATGATGAAGAAATATATGTCCCTTACATAAGAGCTACTCATAAAACACGTTAATAGAGTTTTAAGTAAATCTGTTTCTCTGCAAGTTATCTTCGATATTGCCAACTTGTCATGATCCTTACCCAAGCCCCAGGAAAGAAGGCCCAAAGTGACACGTGTTTAGCTTTGGAGCCTTGTACAACAAATGAGAAGGTCTGCCTGTAATAGAACCCATAGATTGGAGGATTGACTTTGGTCTGATGAATGCAGTAAGCCCCATAATCTGAGAGCAGAGATCCCACAACACAATAACAGCAGTGGCAAAGAGCAGCCTTCAAGGAGGCAGGGCCAATATTTGAAAGTTGATCGGGCCGAGAACCGGCCCCCAGCTGCGTGATATAATTCGTAGCGTCATAGGTCATTCAAGACAACACAACCCCAAAACAGAGCACAGCTAGGCGTAAAAGGTTTTAGTTCACAGCTGGAACTCCGGAACTCCGTCTTTTGGCTACCGTAAGGCCAATACTTTGAAGCATTCATGGGGGTACAATTTGAACAAGAACATTTTATTTCTTTCGCAAATAAGTACACTTTGTCTACCCCTTGGGAGTTATCTTTAACAGGCTTTCTTCTATCAATCGCATTGAACATTTCCTCTTTTCAACAAATGAATAAATGCACTAACTGTACAATGGATTGGAGCCCTTGCTGTCTTCCTCTCAAAGCTTAAAAAACCAGCTCCTCAACCATTAGATGGTGGCACTTCCTGCAGCATTTGGATAACACCTGTGCTTAAAATTATGGTATATTATATGCCATCCAAATTTCTGACATGCTCTTAAAAGGATGGAGAAGTACTGGAAATCTCACCCAAACCCCCCCCCCAAAAAAAAGCATTTTCTGCTTTCTCATATGGAACCCAACTCTGGGGCACCACTGATTGTGTGTGGTTCCCACTGGGAAAGACCATGCCCATCCCAAGTATTGTGTGCTGAGCACAAAGAGCAAAACTTGGTATATATACATCTTCATTACTCAGACTTACTCAGACTAAAGTTCCACTTCGTGAAGGTCATCCCCAAAACTGCCACCATTAGCTGCTGTATGTGTCATTGATGGGTCATTGGCCATAAAAGATGATGGAGGCATGGCAAGTGCCTCTCCTAAAGTCTTGGTTTCTGCCATCCTACGAGAACTAAATGAATCACTGAAGCTCCCACTCCATGATGCTGTTCGTCGCGAGTGAGATGAAATGGGTTGATTGCCATTTGGAATCTTGCCTTTTCTTGTGATGTTATCCATGCTTGAGAATCTTTGCATAGGCATTGATGATGAAGGTATTGGAGCATGAAGAGACTCATTTGAAGCTGATGTTGAAAGACTTTCAGTTGTTCCAGGTTCTCTAACATTTTCTGACAAGGTTTCCATTAAATTTACACCCAATGGTACGGTTGTGGGAACAAAGAACTTTTGATTGGCCACAACTGGAGGTTTGGCAGATGGAACAGTGGATGACTGGAACAAGTTTGCTGAGCTCCCTCCACCCTTGTTGAATGTGTCAACGTACCTGTTAAACAACCACAAAGTTCACCCTATCAACAATTTGATTGCACTATTCATTTTGCTGATTAACAAACAGAGCCCAGTGATTCATCCTGAAACTGAAAAAGTGATATAATTATTCCACACGAGATATTATTACGAGTTTTTGCCTCAGTGCTTCACTGGGTAACAAGATAAATCTTGAAGAATCTCTCCCTCTTAAGTTCCAGGATAAACAAACCAGATCCATAATTTCAAACGGTGAATTAACTTCTTTATATCTATAACAGGCTATCTATAATAACAACGTGCAATCCCGAGGCAAGTCAGTCTTGTGAAAGAAACAAGCCAGTAGTTTGATAACATTTTTCTATCAATAAATGCACCACCAATGTGGGCACAGCCACCAAAGTAGCCAGGTCCAGAGTCATGTTAAGTCAGGTCCACTCTATTTACAGGCGAGGATATGTAATTTGTCTTAGAAGAGGAAAGCTGAGAAACTTAATCCTAAGAGATTGTAACTCATAGAAGAAACTGAGCGTTCTGATGAATTAATGATACTTACAGAACATATTGACATCCTAAGCATTCGAAAATTGTGTGAAGGTAAGTAACAAAAAGGTCCAAAGGTGCTCACCAAATAACCTTTGCCCTCTCCCGATCAATATTTGTAACATATATAGTTTGGCACATATTTTAAGCTTATTTCTTAGTATTCAAGGCAACACAGAAAAGAGAGAAGACTTCTCAATTACCTTGCTCGTACACCCATCCGCCCACGTGCTGAGAATTGATTTGAACTGGCTGGAATAGGTGGAGTTCCCATTGGACTCTGAATTTTTGGTCTCCCGTTAGTGGGAGAGGAATCACTTTTTAATGCAGATTTCAAGTTGTAGTCAGGCATTCCATTCTGGAAGGCTGAAGTTGTAGGAGGGGGTGGCAAGGCAGCTTCTTTGGCTGGGGGTTCAGCACCTTCCTCTACCCATCTCTTGAGTTTTTCATCATAATAAAATTTATTCGTTTCACCTAGTTTTGCCTTAGGTCACAAACCAAAAAAATAATCAACTGACAGGTTACTGAAGCATGAATGGGATCTTTTCAAGAAAGTGCAACAGAAAAGCAAATGATAAGACATCCATCCACCTGTCGGTCAGAACGAGGCCTTAATACTAGCCCCACAGTCTTTTGCAAAAGCTGTGAGCCAAAACTAAACCGGCCAAGGCGAGATCCCCTCACTGAACTTGGTGTCTTGCCTTGTGCACTGGATGATGTTCCATCCTTTGATGAATCAACCTGATTGTACCCCAAGTCAGCAAGGCCCCACAAACTTTGTGCAGGATAATGGAAAAGTACCAGGAAGTTATCTTAGGGATATGGAATTATCAATTTGGAGATATTTACAAACCGGGCTTGGGCTTCTACCAAAATCTGGCTCTGAAACACTTCTATTTTGCATTGTCATTCTGTTCCCATCAGCTGCCCATTCACTTATTGGTTCCATTGAAGCAGATGTTAATGATGACATTGCCATTGTTGACTGACTAGCAGATACTCGAGGAGCAATGGGCTGCTCATAATGCCCGTTGCCTTGCATACTTCCATGTGATGCTGATGGTCCAGGTGGTGGCAGACCCCCAACAACACGGTGTGCAGTACTATCAAAAAAAGTGAGTAACTTGCCTACCAACTTTGCTGGAGCCAAATTTGCAGCATATCCACCCTGAAAATAGAGTACCCGTTGTGAGCCAAAAAATAAGGATATTGACAAAGATACTCACTACATGATAGAGAAATACCTGTTGATGGCCCCTGATCCTCTCCTCAAGGGATAAAACTAACTGTTTCCATGTTTCTACCTCAGGAGCTCGACCAGTTTTCAGAGATTTTAATAAGGCCTGACAGTACCTGAATTGACTAATCAGGGTGAGAAGAAGAAAAGTTGCATGATAAATGTCAATAATTATTCTGCCCACTTACTTCAATGAATCAGAAACTTTGCCCACTTCAGCCAGCATACACGCATATATGAACTTATATGGCTGAAAAGGGAGAAGGATAAACTGGGAGTTTCCAAGCACCTTTGAGTATTCATACAACTCCGTTCTCTGTCCATACACCCATTCAGTAAGTTCCATAACTTTTTTCTTCATATTTTTTTATAATTTAAAATGAGCATCTACCAATTATTTCTAAAGCTAAGGAATGTTTTGTTATAGAGGGAGAGCAAGAGAGAAAAGGGGAGCGAGGAGGCTGAAGTTTACCACCACCAGAAAATTCAAAGATTTTGCCATTATGAATGTTTCAACCACAAATATGCATTAGAAGCAAGACTTGCAAAATAATCAAATCTGATTGGTAAGAACCTGAATAGCTTCTGGGCTGGTAAATGTCCGGGGATGCTTTAAGTGATCTGCTCCAATAAGGCATAATCTTGCACTATCTGAATATGACTCAAAGTTTGCTTCTGCGACCAAATAGCAGATGTGTGCAGCAGCAATCTGAGAAGTTACTCTCAAGTAAGTTTCAGGAACAAAAACTTCAATAGAATGTTGGTAATAAATAACACAGAAAGACAGGTTACCTCACTTCTATCCTTCCATAAACAATCCCCAAGATGTATAATAACAAGCTCATCACCTTTTGTTCTGTTTGCAGTTATTACAGCCAAATTTTCCTCCCAACCGTCAAGCATGCCATTTGTCCCAAGCTGTAGTTAATCACAACCAAAAGGTGATAAATAGGCCAATGCTTCAGTAAACTGAATTTTTTCCTGCTTCTTTTTTGGATGGAAAAGTAAAAATGAAAAATATTGTTGTTTAAAGATAAAAAAATATTGTTGCTTGAAAAAAGTAAATTTACAGGGAAAAAGAGACTGAAAGAAGATGTTGTTGGTGGCATTACAGCCATCTACAGGCCTATGCATACAATATCCTGTACAAAAGAACAGGAAGAAGGAAACCATTTTTCTAACATGAAAGAAAATATGTAGCTATTACATAGAAACCATGCAGAGCACACTAGGCATATCATCTAGGTGGCTTATAGATAAGCCTCTGCCATTCAGCTTTGTTCCTCTAAGAAACTTTATGCTCAACACAAAATGTGATGCAGATCATAATAATAATAAGAAATATCACAAGAAATATTTAAGACAGTTTAGGAGTGATAATTATGATATTATCCCATTTAGATATTATCCTGTATAGCTTTATAATCATTTCCTTTTTAGTCCTTTTAGCTATTTTTATAAGTTGGGTTTATGCCATTTAGTCCTTTTAGCTATTTTTATAAGTTGGGTTTATGCCATTTCATTAGACAGGCTTGTTATGAATATTGATAGTGACAACTGACTATTGAATTTTAGTGAGCGTTGATTCCCATTGCTTTATCTTTTGCAGGCAGATTCCATTGTTTTATCTTTAGTGGGTTAATTACCGTTGTGTTTGTTATTTTTACTCATTGTTTTTCCTTCTGGTTCCCTGTCCTACTAAAGATTTGTCTTTCCCAAATTCTGTATAAAATTTGATTTCTCAAAGGAAACAAAATATGAGATGAACATTAGTATTTCATCCAGAAAAATAATGTAGCAAAAGAAAACTCTATGCATCGAACATCACCTGCAAAGGCTGTGGAGACACATTTACAGCACTGGGAAAGCCACTGACAGCAGTAGTGGCTGCAGCAAATACATCTGCTGGTTGTCCTGCGATTAGAAGGCATAATGTTCGCAAAGGTGATCCTGCTACCAGCTGTCGAATTGCCATTTGCTTGACGGTATCAACATAGAACTGCATTTATGCAAGGCCATCATATGGCCCCCATGAGGTGCAGAGAGAAAGAGAGAGAGAGAAAAGGCAACTTGTAGTAGTCTTTCTCAATTTTTTTTTTTTTTTAAAAGGAAGTATGAAACAATCTAAGAAAAAGATATCAAAGTGAAATGGACAAAAGACCTGATCACCAAGCTGTGAGGCAAGGACAAGTGCAGGTCCCCATAACTGGCCTTCTTGTGCACATTGTAGAGCCTCTTTTTTCCTACCAGAAACCAGGAGATTCTGGACCTCAGAAGCAGTTTCCTAGAACATACATCAAAATCATTTAGAAAATGGTTGCAGTCCTATACAACAGGAAAAGATTGCAGACATATATGGATACCTGAACCTGTCCTTCAGAAGGAAAACTCTGCAAGCATTGGCTGAGAACACCATACTCGCTGAATTGTGCGTCATTCCTCTTAGCAGATGCAAAAAGTTTTGCAACTGCTGATTCTGGAGCATCGCTCTCCTATGAAAATGTAAACACAAAAGTAATTCAGAAATCAAACAGTTTGCCTCAAAACCACTTTAAAATAATACTTGAGATAGAGGAAGGTATGGGATTTGAACTCAAAGGTGCACAACCAAACTGAGAAAGTAAATATAAAATTCTCAAAAGACTTAGAATGCAAAAGGCACAACATTTTGGAGGTGGAGGAACCAAATCCAAAAACACCACCACAACCATATCCACACTCATTACATCATTTATCAAAGTACATTACATTAACAGTCCGTGCACCCTGCAAGACATATTTCTAGAAAGTGAGTTTACATGAGTGTTCTTGAACTGCCACTGTTTCAAAATCAAGACTAATCCCTTTCTGGGCCAATCTTTCAATATAACTAAATTATCAAAATGGGAATGTCCATGCTTCATTCTTTTGAAAGTTGACTGGCTCCAAAGCTCTGTTCAGCATCACACCAGACAGACAGAAGAGGGGATCTAAAGGAAAAGAGCTAAATTGTGTCTATGTGATAAAAGTTTCAGTTGAAAGAAGAGACATATTGCACACATTTTTCCCTATGCTTCCAAAGGGCATCCGGTATCAAGTAATCCTTCTCGACAATGAGCAATAACAGCGATATGCAAGGCTTCATTCCAAACCAACATACAGTGGTAGGCTACTTACCTAGTTAACAGGCATATTCTGCATTCCCAAAAACCCAAAAAAGAGCAACTTATGATATGCAATACATGCCAAAAAGGAGAACGTGACAAATATTTTTGTGCTTCAAGATGGCATGTGTAAATGGTCGTTAAAAGCCAAGAGATGCAATAAGCTGCAAATTAGGATATCAATGATCAAAGAAGGCTGAAGGGATTTACCCTCAGAGAAGCTTCAGTGCCAAAAGGGGACCGAAGTTTTCCATAGTGCTGACAAGCTATTTTAAGCAAGGAGAGGAGTAACCTCAATACTTCGCCTTTCCTATGATCCATGTCGAGTGATTCACAATTAGCAATCCTCTCATCAATCCATTTATTCAACTCTTTACTTCCAACATTCCCACCCACCAAAGGACCTGGAAAGGATTGCTGGCCAAGAGCACGAAAATAATTGCAAGCGCCTTCCACAGTGTTTTCCAAAATGATCTCCATCAAATTAAGGACAGAAATTGTGCCTCCAACAGGTTCCTTTACATTTCAAAATTGAAACAAAAAAACAAATGACTGGCCTGCTGACAATATGAAAAATATTAGAAAATAAAAGAAAATGAACACCACTGGAATTGCTATTGGAGCATCACCTGACTTCCAAATGATGAATTGCCGAGAGTATTACTATCTTTCACTACTATGAGTCTTCCACCAAATCCAAATGTAACCAAGGCATGTGGAGGACGTCCAGCAGAAGATCTTCCCATGTTAGGGGAATAAGAAAATGGCTGGTTGCTCTGAAATGGTTGTTGGGTAAGGCTTACTGATTTCTGGCTGCTATAGTAATTGCTAGAAAAGTTCATGTGCTCATTCTGCTTCAAATTCCCTGGATTAAAGTGCTGATTAAAGTTGCCACTACGTACACAACTTTGTGCACCAACAAGCCCATTAGCAACAAATTGACTGTGACTCACTTTTTCATATGATGGAACTGCTTGTAAAGAATTAACAGATTTATGCTGATCCACATGGCTGTTCAAGGAAACATCTGAACCATGGGAATGCAAGGATTGCTGGCTTCCACCAAAATCTGAAACAGTACTGGAATTTGAAATCATCCCAGGCTGCTGCATGTTCAAACCCTGCTGATTGTCGCTACCGTACCACTGATTCCAGTTGCCATGTTGGCCTTTGATGTTGTTGCCCTCTGACCCAAACTGGTCAGCTTGTTTGTATTCACCATACATACTACTGCCATTTTCAGAATATGAACCAAAAGCAGATCCCTTTTGACTCTGCTGATCATGAGCCTGAACTGTCATTGATTCCATGGATGGAGTGTAGCTTTCAAGTGAGCGCCATTCCTGCACAATGGTGTCATAATACCAACCAGGATACTGTGGGTCAAAAACCATATGTGCTGGGTAGCCATTGTTAGCCTCTTCTGAAACCTGATTCCAGCTAGACACTCTCTCAGTAGTGCTGGACTCAGCCATAGTTCCTGCTACAGACTGTGAAGACTGTTGTAAATGACTTACTTCCGTTTTACCATTGGAAACTGCTGCCCCTTCAACGCCTGAGTTGGCATCAAAATTCCCTTGCATGCTTGCTGTCACATCGCAGCCATCCACTTGATACCACTGCCCGGTATTCACATCATACTTCCACCCAGGATACATACTCTCCCAATACTGACTATTATACATATCCTGCCCATTCACAGTCCCTTCAGTAGATCCTCCATAAACTTGAGTACCATCTTGATGTTGCTCATAACTAACTGAATTATCCAATCCACTGACAGCTCTATCCTCTACATTACCACTATCACCAACATTCCCAGGAAAAGCAGCAGAACCATCTCCAAGATCATTAAAGAAATCCGAGCACGAGCCAAACCCTCGATCCCCATTTGATATCGAATCAGCATAAAACGAACTCCATCCAACCTCCTTAACACCGGATTTCATAGATCCCACATTCAAACCCGATACAACTTCGGTTTGTGCACCAAGTACTCCTGCACTGTCATCCACCGAATCATTTTCATCTTTCCCATCGAATCCACTGTGGCCACTTGCGTCCTCAATACTCAGATTAGCAAACGCCTTGGCCTCATCGGAATCACCGCCCTCCGTGAACTTATGGGCAACTGACTCGGACTGGGCGGGGGGCCCAAAATCATCGTCCACTAATTTATCAAAGAAATCCTCGTCCGTCTGATCCTCCATAACATGTAACGGAGGATTGGAAGCCATAAGCCTAGAGATCTGCACAAAATTCCCCCCCACCCAAAAAAAAACCTCGATATTCGAGCTTCAAATTGGGCCAAAACCTCGAGATCCAAATACTAAAACCCTAAATCAAGCATCTAAGAACGAAATAAAGAGCGAGATCTAGGGTTTTACGAAGATCCCCCTGTGTAACTATGGAACCATACTAAAAGATCGAGATTGACAGAAAAAGGTAAAAAAAAAAAAATCCTATACTTACAATTTGGCTTCAATTTAACGCCTTTGGATTCAATTATTAAAATTTCAACATAAGAAAAATTAAAAAAATAAAAACTTACAGAAACAAGAACCGGAAGAACCAGGTTGCAAATTACAGAGACCGAGAGAGAGAGAGAGAGAGAGAGAGAGAGAGAGAGAGCTCGGTTTCGCACCAACTACCAAACGAGAGGAGCTTCGTTTTGTCAGTTTTATTTATATTTTCCCTCTTATGATATTAATATTTGTCGTTGTTAATTATTTTTATTTATTATTATTATTGAATTAAAATCATAATATTTAATTAAATTAATATTATTATTGTTATTTAAACAATAAATTAATTATTTGATACATTCTGCCATTATTTTCCTAAAATATATTTTTTTAAAAAAAATTAAAGATAGTTCAACAATTATTTTAATTAAAAAAATTTTGACCTACATTTTTTGAATCAGTTATTTTTTGAGGAGTTATCAGCAAATAATAAGTTAAAAAAAAAAAAAAGGCTAAAAGTTACTCTTCTTACTTTTTGAAATGTAACGACCTCCCAAAAATTAAAATAAACACTCCCGAATGCCAAAGACATTTTCTTTTTAATTTAAATATGACCTTCTTTTAATGTTTGTAATGGTGCAAGTGATTCAAGTCAAGATCACTATCTAAGATTTGTCGTATGTAATGCATCTTAGAATATTAATATTAGATCTATCTATCTATGCATAAAAAAAATTAAAAAAAAAGTAATGGTATTAGATCTGGTTGCCTTTAGGGATTACATTTATAGATTTACTCAAAAAAGGCAACTCTCTCCATCTTGTCACACCTAATGCCATGTAATAAAATCAATTACGAACACAATATTGTCAAGTGAATCCACCCTTCTTTTTTTTTTTTTTCCTCATTATTGTGTTGGGTTGCGATGTTCTAAATCTAATGTGTCAGCATTTGAAAAGGAAAAAAAAAAATTCTCTTTGCAAATAAGCTAAATGAGTGAATAAATAAATAAGTGTGCGTATAGATGTGTGTGTATAACAATTTCTAATATAGTTGCATCATACCTATTTTTGTATTAGTTTTTTCCATGCGTTACGAGAAAATTTTGAGAGTTGATAAGTATATTATGAAAGGCAATCTACTTATGATTGTATCTTTAATAAAGACTCTAAGGGGGCAAAAGGAGGCAATGAAAGATTGGGAGGATTTTTATTAATTTATTTATATTTATTTATATATATCTTTAATATATATATATATTTTTTTTCAATTGGGTATTTTGTTTATTTATCAAAGAAGTACTAAACTTCTTGTATGCCAATGCGTACAGGGTCCTGTACAAAAGGACGGAAAGATATATATATATATGTGCACGAATTGCCATCAAAATACAATATGAATTAGATGACCAAATGATAGATGCAGCAACTACTTGTTTGCAAAAGGGTGAGCAAAAATTTGGAAAATTAGGGTTCTATATGTTTTGGGTATTTGGGAAAAGGGGTATTAAAGGGAAATACATGTATTTCTTTTTAATTATTTGTTAATTTTATTTTTTTATGTACTTTGTTTGATCAATGTACGTATTTAATATTTTGACTATTTTTGTCCAAAAAAAAACTTACTCAGAATGAATTTTCAAGTTACGAGACTCGTTTAAAAAATAAAAAAACATATAGGACCTAATTAAAAAAATTAAAAAAAACAAACTCTCCTCTTTTATTTGGGTTTGGAGCAGACAACAAACCCAAGGTCGAGCCGAGTTTTTCATCAAATCAAATGTTATAGCTTTGTTTATTAGACATTTTAGTCATTTACAACAAATATGACTTAGGATGAGTTGCGTGCTCAAGAAAGGAAGTTGCATTCACTATTTTTGCACTCTAACTCAAATTTAAGGCACCCATTCTCCATTGTTGGTTATATATATATATATATATATAATTTATTTTAAAAAAATTTAAAAAAAAACACTTTCCATTGATATGCTGACACATGAGAGTTTCAACCAAAAAGTAAACGACAAATATAAAATAAGCCCTTGCATTTGGACGCATAAAAGTTTTCTGTAGCAATGGAGTAAATAAAGTTCATAACAACGAGGAGTAAAGCAGTAAAGGTAGTTTTGGCATATTCAAGATCACGGCAAAACACTTTTTCAACATTAAGATGATGTGGTAAATACAATAAATTAATAATGGATTTGATAACTAACCTAACCTGACCTAACGTTTTGATGAGAAGGCCTCGTAATAAATTCGGTACATTTTAATGCTATAGCACCTAACCTAAACATTTTGTGAATGTGAGATGAGAAGGTGTTTGAAATAACTCGGTTCTCTTACCCTTACTATTAATAACTTAAAATTTAAAAACTAAAAAAAAAAAAGATAAATAATAGATGCTTAAAATTTTAATTGAACCACGATGGTGGCTTCTTCCTCTTCACGCTTATCGCTGAGAATTTCTTCAACTTCATAGTCGATAAGTTTAAGTAAAGAAGTTAACATATTATTATTTACTCAAAGTTGGAAAATATTGGTCTTTTCATGCCACTTTTCAACAAGAGTAATGAGGTTTTTTTAAGAAAATATAAAATCGAAAGCAAGAAAACGATATGCACAACTACGAACACAAGGAATATAATATATTAGTGAGTGAGTTTGGTGTTAGTTTGAACTTCATTAATATATATATATATATGTATCTTACAAAAAAAAAAGAAAAAAAGAAAAAGTTGGAGCAACACAACACACACGAATGGCCGCAGGTTGCAGTCAATACATTTAATTCCTACTTTTATAATGACAGATTTCTCTCTCTCTCTCTCTCTCTTTTTTTAATTCTTACACCTATTTCAGAACTGATGGGCCCCACTGGTACTGGTCTAAAGAAAAGGTTGCTGTACAAGGGGTTGACCAAGAAAAGCCTGCCACTTGATTTTCGGTTCCAATCTCTGCCTCCCAATTTTCACAAAGCATGGCACAGCTAGGCACCTAAAATAGGTCGTCCCATGTCAAGTACTTTTTTTTTTTTTTAATTTAAATATAATTATTTTGTGTCATATTAATATATTATTTATTTATTTTTTATATAATATCGTATCATATTTTAAAATTTGAATAATAAGTTTAACATAACTCGTATGCCCAAATATAATAGATTTATACCGTATTGTATTTGTTTGTTAATTGTATTTAAATTATGTTTAGACTTAATATTTATTAAAAAAATTAAATAATAAATATGTAATTCGAATAAAAAATGAAAAATGAAAATTTTAAATTTAAAAAATAAAATTAAAAAAAAAAGTATTTTTATATGAAATTTTATTAACAAAATTTCAATTTCAATTAAAATCACTTAAATTGGTCAATTTCTCTATCTTTAGTTATCGATGATATAATACTTTCTCTTTTAAATAGTCTAATTATATTTAAATTATATAAAATAAATATAATTTTTTAATTTAATTACAAAAACAAAAAATGTTTAAATATTATATTAATATTTAATAATACACTAAAAAAATACAAACGAGTTTAGAACGGACCGTACCGTACCGTGCTCTTCCTCAGACCGAAAACGGACCACGTTGTGCTTGGGCCATGCCTAAGCCGACTCACATCAGGTTCTGCTGGTAGATTTACCCACGTGTTCTTCAGCGAAGGTGATTTTCACAATTTTACAGTGTTCACCCGGCGCATCCGCGCTAGCATCCTCCTGCCAAAAATGGATGCTTGCGTTGAATGAACTGGATTAGTTTTGGAATTTACACTCTTTTTAGGAATGTAATGTACAACAAAACTCAAGTCTGATTTTATTATATTTTTTGAAGGATACAGTGGCTGCAAATAAGTGTATTGCTAGAAGATAGGTATTGAGATTTCTTGATTTTCTTTTTAAATAATATGACACACCCTAATGTCAAATTAAGATATTGCTCATAAATTTTAGTAAATCTACATCTTTTTTCTTTTTAAAAAAAAAAATTGCGAGGACTAGAATTTGTAAGAGTTTTAGTTAATTTTACCACCAGACTTTATCGTTAGTGGCAAAGAAAAAAAAATCATTAGTTCAAAAATGTCCTATCAATCAGCACATATTTGATAAAAATTAAAAAAAAAACTTTAATATCCCAAAGAATAAATAAGATCCTTATATTCAGATTGAACTCAGGCTGTGATACTGTGAAACCATACATTGTTCTTTTGCCCTTTTGGCCCAAAAGAAAAAAAAAAAAAAGAGGAAAGAAGAAATGATGGGACTAGAGTAAAAAATTAGTTAGACTGTAGCATCTTTCGAAAAAACATATGTCAAACAAAGGCTCATATTGCACTATTATTAGCATTTGTAGCACATTTATAATTTTTATTATTAATTATAATTATTTATAAAAAAATAAAAAATATATATAACAAATAATTATTACAATAATATGTGTAATTTTACTTTTAAAATATATCAAATTATCTTAATTCACGTAACATTAACATTCAAAATTTGATTTTGTAATCGAAATTACATTGTAAATTCTTTTTTTTTTTTTTGAAAGGGAGGACAAAAATAATTTATCAATATTTGATAACATTTACATTAAGTTTTAAGACTCTTATTATTGAGACTTACAAAATAGATAAAGACGTGAAATGAGTATACATAAATGACATTATCATAACGTTACTTATAATAAATAAATATTTTTAAAAATTTTAAATATTTTTAAAAATTTTAAATTTTTTTAACAAAAATTTATAATATAAACAAAATTTAATTAAAAGTACAAATAAATAGAATACAATATATAAAAAGATACGAGAAAAAAGTACATAATTTTGTAATTTTTATCCATCTTTATACATATTTTAGTCAATTTATTGTATATATATATATATATATATATATATATTTAAAAGAATGAATAATAAAAAAATTATTTTATTTACAGTAACATTATAACGACGGCACTCGTGAGTTGTGTGTCTGAAATGCGACCGGTTTCTCGGTCTCCTTATCATTTCCGAAGTTTTAATTGCCATTATGGAGCCAGGCTAACAATACCTTTTTTTTCTTTTTTTCCTTCCTTTTTCTTTTTTCGGAGCAACAAAAATACTGTTTTTTTTTTTTTTTTTGAGAAACAAGGACGTTCTTTTGTCATCTATCTCATGTATGATTGAGTCGTCTGTGAAACTATTACTATTGGGCCACGAATTGTACTTATAGGAAGTACATTCCAATCAAATGTCGTCGGCATGACTGAAAATTCGGTGCAATCGCAGGCCAGACAAAAAGCTTGCACCTTTTCACTTTGGGTTTAAGAATGCTTCAAAAGCTCTGCTCCTTTGTTTCATTTTTTCTTTTCTTTTCTTTTCTTTTCTTTTCTTTTTGCACCATAATATGATTCTTTTATAGCAGGGGACACAATGACCTGCCAATACGGCAATAGAATTCAACAAAGAAATGAAGCAAAAGCTTTCCATTGCGTGACACCAATTTCCATTTTTCGAAAGTGGGGACTGCCAGTGCCTTCTGTCTCTGTTTTCAGGTTTTCTCACCTTCATGGGTCCTGCAAGCTAAATGACTCGCTCTTCTGTCCTTTTCCCCAAAAGAAATTTCATAGACGGTGATTACGTTTTCAAGAGTTGTAGAGAGGACTAGCACAACCGTAACAATAATAACAAATGTAACCAACCTCTTTTCTTTTCTTTTCTTTGCTTTTTTCTCAATTTGTAACAAACTTTTAATTCAGTTCATAACAAAATAAAATTATCAAAAAAAAATTATATAATTAAATTTAACTAAATTAAAAAGTTTTAATTAAAACTTAATTAAATTCAATTATATAATTTATTTTATAATTTTATTTTGTTACGAGTTGAATTTAATATAATATATAGTTATTTTAAATTTTTGCCAACCAAGACCAATTTAAGTCCCTTTTTTTTTAATTTCTTTTATCTTCTACTTAAACTTGGACTCTTTTTCCTACTGGACCATCTTTACATCTAAATTGAACATCTTCAGACAAGTTTTAAGCTTTCTACTATCTTAACGTGAAGTTATTTTATTACTGGACCTCCCTTACAGTATCTCTTTATTATAGTAGAGTTCAATCACTAGGTTCAGGATGTCCAATGCCGGAAGGTCGAACGAGTTGGTAACACGATGACATCAGTCATAACTATAATGATGTACTAACGTAGCGAAATTCCATGTCGAGTGAGTTCCGACCTGTACGAAATGCAAAGTGATTTAGACACATCTCAAAGAGAGGCAATAACACAAATGCCACCTGTTCAATCTCCCTTCAACCAAAGTTATAGCCACCTTATTATTAAGATTCTAATTTTTTGTTTTGTACAACAATTTTATTTAAATATTTTCATCCTGGTCATACTTCTTCTTCTTCTTCTTCTTCTTCTTCTTTTTTTTTTGAATAAATTGTTTTTTACTAATCTAAGAACTTATTTGATTTACTTGTTGTTAGTGATTGTTATGATACTGATTACTAATTATTGTTATTAATTATTCATCGTTATTATTGGTATTATTACTAATAAATAAAATAAAATAATAATATTTAGTTAAATTGTAATACGAATTGATGTTAGAATAGTAAAATAATTAATTTGAATTTTTTAATTTTATTTTATTACAATTTTTAATGTGATAAAAATCTAAAATTAAGTGGTCCTATCTTATTTGTCACTTAGTAATGGTTTTTTTAGCCACGTACGAGCCCCCCCCCCAAAAAAAACTAGAGGAAAGTTTTTAAAGAGATTAAAAGAAAAAAAAAACAAGAAAACGAGAAAAAAAAAACAAGTTGACAAAATGCAAAGAAAAGAACCTCTTTTTTTTTTTGGGTCCTACGGAAGGCTAGGAGTCTAAAATGTAAGGAAGAACTTTTTTTTTTTTGTTTAAGAAAGGAAAATAAGTTTAAAAATATTGTAAAGAGTATTTTAGTAAAAAAAAAAAAATACTTATCTGCTGTCATTTCTCCAAAAGAAATAATAATTTTAAATTACTTCTTTTAGCAATTACTGTTTAAAAAAGCAGACTAAAAAATTTAACCAAATACCTGTATACCTCATTATTTGAAAATGACTTTTGAACAGTAAAAGCAAACACTCACTGGTACTCACCGCCCTACAATATCGTTACCCTCACTATTATTTCAATAGAATTTAACATTTTAACCTAATAAAAATTTTCACTATCATATTTCCATTTTAGTCATCATAATCGGTTGAAAAAAAATATATTATCTTCTTTATTTTTTTTATCAATAATAGAGCGAATTTATCACATTAACAGGTTTCCGTACAGTGTAATCTAAGAGGAGGAGTGGGAGAGAAGCCAAAATGCTGGCCTGGCTCGGTGCCCCAAAAGCGACGTGATTTAATCATTGGACAAAATGTCGATTTGGCTCTTACAACGTTAAGTCCTGTCTTCCGTTGCCACAAGTCGTAGAGACGATGCAATTGTGCAAGGAGAGGCGAGCTATAAAATAAAAACTACGAAAATGGAATAAATATTGCAAGAACCCAGTGACTATAAAATGGAAGCGTTAGCTCGATCGATCAGTTTCTAAAATGATAAACAAGCTTGAAAAAAAAAAAAATCATGAACAAATAAAATCGCCCGTTGTTTTGGTGGTATTGCACCTATACCTCTTGTCTTACAGG
This sequence comes from Bruguiera gymnorhiza, assembly GCA_020883675.1. Taxonomy (NCBI): domain Eukaryota; kingdom Viridiplantae; phylum Streptophyta; class Magnoliopsida; order Malpighiales; family Rhizophoraceae; genus Bruguiera; species Bruguiera gymnorhiza. The sequence goes on along the minus strand of JAIRCJ010000197.1, from coordinate 930,556 downwards.
AACTGGATGAATGGAAGTGCATTTTACGACCAAAAAATGTGCAGTAAATTCGGGTTTTTTCAAAGGAAAATATTTGGACATATTAGGAATTTTGTGATGATAACGTGACCAATCTCAGCATTAAATAGTATTGAAGATACAACGGAAGAATGAGGGAACAAGACAGCCGATTTTGCAAGATTGATTTTGTCCTGAACATCTCTGGTCCAAGCAAACATTCAATCCAAAATTATGCAACCTATACATTTGTTTCCAAGATGGTGTCCTATAAACTATGATTCTTAAGATCCAGAAGGGAAAATGATCAACAGATCTATGTGTTCAGTATGTTGATAAATCTTTTCAACCTACAATTTGACCTTAATTCTAATAAAACAACAAAGAGCAATTTCAAATTGATTAAGATTTTCTTGTAGTCAATGCTATTATTATTACTATTATTATTATTATTATTATTATTTTCACAACTAAAAACATTTAAAACACTCATATAAATTATTCTAACTTATTCTTTCTAAGAATAACATGATGTTGATAAATCTTTTCAACCTACAATTTGACCTGAATTCTAATAAAACAACAAAGAGCAATCTCAAATTGATTAAGATTTCCTTGTAGTCAATGTTATTATTATTATTATCATTATTATTTTCACAACTAAAAACATTAAAAATACTCATATAAATTATTCTAACTTATTCTTTGTAAGAATAGCACGACACTTGACGTTGTAGTATGTATGGTAGGTAACTTGATACTTTTTTTTTCTTCTATGGTCAAAGTTTGAATCTTTTTATTAATATTTATTTTGAAAATTTTAAAATTTATATTAAAATATATTAAGAGTTTTATTTAAATAATTTGTGTGTTGAGTTTTTTTATTAAAAAATAAAAATATTAATAAATAATTTTTAATTTTAATTTATATATAATAATTAATATTATTATGAGATATATTTTTTATTTAAAAAAAAAGAAAAAAAAAAGGCAGGGGAACAGCTTTGGCCCCGATTTTTCGTTAACTTGAAGGCAAATGGAGGAATTTGGGAAAAAGTAAAATATGCTCTACAGTTCATAAAGGCCGTTATTGTCTTTTCAGGTTTACAGTCCTTGGTTTCTGCTCCATCCTTAAATCATTGGTTTTACACGTCCAAGGCCTTAATTATACACAAAATAAGAGAATAAAAGAGGAGTCAGTGAGAGTGAATCTTCCCCACCCCACAACTGGACAAATCCCATGACGAGAAATAATAACTAAAATTACCGTAGAAGAAAGTTGTAAATCAAGTAGCAGTTAGATGTGTACAAAGCGGAGGCAATGGCTTTTTCACCGGAACAGCCGTAAGATGGAGCAGGACATGCTAACAGAATCTGCAAGCTTTTGGATCTTTGCAGGGACTCGGTTCCAGGGTCCACAACCAAAAGAAACCCCTTGTGTATTGAACCAATCTGGAAGCCTTCTTTTATCAACACTCAAATTGGGCACATAGGAAATGAAATCGAACCAAATTATACTATTCTAATCGGTACAGTTTGGTTTGCTGCAATTCGTAGGAGCAAGAAGCATCACTTTAAATTGACTACCACAAACACGTGAACTTGTGAAGAATCACTAACCAAACAAGCAAGCAAAAAGGAAGTTGGGTAAAGTTGCAGCAATCAAATTTTAGCATTAAATGAATCAGCAAAACGACCACACAAAAAAAAGGAGGAGGGAAATTTGATGCAAAATTAGCATAGCTGTGCCTACGGTATCCATATCACCTGGGATTAACTGTATGTGAGAGAAAACCACTGGCGGAGAATTCATGGAACTGAATTATGGTCAGCCCCATGAACCAGAATTTGCAACAAAGCTCAAAGCAGTATGACCTCGGTTATAACTACAACAAATATAACCCATTTGGGCCAAACGAATGAAACAAAATAGTTCTCGAGATCTCACAATATTGGCCATTGGGTCCATGAATCAATCGCTAAGCACATCATCCTCCGTCGGAGCAGGCAAATTAAGGTCTATCGTCAAGTTGGTCCCACGTTTAGCAGAATTTTCGGTAACAGCAGAAGAATCAGTTTTTGGAGAATTCACAAAATGTGATCTCTTATGTCCGCCAAGAGCTTGGCCAGAAGCAAACACTCTGCAACAGTACGGGCACTTAAACGTAGTTTTCTTGTCAGCATCATCGGTTTTACATTTACTGGCGTTTCTTGCTTCTAAGCCCTTCATAGAACAGCTTTTCCTGTGACCTGCCAATGCCCGTGGAGATTGAAACTGTTTTCTACATTTCTGGCATCGAAATTTCACGTCTTTCTTGCTCAACTCAACTGATCTTTCCCCATCTTTACTCTGTTCTTGATCTTGCTCTCCATTCTTTTTCCGCCAAACATCCCTGGACATCATCGTTAGCGTCGTGGCTGCTTGTACATCTTCGGGAGTAGCGTCGGGAAACGACACCGACCGTTCTTGCCCGGCTGCCGGCGACTTGACCGAACGGAGATTTTTCTCTGGCGTTACTTTCTCGGCATCGAAATTATGCTCCCGATCGTTCCCGAAACTCAATTTTCTTGCCCGTTTAGATCGAACCCCTGTTGGGTTTCTTAATTCGCTCTCGCTTTCGTTAGTTTTGCACTCATCAACAGCAAATGAGAAGTCAGGATCTGCAATCTTGACACTCATCTTGGGATTTGCCCTCAGCCCATAAACAAAAGCTTTCTGCTCAACTTCCCTCTTGTTGATTTGCTTCTTGTTTTCTTCTTCTTCCACAGAAGAAGAAGAAGGAGGAGGCGATGACGACGATGACTCGGCAATGTCAAAGCCAATTTTCTGTTTCCGAATCGGCTTCGGAGGATTTGAAGGGCTGGCACGGTGGGCGTTCATGTGACCAACAAATGCTCTGCCATTGGCAAAGATTTGATTGCAGAGTTGGCATTTGAACTTCGCCATTGAAAGCAAAGCAAGCAAAGATCAAAGCTTTTTCTCTTTTATTCAACTCCGCCGCTCTCTCTTTCTAAGGAAGTGTAGAGAGATATTGCGAACTTAAAAAGGAGTAGGTGACAAGCATTCCTCCACCAAAAGTCACACCACAACCCACATATTATGATTTGGATATATTAATTATCTATCTATCTATTTATTTATATATATATATATATATATATATATATATAATTCTGTACTGTAGAATTTAGAAAAAGAAAAATTATATATGAGTAATCCTACCTCTGCATTACAGATTATTTTTACGATTCAAATTTGTGATCACAAGATACAGCGGAGTAAATATGCTGTAAAATAATTATAAATTTAGAAAAAGGGTTAATAGATTTAAAAAAAGTAAAAATTAAATGTGCGTTGATGAATGGAGAAAGAGGGGACAAGTAACATGCAAACCTTGCCCATTTGGGTAAATGAGCTTTTTCTTTTTTTACCACTTTTTTGCAGTCCACAGACGAACGCCAAGTAGGTAAATTCAATGTACATGACCAGTCTCGGTTTTCCCTGGTTCGGCTTATTTTCGCACTCTGTTATGGGTGGGCATAGTGACCGTCTATTGCCACCACCATCATTCTTTGCTTTTTCTGGCTTAAGACTAAATTGACTGATCATGAAACATGGTTTCAATTTTTGAAAACATGAAGCGGATTCTGTTTGGGCCCAGCAGTAAACTTTCCCATGCCATTTTCCGTGACTCGATTAATTTGAATACCCATCACCAATTAACAAATTTTTCTTTCAGTGAAAAATATTCCCAATGTTTCTTGAGTAATTAAAAATTTCTATCTCCGTTTTTAAACTATCGAATTCAAATTTTAAGAAAAAGTTATAAGGTTTATGGAGATAGAAAAAAAATAATCTTTGTTACCTAATAATCATCTTAATAAAAATTAAAAAAAAAAAATTCTCCAACAAGATTTACTTTAAGTACTGGGATTAGGACTAATATGTTAGATTTTGACTTAAGAAGCCTTGATTTCTATTCCCAATTTAGATGAAAGTGGTATTCTTAGAGAATTAAATTATATTAAATCAAATTTAATGCACTACAATGTATACAAGATAGCAAGAATCACATGACACATGCAGAGACTCGGTGAGAGCGAAATCAGGATCCCCTAGTCTAATGCGTCCGGACAGAAAGTCCTTTAAAAGTTGACTTTTCTCTTCTCTTTCTCTCTCTATTTTCTTCGTACGGCAATAATGTGATGTTACCAATCGAATTAAATGCATTGTTTCGTTTCTATTCCAATTGTAAGGAGTCAGACTTTCCAACCCTTAAAATATTTATAAGGAATTACTTTTTATAGTCTAACCTTAGAATTGAACATTAATCATTAAGATAAAAGAAATATGCATATTGTCAACTGGGTCAACCTTCAGACTTACAACTTTACGGCTACAATCTGTATTCAAATAGCATAATGTCTGCATCATAAAAGGAAAAAAGAAAAAAAAGATCTATCTACTAACAAAGCGTGCATTTTTGTGGGTTCTGAGCAAAATGCATATAGCCATCGCATTAGATTATTATTTATATAAATAAGCCCGTGAGCAAGTCATTTGAACAATTTTGCTTCTATTATGTTTTATATGAAATTTGGTTTACACAAATGTTACAGCTTTGTTGCTTATACAATTGCGTAATTCGTTTATCTTTAATTTCATGGTTATTATGCTATCGGCTAGTTTCTAGGTGTCTTTCAGTATAATTTGCACCCAATTTGAGAATGATAATTAATTTCATTGTTGCTTTTGTTTTGTGCCACTGGCATTATGCACTACATATAAAACTAGTCAGGTGGACTCAACATTTTTGTTTCGTCATTGAATCTTGAATTAATCTATGCCGTTCTGATATTATTGTAATATAAAGTTACATCATTGGCATTAATTGTTTAAATTTAAAAACTCCTAAATCAACAAGATCTCTTTAGGCACTTGTATCTATGGTCAAGTGACTAATAAACTGTAGCTATATGCTATAAAAGTTGTCCTCGGACCGTTGTGGTCGAAGGCATTATTTTTCTTAAACAGGTGTTTTCCAGTTGTAAAAACTGGGTTTTTAATAGCCCTTTAAGCGATAGTTTTTTTTTTTTTTTTCAAAGACCAAAATTTCCTTGCTTAAAAGTAAAAGATTTCAAGAATAACTTTGTACAACTAAGAGTTGATTACTACAATTGGGTGTTTTTTTTATGGAAAAAGTCTGCTAAACTCTAGATTGAAGAGTAGTTTCTTATCTCTATTCGATGAGCCTGTTTTCTTTCTTTTTTAATTTTCCCATAGTTCTCAGAGCCTGTTTTCTTTCTTTTTTAATTTTCCCATAGTTCTCAGAGCCTGTTTTCAATGGCAGTGTTAACATCCACATGATTTAGTTACGTAATCCAATATTAGACCAAAGACTTTTTTTTACTCTTGATAAGTGAATGGATTAAAGACCTTGGACTAATATTACTTACTTTACTTTTTTTTTTTTTCTATTGGATTAAAGTATTTCAATACCATTACTAAATCACATTGGTAGTTCTGTTATGTTCTATGAGCAGTTCTGTTATGTTCTATGATCCACGTTTTTCATCGAACTATGATTGGATTAAGACCTTGCAATTAATTATAATCACCACGTTCACTAATACTTAGAGAAATCGTGACAAATAAGATTAACTCAGTGCATAGATAAAGTAAGATTGTGGGTGCCTCAATATGGTTAGCTGTTACGTGACTGTTCAAGTGAAAAGCCTCTAAATCTGCAGTTGACTTGTGTGCCCTCTACGCCTGATTGACCCCAAACTCAGCATTTGCGCGGGAGCCAGCTTCGCTCTGAGGCCAACCAAAAAAGAATTAGCTTCGTTTCATTGATTCTATCAACTTTTTCTGTTTGAAGATTAGGTTCGAGATGATAATAATATTGAGTATATATTTGTGAATTTATTGTTAATTATAATTATATATTAAAAAATTTAAAATATTTAATAAATAATTATAATAATAACCTGGACTGACTTCCCCCTGAAAGCGTCCAATCCACCGGGAGAACAGAAAGAGCCAATTCTCAGTCACGCAGCACATTTCCATGCCATTACTACCACTGTATGTGCGTGGTACCCACAGTGGATTCTTGATTTGGCATTACACACTTCTCGAGGACGAGGCATGTGGCTTCTATTCTATTCGGCATGTGGAAGATGCCTTCTTGTTGCCCTGCTTTTGGGCTGCTTTTCTCAATCCCTCATGCGCTGTGTTTTATGTACAACTGACTCAGTGTCACAACGTTGCATTCTTAAGTATCTTTGTTTTTATATTGAGAGAGCTATCTAATGAATGGATAAGTAAACTAGACAAGTAAATTTATTTCGTCGTTTATAATCATTGAAGAAGATGATAAGTGGGATTTTTTTTTTTAATTTTAGTTTAGAACTAAGGGCATTCAACAGTTATATAAAATAATAATGCAAAATGAACTGTGTCTAAAAAGAAATCCATTGTATATTTTTGGAAATTGTTGTTTACAAGTCGCTTTTAATCTCTTACGCACCAAAACCCCTGTCTTAACTATCTAAAGCAATAACTTTTTGTGTACGAAACTAAAAAATACGTGTAATCATCGATTTCCTATGTTTTTTTTTATTGTTTTTACTAATTTTTATGAAACTTAGTTATGCACTTCTATAGGCAAGTTAAGGTGTTAATAAAATTATTTGTGTTACTATTTTGCAGTAGTCCTTGTCATTTAGATTGAGTAAAAGTTGGATAATTAATTTTCCAAGTAATTCATTTCAATTCAAATCAGGACATCATGCACTAATGACTTCTTTCGTTCTTTTTCCCTCTTCTTCCATTTTGGTCTTTCTTTTATTTAAATTTTTAACTCCAGGGTACATCCATCTACCCATTAACAGGAGAAGCCCATGCATTCCATGAGTTGCATTAAAAGCATATTTCTACTGGGATTGGAAATGGGCTCCATGACAGTGCCCATTTAACGTTCATCGTCAAGAAAACCAAGCGCTTGCATTCAACTCAGCTGCCATAAAATAATTTAATTATTTTCTTAGAAGTTTATTATCATCCAGTGGCTAGGATCAGTGAAATATAAAATGGGGCCCACACATTTTTTTTTAAATTCAAAGTTTTTCAAAAAAAATATAAAATATATAAATAAATAAAATTAAATGTGCAACTAATATTTTAGTTTACATTTTATCATATTCACTGTACATTTTATTTCATTTATTTGCAAATACTATATTTTAAAAATAAAAATATATGGGACTCATATTGTCATCTCACCCATTTCTCTTTCTCCGCCCATGTAATTTTTTTTTTTTTTATTTCTGCAGTACCGTTGACTCCTACTATTGAAAGGGATTAAAATAAGTAAAACAAATGTTTAAAAGCAGCACGTTGTTGTTATCATCCTTCGTTGACAACACTGGCCGACCAATTGTCAGAGAAAAAGAAAAAAAAAAAAAAAAAAAACAAATAGACAATAGGGGTGCGTAAAAAAAATGTGGTTGTTCCCAATCCCAAAAGAACAAAAATGATGAAAATGATATGCCTGTAAGAAGAAGGGAAGCCCGAAGCAATAATGAAAGCGGTAGCGTAGAGAAAGCAGTTAGGGACACAAATTGCAGTGCAAGGATGGCAACGACCAACGAGGGATTGGACTGAAAAAAGCAGTGGCAGCCAAAATTACAAACCTGCTAGAGGAGGGCACGGAACTGACAGAACCACACCATTCAGTTGCATTTGCAAGCAATAAGCACCAAGCACACGATATGAAGTGTTGTTACTAACGAAATGTTTAATAGTTAAAAAATATAATAAAATTTATGAAAATAAAAAAAAATTACTTATTATATAGTTTATGATCAATGAATTTTCTGATAAATTAAAAAAAAAGGTCTAAAAATTACTTATTCTTTTCATTTGTTGACCCAAAAGAATTTCTGATTTTTTCCAGACCCCACAGCGTGGATGCTCTAGGAAACACCCTTTTTTTTGTTTTTTTTTTTGGTAAAAAGAGGGGAAAGAAAAGAAAAACACAAGTAATCAGATTTGGTGACTCCTTGTAAGAAGTTTTGTAATTTAGTTAGGATTAATCAATTGTGTACCGGAAGGCCATTCTGTTCCTTCCTGACTATCAAGGGGGCTTTCAGCTTCCTCCACCAGCCAATCCATGTATGTTTGGTTAGTCATAGGATGTGGCCGAAGATGTCCAAACGCACTAACAGCAGCCAGCTTAAGCCAGCCTTGCCGCCAAAATGAAGCCAGTTTTCTACTTGCATCATCATACTTTGCTTCTGAAATAGCTGAAATTTCAGAAGACAGTTACACTTGAGCACACTTGAGTATTGCTCCGTTATTCCATTTATATTCAAACATCCCCGATATGCATATTAATTCATCTTACTTAAATGGGAAATGAAATCGATCCACTTTACAACTGAACATCACAATTCAAGTCTTTTTCAACCGCACGATCTTTTTTCCTACGATCTAAGAAGCCTAACAGTCATGAAACAGAGCTACCATTATATAATTACGCTACTAACTTAGGAGAGGCTTCTTCGTGTCGAGCTCACTTCCTCTGGCGTTATCAAGGGCGTAACCTTCTTTACCTTTAGCCCATAGGACGAAGTAGAGACCGGTAAACATGACGGACATACCAGCTAGGCTGCAATGGCAAAAGCAAGGTAATTATTCTAAGATGTTAGAACAAAGATATTGCCAAATTGACGAGCGCATTGGGTTGGTCTCCCTCCCGAGAGTTTATACCTTCCTATTTCAATTGAATCTCCTAGTGTAATCACCGAGAAGACGACAGAGGCAACCGTGCCAATGGGGCTAAACACGGACACAAGTACTGGACCTCTCTTCTTCAGTGCCCATCCATTGAAACTTACACATGCTCCACCCACAGCACCTCCCTGATCAATTCAAGTTTTATCAGCAACGGTAAACTTCAGTAGCTCCTGTATGGCCAATATGTGATAGTAAAGGGCAAGAACTGCAATTACCAGCAACGAATAGAAAACGAGGTCGCCAACATGCACTCGAGGCCAATCAATAGCAAAGCTGTGACCTTGGATCATTTGCACAATTGCAGTGATAATCACACCTATTAAGGATGTTATTGCACACAAGGAAATGGGTGCAGGAAATTCACCCAAAGTTGTAGCCTGTAACACATGTAGATTTTAGCCATCAATTAAAAATAACGAAATGAAACCAAATTTTCAATAATCTTTTCAATTGTACGGCAAACTTACCTGCAACACAATATTGCTTGATAGAACAAAAACAGCTGCAATGAGGTACGAGCAACCAATAATTTTATCTCTATCAAAGACCGCATCCGGTCCGGTAACCAGCAAGGAGTCCTCCGCGGGTGATGCAGTGCTGTGCATTAAGCTCATTGTGATGGCACCCACAACACATAAAAATGTGCCCACTATCTTCACTTGGCTGTATATGCAACCTATGTTGATTTTCTCCAACCTGCATGCGAGTATTCAAACAGTATCAAAACATGTAGCAGCATTTTCGACCCGGAACCCTGAACTATAGGACCATCATATTAATTAATGTTAACCTGGAGGTTCGAAGTACCTTAATGCCCATGCAATAAGAAATATCATCCCTGGAGCAAGGTTAGGCATTGCTGTTGCAAGTGCCGGGGAAGTGAGCTTAATCCCTTCCAGAAATAAAAACTGAAACAGAGTTACCCTGAAGAGGAAAAAAAGAAGAGCAACAAGGTTGGAACAGAAGCCACCACCAGGTAAAAAAGTAACCACGTCCAGAACTAACTTAGAACTTAAAATGATATAAAATCTGTTTTGACGTGAAATTTAATAAATTTAAATTTGAGAATCAAGAGAATATGTACATAAATTTTGCAAGTAAAATATAATTGGAGCATAACCCCACGAAAAATCTGGTAAAAGGGGAGAGAAACAAATAGCCTTAATTTGAAGACTTTTTAATAAGTCTGAGAACAAGTCTGGGCCTTGTAAAGTAATTGGAATCGTAACTTTCCTACCTGTAACGAGTTCCTCACAAATTACCTGTCAACGTGTTTTATTTTATTCCACAGATTAAACCCGAGTTTTGTTCTTCAATTCAAATCAATAGCCATATTTTAGTCACGTTCCTATCCATTTTAAAGCATGAGACCTGCCAGGCACCACTGAATTGGGACTCGTAAAACCCGTGAATTGAATAGAGGGTTTCCCAAATAAACTCCATGTTAAGTAAAAACAACATTGACGGTCTCTTGTCCACCCTTCCACGCCAAGGTTCGAGTGGACGCTAACCAAACCCTTTTGAAAAATGGACAGACAAATTGAAAAGTCAAGATTCTTCTTCTCTCTCTCTCTCTCTCTCTCTCTCTCTCTCTCTCTCTTTTTTCTCGGCTTTTATTGACTGTGTAGCGATCATTTTTCACCCTTGCAAAATAGAAATAACGTTTGCCACAATTCTCGGATAAATCAGCGACTCCCTGAACTCAACGCCCGTTCCAGACGCGACCCAATATCAATATAGAAACTCGGATGCGTGAAATTTATTGCGTTTATGTAAATTTTTTTATTTTTACCTTTTCGAATACACTAAAGATTTCGTGACATTTTTATACAATAAGATTATCGGATCTAAAAATCGGGGGTTGCTTATGAGTACTCAACCAATAATTCAATAGAGTACCACTACGCATCCACCTAGTGAATCCAACTTTCTTTTCTCCGATCAATATGATCGCCGCCGCGTTTTCTTTAGACTAATATTTTCACAAATTTGCGAATTTGGTGTTGTATGTGAAGGAAAGTCTAATTGCAATAATATATTGGGTTCAAAATATTGAGGTATTAGAGTAAAACTGCCCTTACCCTCCAAAAGCGATCAAAACAAGCTGAATCGCCAACTTCAAAGTGATTTTCCGGGGCCATCTGCTCCTGCAATAACACCATAACATTCAACATCAAAACCACCCAGGGGAGAGAGAGAGAGAGAAACCGGGGTGGGGGAGGGAGAGAGAGAGAGAGAGAGAGAGGGAGAGAGAGACAGACCTTTCAAAATAAACAGCAACAGGAGAGATGATAAGGAAGGTGGCAAAAGTAGAGAGGATAACAATGGTCAATGGGGCCAGGCCAAGAGACATAAGATAACTCAATAACACAGAGTTGGCTGCATACACAAATTGCACACCTATCAAACCCCCAATAACTGCAAGATCTTCAAGTACCTCTTTCTTCTTGTACCAAGCCATTCTCAATTATCTCCCTCAAGAAAGAAAAATAAGAAGAAAAAAGAAGATTTAATGAGATGGCTATGACTATTATTTTTCTCCGCCGAACAAAATGCCCAGATGGGGTTTCTAGCTTAACACCTTTCTTTCTCCTTTCTTAAATTGCCTCCAAAACCATGTTTTATGGTTTGGAAAAAGCTTCACTATCTCTATCTCTTTCTATGCCTTCTGCTAATCTCTCTTTGGTTTTTCTGTATAGGGAAATTCCGGCCATAGAGATTAGCAAGAAGAACAAGAAAACAGAAAAAGAGACAAAAAAGAACAAAGAAGAAAAACACCACTTGTTGGTTTTCTCTCAATTTTGTTTTTGTTTTTGTTTTTTTTTTTTTCAATTTTATTCTTCTTTGGTTTTGGGTACATTAGTGGCTGTCTCTCTAACTATTTATTCTCAAAACGTGCCTGTTTCAGCTAACATTCCCGAGGCTTCTCTGCCAGTCTTATCCCCCGGCTCTTTCGGGGATATTTAATTGTCCGTTTTTATTTTTTTTCTATTTTTTCATTTTTTAGTCAAATGAATTTTGTAAATTTTAATAAAATATTATTTAATTTTGAATAAATTTTAAATTTATTGTAAAAATATATATTAATTATACTAAATATGTGTCTAAATTTTTAATATAATTTAATAAATATTTTATTAATTTTTTAATATTTTTTTATTTTTACATTTTTTATAAATAAATATAATTTTCTATAATTCATATATAAAAATTATTCTTAGATTATTTTCTTTTGTCATAACTTTCTTATCATGTCATTAAAATCTAGTTCTATCATTTCAATTAAAGAGAAGAAATCTTTTTTGAGAGATTGAGATAATTTATTATTAGATTCTATTTATTACAATATCTATCTATTATTATTATTACAATCTCTTATCTTTTAAAACTATTTTTATTATCATCATCATTTTTTTTAATCATCTGATTCAACTATTATTAGGTTAATTCTTAATCATATCGAATTAATTCTTAAAACTTATTTTAATATATTTTATATCTAACTATATATATTTTTTATCACTATTTTATATTATACTTCTTACTAATATAGAGAAATTTAAAGTTTTCATACATATAAACACTATTTTAGATGAGATAAATTGTGTTTTTTGACTTTTAAGTGATTTACAGTTTTCTTATTGACACAAATTCTAACAGAATGTTAGTAGAGACATTTCAAAGCCAATTGCATAAAAGAAAAATCATTTGAAAAATTAGGTAAATAAATTAATGAGTGGCAGAGTAATGATTACAAGATTCTTATATAATTTTATAATACATATGTTCAAATTCTCAAGTTTTAGTTTAGCTAATTAGGCAAAGCAAAAGAGGCTTAGGATTTGTTGGCCTTGTGATACTTTACCCATAATATTACATATTAATATCAATTATTTAGTGATCTTTATTATTTGAAATAATAACTAAGTCAGTCCATTAATACTTTTATTTCTCAAATACATCTTTTATGGGATTAGTTAGTACTTTTTGAACCTATATGGAATTATCCTTATAATATTATTAAGTTCTTATAATATATAGATAGATTGAGGAATATGTAATTTGTTATAACTCTTAATGATGATTATGAACATGTACAAGCTTTTTACTTCATTGTGATCCATTACTTTTTTTGAAAAATATAGTTGCTAAATTATTTTATAAGAAAACTCATTTACCCACCATAAGTTTTAATCACCTTATAATACCTATAGATACTATCTTATTCACCTATTCTCCTTTTATTTAATATAAGGTAAATTGTCGATAACATCACAATTCAACCTTTATTTCTTAAAAAGTTGTAAATTACAAGCCAAGTAACAATCTGGCTCACACAATTAAAAGTTTAGATCATTTAGTCTTATTTAGCTAACCTATTTCAAAGTTTTATAAGACTACTACTACTAGTATTGACACTGAGAGTTTGTCCACTAACCTTGAGGTTCTCCTAAACTAAATTAATTTTGACACATTCAAACAAGTTTTAATTAAATTTGATACTTCCTCTTTTGATTTGTCAGTTGTTCTAAATAAATCTAAATTTTGGCTCTTTAACTTTAAATGTTGTAATCATATAACCTACGATCACACACTTTTTTAGCCAAAACATATGGCTCCTTATACATCAATTATTTATAGTACTGATAATTATCAAATATATGTTAGTTACATTGGACATATTTCTACTTATAATTTGACTGTATCAGATATCTCTTTGGTTCACAGTCTTACCTTAAATCTTATTTTTGTGTGTTAATTATGTGAGCTTAGTTTTGATTTACACTTCTCTTTTACTGGTTGTTATGTATACGATTCCCATATGAGTCAAATACTTAAGACTAATTATAAAGTTATATGTTTACTTAAACTTGTCTCCTTGAAACTTCTTAATCGATCACTAACTTATTATACATTATCAATTTTATTTGCACTTTAACATATTTGTTTTGACAAAATTTCTCATTCTAAATTGAGTTTTTTAATTTTTAATGGTCTTTTAAGTTTTGTTAAAGATGTTGAGATTGATTATATTATATGTCAACTTGCCAAACATTATACTTTACCTTTTAATAAAAACAATTATATTTCCTCTACACGCTTTGAATTGATTCATTCTAATATTATAGGACTCTCTTCTATTGATACTATAAGTAAATCAAAATTCTTGGTGATATTTATGGGTGATTACTCACGTTATATATGATTTTATCTTATAAAGAATCATTCTGAATTATTTGATATTTATTCTTAATTTGCTATTATGATTAAAACTTAGTTTTCTCAAATAATAAAATTGTTTTGTGTTGATAGTACTATGTGATATATAAACTCAAAATTTTTGCAACTTCTTTCTCAAAATGGTATTATTTTTCAACACTTATATTTTAATATCTCACAATAAAATGAGTAGATTAAACAAAAATATCATTATATTTTACATATAATTTAAGTCTTTTTTATTTTTAACTCTTACTATAAGCATTTTTGGGAAGAAGTTACTCTTATTACTACATATAACATCAATCTTATTTCATCTTAAGTCATTACAAATATATATCCTTTCAAGTGATTTTATGGTACACCATCTACATATCAATGTCTTTGAATCTTTAGTTGTACTTATTTTGTTCTTTTGTAATTTCATGAACATACCAAGTTAGACCTACATGCACATTTATGTTATTTTCTTAGTTATAGAATTGAATATAAAGGCTATCAGTGGTGGGATTTTGTATCTAAATGTTTTCAATTTCTCGCCATGTCATTTTTTGAGAATATAAAATGTTTTCTTCTCTTTCTTCCTTTCAATTAAATGCTTCTTCATAATTTTTCTTTATTAGTCTTATTGTTAAATTAATGTTAAACATTATGAATTATAAAGTTTTATTACAGTTTCCTTTTATGAATCTTTTTCCTTCTAATTTAGATTTAAGTTTAACAAGAACACTAAGTAATCTTAAAGTATCTTCCTCATTTAGGGATTCAGTGTTTTCCTTCAAGTCTCTTTTCAATCCGTAACTTGTGCGTCATTCTTCTCAAGTGAGTAAACTACCCTTTCACTCTTAAGATTTTGTTATTTACTTAACCATTACTTCCTCATATGAATCTCAAACTTATTGAGAAACAAGCATTGGCCCTCTTTGGTTGTGAGTAATAGTAGAAAAAGTATAGTTCTTATTAAAAACTCACACTTAGGATTTGGTTGAACTACTTTATGGAAAATTAATCATTAGGTGCAATTAAATAGATTTGTTAAGTGGTATAAAACTCAAATGGTAGCTAAAGGCTTTGTTCAAATGTATGAAATTGACTATAAGGAGACTTTTTCTTTTGTGACTTTTAGTTATAAATTTACTAACTGTTGTTGTAGTTTGATATTAAAAGCTCTTTCAAATGGACAATAAGAATGCATTTCTTAATAGCGATCTCACTAAAGAGATTTACATGCACCATGTATCTAAATATAACCATCCGCTCAATATAGTCTTTCATCTTTGCTAAGCACTTTATAGTCTTAAACAGACAGACACCTCAAGCCTGGTTTGCCAAATTCAGTACTATTATGTACCAATTGGGTTTTTCTTCAAGTCCTTTTGGTATTATCTTATTTGTTTACAAAAGTGTCAAAGGAATCATTTTGTTTTTAATTTATATTAATGATATGATTATCATAAAAGATAATTTACAAGGTATTAATGACCTTAAGAAGTAGTTTAGTCAATAATTTAAAATGAAAGATGTTGAATTACTCAATTTTTTTTTGGGATTAGAAGTTTCTTTTGATGTTATTGGATATTATTTGTTTCAAGCCAAATATGCATTAGATTTGGTCACTCGAGTAAGAATCAATGATACTAAAATTTTTTTTACTACAGTGTCAAATTTTCTCTTACTAATGACATACCATTAAATGATCCTACTCTTTATTGATAGGTAGTTGGAAATCTAATATATCTTATTGTTACTTAAACAGACATTGTCTATGTTAAACATGTAATTAATTGGTTTAAGGTAAAATAATTTACTCATTTTACTATTATTTTTTGTATTCTTTGTTATGTCAAGGGAACTATGTCTCATGGATCTCATTTCTTTATTCGATTGTTACTTAAGTTATAGGTTTATTTTGATATTGATTAGACAAGATATCTTATAGATAAATGTTTTATAATAGGATATTATTTCTTCTTAAAGACTTCCCTCATTTCTTGACATAAATATGAAGCAAATAGTTATCACTCGATCTAATACTGAAACTAAATATCAAGCTCTCGCAGACACTATATTTAAATTATTATGACTCTAATGGCTCTTACAAGACATGAGTATTACATACTCTTTTGTCACATCTATTTATTGTAACATTTGTAATACCATTCAAATTGTTCACAATGATATTTTTTATAAACAAATCAAGTATATTAAGAATAATTATTATTTTGTTTATTAGCATATTATGCAAAATATTATTATTTTTTATTTTTTTTATTTTTGCTAATTAGACTGATGATATTGTATAAAAGCCCATCGGCCAAAATGGTTTTTTTATTTGATTTCCAAACCTAAGTTGACTACATTACTATTTTAAGTTTAAGGAGTAACATTTTTTAATATGATTTGATGAATATTTTATTATTTTTTCTTAATACTTTTTTTAAAAATTTTTTTTGTATATTTTTATATAAATAAATATAATCTTTTACAATTTAATATGTATAGAAATTATTTTCACATTTTTATTTTCTTGTAGTTTTTGCTGTAACTTTCTTATTAGTTGTAAAATAGTAAGAAAGTATTTTAATGAGGTAATCCTACCTTATCAAATTATCTTTTAATAGATCTATCTAGTTATATTTGAATAAATCTATCTCTATCTTTCTATCCCACTCTAAATTACGTTAATAAAATTTCGTCATGTTCAATTCACATGTTTTTTCTTTTGTTTTTTTTTGTTTCTGACTTTCAATAAAATTACATGTGTTGGGACTTTTTCTCTTTTGTAAAATTTTCCTGGGATGGGCAATTAGGGAATGAGGTGAAGTGTCTACCAAATAAATTGTGCGTATAACTAATAAAAATGTAAATATAATTAAAAAAAAATTGTATTATTTGTACATGATTAGTACTTGTATACACATCATATATGTTATATCTATATATCTACTATACTTATTTACACATTACATATGTAAGACCCATCATTATTATAGTCGTTTAATTTTTTTATTTATAATTAATAATCTAAATTTCATATTATTTACTCTGTCGACTAATTTTGCGTCTACGCAATATGGTCGGCATGCAAAACACTCAAGATGGGAGCCCGATCGGTAGCGGACTGCCATGGATACGATACCGTAACGATTGCTTGTATGGCCAGACTGACACGAAGAATGGCAATGCAATAGAGGTGGGGGCGCGTGTTAAAGCCAAGGCTTCATGTAACAGTGCCAATGTCTCCTGTTTAGTCATTGATGTGTAATTATTGAAAGTTGATTTACTATTGTATTTTAAATATGATCCACATGGTCTCTGTGAACGGGAAACATTAGTTAAATTTATAGTGAGTCCCACAAGGAATTCAATAATTGTACTTCAGGATAAAGTAATGAAGGAAAAAGGTTTCTAAATTGCGTCTTGGATGACATTGCTTTAAATGGAGAGCTTGCTCAAAAGAAGTTAAAACTTTAAAGAAGGAATTCAGAAAACATTAACTTTAGATTCTAACTCGCCGAGTTTCCAAATGGCAACTGAAAATAGAAAATACAGAACAAAAGTTGCTGGGTGGCTTGGTGCATATGAAAATGAAATTTCAACTACACAGAGCCTTGCTAAATTCTCGGAACACATGCGAATACACTGCATTCATCTAGAAAGAATGGGATAGAAATGACAAGTTATCGAACGAATAAAAAGAAGGGCCAGAATGATAGTCATAGTCCCACGTAATGAGACCTTTCTTTTTCTTTCTGCTTTCACGAAAGTAGTGGGTATACATTTCTCATAGATCTCGGAAAGCTGTTCAAAATCGGGTTCTTAGATTGATAAAGGAGCGTACTAGACATTTGAAAGGACTGGAGAATCAATAAAATGAAAGATGACGAAGGCGCAGCGACTATGTGTGGTATGGTTTTTACTTTATTTGTTCAATATGTACAATTATTTTGATTGAAACTTTGACTTATACACTAGAATTTTTTGTCAATATATACAAATTTCTAGCTTCGCCGCATGCTCTACCTACGAGTTTGATGGCTACGTAGGTAAACATTCTTATCATTACTTTGAGAATCGGGTCAGACCTACTAGTTGGATCAAAAAAATTGAAAATTAGTTGGTTTAAACATATATTGAAAAATACAAAAAATCAAAACCAGTCAAATCCGAATTGAGCTGAGAAAGTCGGAAAAACATTGTATGAAATAAGGATCCAGCTTTTGGCCCGATCAGTTTTAATTTTAAAATAATAAAAATAAATTTGGCAACTCATAATTGAGCTCTAAATTTTATTTAAATTTCAAATTGACTCGCAAATTTTACCGAGTAATTACTGAAAATGGTTAAACAATCTAAAGTCCGATTGTGTCACCTTTCTGAACGTATCAGCTGGCATGCTCAACTAGTGAAGTGCCACTACAGAAGACAACTCAGCAAGATTTTCCAACACAGAGAGATTTGGATGAACAGTATTTCTAACAAAATCATCTTAGAAGTAAACTCCAATATATATATATATATGTTATTTAAAGTAGCAGAAAATAAGCCAGCCTAGAAAATGGTATTGCTAGAAAGAATGTAGTAATCCCTTCAGCCGACTGAAGATATACTGCCATTATTAAACAAAACAGTTGTTTCTTACATCTCAGGAGTGATGTCCCCTCACAGCCAAGGACAAATAGAAGTCAGTTTAGATGCAGATATCCAAGCAGTATTCATTAATTGTCCAAACTCTTGTAACACGTCAAAACCTAGAAGGCCTTGCTTCTCCAATCGCATGAAAATAATCTCCTCTTTCAGTGAAATCGACCAACAAGTCATCTTGGAACCGAAAGACCAAACTCTAAAAAAACCCAATTATCATAGTCAGAAACCAATATGCAGAAAGCACTCTGTTAAAATAGAGAAATATTTAAGATGCAGGTAACGGCATTCTAGCAAAAACAACGGACAATCCTCATACCACATTTTTTGAATATGTGGAATCCTAAATATTGCCAATAAATTTAATCCACTACAGTGCAGTTTTTCCAAAGATAATGCAACTGTTTTTTGAACAATGGCTTGAAATCACCAGAGACATGTACACAATTACTAGTCACCAGATATACGTAATCTAAGGTCATTTTCTGCATTATTTCATCCCATAATGTATGGTTGAAGGACAGGACACACCTCCAAACACAGCACAAATGTCACGTACCATCAACTCCATCTGGGAAAAGGAGCAGCTAAGTTACCATAGTATGCTCAACTACTCATAAATACATCACTTGATGGCAAAAGTTCAGTCCATATATTTTCAGTTTGAGAACAAAAGAGTTGATGTGATGCCAAAATTATATCTTGTGCTGTCCATGAAGTTATGACATATGTCTCAACCAATTGAATCATAACCAAACCCATGCTTCATTAATGCCAATGTATTAGACTATAGATAGCATTCACTGCAAACTAGCACAAATGCAGCAGTAATTCAAGAAAAGAGAGACACCCATTCGGCAAGAAGGTATCTTTACCTGGTTAAGAACTGAAAAGGTATCCACTGTAACAGAAATTGCTAAGGCTTGTCTTACACCAGCCGACAAAATAACATTCTATCATGTATGCAAAATTCTACTATAGTGAGGTTAATTTAGTACAATGCCCATGAGAATGACATCATAGAAGCCTTTTAGACACACAGACTTTTTTTTCCTTTCTTTTTATACATTTCATATAACTTGCATAAATCAACTTCAGGCTACTCTCCCAAATAGAAATCTTATGCCAAGATGAATCGCCCAAGCCACATATCTTTTAATTTCACACAGAATCAGAATTTTTTTTCTTATACAATGTGGCATCAAAGAATCATACATGTTTAACTTAGAAAACTAAACAACTGTCAAAAATTAACATGGTAAACTGGTTGCTCAAGGGAACAGCAGCATTTATTATCAAGACTTGGTAAAACACATTAGAATGAGATAAAAAATATCTAAGTTCCTTAGAAAAAAACGAGAATCCCTCATGTCTATCTTCTAAAGACCATGCCAATGACTCCTCATCAAATTTCTGTGAGAAGAATGGAATGATATGCACAAAAAATTAGGGGAATTTGGTGGAAAAAAAAAATGCCTCCATTTCTGATATAATTAGACATCTTTAGGATTGCTAGAAAAGTTCTAAGTTCATACTTGATAATGATACAGTCGACAATGTTCATCAGCTACCAAGTTTATATCTTTTGAACTTATGTCCCTGCATGAACCAAATGTTCCAGTCAGATGGTGTTGAACCCAATG
Organism: Bruguiera gymnorhiza; assembly: GCA_020883675.1. Classification (NCBI taxonomy): domain Eukaryota; kingdom Viridiplantae; phylum Streptophyta; class Magnoliopsida; order Malpighiales; family Rhizophoraceae; genus Bruguiera; species Bruguiera gymnorhiza. Next base: position 910,249 of record JAIRCJ010000197.1, on the reverse strand, counting down.
AAGGAACTCTCAACTGAATTGTGTTCCCATTTTTATTTATTTACTTATTCATTTTATTAAAAACCATGGAATGTGAGTTTGCAACAAAGTGCGAACCCAAAAAGCTCTAACAAATACATATATATATAAACCCAATGAAAAACATGCAATGACAATGGGATCATTCTAGCACTTGGCTTTAGATTCCCACACACTGATTAAAGTAGCACTTGGCTTTAGATTCCCACACACTGATTAAAGCTGCATTAGTAGCTTTAACTAAACCTTCTTTTAGTGCATTGACACAGTATTACACATACATGTCATAAACTAAAGTTTCAAGTTTAAAGTTTTATGACATGTATTGAATCTCAAGCTTGAGCATAAACTTACAATTTTTGTATGTTTATAAAGTGTGTCCAAGAACAACACGGGAAATCAATGTGACCCAACTTGTAATCCAATAAAGAATCCGAATACGTGTAACCATTTGCAAACCCCAAAAGTTGAGCAAAGAAACTCAAAACCATCAGTTTCAATGTAAGCAATTTTCTGGATTAGATACAGCTCTCACTTCAAATTTATAAGCAAACAACACAGTCAATCTAACATCATTTCAACCAATCTGCCCTTTGGTTGAGTGTTACTAAGGATCGTCCCTCTGACATGAGGGAAGGAATTCGATTTACAGTGTTATAGTCTCAAGCACCGAAAAGAAAAAAAAAAATCTAACAATAAATCATCCAAATTTCAATGGATCAAAAGAGACATCAATTACTTTATATAGAAGAAGAGAAAAGCCACTCAAATACTCACAATCAAAACTAATAAAAGTCTACTAGGGGCCTCGAGAGGTGCAGCAGAGTATACCCTGTGAGAGCGCTCGGCAACTCCTTGATGTCGTGCTCAAGCACGACGTCATCCTCACAGCCGCCACCGCACTGTGAAGCGGCAACAGTGACTGCAAGCATCCCAGCTCCGGTGGAGGCCTTAGAAAACAAAACCCACATTAAAAAACAGCGTAAAATACACAAATAATTCATTATTAGGCATGAGTTATGCGGATTTGCGTGTGTACCTGGAGAAGGAGGAGAACGGCCGGCAAGGAGAAGAGCAGGTTTTGGATGGGAGAGGAGGAGATCTGGCGGTGGGGGGTTTTGGAGCGTAGGATCTGATAGTGGATTTAATTGACGATAGAGATGACTTGAAGACGAATCGATTGCAGGAGGATGCCATTAATTGGCAAAAATAGTGTGGAGAAAGATAACCAGAGCCGTGACGGAGGGGAGGGGGGTTTAGGGTTTTAGCGGACCAATCGGACTCGGATGTGACGGTGACGGGTCTGGTTCGGGCGTTGGCCGGTTTGGGTTTTGTTGGGTTGGGTTAGACGAAGGTCAGAAGCAACCAATTACCTTAATTATTCGTGTGGCAGACCCTTTTAAGTTATGTTTGGTTCGGCCCAGTTCGTGGCTGTCTGCTTGTGATTTGCAGTTGAAAGCCAACTTTTTTTTATTATTTTTTTATTTTTTTACGGAGGTAGCCAAAAAAAATTAGAAAAGAAGAATATTGTCACTCCAAACTTGAATACAAAATTAGAAAATTTTAATAAAAGTATTCCAACTAGTTATGCCTATAAAACCAATTATATAAAAGTGTTTGCCATCTATCTCTCTTTCTTATTTAACCTTGAAAATAATTTATTGTATATTTAATAAACCATTTAAAAGTATTTGTTATATTATGCGTTTTATTAAATATGAAGAAAACAAAAAAGGAAAAAAAACTTATCTAACAAAATCCATGTAATACTATCAAGTAAAATTATATGTATTGTTTTATCCTATCTCATACATCCTTGATCAAATCTTGATTTGCGGAACTGGATTAAACTTCAAGAGCACTCTATAGTTAAAATTGCAATGATGTCAAAAGCAACTCAACTTTAATGCTCAGTTGATTGCTTGTGCCCTTAATGATGGCTTTGGGCCACTGTGGATTAATTAATACCATATTTTTGTGGTCCCTTTTTCGATGATAAGGAGGACATGAAGACGGGAAGTAAGCAGCCAAACCTCAATTGACTACACTGAACAAGCACTAATTACACGAATCTGCTCAATGGTGATTCTTTCTGGAGTCCGTACATCTAATCAGGGCTTGGGACTCGGGATCCTTACCCTCTTGTTTTTGATTGAAGACATTAGTGTCCCTGTACTCAGGCCATGGAACTTGGAAATCAGACATGTTTTATGAGGATAATTTGTATGAGCCGTTAATGGGCTTTCATAATAACCCAATTATACTTGAGAAACTTCTTTTCGGGTTTGATTTAGGAGAATGTTGTCTTTTTCTTTGAATAAATGCCACACTCCCTTCAACTCCAAACTTATACTTTCCAATATGAATATCTAAATTTAATTATACATTAATTATTGGTTAATTATCATGTAATTACATTTTTTTATTATTAATTTACATATCAAAATGTTAACGTCCGATTAAAACTCGATACTTTTTAGCATCCTTTTGTTTTAGAGGTCGTGAATTTCACTGGGTCCAGATGCGTAGACTTAGCCTCTCTCCAATCAGGCCTAAAATCCAAACTCGGGCTCACCTCAATCCGACTCCGTCAAGATTCAACTCCAACTCGATGAATGCTATTTATGAGTGCAATTATTGCGCTGACCTAGAGAAATTGAGTCCTCCGGGTCGCCTCCACCAGGCATGCAATGAAGACTCCGCGCAGGCTGACGGAGAAGACACTGCTTTTGATAGAGCTTAGGTATTCGGTTTATTTATGTCTTGTGTGCACCCAAAAAATAAAATAACAATAAAAATGAAAGTAAGCCTTCAAAGCGGCCCAATGTTCACGACAAAGTTTCGTTCCAAACTCGACCTTTTTTCTTTGTTGTTTGTTTGTTGGTTTGCAATATGGACCGCTACTGTCTTTAATAGAACAAGTAATACCTTTGTGCCTTTCTTGTTTTGAGTCCGTGCATATTCTTTGGAAGGATAGAGAACTAAGGCTTAATTGGAGGAGATTAGGGCAAAGGAACAAACCTTTTTGCTTTCAAAACTTAGTGTTGAATATCCTTTTTTCTTTCTTTTTTTTTTTGTTTTTGGTTGGTGCATGGGAATTTAAAGGCTATGCTTTGTTACGATTTGATGGGGGCAGATTTGGACCCTAACCTTCTCCGTGATTTTTGCTTTCTATGCTAGCTTTGTTGGTTGTCTTGAATTGAAGATCGGTTAACAATGCCCAATTGGCCAGTTAACCTATCCATTACTCATGTTAAAATGTTCAATTAAGACAATAATATGGAAAAATTAAATCAAAAGGCCCTCATCATCAATTTTTCCATTATGGGCCAACATATTAAACCAATAGTGATTCAATCTCCCAAAAAATAAAAAAAAGAACTCTGAAATTCCAAGGAATTATGATGTTTCTTCCTTTGATTGAATGTGAATAACTTATTCTCTTGACCTTCAAATAAATGATGAAAAATAAAACCAAAGAAAAGGAAAATGAAATTTGACAACAACAAAAATTTTTCGTTGTCATGAACCCAGAAACAGTACCACGGAAACAGCCACGACCACCAACAAAGAAATGATCCACTTCGATTTTCTGCTCTTTAGACCAATCCCCATGTTTGAAGCATTCTCATACTCCATCGAAGAGGTTAACTTGAAATGTGGGTTTGACCCATAAAGAGCCTGGACGCCTTCCACGTCATCGATCTTGAGGTCAACCTTCTTTGTCCTTGGATTTAGACTTGGATACATCACCGCTTCCTTGACCGAAGAGTGAGCTAGCCCAAGTACATGCCCAATCTCGTGGGTAGCCACCGATTCCAAATCGACGGCCACCCTTGATTTAACAGTCCCTAAATCAACGGCCCAAGTCTCAGCTGCATCCAGGTGGAGCCGCCCACTCTCTGGCGAAAATGCATGCCCCAGTATTCCCAACACCCCGTCAAACGGCTGCCCGTCGCCGTGTTCGTGGCGATAGAACCCAATTTTAACATCCGCCGATTGGTAGTCCTCGGTTTCCGTGAAGCTCACCGGAATCACCGCCGCCCACCGGGAAAACGCCCGCCTGAAAACCGCCTTTACGTCGTCTGAACTTATGTAATCAATCATGTTATTAGCTGAAAACGCATAGGTTAGTGCCACCGGCGATTCCCGGTCCCACCGGGGCCTGCCGTAGAAGTATGCGAAGTGTCTGGTCACGTGCAGAGCCCGTGACACATCGGCGACACCGCATCTCGGCGACATGATCAGTGACATGGTATCGGAGTCGAGCTTGCCGGTAACCGGTAGACCGAAGTTCGTTTGGTAGGCAACGACGGCCGATCGGAAATCGGAGTCGAAGGTGTCGGTGAGATTGCGGGAGTCCGCGACTGTGAGATAACCGAACCGGTGGAAGTACTCCTTGAGCTCCGACATGCCGCTGACGTGGCTGCCCACGCCGGCGTCCAGGAAACGAGTGAAGTCTAGCCACGTGGCGTTCGGGGCATCGGCGGTTAATACAGTTATCGTGTCCGGTGTCGTTCTGGCGGAAAAGGAAGGGAGGGAAAAGCAGACGAAGAAAATGAAGGGGAAACTGAAATAACTGAATAACCGAAGCATAGTACTCATGTTTACGATGTTTTTAGCTATTTTGGGATTCGAGCCCTTTTAGAATTTCTGGGACAAAGAGATGATATTATGGGCATTATTGAATTTATCTATATATGTATTAAAAAAGACACAAAAAAGCTTCCGTACACGCAAGAGATAATAAGGAGAACGTTAGGAAGATTCAGCCCTGCTTGCCTTTTCATCGGAGATTCTGGCTTTGATGGGTGTTATGGTAGACAAGCAACTCTGTATGAATTCAAGTTACTTGAATTGTACACTGTCTTGTACAACGTATATGTTGCCAGAATGAAGAACAGAGCTTGTTTCAATTTGATATGGGTGGAGATCAAAAGAGTGGAAGAAAGTGGGAGCGGCGGCCTCTCATCAATTCAAAGAAGCAATTTGGAGCACGAGTTCATATTGTAGCTAAACAGAGCATAAATTATTGGAGAAATAATCTTCTTTGGAAACATGTGGAACGGAATATTATGTAATATCGTTCTGTAACAGGAGTGTTGATTTCTCTTCCAAAGTAGGAGCAATTTCCAATTTAGAATTCTCCTGCCCTCGAACAACTGTCAGCTCACCAATGCACTGTGTGGACTTCTTTCATTGCTGGACCTATGGCCGGTGTCGGCCTATCGATTAATAACGAGTTGGGCGTTTATCTCCCGCCATGCTTCTTGTTTGTAGAAGAAAACAAAAGGGTCATTATCACGAGTAACATTGCACGCATTATAAGTACGGCGAGTCGTCGATCACAACCATGATAATTGCAAATATACAATTAATAATTATATTTATAATATTATCACATCACATACATCTATCTCGCGTTAAGAAAAGTCTGCGTTAATATAATAATGGTCCCTCAGTTTGTTGTACACGACAATCTCCTCGATCTTTTCGACCTGCATTTTTGCAAATAATGCCACGCATAAACTTTTCTCCTTTTTATTTTTTTTATTATCTTTTTTTTTTTTGATAATTGCAATGCATAAACCTCGTATTATTAATTTTATTAACTCGAAATTTTGATTCTCGTTACAATCGTTAAGCCTAATATCGGATTCGTTGCGCTTTGATGGCGCATGGTTTGGCTATGTTTCCAAGATGTCTTACAATGCCAAGAACAAGAAAATTTTTTCTTTTTTCTTTTTTTCTTTTTGACGAGAGTTTTGGCAGGATTCGTCGTCGAAATTTAGCTGAAAAACTGAGGATCTCTTGTGAACTTGCTAATAGGGGTATAGATCAGATAATAAATTTATAGACTTGATAAAATATCTTAATTTAAAATTTTATATCATTAGGTTTAATACTCATTTTTACTTAAATTTTATAAAACAAAACACTGATATCTCAAAAGGATGTGGATGTAAATTTTCATTTTGGAGAGAGACCATTGATGGCTTATTTTAACAAATTTGATAATGTGGTTGTAATGAGGAAGTTTAAGGCCTAGGTCCTTTGTGGTTCCGCTTTCAAGGCACAATGAAATTATATCCAAAGTGACCCCAGAGTGCTACTAGTCCAATTATGAACCACTTCTTTCCTGTCAACTGTCAATATTGTCCTTCTCGGCTTTCTCTACGGGTCTCTTTCTATAGGCATATTTATGCTACGGACACCGTTACATGTACTGGATGGAGGATGGGGGTAAACGGGGTGGTGGGGGGGGGGGTTCTTTTCATGGGTATCTTTTTATTTTTTTTGAAAAATATGTTACGTGCAAATAGATAAAGTAAACATTCAAGCAATATATGATATGTATATAAACAATAATACTATACAAACAACATATTTTTGTTAGTTGTATGTACATTTTTATAGTCCTCATGCATATAATTATTTGATTATACACATATCACATTTTTCCAAAAAAAAAAAAAAGCAGGACTCATGCAGTACCCACGCAGCCAGCGGTTCACTGTGGCGGAGATCTCATCCATCAGGCCCTATCCGTTTAACATTTTCCTTGTGCTACAAGCTAATGTAGATTTCAGTCTCTAATGAAAATCATTAGACAGATAGCATTTCTAAGTATTCCTCGAGTTAACAATGTATTCTCTTGGATTGGGCAATAACAATGAAAATCAAAAGAAATTAACCTTGTTTCTTCCGATTGTTCAGAAACGGCAGCATGGACATGAGGTCTAAATTCCCTCCTTGGAGAACGCGAGTCAAATGCCTGCCTAATAAAACAAGCCTATATGATGTAGTTGGTAAACCAAAATGGATGCGTTTCACATTTTGCAGATTAAAATTTGAAATTTTGGATCATCCGATAGTAGGAAATTTTTTCTGTGAATTTTACTAGTTTTGATGAACATATATAATTTACTTTGGACTAGACCATCGGATGAACTTAGTACAAATGTATAATATGGGAAAATTAACATATAATACTATTTTATGGAAATAAAAAAAGGGGTTTAAGGAAGTTGATCATGAGGCAATATTTGTTTTATCTTGCTCATACCTGACGTTGCTTGAAAGCGAATTTTAGTAGCTTCTCTACGTAGGCTAGTTCAAAGGCAGTGTAAGAAAGGGTTTAGCTAATGGAGATATTAACTCTTCCGGAAACCAATAACAATGGAGAGGTCGTTATTATTTTTAACTTGAAATAAAGATTTTTTGTTCTTCCATGTTGATATGAACAGGAAGCAGCGGCCGTTGAACCAACTAGCACATGTAGCATCATTCTTTCTCGTTAGGTATTCTAGTTGCATATATTTTCCATAAAATAAGCCTCATGAATTTATTTTATATATTATATAATGTCGCCGTCTTGTGCTTTGCGCAAGGCACTAATGACCTCAGAGAAACGACGTTTTTAAACAAAAGAATAGTTTAGCAATTCGAGCAGCAAGGTCCAAAGGAAGGTGAACCGTCATACCTGAAATATAGAAAAACGTTAGTAGGTCGCTGAAATGCTGAACACATCAAATAAGATAATTTATTATTGGAAGCTTATAGTTATTATAGTAAAATATAAATCTCATGAAACCTGACCATATGACTATATCGCAGAGAAGGTGATCTAACACCCACCCATCAAGAAACCAGTAAATCCAAAAGTTGTTGAATAAGGCTTTACATCGAATTACATATTAAATTTTAGTATGTTTTTTTTATGTACAAATTTATTGATTTAAAAGTAATGATGAATATTATGTAAAAAAATTATTCAACTTAAATTTTTAAGTTATCTAGTGAGATTCAGAAATGTATTAAATATCAAATTTTAATATAATAAATAATTATTAAAGAGAAATATGTAATTTATATTCATTAATTTTCAATTCTATTGAAGGTCCAAGAAAATATAAAACTTCAAGTAGGCGTTTCTTTTATTGACAATAGTTTATATTCTGAATTTTTTTTACTTGTCAAAACGAGAGCTTGAATCCTAAATTGAAATTAAAATTTCAACAACTCTACTACCAAACTGCGGGGGATGTTCATGATATGATTTTCGATGTATCTGAAGTGAACTTTAGTGCATCGGATGCACTAATTAGGAGGATCCTTATAATGGGAAGTGAACTCATTGAATAGACCATTTATGGAGAGGCTAATCAGGCAGATCTTACAGGGCCGTACCAGAGGCTACTAAATGCTCAAGTACAAAGTAAATAAAAAGTTGTGGCTCACTGCTGTAGCTCAACTGTTCAAGGGAGGGGGGCCTGCCACGGGGAACAAACAGTGTTATATATATATATATATATATATATATTTTTTTTTAAAAAAAAAATTAATTAATTTTTTATTGTTTTTTGAGTAAAATGGAAAAGTGGCGATGGTATCACACCATCGCGATAAAGGGAGTTGCGCTCTATAATTTCGTAACTTTTAACATTATAATAAATGAACTCCTTTATCACTATATTACACTTTTTTTTTTTTCCTTTTCTTATCATGAGACCACACTTGTCTGTTCCTTACTGTTCCTTAAGTTCAACCCTAAAGTAACAGGCCTAGCTGGGCCCAATATATAGCTGATGGTTCAGTTTTTATGAACTCCTCTGAACCTGACCCCTTTGTAACCAAAATTTTCTTGCGTTGGTCCTCTCCATAACTCAAAAATTCCAAAGATCAAACGTTTTCCAAGGACAGAAAGGTAGTTGGAGTTCCACTTTGGGCTAGATGGTTCATGGGTATTACATTTTTGGGCCTTTTGCCTACCCATCTAAATTAAAATGCTCTCTCAGCCATGTAATAAAAACAATTTTTTTATTTGGATAAAGTTCATATCATTTTTCAGAATTAAAATTTAAGATTTCAAAGACATGAATTTAATTTTTTAATTATTAGAGGGTCTTGAAAAATAGTTGAAATGCTCTCAGTGCAAACAAAATATCAATCTTATCTTAAATTAACTGCAGGATGTTAGGAAGCCCAATGATGTTCCACCCAAAAAAGGTAAAAAGAATAAAAAAATAAAAAAACAGTACAATCATTGACGGCTGGCCCCGACAAAGCTACATAAAGTGCGCTGAACGCCCCCGTCTGGTTTGGCATCAAGTTGCTAAGTTGCTCTTGCACGGTATTTATTACGAGAGGATTTTTCTGGCTTGGGAATTTTATGATTTAGAATTATTCCAAATACTTGCATTTGTAGAGGCAGGGGTTATTTTTAATTACTTATTGACTGAAAATTTTAACCTTCACATTTATCTGAATTCCATCAATTTATTTCTCTGTCGGGGAATCACTTTCTCAAAAAGGTTTACATGCTGAAATTGACCGACCGTCTAATAAATAAAGCATATGAGGAAGGACGTTGAAGCATTAGTTGGTTATAATGGGACGGCAAGATCCGTGACATTCATTCTTCTTATAGTTTAAGCGCCAAACCCATTTATTCTTTTTTATTTTCTCTTTCGGGTACATAAATACAATTTAGTTTTCTAGCTTCTTTCGTTTTTGACCACCCTTTTCTTGTAAACATCTTTGCCGTGACTTGATTTATCAGAAAGGAATGATATGAATGTCCAACAAAAATGAATTCGATCCTTGAAAATTGTGCTTAAAGATATATACACACATATATATATCACTAACTTAGCTTTTTATATAATCACTCAACTTTATTTATTGATATTCATTAATACTATCCGAGATACAACATATAAATTTTTAGAAACTGCTGATGAACCTTTTCATATTCGTAACATTTTTTAAGTTCTAAATATTCATATATAGGATGGCATGTGTGCTAGGAGATAAGTTGCGTGCCTTTTTATTCATCAATGGTTAATTTGGTTAACTTTTGCTTAACAAATAATCTTATGACTGCTGATTTGTTTTTTGCAGTAATATATAGATTTTGCATATTCTGTCCAATACTATAATGATGACATGACTCTTTCTAAATGCCTTGCGTACATGTACGGGGAGAGTATCAGAAATTTCATTCTACGAGCAATTAAGCTTGATTCAGAAAAATCATGCTACTTTTCACATAGTTTTTTTTTTTTTCTTTTGGACACAGTGTTGTTCCGAAAGTTATATGTACTGTAGCAAATGAAGGATTTTTTTTTTTGTTTTTTTCACCATCATGCATTGCGGTATTTTAAAAAATTCACCGGATGAGTCGGACATATGGCCAAAAAAAAAAAACAACCCAAATGACTCGGGATAACCTCCTGATAATATATTGATGTATGACAATTGACAACGATTTTCTAACGGTTGTCTGTTGTACAGTAATTACTAGGAGATTTGTTCAAAACAGAAAAAGCTATGTAACAATGTTTAAAATATATATATATATCGATTATACTTTATTTAATTTTACAAATAAATAAAAAATAAAAATAAATACTTATCGTATTATTCGATAAATTTTATTGTATAGTATTATTTTTATCAAAAAAAAGACATGGTATTTTCCTTTTTTCAAATTACAAGTCAAAAAATATGAATTAATTATATTTTAATTAATTTTATAAATAAATAAAACTAAATACAAAATTATTATTATTATTATTATTATTATTATTTTGTATTTAACAGGTTACTTAATAAATTTTGCTGAGTTGTCTTGTTCTCGTCAAAAAACAAAAACAACACAAAAAAAGTGACGTGATGTTTTTCTCTCTTTCACGTTACGGGTCAAATGGGTATTATACATTAGTGTACTACGGCACTTGACTAACATCGTCAATTGGGTCAAAAGCAATTGTATGAAAATGAAAATCACAATAATTAATTAATTAATTATATCGTTGTGGCCTAAATTCAAACGTCAAGCTTTAGTTAATAATGTTTGTCAAGCATATATACATTTTTCCATTACATCAGATTCATTAAATTGTAGACTACGCAATGAAGGGTAGAATTTCCATTTGCCATCATTAAGTAAATGCTCATTCACACGGCAATTTTCTTTAACCAGCAAACTTCAATAATTTTTTTTATTAGAGTTTAATATGTGTACCCAACAATTTAAGTTTTGAGATTTTTTTTTTTTGAAATTTTTCGATCATCAAACTTATTTTTATTATTATTTTTCAAAAGGAAGGAATTTAAATATAACAATGGGGAAAAAATAAAATTCAACCAAATGGAAAACATGAACAGAAAATCATCGAGAAAAAAGATAGAGAGAGAGAGAGAGAGAGAGAGAGAGAGAGAGAATCCCTTAATGTGGCCTCTTATAGAATTAAGACCCATTAATCATAATACATTGGCATTATATGTTTGTCCGTAGCTTTTGCAGAAAGTGTACTTCCACTAATTATCTGTTACTGCTTTAGTGTCTTTGTAACGAGATGCAATCATCCACATGGGTCCATGTTTTGCTCCTAATTAATAAAAAAAAAACCCCTTTAAAATAAAGAAATGTTGCTTCTTTTAATGAAGGAATCAACTTCAGAGAGATAATGCAAGTGACAGTGCTCCCAATTAACAAAAAAATAAAACAAAATTCTTGGCAATATCTTAAAGCAGCGTCTCTGTAATGGATAAAAATAAAGAATAAAAAAAACATGTTTTGTGATTCGTGCCTTGTGGGTAATCTCTTTCAAGCTCGATTTTGACAAGACAAACGAGACGACCTTTGGAAGTTTCCTACTTTTGTTACCTTTGGACCACTTTCGTGCGTCCCTATATTTTAAAACTTCCTCTGGCAGACTTTTCTTTCTACGACTGGCTGATTGCAGACCAAGCAACACATATTAGTACTAGGAAAATCCTTGTTAGATAGACACTTTGATATCATTAATAAAATAATAAAATTATTGTTATTATTATTATTATTATTATTATTAAAAATAATAATTTAATGGAGAGAAATAAAAAGAAAAAAAGGTTTTATTGTATTCTTTTTTTTCCTTGAGTTTTATTAAAAAAATTACGCATCATTAAAAAAGTAAATTCTATAAACATATAATTAATTTTATTAAATAGTTTAATAAAAAAGTAGACTTATAAACTTCAACTTAGTAATAAACAATCTCTTCCATACGGCATCACAATGTTTAAGTACAGTAAGATATTGTCTCCAATAACAGCCTACGAGTCTAAGTTTGAATTATGTTGTCGGGCCCATTAATCTTTAAGAGGAGGATCACAGAATGGCAATTTCTAAGTACGACATCTCCTGTTTGTTCATGAAAAGAGTTTGACGGTAACACAATGAAAGTATAGTGATAATTACGTTGATGTGGCAATAATATGGCAAAATAATTATTGAATTTGAAAAATCAAAAGAAAATATTATAAGTTGTTAAATAAAAATTGTATGTTTCTATGCATCTTTCACTGTATTTCTACATATTCAAATCTCTCTCTCTCTCTCTCTGTGTTTTTTTTTTTTTAAGACATAGTAATATATCAGTAGAGTCAGTCGGTCAATTGTAAGTGGGAAGCAAGACCTAGACCATCAGGCATATTGGCACTGCCAGCACACAAGGTTTTCTATTTGAAGCATTCCTTAAATCAAATGTGTTGTACAGTTTTTATTGAAACGTTAATCAAATGCTTTGTCCTCAATAATTTTTCTCAATTTTAGGAACAATTTAAGACTAATACGTCTAAACTTGAGTCATTTCCAATATCTCACATCGTTAGATGCTGCCCACGTGTAGCTGAACCCTTAATAATTGTGAGCCAGAGCCAGCATAGGTTTTTTATTTATTTATTTATTTTTTAATAAAAAATAAAAAATAAAAAATAAAAAATTCTACATACTAATGATATTTTCGTGATTAGGAAAGTAATTGGGGTGCCATTCGTGCTTGTACAATTGAAGTCGTGGCGTGGGAACAACGGTCCAAAGTGGGGGACAGAAGCACACTCCTTAATTGACTTGAAGAATCGGTGCCTCTGAATAGACTAGGCTTGTAAGTGTCTGAGCTCCTTTCGCTGGCAATCTGCCCCACTTTTTCGCTTTTTTTCTTTTTCTCTTTTCTTTTTTTTTTCCCCCCCTCTTTAACCCGGAAAACTCCGGCACGACAATTAATCAAGTTATGTGAAGGAGAAATTCATCGTAAATATAATTAATAAGAGCTCGGTTACTTGGATTAAGATTTTTTACGGAGGACAAATGTCACCATAATAAAATATTTTTTTTTTTGAAATTTTAATTGGTCAAAAGTCACGCGATATGCAAAAAAAAAAAAATAAAAATAAAATCAACAAAATGTATAATCAAAACAACAAAATGTTCTTTAAAATTTAGGAAAATTTTAATATAATGAAATTTATTTTTTATTGCAGTTTTTTCAAAGTTTTAGTGTAATTTTAAACAAAATAAAAAACAACTTAAATTGAAACTCCCTGTTCCCAAATCCTGTCCGCTTACTTTTTCAGAAAAGCAAATGCTCCCCTTTCTAAATGCAACCCCAAAGGACAATTTCTGTCTAAAAAGCTATGTCCATCTTCAATGAAAAATTCTCGAATAACCCCTATCTATTACATGCATCCTCTCCCTTTGAGACAGCGATTTATGCTTCTACGTATGTTAAACTTTATAATGTAAGTGATTGACGTGCTAGCAAAGTTCATGAAACACTACTCAACAAGGAAGAGACATTTCTTTTTTCTTAATTTTTTTTATGACACATTATTTAATATATGATTTACTAGATGGAAAAGGATGATATTTCTGACGTTGAATTATCAATGTAGGCTTTTTTATGACACACTTCCCATGTTTGGTTAAAAAAGCTGTTTTTATCCATCAATCAGTACAAAAAAAAAAAAAGAAACGAAACGAGCCCTCCTTTATGCTTCTCTTATTAAACGCCCCAACCGCGTGCGTCTGGTTGTCCGTACCTTTCCTTGACCGGCAGCCGATGACAGATCCGGTGATAACTGCGGTTACTTATACTTCTGGACTTCCATTTATGCCCTAACTTGTTCTTCATATTTTCATAAACGGAGTGTCTCTCGTTCGTTTTCTCTGTTCCTAAGTAACTGGAGAGAATCACAGCTCACTCGTCAGCCCTCCTTCAAACATACAAAATAATAATAATAATAATAATAACTGTATATAACTGAAATCGATTAACTTGATTAATTAAAAAAATACTATGCATTGGGGTATTTAAAATTTAATAAATTTAAAATTTAAAATGTTTAAAATCTAAATAATTTAAAAATATTTGTCATTTCTTAATATGAAATAGATGAATTAAAAGTTAAAAAAATTATAACGAATATGCTATATTTTAAATATAAAAATAATTTACATCTTATATTTTTAATAAAAAATAATATTTTATTATTTAAATTTAATAATCATTAATATATTATATTAATTATTCATTAAAAAAATAAAAATTATTATAGAATTATTATATTAAAAGGATTAAATTATCTTAAGTTTATTAATAAAGGAAAAGAATTAATCATTTTAATTAAATTTTGATGTTAGATTATTTGGAGTGTGTATTTCACATTTCAACATGTCACTCTTTCCTTTTTCTTTGGCGTTTTCCTTATCTTTTCTTTCAGTTTTTTTTTTTTAAATAAAAATTATAATAAGGAATCCACTTAACCAAAAAAATAATTAAAAAAAAAAGGAAAACACAAACTCACTTTTGTATTTAATTATTTACAGTTACACACACATGCTCACCCCTCCAAGCTGCAAGGTTTTCAAGAAAAGACACCCACACACGCACTCTCTCTCTCTCTCTGTCTCTCTCTCTCTCTCTCTCTCTCTCTGCCAGAAGTGATCGCAGAAGAGAGAGGCCCAATTTTAGGGTTTACAGGTTCACAAACTCGCTTTAATTACATAAATACCCTCTCGCAGAGTCTCTGTTTCTCTGTCTTCCACGCCCTCATTGCTCGGAGACTTTTCCTGTTTTCTTTTGCCCCTCTCTCTCTCTCTCTCTCTCTCTGCGCCAATGTGGCCTGGCAATGGCGTGGCGGTGGTCAGTGGCATTTTCAGTAAATAGAGGATGAAACTAGGGGCAGGAACGGGAACAAGTGGGAATGGCCAAGGCCTGGCGGATTAGCGTGGTACCGGCGAACCTGGCGCCGTTACAGCAACAGAACGGCGGCGGCGGTGGCCACGGCACCAGTAAGCACCACAACCACCAGAATGAGTGGTGGATGAGATGGAGGTCCTCTGCCACGCAGCAGCGCCGGAAAGTGCCATGGACGGTGGTTTGCGGCCTGATGCTGTTCGCTCTAGGCTTGATTTCGCTCTTTACGGGACACGTGGCCTCCGATCTTGAGTGGTATTCTCAGCGATTGGTCAAGCGCACTATCTACTCCAAACTGGTAAATGTCTAGAAGCTTGTGGAAGTTCAATTCTGTTCTAAATGCAGTTCTCGTTTTGCCTGAGAACCGACATTCTATTTTGATTCGAAATCTAACATTTTTGAAGTTACTGTCTTTAATGTTTTAGATAACATTTCTTGTGCATATGGATATATATATTTTTAACGTTGTTTTAAACTCGTGTTTGTAATAATGTGGTGCAACCATTTGTAGGTCGGAAGCCGGCGTCAACCGATTGATATTTGGAAATCTAAATACTCCAACTTGTTCTATGGTTGCAGTGAAAGAGGCCGGAATTTTGGTCGTAAGTGAAATTTTCTTTGTTATTATTCTGTTCTTTTAATCTGCAGTAAATTAGCTGCTTATGCTGCATAATGTGCGTCACATTATGCAATTTTCTTGGACGCGTAAAAGGTATCTTTTAGAAATGTTCTTATGGTGGATATGTGTACTTGTGTTGTAAAGATTTAGTCCCCCCCCCCCAAAAAAAAGTCTGCACTTGTGTTTTTGTGACCGGCTAACTGTATCTGCAATATGATGATGACATATTGTGTCAGATTAGCCGACGCTGCTTTGGTTTAGATCTTATGAAGTCTTTTTTTAATCGAGTTGGCTTATCAAAGCGTCTTTGTCAGGATTGAGCTTCTCCTGTCTTGCATTATTGGTTGTAGTTTAAGAAACCAAGAATTATCATTTTAATATTGGAACTGCATATTCTTGTGAAATTTTATATTCTTCTGACTTACAACAAGGTGTTATGATCTAATTGGATTGAACTTCCTAACTTTGCCTATCTTTGCAACTAGCTGCCATGCGTGAACAGTTATCAAATGGGTATTTGCTTATTGCAGCAAGTGGAGGTCTCAACCAAGAAAGGACTGGAGTAAGTGGAAGTTTTGAACTTGTTGGTAGCATTAAGTATATGGCATGTGCATGTTTGGTTTTTCATTGAGTTTGATGAATTATTGTCTTTGAATAAAATACTTGTTCTTCGCCAAAAAGTGGAGACCCTTCTTTTTGTTTGAAACCAACAGTTAGATGTTGCTTTCAGATAACTGATGCTGTAGTTGTTGCACGGATTCTTAATGCCACGCTGGTTGTACCAGAGTTAGATCGTCATTCATATTGGAAAGATGATAGGTAAGTTGGATTGAAATATTATTGATTCATTAGGAGCAATCATTTTATTTAGGAAGTCATGGCATTCACTTTTCACAGTTGCAGTACATGGTCAACATTGCAAGAAATGTCTGTAAAAACATTTCTTTATGTGCAGTGACTTTGTCAACATTTTTGATGTTGATTGGTTCATTTCTTACCTTGCAAAAGATGTGACAATTGTCAAAAGAGTTCCTGACAAAGTCATGCGATCAATGGAAAAGCCTCCATACACTATGCGTGTTCCAAGGAAGTCTCCTCCTGAATATTATTTGGATCAAGTTCTGCCAATACTATTAAGGAGACGTGTAAGGAACCTCACTTAACTTGTAAATATTTTTCTTCACATTTGATAGTCTTCTGTTAATAGACATTTGCTAGTACCCACCGTTGGGTTGTTTCATTGGATTTATGGAAATTGAGGCCTTTTCTCCACAGGTATAAAGTTCCCATGCATCATCTATTTACTAGGAATGTGGGGTTGGGGTTGTGAATGGTCTCTTGTTCCCATCCCTTTGTTTTTCCTAACCACTGCCACATCAAATCCAGTAACAGAAGTCCTTTGAAATTGTGATTTTTCATTCACATTCCCTACATGTCATGTTAGCAACAACCTTAAGAAGTGAGAGTGATGACTTTATTTCTATTCTCAACAACTGCGTCCATAACCAATGGGATTTGATTGATTTGTTGGTTGCTTGCTATTAGGAAATTAACTATGGAATTTTGCAGGTTGTGCAATTAACAAAGTTTGATTATAGGCTTGCAAATGATATTGATGAAGGGCTACAGAGGTTGCGCTGTCGAGTTAACTATCATGCATTAAGATTTACTAAACCAATACAAGAAATTGGTCAAAGTCTTGTCATGAAGATGCGTAACATGGCCGAACGCTTCATTGCAATTCACTTGAGGTCTGTCCATGGTTCTCAATTCCAGAATGATTTTTTCGAAAATTCTGTTGGCATGTAAAACAATGTCAGTCTTTAATTAAAGAACTATGCGTGTGGTGAGTGCACAAAGAGGAGAAAGAAGGGAGAAAAAGGGCATCTTAGTGCATGAGGCTCCCACAATTAGGGTTCTAGGAAAAGGTTAGATGCTGTTTCTATGACATGAACTTGTGACCTCCCGGTCACCATGGAATAATCTTTATGTTACACCAAAACTTGAAAGAAGGGAAAGAAGATAAGGAAAGAGGACATATAGTTGTTCTATTTTATTTGCAACAATACGTTTGTATGAAATACAACAGTTGTAGTTTGAAGGACGAGTGATGGATCCCAATATGGAGTTGTGAGGTCCAAGTTCCATTTGGCATTGGCTCGCCAACCCACAGGATAGCTCTGCCCCTATATATATGATAATAAATATATGTCTATTTTGTTGGATCTAGTTCTGATCTCCAGAGATTGTTGACTTGAGAAACTACTGATGAGAACATGGACAACCCCTTCCAATTTTTCTTGCATTCTCTCAGCATTTATTGATTGCTTCACAATTATGCTGCTGAGTATGTGTTCAGTGAGCAGATTATCCAGTAATCTTGTTTTGTTTAATAGCTATATTTATATATTGCTTAAATTTAATCAAGTCTCCCAATCCACTATAACTTATCAAGTGCTCCAGTTCCATTGCTATTCTCTTTGGACAAAGATTCTGTTAGAAATTTATGCTGCCTGCATTTTCTGGAGCCATGCATTTGAATTTATTGCTCATATTCTGTGTAAATGTGGATGACCATCTTTCAATTTCAGGTTTGAACCTGATATGCTTGCGTTTTCTGGCTGTTACTTTGGTGGAGGTGAAAAGGAGAGACTTGAGCTGGCTGAAATAAGAAAAAGATGGGAGACATTACCTGTGAGATTGCTGCTAAGCTTCGACTCCCTGTGTTAAAATTAATTTTATGTATATCAGAACTCTTGATAAAATATGCAGACTGTTTGTTTTGGGTGTCACCAGTTGCAATTATTTTGCAACTACCTATAGAAACTGCAATTATACCTCTTACGATGACTTCAGATAATTCTTCTATTGACATGATCTAACAGATATTATGTACTTCCTTTTCATGTGTCAGGATTTAAGTGCTGAGGGAGAGCGAGCAAGAGGGAAGTGTCCGCTTACTCCTTATGAAGTGGGATTGATGTTGCGTGCCCTTGGTTTTGCCAATGACACATACCTTTATGTTGCATCTGGAGAAATATACGGGGGAGAAGCCACTTTGCAACCCCTCAGGGAACTCTTTCCAAATTTTTACACAAAAGAGATGCTTGCTAATCAAGAACTAAAACCGTTTCTTCCATTCTCCTCCCGTCTAGCAGCCATAGACTACATTGTCTGTGATGAGAGTGATGTCTTTGTCACGAACAACAATGGAAACATGGCCAAGATTCTTGCTGGCCGAAGGTGAGAATGTGATTTGTTTTCCTTGTTTGTTTTTCTTAAATTAATAAGCAACATGCTTGAATAAAGAAATCCAATGACTTCTTCACCTGGTAGTTTATTTTACCTATTATCTAGTGATGTTGTCCTGGGAATTTGTTTGTTAACTAGTGTTTTTTGTTTCCACTCAAATGACCAAAGGAGGTACTCAGGGCATAAGAGGACCATCAGACCAAATGCAAAAAAGCTCAGTTCACTTTTTATGGCAAGGGACAAAATGGATTGGCACACATTTGCCAAGAAGGTGAAAGCATTCCAGAGGGGATTTATGGGTGAGCCGGATGAACTGAGACCTGGACGAGGTGAGTTTCATGAATATCCATCCACTTGCATATGCGAGAAACCATTCAGCAACGAAGCAACTGGCAATGAAAGAGAGTACACGTTGCACAAAGTTCCTGTGAACTCTAAGGCAAAAGGTCAATACAAGTATTTTGCAGAAAGTCTCAGCGAGAAAAGCATTGATAAATTAAGCAGAGGTACACGAGATCCAGTATATTTGAAAGACTCTGACGAGGATGAAATTTTTCCAGACTGAAGGGGCAAAATAATTGAGATGGCCCGGTATGCATGAGGTGAAGTGCAGAAGTTACTACGGATATAACGGTTATCTGGTGATTTTTAACTCTGCAATATAACGGAGTTCTGATGCTCCCACGTCATTCTCCTTCCCGCCAGGCATACAAACTGAGGCCTGTTTCTCACTGTAGTATCGTGGTTCATTATCTCGGCTTGGATCTTCGAACAAATGGGATCTGTGTACAGGACAAGGAGATTTTTTTTTTTTTTTTCGGTAATGATGGTGGAGACAGGGAACTTCAACGAGTTGCAATTGTTCATAAATTGTTCCCAGGCACACTTGTTTGTAGATGTGCAAATCAAAGTGTTAGTATTATAGTTGCCAGTTAAATTATTTTAAGTTTTAACCTTTTCTGCAGATTATAGCTTTGAATTATAGTCTGAACACTAGTCTAGGTTCTAAAAATGTTGAAAGATCTTGGGACTAAGAAGTGCTGTCCACTTATTGAGTAAAGATGATTCCCAGACAATGCAATACTGTCGAGCCACATCAGAGGAGAGTCAGTGCTTCAGTGGGATATTAAATAGTTTAATTTGCTTTGTTGCAATTGGCAGCCACGACTTTGTCGAGATCGTACCAATGGCACAATCTAAAATAGCCACTCGAGTGCCTGAACCAGAAGGAAACTTATTGATGTTAAAACAGTTCCTCGTTAACAATGCCAATTTAGAAATGAAAATGAGAAGGTGTACCCGAGACTAGCGACATCCACAAAGCCTCTGCAATTTAAAACCTAGCTACAAGGAGAATTTCCATATACAACCCCTATTATGGCCAAAGCCTAGGAGATCAAATTGTAACTGTCGATAAACTACAATTGGTATGAACATAGACCAGCTACATCTCATAATTAAATCCAAGGACGCAAGAATTTCCATTCCTAACTATCTCCCCCATCATAAATATACACAAAAACTACTCAGCTGTGGCATCTTCCAATGATCATCAAGCTTGTTTCTACCGGATAACCTGTCGTTGCAATACCTCATTTCAATCATGCTTATTCCCTGCTGTAATCAAACGGTTTAGGAATGCTCAGGAACGAACATGTTCACAAAGGCTAGAAAAGTAAGCATCATCAAATTATGAAAACATTACCTCTAGAACCACTCCTACTTTTGTGAGTTTTGTCATGAGACGCGGATGGAATTTTTGAGACCATCAATGAACTTTGTAGCCCTTCTAACAGCTGTACACAAGAAGAATAAACTCTTCAGGGCAGTAAATTCAAATTTTAAGGGCACGCATAACCTAATACTGTACCAGAGAACAAAACATTATATATTTGATAGTAAAAAGCCTAAACTAATTTAACTGGAACTACAGTATCGGGGAGATCATGAAGAACTTGAATGTTTGGAAATGAACTAGTTATTATTTGCTGAATAAAAAAAGGACAAAAAGAAGGCATCTCCTTCCCCAAAAAACCACCCCCCCCAATAAAAAAAAAGCCAGTGGCCCCTCTCGAAGACTTGTAAAGGAACATGTGTAAATTAAGCGACGCTAAGAACCCACAAACACTAATGGGGAGCTAGACTAGACAATGTTAAGGGAAATCGTCCAAAGAGCAGATGGCCAGTAAAGAAATAAGAGTGGATGACAATGAGTGAGAGCGGAGGAAAACAATCATAGTCACATGCCAAATTGACTCTTAGTAATGAATTCTGGTAACATAAATTAAGGGTTCAAGAAGATATTTTCAATTTTACTTGACATACAATCTACACTCAAACTTACTCTTGAAGTTGGTTGAATTCTGCGGTTAGACCTACGGGGCTCCACAACATCAGAGGTTGATTTTGCAGAATTACCACTGAAAACTTTGCCCTCCTCAATTTTATCCAACTTTCCACCAGCAGGCGCTAGTTTTCCTTTACTTAACCGTTCAGCTTTAGTATTTGATGACACTTTCTTAGATGAAAGAGAATCTGATGGAAGCGACAATGAAGAAAATAAGACAGGGCCCTCTGCTCCTCCCTGTGAGCTAGAAAAGGATTGGAATTCTGTCATGTTATGTTTCTCCAATGTGTCTTCAGCATGGCTCACAGAATCCTTGGTCTTTGAAGTGTGCTCTGTATTAGCCACTTCAGTACCAGCAGAATTTTCAGCACTTAATAAGTTCTTCTGAGGAACTGATCTACCAGTAATGCTTTGCTGTTTTCCACACTTAACAACCCTAGGCTTAGATATGGCTCGTTTTTCATTTGATTCAGCTTTTGAAGTACTTTTCCATCCCCGAGTTCCTGATACTTGAGGCATTGTATATTTAGCAAGCTTAGCAGGGTCCTTTGCTTCATTAGTTTTACCACTTCGATCTGCAACATAATGCTTGCTTACTTCCATGAATTTCCTTTTCTTTCCAGGTTTAGGTACACCAAAAATTACTCTTGATCCTTCCTTCGGCAGCCCAGTTCGTGTCATCCTGAGTCTATCAGGTTTACTCTCATCTCTGGTGCTCTTTCCAATGTTGAATAACTTTTCATCAGCAGCTATTGCAAGTAATGTTGGTTCATTAGGTTTATCAGGTTCCATGGCATCAACACTTTTTGGCATCTTATCCTTCCCCTTGGCCTCCACTGCAGGGCTCCGTAACCTTGGTCGCTTCTCTTGTGGTGTATCACCCTGGACATCAATTTTAAAGGTTAGTGCCATGGTACGTAAGGAAAATTCAATATCAGGGAATCCAATTAGGGGAAGGGAAAGAGGTGTTTATTTATTTATTGATTTGTGCGTGTGTGTGTGTGTGTTGCCCATCCAGCTGGGAGAGAGGGGAGAGCTGAAGAAAGGAAGTAAGCACCCCATGGGTAGTGTGACTACTCTCTCTGGAACTCGACCATTCAATCCATTCCCCATCTTTCCAAACAAGGGAGGATCTGAGATGCCATGCTCTAACTACAGATGTTTCACCTTGAGCTGCAAGTAAAATGGCAGGATTCAAATTTGTGAAACAAGCCTTACAAACCTGGTTGTCAATAGGCTACATCTGTCAAGCATACCTGGAAAGTGGACAGTTATCATAGTCTCATCTTTCTTGCTCTTTTCAGTGATAACTCCTTCCCACCAGCTGGGAAACAAACAAAAACAAGCAGGAAACAGATGCTAAGAAGCTTCGCAAAACACAAATCAACATTGAAAAGAAAAGGTTCATCAACAAGACAGAGGACAAATGTCATCAATAATAAGCTCCTCCCTAGCATCAAATACAGAATCTTAAGACAATATTTTAACTGAACATATTGAGCATGTTTGCTCAGCATACAATTATATCGAGCCCCGGCACACCATGCACTTGCATGAAATAACAGAGAAAACCTCCCAAGATTTCAAAGAATTATAGTTTTTGTTTAGCATTCTCTCTGTAAAAACATCTTACCAAGCCAAGAATGAATCTACAGTGCAATGCTTTAGTTAACTCAAACACCAGAACTAGCTGAAAAAAAATCTGTAACTAGTTTTTCTGCATAGCCCCAGTGCCATCTTTTCTCGAAAAGTCAATGCCCTTTAACCAATTTCAGCTGCAAACATCAAGGGAAGAACATATGTGTATATATGAAGGAATTGACATTCCCTTAGGAGAATGGCTTGATTTCAAGGGAGAACTAGTAAGTTACCCTCTTTTGAATAATGCCTAGCTGGAATATAAGTTCTTGCCCAGGTAGTTATAATAAGTGTCCCTTCAACCTTTCTTGCTTCCTACTGAGCAAGCAGGTGAACAGTAATGCCCAGGCCAATCTTTCGTTGTTCAAAACTATAAACAAAATAGAAATAAGATCTATGCTTACTACAGCCTGGGGCTAACTTTTTGGAAAGTCCGGTCCCACCACACTTGTACAGACAAAAATTAGGATGCAGAATACATTCCAAGACTTCAATTAGAAATCTTACTGTTGTCATATATAATTTAGAAATCATAGGATTTGAAAAATTGTTCCCACGTGCTTACAGAATGGCATCCAGTTATGACCTCTAATAGCTTTGATCTTGTTATCAGCAGCTTGTCAATGCTATTCATTTCCCATCTTGTGTCAGATGGTGCATCAAAACTAGACCATAGAATTATGCATACCTATCTCGTATCCATGCATCAACCCTATCACCAACAGACCAAGTATAGTCCCCTGCGGCAGCCCTGCGTCTCTTCCTTGTTCCTTCAAATGGCACTGCAGCAACCAGACGAGCAATGCGAATTTTGGGTGCCACATCCCCTTCACTACTTAGTACCACCCACTCCTTTAGCTTCTCCATGCCTGCCAAAAAAGATTACATATATGAAAAACTGCAGTAAATGGAAAAGGCACATTTCCATTTTGTTCTTGGTGTAGTACAAGCAATAAGGAGAACATCCCTAAGACACAAGATTATGCATATTAACAGCACATGAAACTTATGATTAAGCAAATTAGAAGAATATGCAGGCTAACCTAACTGATATTGAGTATGAGAAGTGCAAACATTCAGTCTACTGCATCAAAGTGACCCTCAATTAACTGCTAAAATATCAAGATCTCCTATTAACTTCATTACAGACGCATCTTTAACCCACAAAGTTATCTTCTGAATATCCTGGATCCTTTTGCCCCCATGACAGATACATCTTTACTCCACAAAGACAAGACTTTCACAAACAGATACATAATTATAGCTCTGTGCCTACTCAATGAGCAACACATTCTTCAGCATCACATTCAGAAACAAATGTCAAAATGGAGATTTCTCCTAAGGACAATGCCTGCCTATCTATAGCATTCCTCAAGGCATCACATATTTGTTTAGGATCAGTATGTCCCAATGATAAGGAAAGGAATGAAAGTATTTTCCAAATCTTCTGAGTTCATTGGTGTCAACATTCATTCCATTCTCAAAAAATAGCTTACCTTCACCAGTCGTAAGTTCATCATAAGTGACATAGGCTTTCCCATCCTTTATGCTCGAGACATTGGCTGAGAACCATGCAGATTTGAATCCATTCCCATTTTTGAAAACCTAGGAAGAACACATCATTACAACAGGACAGAAGCAGAGAAAAGGAAAATGAGGGGTAAAAAATCAAAAGAACACAGTTGTCGTTCACACGCTACTGGATATTAACATCCATCCTAGAGAACAATATTTTGAAAGACAAGAAGAACACAGTTTTCATTCACACGCTACTGGATATTAACATCCATCCTAGAGAACAATATTTTGAAAGACAAGAAGAAGCATTTACAAATTTAGCTTCAAACTTCAGTAATGAAAAGTTAATGTTGGAACTCCCAAACCTCAACGTGGGAACCCTCCTTGATGCTATTCCCTTTAACTGTCTCAGCCTTTCCACTCTCATTTTGAGGAGAGGAAGATGATCTTAGACCATTCTCAGCTTCAGGAACCACCCCAATGGTCTTAGCCAAATCAGGAACTTTCCTGCCCTTTTGTCCTCTACCATCCTTTGCACTGGTCATGCCAGAACCTAAGATGACATTTCCCAATCTCACGTCATCCTCACAGGGTGTCTCTCTTGGAGGTGACCTCACAAAATTTGTACTGTGTACTTCCTTATTTGATGGATCCTGCCTGGAAGAAATATCTGGACCTCCTCCAACTCTACTTATATTTAAGTTTTCTCTACCAACATCATTAGATCTAGAAAGCAGTTCAGAAGTTACTTTTGGATTACACTCTGAAGCAGTTGTTATGACCTCATTCAATGACAAACGATCACCCATGGCAACTACTTTTCCAGCTTGAGACACGGCCTCTGCAGCCAGCTCAGCAGCTTTCACAATAGCATCCATATTTTCAGCTTGTTTTGATGCAGCTGAAATGGCTTCAACCCTTCTCATAGCAGCCTCCCTTGCAGCAAGAATGACCGAACTAGAATTGCTTGGTCCATCATCACCCTTCAAAATGGAAGCAGGGGTAGCCTTTCCCAAATTCTTTGTGCAATCTGACAATGAAATCGAATAGCTTTGACCAGGAATGCCGTAACCACCAGAACTGATTGCTTCATCGGCCACTAGTTTGGCTTGCACTGCAGCATTTGATGCAACATTGGCAGCTGCCGCCGCTGCCTTTGCAACAGTGGCTGCAGCAGCTACTGCAACGGCTGCAGATGCCAGTTTGTTTTCAATATCTGGCAACAGGCCAGATTTTCTCTGTTTATCCAACTGATTCCACAGCTCAAGACTGTGACTAACAGCAGAAGCTGCAAAAGCAGCAGCATCCTCTGCCTGCACCCTGGCCTCTTTTACTTTAGCAAGGGTCTCCTCTGATAGAGTAACCCTTCCTCCAGCATGCTGGTCCCCCTTTCTAAAATCATCAGTTATAGCTGACAAAGATGAGATGACTTTCTCAGTAGGGGCTTTAGTAAGAAAGCTAACAGGAGTGCTGGTGGCAACAGAAGTAGACAAATTACTTCCAGCCGCAGAAGCAGATCCCACATCCACACGAAGTTGAGGATGCAAAGCATTCTGGCCAGGACTCCCAGGAAGTGAAGTCTTTTTCCTTTTCCTAGGCTTGAGAACAGAAGAGGGTTGATCAGATGCTGTCGTCACCTTTTGAACATCAGGTGCAAGAGATATCCCAGCAAGAACACCAGAAGCCCCAGACTGCAATGCAGTACCGTGCTTCACACCAGAGGAATGTGGCAGAGATGATTCCTTTACAGTTGTCAATTTAACAGTCTCTGTGGTAGGCAACTGCACAGAGAGACGACCACTTGCATCAAGTACAGAATTTTGTGAAGAAGCAGCCCAGGGACCGCAAAAGGGAGCCTGAGATATCCAAGAAGGGTTATGTGCCACAGTGCTCCTTAGAGGTGGAGTTTGGTAGGAAAGCAAAGGAGAAAGTGCACGCTGATAGTCCATAAGTGGACCCCTTGGCAAGCCACTTGATTGCAAGATGTCAGCAGAAGGTGTCGGTAAACTCCAAAGTGGGGAAGAAAGGGGTACAACAGGGTTTATGATTGTCGGAGTACCCTTGCTGCTAACTCGACCAATAGGTGGAGAGACTGCTTTGCTGTGGAGTGCACCTTGTTTACTTGCTTGTTCAGGGGCTCTAGCACCTGCTGGCCATCAAATCTGATAAATGTAGCAACTCAACCAACCGAAAAACAACTCTGAAAATCAGAAGAATACCTGAACGTGACTGAAAAGGGGTTTCTGGTGTGACTAGATAAGATTTTTGGCCATGAAGCCTCTCCACGCATGAACGCCAGGCATTCTCCCAAATGCTCCTACCACCATCTACAAGCACACGATGTCAAAACATGAACATATACTTTGGTTCTAATGACAACAGGCGACACAAAAAAGGAAAAAGGAACATTAACCAGGTCCTCCAAATGCTGATATCATGTATGCTTCGTCAGGTACTGTCCCTTGACTGCAGGAAAGATTAGAATCATAAATAAGAGTTAGACATATAAAAGATCACCATTGGTTAATGGGACCCTCCTTTGATTTCATATATAAAAGAAATATACAAAAAGCATTCTAGAGCAGAACCCACATCAGAGCCCCATAAACAAAGATCTGAGCACGCAATTGTACTTGCTGGAGGTCTGTGAAAGGTTGTTGAAACATGGCTGACGAAGAAGCTGAAAAATTTAAATCTGGCAGACTAGAGGTAGATGCAGCAATAACAAATGGTTTGATACCACTTGAATTCACATGCCCAAAACGCTGCATTTCTGTGGGCTGCACAGCTTGGGAACTCCCGGCTGGGCCCAGAGAGACATTGGTCACTCTTTCCCCTCTTTCTAATTTCACAGAAGCTGTTTCTTTTGATGGATTCCCCTTTTTAGAAGATTCTTTTGCTGTTGCTTTACCAGATGACCGCCTTGATTTCCTTTCAGTATTATTATTAGAACCACCATGTGCAGTGGCTCTATCTGATACCTTTGCACTTCCATGAGAAAGTTCTTCAGCAACCTTGGACTCCACTTGGCCTACCGCAGAAGTTGAAGGGGATCCATCCAGTGTCTTTTGAAACAAAAATGGAAAATTCATAAGAATTATCATTATTTACTGTGACAAATAAATTATTACATACTTTCCAATGAACAGGAATCTAGATAATGAAAAGCTGCATTTTCCCTTGAAAATAAAAAATTTCATCTTTCACCTCCATTCTTCATTTCTATTGTCTCATTTATTCTATGTAGGAAATGTAGAAAATATGTTCAACTGTTGAAACATAAATCAATTTTCAAAAGCTGGAAGATATACTGAGGAAGAATTTTCTATTCAAGTTTGGATAAATAAAAAACACTGGTTCACCTTTTCCAATTTTTGAAATAGAATAGCTGGAGAAGCATAAAAAATGGCTTCAAAGTCTCCAAGTTGGCAATATTAACAGAGATTTAGAAAATAGGTATGCATTCACCAGATGCTAAATACAGTTTTCAGCATCTTTCAGCTTTTGCCATGAAAATTTTCCAAAAAAAAAAAACCTACAACTTTGTAAACAATTGGACACTACAAATATCTTAATTTCAGAGCACAGAGGTAATGATATAATATGTGAAACAGAAAATCTACCGGGGACACTTTGGTGGCTTGTGTAGCAGAAACAGGCTTCGAAGTCTTTCCAGGTTCAGTCTGGGACACATCTGCCATGGGACTGACATCAAAGGTAAAACTATACTCATCTCTGGAGGAACCATCCAGTTTTGGATCCCCTGGAGCGGATGAAACTTTGCTAGCACCAAGATCAGTAACCTCAGACACTGCTTTCACTCCCCCTTTGTCACTTTCATTATGTGAAAGTTCAGTAGTTCTGATGACCGTAGGAGAGATACTAATGGGCCTATCTTGATTAGTAACACTTCCTCCACCTTAAAATGCACCAAAAAAAAAAAAAAAACATTAAAATTCTGTAATAGCAAGACTAAAGGACATATGAGTTTCTCCAATAATCACAATAGGTATGCCAATTACTCAGCCAAGCAGAGGTTAGAATAGAAGTCATGAACAATCTAAGTAAACTGCTTATACGCTTTACACCTGACACAGCAATCTGCTTGCTTATATCTCCAGCCACTGTGGCAGCTTCATTTTCCACTTGGTGTTTTTCTTTAGTACCCTGACCAGACTCCTCAATGGCTGAAGGCCCAGTTCCAGGTATCCCATCATTGTTCACTGTCAGTTCTGCATTTATTAAAAAAATAAGTATATAACAAAAGGGCATAGATTCCTGCAAGCACCAACATGAAAACAACAGAAAACATTTGACTAGAAGCTCATGTACTTTGAAAATTCTGAAACTATCAAGCAACATTGCAATTACATATATTAGGGCAATGAGACTAACATAAAGGAAATAAATAGCTGCAAGCCACAACCAAAATGTATAAGGTAACAGGAAGTTAAACCCAAAAAACTGGTCAGGATCAGATCAAGGAAAATAAGGTGTCATGCAGGTTAGGGCGCAGAAGATTACCATAATAGCATACAAGTATTCAAATAAGTATAAAAAGCTAGAATCCCAGATGCTATCAGTTATATATAGTATATTTTGAGACAAACAAAAAGCCAAATAGTCAATACACTTGTTGCAGAGGTAACAATCGCTAACCTGAAATTTTTGAGGATTCCTTTTCATCAATATCTTTTACCAGTGATGTGACAGCATCTCTCTTGTTTGCAGTTGAATCACTAAAAGCTTGAGACTCTCTTGTCTCCTTAGTGCTCTCCTGGCTGTCCTTGTTATGCAGTGCTGTTTGAGCTTTACCATGGCTTTCTGTTTTACAACCATCCAGCATTAACAGAGCCTGATCAGCTGATTTGCATACAATCTGTCCTGCAAGAACTTTCTCAGATTCAAAGGTAGGATCTAGTCCACTTTCCGGTTGAGTAGATTTCTTCAGATCCAAGATGCTTGCTCCCAAAGAAATTGCACCCTCATTATCTTTGCCTTTCTCTGAATGAGCTAATTGCACCAAAGGTCTAGGTGACCTTACAGCAACTCCATGATCAACAACTGCACCTGGGGTGACACCAGCCTCAGCAGGAAATGCAAAATCAGCCGCAGTACCTACGGAAATTGTTAGCAAACAGAATACATCGAAAGATATAAAACATGGAAATAGTGAGAATCTATAGAATCAAGGCTTCTACATTGATATAGAACATGTACCTGTTTCTTTTCCAGCACCAGTATCAGATTGCAACTCCAACTCTATCAACTTTTTTTCTGCACCACCACCTTCAGAAGTAATATTACTGTTATCTGGGCACAGCTCTGTACTTCCCTGTTCCTTAACAGAAAGATCTTGGTGACATTTATGCACATCACCCTGCCCAGAATCAATACTTCTTTCACCCTCTGCATGCATTTCACTCAAGAGTTCAGCAGAAGAAGAAACCACTATTAAGCTAGTAGTAACACCAGCACAGCCATTGTTGCTACCATCAACTCTAATTTTCAAAGCTTCTTTGTCTTCTGTTGACAATGGAAATGCCACAATGTCACTGACTAAGTTCTTGTTACCCATTGAGGAGCCACTTGAGTCATTAACCTCATAGCTCTCAGATGAAGTATTGCCTCTAATACCCATCTGTTCTCCTTCAAGTGCATTTATTCCAGGAGGGTCACCAATCACTAAGTTGTCCGATAAGCCTGAGTCTTCCTTTGCCATTATGTGAGAAGTTCCCTCCAAATTTCTCACATTAGTTTCAATCCTACTAGTTTCATCCAAGTCAGAAGCAGCAACTTCAAGCAGGTTTGCATCTGGAACCTGATCACCCCTTTGAAATTCTTGGCTTGATACATCATCCTTGATAGTTTCCAATATGTCGGTTTTTGGATCAGCAGTCCCCCTTGCATCATTAATTTCATCTTCACTATTCAACACATGACCGCCTGCAGTTGCATCGGGTGATGAGTAAATTGCACGATCAGCTTGTATTTTTGGAGAAGTTTTTTCTGTTCTGTCATCCAAAGATACACCTATGGCAATATCACCTTCCCTCTGATCAACATAATTATGTGTACTATCCTTCATCAAGCTCTGTTCTGCATTAGTTAAGCAGTCCTCCACACTAACAGAACTAAGGTTGTCTAAACCCCTGCCAGCAGATGCATCACCCTCACGAATTTGTGAGGCAGTATCAACCTGAGGCTGCAGCCCTTCCACATCATCCAAAAGACACACACTATCCAGAACATCATCAG
The DNA here is from genome assembly GCA_020883675.1 of Bruguiera gymnorhiza. Taxonomy (NCBI): domain Eukaryota; kingdom Viridiplantae; phylum Streptophyta; class Magnoliopsida; order Malpighiales; family Rhizophoraceae; genus Bruguiera; species Bruguiera gymnorhiza. The sequence continues at coordinate 879,573 of JAIRCJ010000197.1, read as the reverse complement.
GAGGTAATGTAGGCTGTAAACCTGAAACTGAAAGATCATCCATTCTTGATGGTGTACCATTATCCTGGTTCAAACTGGGCTCCATTGGTTTTATTATACAAGCCAATTCATCACAGGCATCTGATTCCTTATTATCAGTTTGTACAGGGACAATTTCTTCTTGACCAACAGATTTCAACATCATCTCAACAGATTCTGAGGAAGTTGCCTCTGACCAAACATTGTTGCGTCTTAAAATAGAGCAAGACTCTACCTCACCTGAACTAAAATGTATCCCACTATGTCCTCGGGAGTAATCCTCAATCCACTGATTATCTTCGTTGCTTTCAATGCCAAGAAAAACCTCAGTTTCCACCAAGCTATCAAACCTTAAACCTCCATGAATACTGTCATCAAAATCAAACTTGGGAAGCGCATATGACCGTAAAGGAGGAGGAAATTTGTTGTTCCCTTCACCAGCTAATTGAAGATTCTGGCTCTGAAAATCTTTGTCATCATAAGCCATGGGTATATGCCTGCAGCACAAAAGGATGAGAGGAGGAGGGCAGAGGAGACTGACAGAGCAATCAATTAGACAAATGATGAGAAAAATCACATATCCTAAATATAATAAATATCCTGCTTTAGACCATGGAAGCAACAAATATGATAAAACAGTTACAAAGCAGGTATGCATGCTTTAACAAATACCACAATAAGGTACATCAAGAACATGGCCAGTATTTTCCAAAATGGCCCCATTGACAGAATAAAGAAGGGAAAGGGTCAAGAGTCAACAATTACAGTTAGGTAACAAATTAAACTGGTGGACCCCAACTGGAAAATTTGGTTTCTAATTGGGTTTCTCCCATCAAATTTCAAGAGAATCTATTCAACCAAATCAATCCAGGCTGATTATGAATCCAATTCCTGATTTTTATTGTTTCACTGGCAGCAGCTAATTCACTTTTGCAACTTGCTAAGATGAACGTTAAGCTTAGAAATTTATACCTCACAGCATTTAGATTGATTCTGGAAGTTTTTCTTCCCTTTAAGTAAATACTAGTGTAGACAGCAGAAATTCTAGCAATAAACAACCTAAATACCAATAATGCTAAACAGTAATCACAAAAGGATAACAAGCAACAGTTCAACGAAAATAACATTGTTAGAGTTCTATATGTCCTCAAGTGAAGGGAGGAAACAATCAAATAAGTGGTATTCTTCATCAATATTGATGTCAGGAGTCAATGACAAGCATCTCCAGGGAAATCAACAATAATATTGCTACCTTGATTGTTAATAATGATGTACAAGTGAAGAACCTATCAGAATGTCATTTTAAGACATCATAGCTAGGTAACCAATTAAAAAGAATGCCAAAAATAGGCAAATATTTTGCTTCTATACATAAACTACGAAAAAAAAAGAAAAAAAAAAAAAATATATATATATATATATATATATATATATACTTTTTTCAAGAAAAGATTCCTTTCCTAACACAAAAATTTCTCATAGAAAAAGGGAAATTTGGGCTCTAATGAAGAAAGTAGTAACCTTTGATGCCACAAAATTCAACTTTCACCATATAAGTTAGGTTTTCTTCAAGAGAACCATGTAGGTGCATAAAGGAAACAAATCACTTAAATAAATTTCTCTTTGCCCAAGATTTTTGTAAAACAGGTTGTAAAATTCAAGACTTGGAGACAAATATTTGGATTACCTCATGCAGAAGTGCAGATACATAACCACAAAAGGTATCAGCAAGGGATGAAAAAAATCATTATCACTGAAGACAATCTGCTAGTGAAGTGGGCTAGCATTGGTAAAAACAACCACAAGAAGAAAAGGAAAACTAAAAGCCCATGTTGCATTTGCTAATTCAAGAAATTAGACAGTCACTGATTGAAGGACAACAAATAGATCAAGCCTTACACTTGGTCCATAGATATCACCATTTAAGCTCAATTAGAGATCTAGCAAGGAAAAGAAAAATGCCACTTGCTGCCAGTATTGTCAGAAAGGTGAATGATGAACCGTTAAGTTAAACCCAGATAATGGCCATGCATCGTTACTGCTCCAGTCAGCAACACTGCTACCAGAACACAGTAAAAAATTCATTGGCACATTTTGATTCAATAAAAAAATAAGCTTCACTTAGCGCTCTTTAAGTATTCAGGAGTAGCACCAGGTGCCATAACATTCCCACATACAAAAACCCTAGTTCAAGCTCGTTTAACTATTTAGCGGTCTCAACCAGTAAAAGACAGGCCTCATAGCCAGCTCTAGCATCCAATTCCTCAGAAAATTCAAAAAAAAAAAAAAAAGGAAGAAGAAAGATTCATACACCTTCAACTAAACTATTTCAAACAAAAAACCATATCACGACTCCGTTTTTGCCCCTTCAACTTGTGCCAAAACACACACACACACACACACACACACACACACACACACACACACAAGAAGAAAAGAAAAGGCCTCCCTAACCTTATTTGCTTTTCTATTTAGAAAGAAAAGTAGGAAATGAACAGTACCAGAACAACTAAGTCTAGAGACGCTACCTCCCTCCATCCGGCGAAGAAATCCAGACCGTTCGATCCTCAACTCTTCCCCAATCGTGCGTTCATCTACTGCTTCAAAAAAAAAAAAACAAAGAAAGCCTTAAAAAATTTAGCGACTTCTCTCAAAATTGCACACGCTTCAACTGGCAGAAGAATTTAGTCGAGTGAAACTAAAACACCAAACAAACAGGAATTGCCGCCAGCCGAAGACTATTTATTCACCGGAATCTTGAATTCGCCGGTTAACCGAGTTAGGGTTCCGGTCAATCGCGCCGAGAGAGAGAGAGAGAGAGAGTGGCTTTCCTTGCTGGGGAAATGCGAAATACGCTGTGTTTGGTACGAGAAAGCGAACGAGCGATGGTAATCGAATTTTACGAAAAAAAAAGTGGGGCATCCGTAAATAGTCATGATCACACGGGTGAAAACTCATCGCAGTGTGACACGTGGGATGTGTTCGCACGTCCGATGAGAAAGTTCTCCGTAACTACGCAGTCAAAGATGAAATGTTACAGTAGCATTTCTATCCGTTCGATTGGTAAGAAAAGGGAGCAGTGAGTGGAAGAATGGGGAACTAAGAAAGTGGGGAGTAGGTTTTGACTCTTTCGAATTTAGTAAAGGGGCCTACGGCATTTATCTTGTTGGAAGGTGACGTGGCAGAACATGGTTAGGTTGGGTCAGCGGGGAATGGAAACCCAATTGGACATTTTTTCTTTTTAAAACCAATCGACTTTTGGTGTCTCAACATCAGATTCTTCAGTTATCTGCCCATGAACCAATAGACATTAAAAGTCGTTTTTTTAAGTATGTAAAAACGAGTTTAATACCGTTATTTCAAATGACAAAAAAACAAAAAAAAAAAAAAATTGTCTGCCCATTAACATAATTTTTTCAAAAGTTCAAATTTCTTTAATTTTTTTCAAAAGGTACAATTCACAATTTGATGGGGTATATTGACTCGAAGGGAATAATCATTGCGTGACTCTGAAGACCGAACCATAAAAGTATGTATTTCTGGCAAAAGAGGCATATTGAGTAGAAGAGAGAATTGAATTTAATTTTGTGAATAAGTTGTAATTTTCTGTCCAATGAAAAAAGTTTCATTTAACCAAGATTAAAGTTGTATATTAATAATTGTTTCGTCCTTGATGAATGAAATCAATCGATGTGTCCGTTACATGTCTAAATTATATTGATTATGACACAAATACGATTTTATTTTAAAATTTATAACTCGAGTTTCTACCTTTGGCCAAAGAAACAAATATGAAGCCTCGTTGCTGATGGATGAGAGACCGTGCTACTTAGAAATAATTCAAGAGTGAAAGATCATTTAAAATATTTTACTTCAGTTTACCAAGATAAACTCTCAATAATCGTTCTTCTTCATGTGACGAGGTGTGTCTAATTCTATATAGTCGCCCATTTGCAAGTGGCAATAACGAATACAATGAGTAAAATGGTAAGAGATCTATTATTACTATCAAATGGTTTTATACTTTGATGGACGTGACACATATAAAAAATTCCAATGTTTACACTGAGAATCGCAATAGGAGTATAGTACTCACTACCTAAAATTTGTTTAGAAAAGCTTTCTCAATCATTTAAAAAAAATTACATAAATATGCCATATACAACAAAATTGACATATTATTATAGTATTCAATAAAATTAATGTTTTAAAGAATAAAATTTAGTGACGAATAATACCAACAATATCATAACACCGCTATATATAATTTAGTAATCATTGAATATAATATTGATAAAAAAAACCTTAGATTTCATCCAATTATATTTATTGTCCAAGATATTGATTTATTTTATGATTTTTACTATTTATCTAGAAATAAGTATTTAGATAAATGTTTTAATAATTAAAAATTTAAATATTTATTTTAAAATATTTAATTTTAATTTTTTTAAATAAAGAAGTTTAGAATTTATGGGAATAAAAAAGATTTATTTTTATTATATAATTTAATATCGAACAAATTTTTTTAATAAAAAACTTGTTCAATATATCCTTAACACTGTTCCAAAAAGTGTCCCCATCATCTAAGATGATAGTTATATGGTTCAGTCCAAACAAAGACAACAGAACTGGATGTTAGAAACGAGATGCCTAATGTATTCCGCAACACTACAAATGGCAGGATGCTTAAAAACAGTCGCAAGGAAAAGAAATTATAACTCTAAAACATGTCAACCTCTTGTAACCCGTCGCACGCCCAACAATATTTAAGTTGAAAAGTTATTTAAAATAAAGTACTTATCATGTTTATTCATTTTATATTTGTATTATATCAGTTTATTTTATCTTTTTACTTATTATATAATATAAAATTATAAATAAATTATATTAATAATAAAAAAAAAGGATCATCGTCTCAAAAATAAACAGTTCAGTTTGCACTTACAGGCAAAAGCAATCCAGACTCGGCTGTCTAACATTATCATCGTGTAATTAGGTGACAGGCCATTTTTTCAAAGTGTCAATCGCCAAAGAGCTCAACTCGGCTGCGTCCTTCAACTACTGACATGAAGCTCATTAATGCGAACATGTCAAAGGGGTAAATGTAAATTACAATAGTAAAGAAAATGGTAAAGTTCTGGATTCAATGCCTACAGAGAGGAATGGAAATAACCAAAGAAAACATGTACAATAGATGCCAATATCAATCGAGTCATCCTCGCTTCATGCACCAGCTGCCAGAGCCAGTCAAGGCATGGTTGATCAGCTCGTGACAATGCTATTGGCAATCCTTTTCGAGTAATGAGTTAAAGTAACTCATACCAGCCAATGTCTCTCTGACAGTTCTTTTGCGAAAACATACCGGAACTTGGAACTGTAAGGTAGCCACTCTGTGATCTGAGATGCCCTTTTGTTTGATTTACCGTCAACGCATTTCTGGATAGAGTCACGAAGCTTCTTATCGACATTTTCCATGACCCACTTTAGAAGATCGTCGTAGCTAACAGAGGCTTCCTTTGCATATCGTTCAAGCACCCTTGGTAAAAACACTTTCCTTGACTTCTTCACAATTACATTTGCTTGAAGAAATTCTCTTTTTGCAGCTGCCAGTTCTTCTTGAAGACTTGATGCTGAGTATACTTGTAGCTAAAAAATTATGAAGCAAGAAAGCTCTCAATCACTTTAACCAATAGCAACATCCAGGAAAGAGTTTCTACACGGATAATGTTAAACTGGACACCAGACATAAGCACTAAGTTTTGCCCTTGTCTTTTCATCCTTATCCTTTTCAGGGTTCTAGGGGTGACTCTAAACTGATCATGGCATTATTAAACTGCATCTGTCCTTCATGCTTCATGCTGTTGCAGTAGCTCCAAGATCGCAACATCAATGAATAGTCACAAACCCCAAATTAAATGTATGGAGGAAATATCAAGAGACCTGTAATTAGTATGCAATGATTTCCTAACAGAAACAGCGTCTCGATATCATCAATTATAGTGCTTATCGTGCATTAAATCTGTTCTATGCACTAAAAAATACTTATAATTGGCATCAATCTGTGAACAAAATTGCACCATCAGCTAGTGCACAAATTCGGAAAGGTTTTATCAATGTGTTGTCTGAGCATTCTTATGTAAAAGAGAGAGTAACGGGGCAAGAAGTTACCACTGGATCAGAAATATTGCCAGTACAAAGGGCAAAACAGACCAGGGGTTGTACATTTGAAAGACCAAATTTGGAGACAATAAGTTGCCTTTCTTCACCAGATTTTTTCCGCAAGGCGGTGGAAAGGATGGCCTCAAGCCACTGCAAATTGCAAAGAAGCAGGAAAAAATATTAAGTAGAAATCATCAAATTTCATTTCCTTCATCAGAAGAAAACATATGGTCAAGAAATTTGAGTTCAGAAAGTAAATCTTGGAATTAATGGTAAACAAAGAATGATTACAAGGCTTAACATAGTAAAACTAGTAGTTAGCTGTATCTATAAAATTAGGACCTATCAAATTAGACATAAATGATGAGTTTTACTCTGTTGGTTTGAATAACCAAGTTGTGTCTGTGGAAGAAGAGCTGAGGCCGAAGCCGCTCTCATTCATCACACAGATGGTGATAACGAGTAAATATTTATTGATTTAGATGTGGGAGAAACTGGTATCAATTTGTCGGAATGAAATGTGCTTTTCAGTGAAGTTGCAAGAAGGGTCATTGACGCTATTAAGTTATATCAGTTTCTTTATGGCTGAGGGGCTTATAAAGACTCCAGCATTCATTAACAACTGCAATGACCTTGACTCCCTTTATGCAATGCGAAATGAGAGAAGCAGTATTAGCGGCATTACTAAAGCTTAATAATAACCATTCTATTTTATCTTCAAAACCAACATGATAAGTCATGCAAAAGTGTAGATAAGATGGGATAGCAGAGGCTGGAAAATGAGCTGAAGGAATTAGTTACATTCCACCATTGACCATTCTCTAGGTGATGTTGGATTCGTTAGTGCCTTTTTTTTTCCTTAGACAATGAGAGTGAGGTGGGTACCCTTCCAACTCGGGGTGTCCGGAGGCAAAATATGGACTGCTCTATGGCATTTGCACTGATTATATGGCCACCGATGTTGTACGCAGCCTGCACTAGACAGAGTAGTCTATAAATTTTTTGGTTCATTGCTCATTGGATACATAAAAAGAAATATAAGAGGAAAAGGCGACATGATGAGAGCATAATGATGACACAGCTTGTAGTACCAATCCCCTATCTCTAGCATCAGAAGGTTTAGCATGAAAGGGCAAAGAAAACTAGGAGGTGTGAGATAAACTGTCATGATACTTCTTCAATTGCCTTTTGAAAAGCTCAGAAGAAATTTGAGAAAGCTGAACAACAGATATCATGCACAAGGTTTCTATGTGAAGTTCAAACAATGCTTGTGTGCAGTTTTGCCGTAACATTGCCGTTTGACCATCCTCCTGAATTTGTGTGCACCTGTGTGTGTATGCTTTAGCAATTGACCAGTTTGAAGCTCACTACCTTGTGAAACAATGCTAACCTCCTCAAAGAGCTATGGGGAATTCCATATGCTAAATATGCCTAAAAAAGATAAAAGAACAAGTTATATAGATAAACAAATTAAAGTCAAAAAGTCCAATAACTGTCATGAGATTACATGCATAACAAGGGCATTGTACACGTTAATCCAAAATGCAATCTGGGCATTGTTGTCCATCTGACTCACAGCCACCCTTTCCAGTTGCTCCACAAGAACTCTGAAATTCAAAGGAATTAATGTACGTTAAGCAAGTAAACCTGCCAGTAGAAAGGACAAAAAGATACTGTTACAGACATGGTACACATATCTAGACTCAATATTTAGCACAAATTGGTAAGAAGCATTAGTTGAACTATTGACCATGTCCTTAACCAAGAATGTTAATGCAGTGGGGTTGGTTCTTGTGATTATCCATGGAGTAGATTGGTATAACATATCAATCCTTACTGCCAAGACTGAGATTAGGTCATCTATTTAACACATATACAGGTCAACCTTAGCAGATCAAGCTGCACTAAAATCCTCTCTCAAAATCTTCTTTACAGAAATAGATTTTGTTCCCAGAAAAGCACCGTCATTGAAATATGCTATATATATGCCATATGCGTGAGCTACGACCAAAAATTTTCAACAATGTGCTGAATATGAACAAGGAATCCTTTTCAAAATTTAGTAGTCTTTGAGAAGAAATATAATGTACATAGTGCTCAAAACAGTTCAGCCTTTTCCCTCTCCAACCCAAACTCTGATCGACACCCTAGCTTCTCTAAAGGACAAACTAAAACTCCCATCTTTTCATTTTTTTCTATTCAAATTTTTATTTCTCCCTCTTGCATAATATTCACCTATAGTTGTTGATGGCATAAGAGACCCGAGAGAACTGGCTTTTATCTGTTGATATCCATGATATTTCTACCATGGATTTGCAAGACCAATCTCGGTTCTCTCCAATTCCACGTCGCGGGAGTATAACATTGGTGGATGACCTTGACAACAAGGGTGATCTGTGTTTGCCGGGGTTTGCAGATGCTGCACTACAAAGCCAACAATATACAGCAGCCATACACCTGACCATCTCCTCTGACAGCTTGCTTGGACACTGGTGAAGGTGATCTTTCAAAGTACGCAGCATAGAAGCTTTCTCTGTGGCCGTCACTTTTTCCTGAAACTACAAATTTGCAATGCCTGAAGGCTTAGACAATTCACATGGCATATATAACAGCAAAGAAACCAGCAGCACAAATGACACACATGCGCACGCACACATATACATATCTAGTAATCTAGATTATGTATAGATGTTGTATCATGCAAAGAGCGTCGAGGGGAGCTCCAACAATATGACACAATCTTCTTGTTCTATTTTTCTGATGATATTGGAGGAAGGTCCCTCACGTACCTGTGCATGCATGATAGGCATCAATCACTTATGCTGCTTCTTGGAAAATGCCTTACCCAAAGTAAGGTCTATTTCAAAAGTCTATCCTGCACTACGGGCTGGCCGGTGGCCAATTCTGATAAAAGAATCCTGCATATCTAAATCCAGCTTTGCAACATATCTATTTTTCGGCTGTAGCTTCTATTATTCCGTCACATGTTCTCATGGATGTGCCTTTCCAACTGGTTCCCCTATCATCTATTTCAAGTCAAAAGGGTATGCAGAATGAATGCACAGAGGCACACTGAGGTGCAAAATTGAAGATCCATTCCTGTCAAGCTTTTCTTGAAGCACTCAAACTCATGCCATAACTCCTAAGGCAATCCACCTTTGTTTCCCTTTTGGCATTTACTAAGCTGTTTCTAAATCCAAGAGGTCTATCAGAGGAACTGAACATGGTAAAATGCAAAGGAATTAGCTTCTTTGCGAGTGTTCCTTTACTCGTGGTCTGTAATTATCGCTGCATAAAGCCCTCTAGTTCATTGTCGTCTTACTCTCCACAGTCACCTTCAATAGCAGTGCATCAATTTCAAGGACTAGCATTTTTGCAGCAAGAACCTACTTTTTAGAGATCAACATATTGCTAGTAGAAAATTCTATGGAAATAGACAGGTACCCAAAGTACATTGCAGTAAATCCTGATCAGGATCCCCCCGACCCCAGAAGACAAATCAATTTAGATTTCCCCTTGACTGCTTACAGAGGAGGCCTGCTAGGATTTCACAGATTTAATTCTTTTACTCTTAAATAAAGTTTATTCATTAGATAAAATGATAGAAATGGTTCGAAAGACACATATCATCAAGAATATGTATCCATCCTACCTTAACCTGGTTAGAACCAGTCTTCTCAAAGCGACTTTCACTTTTGACACTGAACAATGAAACATCACTTGCCTTGGAGTTTCTTTTTCCTGAATCACTTGTAGAAACTAGAGCTTGGAGAGGACGTCGCAAGGGAAACTTTTTCGAGGAGCAGAATGCACTTGAGATAATACTGGGGTGTCTTCTGGATGCATGCTTTGCATGCGCAGGAGAAGCAACGCCTGAATTATGCTCAGAAGGTACCCGACTAACACATTGTTCAAAAATACTCCTGTAGAGGGAGAGCACATGTTGCTCACGGTTTGCAACCTCTTCTTCCAGTAATTCAATCTCTGCAATTAACTCCTTTGTCTGACATTGGCCAATAATTTCCAGGTTACTTTAAAGTCACCGTTTCATAGCTCATATGAAATATGATGCAACAACAAAAGAAAATATTGATATGCAGATACAGCCAACTGAGTTTTGGCAAGTAGATGACAATTTGATTGCTACACCCACACTGTCCAGGCTGCCCAAAGCAACTCAAACTAATTAAGTAAAATGTTCACATGCATTTCCAGCTGTGAGGGGAATGGCTAGCCACATTCATATGATAGCAGTGGAGACCTAAGGGGAGACTAAGGGAAATGACCCGCCGTCATTTGGGTTCTATTATTCAACAACAAACACGGTTTTTATTGATCTAAAAAAAACATATGATAGGATCCCTAAACAAGTGTTACGATGGCCAATGTATAGGAAGAGGATTTTCACATTATTTAGTAAACTAATCGGAAACATCTATGAAGGATTTGACGTCACAATAGGAATGAAATGAGGGTATTTGTAACAAAATTAAAATACCATTTCAAGTGGTACAACCTGGATGTCTACTCAGAAATCGCACAAATTTCAAATTTTTGGCTCTATTAGGCTGGAGCAACCCCATGTCCGACAATTGAGCTTCAAACGTGGGTTCATAAGGAAAAACATTTCAGGAGGAAATATGAGTATAAGGATTCATGGGGAGTTGCTTGCGGGATAACAAATAATGCACTTTAAAAGTTACTCCAGACAGAATTCCGTGTACGCAATCATCCAAAATCAGAAGTACCTGACTAGCAAAATGCCTATGTCCAGGGGACAAAGTACTTGAAATACGGCCCATCGCTGTTTCAAGCATCATGCGCATAGACTTCTCTTGCTGTAAGCGCAACTGCAGCTGCTCAATCTGCAAGTTAATTTGTGGATAAAATAAAATTCAATGTTGCATTTAATCTATAGGAAACAAGCATATAATTCCAGTTCTTACATCCTTCTCCAAGGAAGCCCTTTGGCTTGTTGAAGCATTTTTGTTGATACAAGTAGGGTAGTGATGCGAAGGGCCTTGCCTCTCAAAAGCCCTTGATGACAGGGGGGACATCTGTTCAGTTCAGAGGAAAATAACAGGTGGTCTTCAATATCATTCTAAAGTACATTCTTTATGAATACTGATGAAAACATGATGGTCAATATGGATTCTAAACTCGCAGTCTCACATGTGTTTCGTTCTTGCCACTCTTCAAAGAATGCAAAACTCCACCTCTTGAAACGTCCAAGTTCCTTTCAGATGCACTGCAATGAAAAGCCAAGGGTCGAAAAAGACTTGGATGAATCTGGTTATTAAAATGAGCTCAATCCTTTGAGCAAAATCCAGATTATTATGACTCCCCATGTACCCATATTGAAGCACAGACTATTGCAGCCACATAGAAATCTTGCCTTACAACAACGAGCACAACAAAACCTTGGGGTCGGCTACATAAATCTTTTGTCGCCAAACTATATAAACATGAAGCTTTTGTAAAAATTTCCAACCCATAAGATCCCATAATTTTCACTCTTAGTGGACATTATCAAACTTGAAAATATGTATATGTCATTACTCCTTCAATTGAATCAAAAAAATAAAATTACAAAGATCTTAAGGAAAAATGCCAGTGCAAGAATTAACATGCTTATGCCTGAATATAGCCAAATGAAAATGGGGAAAATAAATAAAAAGAATTGCAAATGACAGTGAAAATTGTTACCAAGAAAGGCCTTAAAACAGATTCAATCCATTGTACCTTTTAGAACGTCTGTGCTGGGAATGAACGTGTGGACGTGATCCAGAATTTCCATTCTCTCCCTTCTTAGTGGCATCCTTACCATCATCTATGCTGGAACCATCCATTTCTCTGTATATCCAGCAATCTTACATTCTCTAACTATAAGATGAACCAAAATATATCACATTAGTACAAAGCGGTAAAAAAGATGAGTTTTTAATAGTGACACTTAGAGCTCATACAACAAACCAATATTTTCCTCAATGGTAAAGAGAAACAAGGAATGGGAATGTTATGATTGTAAGGAGAGAGATTCCAGGAACACATTTATTTTGGAAGTCGTAGTGCTTTGCAAAGGGAAAAAAATAAAATAAAAAATAATAATAATAAATAAATAAATAAATAAATAAATAAATAAATATATATATATGGATAGACAGTAGTAAATTCCCTACACTTATCATGTAGAATTTGAACCATGCTTGCTGCTGCTGCTGCTGCTGCTACTGCTAGAGAAATCATAATGGTTACCTTGTAGTCGTTGGCTGCATTCAATGCTAGTATTTATTTCAATTGATCGATCCCTCTCCCTCTGCCTCTCTCTCTCTCTCTCTCTCAATAACACACATACTTTTCTTTCTATAAGCAAAAAAATTGACCTCTATAATAGAGGAGATAACTGAGAAGTAGATATCTCGTTCAAAAAATATATATACATCTTGAAATGACTCTTGTTGGCAGCTGTTGCAATTATAAACCATTTGTCCACAATATATATTTTTTATGGTAAAATAATTTGTGCATGAATAAAAAAATAAAATTTAATATAAAATTATTTTATTACGATTTTAATGATATATAATTAAGTTGTAAGAATAATTTTTTTTATAAAAATAAAAATAAAATGTTATACATCTAATTCTAATTTAAATGGAAAATATATTTTTATTTTAATAATTTCTTAAATTAGTGTTTGTCAAAATTCATTCTTCCAACTAAGGTTATTTCACATCAATAACTCCAACAACTATTGCAATATGTTATGCTTGTGGGAGGAAAAAACAAAGAAAGGATCCAGGTTATGATGCTCATGACTTGCATTTTTAAGGTTCTCCTCATAATCCCGCTATCCCCGCCTCCAATACCCACCCAATATTCCCCACAAATCCAATCTCAAACTACATATCTTACAACATGTCTCATCATATACATGAGTTCCATTTCCATCAACAAACGTACACACAACATTTTGAAACTTAAGTGCCATGCTTCAGTCCCTTACTGCAATTAGATGAGTTCATTTTTTGGTTCTCCATTTAGAATTCAAAACTCGTCCCGACAAACAATCTGAGCATAGCGTAAGTTTGGTCAGATCAAAATGAAATTGTACCCTTTAGAAGTTGCGGCTCAAAATTGAAAATCAAACAAAGAAATGATTGCTGGCTAGGGAAATTACTTCATAGTTGTTTCATCTCGGAATTGAATCTTCATTTTTGTGAGAATTTAAAGTAGATGATATTTAGAATCTCAGTGTCTCCCAACAGCTTTGCCTTTGCTCTTGTTGTTCCGAGTTGGTGTATTTTAAAAGGTTAAAAGGTCGATTGCCTAACTCGCCGTCAACAAATTGGCATTCGTCATCTCCCCCCTGTGAGACAGTGCTGGGAATTACTAGATCGTGATTGAAAAGTTAATATATCACATGTATATCGGGAAACGAACCAATCAGCGGACTGGCTAGCAAACCACAGCCTTCAACTTGAGCTCGGTTACCATCATTTTACCCTATCCCCACGAGAGACTGTGCTTAAACTTCAAGCTGATGTTAGGGCAAGTTGGCCTCCAGGAGCACTAAAATAGAAACTTAGCAGTGGGCTTTAAGCCCTCTAATGCACCCAAAAAAAAAAAAGAAAAAAAGGTTAACTCCCACTTCGGTAATTGTATTTAAGTTTTCCATTTGGAAATTCCAAAACCATGATACCACATTTCAATTTGACTAATCTGATTAGTTAATTATTTCAATTTGACTAGCTTTTGCCACCAATATCTATCGTAGTATTTATGGTGGTACATAATCTTGTACGATAATTTGGAAAGGAAACAAATCATATTTGGGGATATTAAAAGGAAAACGAATACCCCTAGCAACTTATAAAAAAAAAAAGAAAAAGAAAAAAAAAAGAGGAAGAACAGAAAACAACATTCTTTCAGAAGAGCAATAGTCAGTTGTTAATATTGTTACTGGTTAGGCAAGCAGAGGTGATACAGATTAAGTAAGAGCTACCCATCATCCGCATTTTATAAATGCTAGGGATGGCCCCCGCCCTCCAGGCTGCAAGCCAAGCCGTTTCTGCTATATTTACTATAGCCTTGGACGCAGTCAAGCTTAAACAGTTAAATATGTTAAATGTGAGAACAACGTAATAGAAGATGTTCAGTGCTGTGTTGCCCGAATGCCTTGCGTTCCTCCATTAATGCCTCACAAAAGTTGGTGGCTTATAGTCCAAGTGATTGCAACCATCGGACACATGTGGTTTACGAGGAGGAATTTAAATGACATAATGTGCACAAATGCTACATATTCCATGGAATATTTTTTTACACTCACCATTAAGACCTCTTCTGTCTGCAAAGATTCTTTTCAAAAACTTTATTTATATATCCAGTAATTCAATAGACTAAATGCATGCGAGCTTCTTTTCTTTTTCTTTTTTTTTTCCCTGCAAGCTTCACTAACAAGGCGCACTGTATTTATAGGCCTCTAGATCAGGTGGTTGGGAAAGCCATCTGCCATTTCTGGTGTAGAAATGAAGTACATTCCATAGGTCTGCATAGCTTCACGTAGCAACTGAATGCACAAAAAATAATTGTCCTGCTCCGCAGTTATAGTGGACAAATCAATAGAGAATTTACTTTCCAATGAATAAAAAAAATCAATGGTGGATTTTTTTTTCCTGTTCATTATACCAGCTACAATGTTCATTGGAGCATGAGCAATGAAACTAAAATAAATATTTTCCTTTTCATTAATAGATTTGTTGTTAGGTGTTGATTACTACCTTCGAATGTTTAAGTAATGTTTTGGCTGTCATAATTCAAGAAATTCTAAAACCTTTTTTTTTTTTACAATTTGTTCATTAAATTCTGATCCGGAAGAATTGAACTAATTCCGTTTACTTTACCGCACGACTTATTTAATTATCTCGATTGAGAATGTGTATGTAAGATATTCTATCCTTCAGCATTGGGGCAAAATACAAATAAAAAAGGTGGCAATAATCCTGCTTAATCATTAATTCATAAGTGACAATGAAAATGCTATTAATTGATTAATTTTCTAATACCCATTTTTTTATTGATCCGGTGAATTTTCGTTTCCTATCAGCGTTCTATTGGCTTAGTTATGTAACGTCCATCTCCTAATTTCTATTAAGAACATGAAATCCAAACTTGGAGTTTATCTTTTGTGGCTTTTATGAGATTGGGGAATGAACTAAATACTGTTGTTGTGTAAACTAAAAGCGATTAGAATTTGTTGTACTCTTCTTAAATCCTATTGTCCCAAACACTCAATTTGTAGAATCTTTCATTTCATGGGGCTGCTGGCTGCCAAATTACCTTTCCACTAAACCAAGGAAAAAATTTTAACCCATCCTGCCCGTCAACGCTGAATGCGAGCACATCACAATAAGCATGAGAAAAACACGACAGAGATGTCTGCTTTCAAGAAGAGGAAAACTATGAAGTGAGTGGACTGCTTAAGGTCAGTTTAGTTTTAGCTGATAATTACCGGGTAATCTCAGACCACTAACTCAAACTTTATGGCATAATATGAAACGATAGTCTCTAACTATCTGTGACCTAAACCTAGACCTGACTCCAATCTGAAGTTGGTCTGTTTGACCCCCAATTCTAGTTTCGATCCAGTTTGATTATGATCTCAGTTTAATTATGATTTAGTTTCTGTGCCTTTTTCTTTTTCTTTTTTTTTTCTTGGGGGGGGGGACTAGAACATTTCTTTGACGTCATAAAGAAAAAGCAACTTACTAAGAAATACAAACATCTCAAAAATTGCAAAATTGAGAGAAGAGGGGCATAGAATTTATCAATTAAGTTTCCTTCAAAGGGTCTTTTTCTCAACACCTCGCCAATGCGGCACCCAGTGACGTGTTGCCCTCGTACTCACTTGGGTCTCACGATCGGTGCCGGCTGCGATCATTGTTGCAACTTGCAAAATCAACTAGCGCGTCACCACTATTTATTTAAACCCTCAAAGCATGCACAAAGATAATACATAGCAAACACACTAGTCAACTTAAGCTATTGAGCTAATTAAGCCAACTTATCTTTGATCGATTAGTCGAATTAAGTAGCTATCAAGGATGGTGAAAATAATTTTTGGCAGCTTTGGTGACTCTTTCAGTGTTGGATCTACCAAGACCTATATATCTGAGTTCATTGCCACTCTTCTTTTCGTGTTTGCTGGTGTTGGATCGGCTATCGCCTACTGTAAGTGATGGCTTCATTGTTTCTTTGTGACAACATATCTAAGAAGACACACAGAGCACCAAAAAAAAAGGGGGGGGGGGTTTCATTTTTGTATTAAGTATATTATATGCTTGCATAGTTAGGATGTGCATTCTCTGTCTGCAATAATGAAGGACGTCTACAGTTTTATTTTTTATCTTTGCAGAAACTCAACCACTAAGCGTGTTTCCATTGGCAATAATAAGAGCAAGAAGTTGCTTCGATGCGTGCAGTCAAGCTCATAACAGATGCAGGCCTCGTTGCGGTGGCTGTGGCCCATGCATTGGCACCGTTTGGTATCTGCTTGCAGCCAATATCTCCAGTGGCCGTCTGAATCCATCTGTCACCTTTGGATTGGCCATTGGAGGAAGCGTAACCATCCTAACTGGCATTTTCCATTGGATTGCCCGGTGCCTTGGCTCCATTGTAGCCTGCCTCCTCCTCTGTTTTGTCACCGGTGGCAAGGTAAGAAACAACACTTTATTAAACCATTAATTGCTTGCATTAAGAGACAAAATTTAAAACTTAAAAACGTGATTTAAACACAAATTTGTTTGCTTTCATGATTTTAGCATTGAACCCTTGACATGTGCTTCAAGTGCGTATATTATTCTCTTCGTCAAGCAAGCCAACCATATCGAACTTTAAATGTAGAAATTTCATTAATATATCTCATTTATGTTTGAAAACCGAACCTTAGTATAATAGAAAATTTAATTTATTATAATCTTATAGTGAGAGTCTTGTACACAAGAACATACGAGGAATCAGGCGAGTTTGGAAATTTTGGCTGTGCTAAATAACATTGCTCTTCCCGTTTTAGAATCTGGTGCGTGCGTGTGTTTTCTTTTCTTTTTTTTTTTTTTTTTTCTATTTAAAAACCTGTTAAACGGCAAGACACACAATAATATAATTCTTTCTCCTTTCTTGTGTTTTTGAGATTTAGGCCTATACTTGTTTAGGCCAGCAAGGGAGAAGCTCTGCTTTGATCATAAGAAAATGTACATTGGTCGATTTAAAAAAAAAAAAAAGTAAATTATGATACTCGTTTGGCCGACAAAAGCATGTTGCTGAATTTAAATCTTTTGGGTGTTCCTAACATGTTAGAATCTCCCAATCAGAAAACAGATAAGAATCACCCTGCCAGAGGGCAAACCCATGAAATAAGCCTAAGCCTTCTAGAAATGCTAAGCCCATTTAAATTAGTGGGAAAGACCAGCACTTTGGTTCTATCAAATAAGTCCAACCCATTCACTGATGTTACAGTGGAAATTATCTGCTCTTATAGATGATTTACCTATGCCATAAGGAATGAAACCTAATTTTCTTGTGTCATTCGTACAATCTGGGATCAATTCAAGGGCTTTTATGGGTTTGATATGTGAGACACCACGGGATAGTATAAAATAAGTTAGCCTGATCCCATTGTACATATAATTAGAATACAATGAAATCACACTAGCCTATCTTATATAATCTTATTGTAACTCATCATGTGCCAAATGCATCCTGCTGTGTTGCCCCCGCAAATGAATTCCCACATCTATCTTATCTAGATCTGAGAAAATAATGCTTTCATTCAACTCTCGGGCTAATTGCACCCCAGAGGACTAAAGATGAGTTTCATCAACCATATGAACTCAAAAGATAGTCCGATAATCTCCACTTTTGCTGCAAAAGACGCATCAGCATGTTTGTGCCAAATGGTGGGATTTTGATTGACAAATTTAAATGAGCGCCTAAATATACAGAGAGCGTATAGCCACCTTCAAAAGCCGTGTATCCTTAATTTATTCAACATTGATCAAAATACAACAGTTCTGTTATCCTCATAAGGCAACACACGCAATTCACAGTATGACTTCACAGCTTTCGCAAGGCATTGTTTCTCAAGGTTCTCCGATTTCTGTACAAAACTCCGCAAGTTATCTCTATGGGACACTCTTTCTACCTGTAAAACGTACACAAGCAAATTAAATTTTGTAAGTTGAAGGCAATCAGTGACAAATAATCTGCAAAATTCAGGAGATAAATTACAGCCTAAGCACCATACACAACTCTGACAAATTGATTCTGCAGGGAAAGTTCCGAAGTACCAGATGCTGATTAAATCATGGAATGGAACATGTGGTCATAACACTAGAAGTATAAGACAATTGCTTCTAAGTCACAATTACCCCATCTTTTCAACAATTCCGTTCTAAAATCTACTAAACGGGGTCCAATGCATGCAGACCAACCAAGTCACATTTCCATGTCAGAGTTAATCGCCCCAGTATTTTGTCAAAGTTACAATCAATCATGAAAATCGTATCTAAATCATCAGTTGCAAGTTGGCTTGCATTCTGAAGAGGAGAATTTTCAAGTTATCAACTCAAGCAACTGCAAGCCTAACCTAAGCAATTCTTCTTACAACATGTCTTTACTTTTCAGCTTGAAGCTGTGATCATCAAAATGATAGGTGCAATGTGCAACTAGCACTGGCCACAGCACATTCATCACACTTGAGTTTACGCAAACATGCCGAAATAAAAAAATAGAATGTTAACAAGACAGCTAGAATGGGTACCTTCTGTTCAATAATAGGCCCTGCATCAAGTTCCTCAGACACAAAGTGACTTGTTGCACCAATTAATTTAACACCTGCTTCAAAAGCCTGCCAATGTTGTCAACAAATTACATAATGCATAGAAGTTGAGGGTACATGGGTGAGATGGCTGAAAAGATAATAAGACAGTAAACTCTATGTCACATAAATAAGCTGGAAAAAATAAACCTGCTTTGCTGGACGCCCACCCTTGAATGATGGCAAAAGGCCATGGTGAATGTTAATTATATCTTTTCCATACTTTTGCAAAAAGCTATCGGATAATATCTGCATTTTAGAGCCAGAAATTTCAAGTTGTAAATGCTGATATCTTTCCCATGGAAAACAAACTTGTGCCCCATCAAAGCTTTTGTACAGGTAGCCATGGACTTGCAGGGATAAAGAAACATGTGAAGCCAGTTTCTTTCATCAACAAACCATATAATTTACCACCAACTCTGATTTTATTTAATAATCAAAAGAAATAAATTGCCCTGGAACTTTTACCTCACCCTCAGAATTACCTGCATGTACCTGGCAAGTACTAAAAAATCAGTATGCTGGACCAAGTTCAATATCTCTTCTTCTCTTTTATTCTCTTTGGTTGTATGCAAATAATGATAAGGAATACTGGTCCTTTCAAGAAAGCGAATCACATGAGTGTTTGGCCCTCTAGCATGATTACTGTAATGAAATACAGAAAGAACTATTATAAGCACTTGTAAAACCAATTAAATTCTACCAAGTGTTATCCTAAAAGGTCAACCTTATCACACAAGTTATATCAACTGGAAGTCTTCCATCTTGCCATCCATGTAACAAATCAATCAGGCAATGTTCCTACAGCAAGATGGAAGCAGCCATAAATAATAATAGACAACATCCAAAACACCTGATGTGAAAAATGAAAAATGCACCTGCTTTGAAGCCAGAATAGCAATCTTGAATTTGGGGTCTAGAACAGGCACCCTGACAACAGACTTGGTTGCATTGAACATATTTGACAGCTTGAGAAAGTCCTCATCAATTTGCGCTCGTGGCCATTTCGCAGGATCAAAAGTAAACTCACTGCTCCATTGCACACAAATCAAACACCATAATTTTGCTCTAAATTCTCAAACTCAGTCAGATATCAGAAACACCATTTATTGAATCCAGAACCCCTTAAAAATCTTGAAATATTCAAGGATGATAGCAAATTTTTAGGCAAAAAATGGTTGGTTCCTAGAAGGGGTCAAAACCAAATAAATATTGTCACAAATTTCATCCCCAAGAATCCAGCTCTATTATTTAATTACAGAGTAACATCAGCAAAAGACACAGTCTAGCTATGGTCTCAAAAAACTTAGGAACTAGATATCCACCCACCCACAAACGGAGAAAGAGGAAAAAGGAAGAGTTAAAAAAAAAAAGGTATATGCAATGCATATATGGCTGTGTCTCAATTTCTCAGCGCATATATATGTTGGAGTTAATCCAGATTCGTTAATTATAATAGGCTACAAGTCAATAGTCTAGTAGAAATTAGCTAGTCGGGTCCAATTTAATATGTTTTCAATAGATGATTAGAACTGGATGTGTTATATTATACAAGTACTTAGAGTATCCCACTTACTTTTGTGTCTTGTGGATATGGCTTTAAAACATGCGGCTTTGAGTTGAGTAACAAATTGCTAGTAGTGGTACCAGAGTTATTGCTAATTATTGACTAATAATATGGAAAAAAAATTATATTCTATATGATAAGAAAGTGGTATTTATACCTTCTTGAATAGAAGACATTCTTGTTTTCAGGCACAAAAATATCAGCCCCAAGAATGTTGCCACCTCTTGAAGCAATGCAATCTGACAGCTTTGCAACAATACCAACAGCATCCTAATCATCCACCCAAAAAAAAAAAAATCAAAATAAAAAAAAAAAACAAAAACTAGTATTTCGCTAACCACTCATTTCGATTTTATTGATCCATCTTCTGTAATACAAATATCAATGAAAAAACTTACCGGGCACTGGAAAACATGGATGCCATGCGCGAGGAACGGAGAAGAAGAACAATCGAGGGACTCCCCGGGAATTTTGAAGGATGTGAAGGACCTGTTTGTAAATCCAATGACTGGGGGGAGGAGGCTTGAAGACAGTCTCCTCTGTACCAGATTCATGTCTCCCTTTTCTCTCTCCTCCCAACTTTCCAGTATCTCTGTCTCTCTGGACAGTGGGAAGCTCGCTCCCACTTGTACCATGCGATGCGTATCTCCACATGTTCCCTGTAACGGCGTCGTTGAGACCCGAGCAGAGCCAATACGACGACGTTTAGAACGGCGCGGACAGATTCTGGCGCATCTGAGCTTTGTGCTCGCGCACGGATTACACGAAAATCAAGAAATCCTAATCACCAGGAATTCTGGGGCCAATCATAGCCGTCGAAGTAGAGGCCAAGTCATCCATCCACCAACGCTGTCAGAGGGTCATTGCCAAGGAAAGTTGCTCATTGCTTACCTAAAAATGCTAACTTCCTTAATAACCTTTCACACACACACACGCACACACGACCCCATGTATAGAACCCGTAAAATGTATCATAAAATCACTTCGGGAATCTTCTTTCCTACCCAAGAAACAAGAAAACAAGAAAAAAGAAACATTGATGGGCATAGATCAAAATATATTATTTTTCTTTTTGAAGTATTGCCGTACTTAACCCCCGTCACGACGGGTCCGGATCGTGCATTTTAACCCGAAAACTAAACCGGAGAAAGTGTTAAGAAAAGAAAAAACAAGTAGCAAGTGAACAAAAAAAAAAAAAAAAAATCGAAAGCACCAGACTACCTCCATCGCAACAGCTCTAAGCTCCGCCCGATCAGATTCCACCGTGAGAACAAGAAACAGAAAATGCCTGTAAGTCTTTCTAACTGTTAGATTCAGATCTCTATCTCTCTAGGCAAACAACGTCTTCTAGATTTCTAAGCATAGCTTTGGGGTGGGGGGGGTTTGCGATCGGGTGCGGTGTGTGTGTAGTACCGGAGAATCATTGAAGTGGAGCCACCGAGTCCGTCGAGATACGTAATCGGAGCAGCGATAATGATGATCGGAGTTGTGTTACCCGTCGGTTACATGATGTTTCGTAACAAGCGTGTCCCTTCTTCCTCCTCTTACTCCAAACAGACGTAGGTTTGCCTTTTCCTGGTCCCCTTTTTCAGGTTTTTCTTGTTTTTCTCTTTCTGATACAGCAGAATTAGAAATATATATATATATATTTTTTAACGAAAAATGTTGGCTAGACGGGAGTTTTTGATACACGTGAGATACGCGGACTCACAGAAAGTACAATTATGTCTGTTGTACATTTGTGGTCTCTCATGTTTTGTCTAACCGAGGATTTTGACTGCGAATTCGCATCATTGTTGCCTAAAAAAAGGAAAAAAAAAATCAAAAAAAACAAATCGTGTTCATGTAATAAATTTCTTTTGATACCATTCGAGCAAAGCTTAATGGGGGTTGGAACGTTTTGTTCTGATTGTAACTGTTTTTTGTTGCTGCTTTGTTGAAATCTTCAGGAACAAAGTTTTAATATAGAGAGATTTCAGCTGGAGGCATTTAGACATAATTTGTAGTTGGTTCATACAAGAATGTATTAGAAAGATGTGCAAATACAAATGTTAAATCTCTTGAATCCCAGATTATCTTATCTTTGTTTTGAGGCAGCACTCTCATTCAAGCGCGTCTATGCAAAAGGCAAGAGTGTGATTCATTGAATGTTATCATCTATTTGAATGAAGCAGTTTGATCTTTTTGTCGACGTGGCTATACTGATATTTATTATGGACTTTCCTTCATTTGCGCGTCAAAGCTTTGCATTTCTGGCTTCTTGATTTCGATTCTGATTTGCTGTCAATATTGAAAATGTTCTTATATTTGTTAGAATGCCCTTGTGACTAGAGGTTTACAATCGGTGACTTGGATTATGCACAGTAACTCAGTGGGTGAAAGCACTTTTGAATTAGAGCTCTAATGCCCGGCCGATGGCCCTGGTTTTGAGCAAATGGCTGATTAATTGCTCGTTGGCTGGAATTTTCTCTGGTTTGATCTGACAAGCAATTTTGCATTACTGTTAAAGTGATTTGTGCGGAGTTTGAACATTGGAAGCAACTAAAAACTTGGTTGTATAGCCTAATGCACGAAGTTGTTGAGAGCTTTTATGGGCTAAGTAACCCTCTTGTTATAGAAGCCAGAAAATTTGCATTTCAACAGGTTGTGGGACAAAACGTGGGAGCGGGCCGGTGGGGTGCAATGTAGTAGCGTTGCTAACCTGTGTTGCGGGCTCAAGGCTGCACATAAATGAATGAAATTTTGTATGTTCGATTATCAGTTAATGTTGAACTTTCTACCAGCTCTCCTTCCCCGGTTGGTTTGGCTTGCGGCCAAGACCCTCAGGTTAAGGGTTTGAGAGCTGGTGAGAGAACGAGAGGGAAGAAGCAATGTTGAACTTTGTGATGATTTCTTTCAGGCAAATGCCTTATTGTTAGCACAACATAAACTGCCGTGACTCTCACCTGAAACATGGAATACATTTAAAGAGATTAACCCGAGACCATATGTCTAATTCATATGATACCAAGTTTCCCCTTACCATTGTAGATAGAGAAATTTCAAGGTGGAAATAATATGGGAGGTAAAAGTAGGAGTGAGGACCAGGAGGTAGCATATTTTTTGTTTCATTTCAGGCATTGTGAGACAAGTCTGGGGCGACAATTGGCCAGCAACCAGCCATGGGGGCTGGTCCACGCGATATTGCCAGGTACCCATGGACTCTACTGATGAATCAGGGCTTCGTAGACACTTTTATTAGTGCTGCCTGAAAAATTCATTGGCAAGTTGCCACAAGAATGATCTGGGCTGTTTGATGCTAGAAGTTCTCTCTAGCTTACGATGCAACAGTGGCAAGGACACTTTTATTATTGCTGCCTTCAGGCATCAATTGTGACTCTTCGGCATCTGATTGCCTGCAATTTTGCTCGCTGGTCTGCATTAAAGGCTAGAAGCCAGGTGTTATTGGGAATCACAATTACTCTTGCCTCAGCACACAGAGAGAGAGAGAGAGAGAGAGAGAGATGGGTGATTGAAAACTCATTGAAGAAGATCCACATTATATTAGAAAAGTTAAGCTCAAAGATAAACATGTATGTTGCTGTGAGAAAGTACAAGTATTGTTTTCTGCCTTAGATGGTATAAACCAGATCCTTAATGCTAGCCTTTAGTTGATGAATTTAATTAACTGTATCAGCTTTTAGCACATACACGTCTTAAGGTTGCCTACCGTTCATGACACCCTTGTTCCTACCAACCATCCCACCTGCCCAATGCCTCTCCAACACGTATTCTATCCCCACGTCTAATACTGAACTTGAACTCAGAAGACAATTCCCCATTTTTGTCTGGCCTCAATGTGGGAGCTTGGAAGACAAGCACAACCGTTGATCCCATGTTGAAAGCACCTAGCTGAGATGATTATAATGTGAAAATATATCAGTCATGCCAAAAGCATCACAAATTAGGAAAATTCCAAGAATAAGGTAACCTCTAGGCTCACCTGATCTTTTTAGATCAAATATCCACATGAATTAAAAGAAGATCAAGGCAGAGAAAATGTGATCAAAGAAATTATTGACATGTTGAAAATACAAAGAGTGAAATTTTGCTTCTGATTGAAATATATCTCAATAGTTAAAAGTAAATGGCAAAACGTGATTGCCCCTAAGGCTGTATTTATAATCTCTTTGTATGACATTGCAGACACAAATCAAACACAGATTTATGAAGGTAACAATCTATATGCATCACTAACCTCATCCCCCTTCTTGAGCATTTTCCCGACACCTTTGGGTTCATAAACACATTCTTGTGAGGGCTCAGCATTTAAGAGCTTTTTCCTCGGCCGGTTTGTCTTAAGTTCTGGTTCAATGGAAAGCTGCCACATCAACATGCAGTCTGAAGTCAACACAAAGACAAGACAATGGAGATATACTAGACTTCGACTAAGTTAACTCAGCTTTCTACAGTCATCATGTGTCACTGGTCTTCTTATCTATGTGGACTATATCTGTGGACAAAGAGCCTTAGTTGTAACCATGAGTTTTAAAAGCATAGTTGCACAACAGTTCTATAAAACCTACAAATTAACACAGCAGAAAGAGAGAACAATTGTGTGCATATGCAGATGTTTTACCCTCTATTCTTTTTTGTATTAATCGAGAAAGTTTGTCTGCACATAGGTTCTTTTGTTTTTCTTTCTTTATTGTGGGTGAGAGGCCATTAATTTCAATAGGAACACAACAAATGGACCCAAAGGAAAGCAACCTCAATTGACCCAATATTTGTGGCACCAACTGCAGCAATCGCCATAAACCCTTCTTGCCACAGTCCTTCGAGCACAACCTAGTGACAAAAGAAATGGAAAATAAAGTCTTAAAAACTCAGTTACATCTGCAAAGATGAAGTAACAGTTAAACAAAACACATTTGCAAATCAAGATATCAAATTATCAGCTGTTAGGAATAAAACATGACTTAGAATACCCTAAATCATCAATCAATCTTCTTTTCTTTTCACTCAGCAAGCCACACTGTTATTTGATATGGAAGCAGAGCAAGTATATGATTATTCAATCCAGTGAACATACAAAGTCAACATAACTGAGAGGAACAAGCCTGCAGGCAGTGAACTACTAAACTAATCGCAATGAACAGCTAATGACATGGATTGCAACATTTTAAAGCAACAAAAATAGGCAACCAGAATGCCTATAAAATGCACCATTATATTCTTTTTTATCTAGCCAATTGTCAAGTAAAGTTTAATATAATCTTGATTATACCAAGTCAAAAAATGCAATAAGCTTATAAATTGCATGAAAAGAGAAATTCATTGATGGCAATTAGCTTGCTCCTTTTTCTCCCCCATTTTCTTCTTCCAAATTTTCCTCAGGTTACTTGAAAGAAATTTTCCGTCACAATAACAACAATAAAAGACCAAAGGAAAAAAAAAGGGAAAAAGAAAGAAAAGCTGCTACATTATCAACATATCTTTTAAATTAAAAAACAAATAGTCTAAATCAGAATTACCCTTTCATTCTCAACATAAAGGTTTGCGATTGTTCGCGTAGCACGTTCATTCACCGGAAACAGGTTCCCTAGATAAACAATGTGAAATTAGAAACACAATAAAATCATAACAATGCTTCTCAAATCTGAAGAACATGAAATATAGTGAACCATCACTCAATGTGTTAAAAGTTTTGAGTTCTTTCAGCAGATACAAGGAAAATCAAGCTACCTGAAAAATGCCGGCGGACAAGAAGATTCCAATCAACTGGTGAATGTATGCGATGATAGTCTCCAAGTCTCAAGTAGATTACACAGTAGTAAAGGCCTTTCATAGGACTGCAATTAAGATCATTAAGCACATCTTTGAGTGGTATGGGGTGGGAGCAGTATGCATTAAAGTACCTAAGCAAAGCACAGTATAAACAAGTATGCCTATTAGCAGAAACACTTGAGGACTTATGATAACACCTGAGGCACCCAATATTTAAAACTAGGCTGTAATGATTTTACCAACTTCCATACTCCATTGAACCTCTTGAATCCAGCAAGAAACATTCTACCCAAAATAAATTGGATCAAACAAAAAAACAATTATTGTGACAGAGGCATAACCCATGAATACAAAGTCATGCAAGATCTTTAACAAAAGGTGGTTCCAAGCAAACATTCATATTCCACATTAATGATTTGATCCACTAGGAGATTGAGACAATTATGTAGATGAAGGTTACCGTGCTGACACAGTATCCCTGACTTTAGGAGAAGCCAGCGAAACTCTCCACCAGGACTTCTTAGCTTTGTCCTTAGGATTGATTTGCTGTTCACTACTTTCTTCATTCTTATTTTCTTCAGTGATCATGGGAAGAAAGGAGCCAGCACCAAGAAGTGAAGAAACAGAGTAGGAAAGCCCTTTGACCTGTTCAATCCTAGCCCCCGATCCTCCCAACTCTCCAAATCTTAAAACAGTACCATCCACAGGACTCACCTAATGTACAACAACACAGTATTCAAGCGATTAGCAATACCTCCAGTTAAATGGCATTGATAAATAAGATGCATAAGAAGCTTGTTACCAGTTACCAGACAGCGAGGATCAGGGTCAACAGGCCTGGAGCCTTCTTTCAAGCTTCGAGCAAAGAATTCCCGTAAAGAAGCATATTCTTCAAGAGGCAGATTGGCCTCCTCTAAATCTGAAATGAAGATAGTTTTGAGATCTTATAACAAAAGGTCAATTAGCAACAATATGGAAGACTAAATCAATCGATAATAAACTAAAGTTACAGTAGAAATGACCATACTTGAATGAAATGCCCGAGCCCATGCTCTATAAACACGTGGACGCAGCCAGACAGGAAGTTCCTGATAACATTTCCTCTAGTAAGTTGTCACAATAAACAAATATGTAAAGAGAGAGATTCAAGCCCCTGTGATAGGGCCACAATTAAGGACCTGTTAAGCATCTAGCATGACTCGCAGGAAGCACACTTACCACACTTGCCAAGGAACCCCAAAACCTAGAAATTGTGCGTAAAGGTAGCATCCTCAGAAATTTAGCCTTTTGGAAAGATCACAGAAATAAGCAATATACAAGTAGCTGAAACAGGTTAGTCATTATTTATAAAAGAATGGATGGGGTTTTGTTAGTGCTTGAAAAGATAACATTTGAGATATTATAACGGATGCATTACTTTCACATCAGGTTGGAACTCAAGTTCAATTCCCTTCTCCCGTGCTTCTTCTAGCTGCCTCACATAAGGATAACAACTACAAGAAGTTAGTGACCACATTTAATCAGAGTATTTAACCAGAGTAAACTAGCAAGCACACAGTACTAAGTGCACTCTCAATCCAAAAAAGGGCATCCAATACAATGAGGCTCCCACACTTTGGGTTATGAGGAAGAGTCAAATGTACAATGCAGCACATAAAATGCAAACACTAAATATAGTGGTAAACAAGCATGTGCTGCTAAGAAACATTCTGAATGCATCAAACCAAAAAACCAGAAGAGAATGCTAAAACCTTGACCAGTAATGCAACAAGGAAATAGCAGCCATATTATTGGCATATACTTAAAAACAACAAAACGAAGCTATACCTTCTTGTCATCGTAAAGCCGACGAGCATGTAGAACGCCGAGCATAAGTAAAGTGGCTGCAGTTGCACCAGGCACCAGAAAAGTATTACCTGCACAGCGACCGACTTCACATGCTCTTCGAGAAGAAAAGACAATGAAAAGTTTTCACTGCGAATTTTTCAGTTAAAATACTAAATTTTCTACGGGCTTTCATTTATAAAATGGCCTACTTCTCCAGAGAGAAATTTCTCAAGAATTGATAACTGCCAGTCATTTTGGTAATTACACAAGTTAATTAAATGGTTAATGTGCTCCCTGCTACTTGAAGCGTTTTATGCTACTAAGCAAACAAAGCCTTAGCGCCAAACAGAAAGAACACCGAATGTTTAAAATTTTCAAAATGCTCTTTCCCTAAGTATCTACTCAATTTTCTCAGCAACCAAACAGAAAGTTCAGTAACCTAGAATTCCGAAAGAGCGAAGTTCCAAATTTCAATAACTGACCTTCCGAGTTGCTGCCGTTGCCATTGAAAGAAGCACGCGCCGGCGACGGTGTCTGTACCTTTCTCAGAAACGAAGTGAAGCATCGGTGGTGGTGTTGCCGGTGATGGCTGAGGCGTGAATACTGAGGAAAAACGGGGACTCTATAGGAATATCGGAATTTCATATTTTTGTGCCTTCGGTTTTTGTGCGCAGAAATTAACAGTTTTCGGTTAGGGTTTTCTGGGAGGGTTTCAACTCAATAAAGTTGTGAAGGGAAGGGCACAATATCTTGCGACGCCGTTTTGACTCTCGAGACTATACAACTCATTGCACCTATGTTTGGAGCACTGCGTTCACTGTTTTATTTTTTATTTTTTATTATTATTATTTGTATCACTTGAAGGGCAAGCGTAGCATATTCTCATAAAAGTCCGATAGCGTAATCACAAATTTAGTAAATTTAAAATTTTTTAAAATTACATATAAAATAATTTATATTATTTATAAAATTTTAATATAATATAAAATATTTTATATATGATATAAAAATTATTGAAGTTCAGTTAAATCCATTAATTTTGCCTACTCAAATTTTCCTTTTTCATTTTGTTTGGCCCATCAAAGATAGAGTTTAGGAGAGCTTTCCAAACTGCCGACCACAAATGTCTTTTGTTTTTTTTTTTTTTTTTTTAGTTGTCATCATAATTCTCGTTAGAGATCCATGATCATAAAAAATGCAAAATTTTAAGTTTCTATCGGCCATTCCAATAAGGAAAATAATCTATTAAAGATGGAGCCCCCCCCCCTTTTTGTTTTTTTTTTTTTGTTTTCTAAGCATTACTAAATACGAAGCTGATAACTTAGAATGCTGTCGCGTACGCGTAGTTCCGTGATATAGTTCGGCGAATTCCAATCCAAGTAGATGACAGGTCAGCCCCATCTGACAAAGGACCAGTCTCAGAGGATGACAATGGAATGACTCATCGGATTATGAAGATTAACTCTGTCCTTCCATCGAGTCAATAGCTTCAAGCTTCATCTCAGACAACCTTGGAGGAAGAACGTGATTGTGAACTCAATGGGCAAGAAGATTGCCCCGCCCCCCCCCCCCAAATGAAGAAAATTCTTGTGTCCTTACATTTCAATGAGATAATTTTAATTTTAATTGCTGTTATTTTAAGATTGCTTATAACTTTCTTAATCCTAACTGAAACAATTGTTAGAAAAATATGTTTGGTTGATGAGACTGTTTAGACTTTGTTTTTTTTTTTGGGGGGGGGGGGTATATTAATAATGGAAGATAGGTAGGTATTCTCATATTTCAACACTGTGTCCAATAGAATCTTTAATTCTAACTAATGTCATATAATTAGATGATTGGTTCTAATATACGTATATTAAATAAGATACATTTCTATATAACAATATTCATCATTACGCAAAATTTTAGGTAGATGGGATTGTTTTTTTTTTTTTTTGTAAGTAGTGTCTACGGCAGGGCATCTTTGATTTATGAAATTGATCTTTTTGTAGCATGTCTAAAAACTTTAGGAGGGACGAGGGAATCTCTCTCTCTCTCTCTCTCTCTCTCTCTCTCTCTCTCTCTCTCTCTATATATATATATATATATATATACTTTATATGATAACGTTTTTGTGGAAAATTTGTATGATAGCATATTATAAGCAAATCATTTATATGATAACATGGTATATTCCATGCATTTCTCTAACTGCCAAAGCGGAAACTATAAAAGAAAAAAAGAAATAAAAAAAATAAAATAAAAGATTGCCCTGGACGCCAGCGTTAGGAATGAACCTGGACGGGAGCGTCAGGAATGGACCTGGGCGTGAAAATGTGCAAAAGAACAACGAACCTATCGTGGAACAAAAATTAATGGAAGGGGGGGGGGGAAGGGGGATGCAAGTCAGATGTGAATTAGATACACCGTCATAATTAATAATAATAAAATAAATATGTAATATATCGCTATAATAATAATAATAATAATGTAACATGACGATAATTAATAAATATATAATGAAATGTTATAATAATATAAGGTACACTTGCGTCTAAATATGTTCTTACATTCAACCTTATCCATATCATTCATTTGTATTGATGCCCACAAAGTATTGGCCTGGCAGCGTTAGGTGACACAGTGGAGAAGGAGGACCAAAGGGACAGAACACGGAAACAATGGCATCCAATCCAACCATGAACTATGGAATCATCGGTGTCGGAATGATGGGAAGAGAACACCTCGTCAATCTCTACCACCTTGGCAGCGAAAACGTCGAGGTTGTTTGCATTGCTGATCCTCACATTCCTTCTCAACAACTTGCCCTTGAATTGGCCCACTCCTTTGGTCGGTCTCTTACGGTATGCCTGGAGGTTTTCCCTTTTCTTTATTTCTTTATTTTTTGCTTTGTTTTGTTTATCTTTCCTGATTGTTTTGATTGTTCATCGATGAAACTTAGTCTAACTCAGACTCTGCGTTACTGCCTTTATCTCATGAAGCTGTTTTCGTTGTTTTTATTTTTATTATTGTTTTTTCGTTTTTTATTTGGTCTTCAAAGGCTTTATAAGTATTTTTTATTCTTTTAGACCGAGACTTCTGATCTGTCAGAAATTTTAAATTTAAGAACAAAAGCTCCGATGCAAAAATTAGTTTTTTTTTTTTTTTGTCATAAAGGGTTGAGAGGTGACGATCAGGATAATGGTAAAGTTATTCGATTTGTGATGTAGAGGTTGCTCGATCATAAAGATCCTTTCTGTAAAACACGGGGTAAGACTACGAGGATTTGGCTGCCTCTTTCATGTATCATAGTCTGAGATTCTCATACACTTGCCGTGTTAATGGACTGAATTTGGTTACTAGAGTTCACATCTTGCCATACCTGGAAGTATTGGATTTTGACATTTTAGCATCTTTTAAGGTGTTCTCGGGCCACGGGGAGCTACTGGACAGTGGGCTCTGTGATGTGATTGTTGTGTCAAGTCCAAACATGACTCACTATCAAATCCTTATGGACATTATTAGCCACCCCAAAACCCATCATGTACTTGTGGAGAAGCCACTCTGCACAACAGTTGCTGATTGCAAGAAGGTATGCCCCCTGATAATTGTTGTGATTATTCCTTCTTGTCATTCACATTCAGTATTGATAATTGGTCCAGCCCAAGTTGATCCGCATAGTTTGGTGATCCTGATTTGATCAGGTTGTAAATGCTGCCAGAAGGAGACCAGATATTATTGTGCAAGTTGGGTTGGAATATAGGTATATGCCACCTGTTGCTAAACTGACTAAAATTGTTAAAGGTGGATCTCTTGGAAAAATCAAAATGGTTGCAATCAGAGAACACCGCTTTCCTTTCCTGGTTAAGGTAAATCATGCAACTCTGTTTATTCTCTTTTCAAAGTTACTCATGTGCCAACCAATGCCCTCTTTTTTTGCTTCCTAATACGTGTGATAGGTCAACAATTGGAACCGGTTCAATGCTAACACGGGGGGAACTCTGGTGGAGAAGTGCTGCCATTTCTTTGATCTGATGAGGTTATTTGCAGGTGCAAATCCTGTTCGAGTTATGGCTTCTGGAGCTATGAGTGTTAATCACAAAGATGAAATCTATGACGGAAAGGCAAGCTCTTTTTTGCAGCCATTGGACAATAAACCGTTTCATATATTGAAGATCGTGAGAATTATATGCACTATGTCAATTTGCAGAGAAATAGGATTATTCTTTTTAACTAGCGGATTCAGCGTTGTATGGTTGTGAGGGAGGCTCCCAGACAGTGAGGTTTGGAAAAGAGTTGTACCTCACTATATGATAATCTCATGCGCTTGGAACACGTAATAGTCACAACATTGCTGATGGGAAAGCATAAATCTTTGTTGACCGCATGCCTATAATTCTCATGATCTTCAATATATGAAACAGTTCCCTGTCCAATGCTTTAGCTGCCGATTAGTGTTACATTAGTAGTATGAATTCTTTTACATTTACCTGACCTTTTTATTCATGTTTGTTCCTTCATTCTTAGGTACCGGATATTATTGACAACGCATATGTTATAGTTGAGTTCGATAATGGTTCACGAGGGATGCTTGACCTTTGCATGTTTGCTGAAGGGAGTAAAAATGAGCAAGAAATATCTGTTGTTGGTGAATTGGGGAAGGTGAATGTATATACTATACTGTGAAGATGCTGTAACATTTTGTTGTGGCTTTACACGGTTACATGACAGCCATTAGTTTCCCTGCTCTTTCCACTTTCTCTTACTTCAGCCATGTGATCTTATAACAGGGCGAGGCCTATGTTCCAGAGAGCATTGTGCGGTTTGGTTTTCGATCAGAAGGAAGAGATGGTGTTGTGACTTTGAAAGCTGAGGACGACAGAATAAAGTGTGTTACTCTTATTCCTTTCACTGGGGCAGCAATGCACTTTTAATCTTTTATCGTCATTTCTGAATGTTACCCTTTTTTTTTCTCTCTCTGTGTCCGTCTTATGTTTGCAGGTATGATGGACTTCATCATGGATCTAGTTATTTGGAACATCTTACCTTCTTGTCTGCAATTCGAGCTGACGGTGAAAAATCTCCCCCCGTGGCATTGCAAGATGGGTTGATCTCAGTTGCGGTTGGAGTAGCGGCACAGCTGTCCATTGAAAAGGGTCGCTTTGTTACCATCGATGAAGTTATGGATGATACTGAAGCAGAACCTCTGTGCAAATCTTAATAGGAAATTAAACTGGGGGCTTGCTTCCCAATGTTTGCCATATTATAAATGACTTGCTCTTCATACCTTTTCCTAGCAACATTGCCTTTTCAGCAATTTTCAGCATTTCCTCCTAGTTTGTAATCGACACCACAACATTTACAAACATACTCACCGCATATCATTAGCACAAAACAGAAGCGGAAGAAAGAGCTGGGGAGGAAAGACCCAATATGTTTCAGATAAATTTCGCCTAAACAGAAAAGGAGAAATATGAGAAAAGAAGAAATATGAGTTTGTGCACAACTTGCATTGTAGCATTTACCATAGAAAGATCGTTCGTTCACAGGACTCATAAGCCAGAATTCGTAATAGAATCATAAAAACATTCTTCAAAACTACCGCACAACGTGCTCACATAACACCACTAGAGGAAGTACCGCATCACACACTAGAGGCGCACACCTTTGCTCCAGACCTAGTTTGAAGCATTTGAGATAATTGCAATTCAAAGGATTGATGCAACCAACCATGCAGCCACAATATCTTTTAACCAAAATTTGTCTCGGGCCGCACATGAGGCTGAAAATAGAGGTACAACAGGACTCTAGCTTTCATTATTTTGCCACATCTAGAGAAACAATCAAGAGGAGAACACTGAACAAAAACACTGTTAAACCAGACAGTTATGCCAGGCAATGTCTATCAAAATTCAAACCAATGCAGAGCAGGGCAGGTTCTAAAAAACCTTTGGTGAAATAACAAGGAGGCATTTTGATAAGAAAAACATTACCCTCGTATAACCATGACAGTCAAGAACTCAAAATCTCGAATTACCATGCCTAACATAATGACATAAGATAATCCGAACTGAAACACCAGGTTTAGCTTGGTAAACATTTCAAAGGAGACAGCACAGCACATGTGTCTCCATATCCAAAATATCAAACTCATAATAGCAACTACATCCTTGAAACAAAATTCAGTAATTGATAGAGACAAATCCCCTGCATCACTGAACTCAGCGGTAACGACGGAGGGAGAGAGTATTGTTTCTCTTCCAGGTTGCCCTGCGAGAAGGCCGATTCTTGTGGAATGAGTGTCCCTTTCCACGCAGACCTCTGTATTTCTTCCCTGCAGAAGTGAGGCCACGGAGCTCCCTGTGCTTGTGGACAGGATTGCAGAGCCAGTTGATTCTTGGGTCATTCCGGATGGCATTATGAGCCACATCAACCAAGATAACCTCATAGTACTTGTAGGTTGAGTCCTTTGACAGACAAAATCCGCAACATAATTAAGGAGTGTGATATGATACCGAGACAAGTAACAAAAACAGCATCTGAAACCAGATAAAAAAAAAAAAAGAGTTTGTGAAGTTCACCAACCTCATTAATCCAGTATGAATTGAGAACCCTCAGACCTCCCAACTTTCGACCAGCTCGCTCCTCTGCAACAGACCTCTTGCTTCGCTGAAACTTCAGTTGAGTAACACCCTGGTTTGTGGGCTTACCATACACAATACCTTTGGGAACAAGCCTCTTCCTGCCACCACGCCTAACACGGACACGATAAATTACATAACCCTGCACAAATTCAACTAGTCATTATAAGTACATATATGCTCAGCATAACTACATTACATATACAAGGTGTTCCATTAAGTAAGCATTGACCAATGACTATGTATTCTCCCCACTCGTACAACAGTCAAAGACAGGCGAGTTGCAGGGGCATGTGTGTTAACAAATGTGAAACCACACTCAGTTAGGAATGCTATGAAGCATAAATTTTGACCATAAATCCTTAGCATCATGGAAATTCAATAACATTAACAATGGTACAGCTGTTAAAAAAAAACCCCTCAAGCACATGTTGCTAATGGAATCAAACTTTAAAAGAATGAAAAACATGGTAATGGAATGTATCGAATCGAGACAAAAGTGGGTCCAATACAAAAGAACACACTTGGTCAGATGATCAACTGTTTGGTTTTATCTAGCTGGTCTCAAGAAGCATTCAATCACCATACATAAATTTCTTCCAGAGTGAAAGACGAATACGCATTACAACGCTGCTTAACCAGCAAGAATTACACACAGAAAGGAGCCTCATAACCCAACAATGTGCTGAAATATTAACACGACAGACACCTAACTTGCAGAGAACAGGATATCATTGGCCAAACAAATGAGTCCATTTAAATTTCCTCGTTCCATCTCCAAATACCCATTCACTTGACGATGTGTTTTGATTCGTCTGATTAAGGGAGGACAAACCAAATCATAGGAACAAAATTCAGTGCCAATGTAAGAAGTCCTCTTTGGCTAGTGCAACTTTGGTCTCAGGCATATTTCCCTAGAAAGCCCCTTCCCCAGACCCCATAACAAACAACTTAACCTGGTAAATGTAGAATCATCATAATGTGGTCAATAAACAAAGAGGCAACCCACCGTAATGTCAAATGCAACTTGCATCTCGACATGCTTGAAATCATCCAAAAAATAAAAAATCCATATGCAAAATGCCAATTATCATTCGAGGTTGAGCCATTTCCAGAAAGAATGAATCATATAAACCACCAAATAGGCTAAATTTCCCGACAAGAAACCTTAGTCTTACCTGCTTGGCCTTGTAACCGAGGCAGCGGGCCTTGTCGGGACGCGTAGGACGGATCACACGAACAATGGAAGGGTGCTGGCGGTACTCCCAACACCTAACCCTCTGCAAGAACCTCATCACATCGGATTGCTTCTTCCTCCATAGCTCAGAAATGTACTTGTAAGCCCCTATTTTCGGTTAAAACCCATTAAAACAAAACCGCTAAACTACCCATCAAATGAATTTAAACATCATTAAACCTAAGACAGAACTCAAAAACACACGTTTTCTGGTAAGAATGAAATAAAGGAGGCCAACCCATTTCCTTAAATCATCTTCAAAACGCATTGGCTATGTCTCTGTTTTACCAAAACTCCAAAAATAATATACATGTAAAGATTGAACAAAGGGAGTGTTTCATAGAAAAACACAAAATTATCAACTTAAATGATAGCAAATTCCAAGCAATCAATTTCAATGTGTGTGTGTGTGTGTGTATGTGTGTGTGTGTGTGAGAGAGAAAGAGAGAGAGAGAGAGAGTACCCATTGGATCGGAGGTGAGCTAGGGCAGGCCGGGGTAAGAAGATATGCTATCGTTACGCTACCACGACGCACTTGCTATTATCTATGGAGAAACCCTAGTCTGACGGCCTTCATTTTAAAACCCGGCAACAGAAATAAATCTTGGCCGTTCATTTCATTTAGTGAATGGGCTGGGCTGGGCTGGGCTGCGATTCCAACTGGGTGCTGTGACTCAACTGTTTGGGTAATGTCTGTATCCGTCATTTTATTATTTTGTTTATGCTATTATTTTGCTAAAACAAATTATGAGTTCGATATGGGGACTCAAATCTAAACTAAATTTCAGTAAACATAAAAAGGTATTTTTCATATTTCATACTATAAGAATAAGATACGCTACGAGATGGGGTTCTGAAAACACATCCCAAAGCAAGCCTTGTCCAGCATTGACGAGTCTAAATGCATAGACAGCCAAAAGTGACGGGGCTCTTATGGTAGTAGTCTTTTCTATATATATATATATGAAATGTGTAAATAAATAAAATATATAGACATATATCATATAATGTGTATCTAAATGTGAAATATAGTTTTTGGTAACTAGTTGCGTATCTATAATATTCTTATTTTTATATTATATACTTTCTTTTTTTTAAACAAAACACTTTAAATTTAGGAAAAAAAAAGAAAAGAAAAGAAAAACAAGGATTTTTTCTAACACGTGAGTCCCAGTGTCACTTCGCCTTCCCTTTGTCTTCGTTTATCTAGCTTTTCCCTTAACAAAATAGCAGATTGGCTTGCCAGCCATGGTCTGACGTTGCCTTGGGTATGGATGTCTTGCGGTGACCCTTCTTCGAGCAAGACAAGATGGAGGTACGGTGACCCTGTTCAATGTCCTTGAAGCCATCTTAGTTTACTCTCGTGGGTATGATCCCTTGGACAAGAAAAAAAAACAGAGAGAGAGCGAGAGACACACACAAAAGACATGTGACGAAAACTTCGAATGCCCGGAGGATATGAAGTCAAACTTTTAATTCGTCAGCTTTTAGTTGCTCTTGTTTTTTTCAGTTATCTTAAAAGAATGGAGAATTTAAGATTCGCATGTCCAAGCTGTAAACTTTGAAAATGACGAAGAAAAATGAAATAAAATAGAAGAGAAAAAATGTTCTTATTTTATTAATATAAATCTCTCAATATCCAGAAAAGCATAATCGCAATATCTTAAGAGGGACAGGAGATATCCCCTTCTCTTAGGAGCTACCAACAATTTTGCACTCGACTTTTCCGGTTTTGCATTGCTGAGAAACACCTTTTCTAAGCAGCGCAGGCAAAGCAGAGACGAGCCTCTTGCTTCAGCAATGGCCAAGCCTCTACCGGTGCTTGCGGTCCCTGTCCCCTGACACTTTTGAACGCTTCACATCCTTTTCCCGCTCTTCTGGTGGCGGAGGTGATGGCTCATACCTCGAAGGCTTTCTATTGAAATGTCTGTCGTTGTCACTGGACGAGTAGTCCAATGCAGCACTGCTAGAACTCTTGAAACGTCTGGCACCTTTGCCACCTGCAGTCCTAGACGTTACCGCAGCCTTCACATAAGAAGACTTATGGTCCTCGTAATAGCTGTTGGCCAACGAAGAAGACTTGTGTTGAGTGGCGGATGACAGAGGACTGCTGCCAATGGCAGCTGCTTCATTTGAGGAAGAGGGCTTGCGTTTCCTTGTCGCGGGTTCCTCTTCTGCTGGTAAGCTAATGCGAGAGAACACATTTGCCTTATGCTTGCCATCTGCAGGTGTTGTTATTGTTGTCGTTGTTGTTGAAGTGGGCTTTGCGATTGTCTCCGGTGGAGCTTTTGAAGAAGATTCTGAACGGCTGAGGTGCTGATGA
Source organism: Bruguiera gymnorhiza (assembly GCA_020883675.1). Taxonomy (NCBI): domain Eukaryota; kingdom Viridiplantae; phylum Streptophyta; class Magnoliopsida; order Malpighiales; family Rhizophoraceae; genus Bruguiera; species Bruguiera gymnorhiza. The sequence goes on along the minus strand of JAIRCJ010000197.1, from coordinate 841,176 downwards.
TGTTTGTGTCGGTGGTGTTGATCCCTCTTGCTGCAATCACGGTCCTGGTCAACCTCGTGGAAATCATAGTTGCCCCCTCTACCAGAGTCATGATCATGGTCTTGGTCACGATGTTGGTGCTCGGCTTTTCTTCTGTAAAGGGGGCGCGACTGTGGTTCAAGATCGTGGACGGCACGCCTGGGGGAGGACCTCTCAGATTGCTGGCGATGGTGGTGGTGGTCGCCGCTTGAGGTTGGTGGTATTGCAGGCTTCTGCGACAAGGTGGAAAGAAAAGTGCCGTTAGAATCTTCAGTATGAGTAAAAACGTCGTTTTGACCACAATGAAAGTACTTTTTGTCTTTTTTTTTTTTATTTGCCTTAAAAGTTGAATGAAGTCCACCCCACCCGGGAGGCCCCTTTTACCATTATACCCCCATAACACAGACAATCTGTATTCCGCCACCGCGGAGTCCCAAACATTGACTCGTTGACCCTTGCAACCTTTTCTATTTCTCCAAAGCTGGCTTTTCTTGGAAAAATTTATGTGCATTTATATAAATATAAGTAATTTTTACATTATATATTTATTATTTTATATTATATTAACATTTTATATGTAATATAAAAATCAATTGTTTTCATTTAAACCCATCACTTTCAAATTTACCTAATCAAATCCTTTTCTCTCGGCTGCTTTTCTTTTTCCTCCCCAAGTTTAATTAAATTAATTTGTTCTTGTCCTTGTTTTCCCAAGAAATTAAAAAAAAAAAGAAAGAAAGGAGAAATTAAAGCAGATGTCAGCTGCTTAAAAGCCCTCGCATTTTTCTCTCATCCTTATTTTTCTTTTTAATATTAGTATTAATAGTTTCCCATAGCAGTTCCCGATAATTAAAAAGAGACACTGATGGATGTCTGGATAATCGAATTCTAAGCGGAAAATGTGAGCCCAACTTCTCTTGATCCATTTTTAGTCTTAAGAGAGTGAAAAAAGAACTTGTTATATATTTTATAATAAAAAAAATATATAAACAGGTAAAAACAAAAACTACTGTTGTAGGTCCAATTATATATCGGACGGGCCGCTTCAGTCCATTCAACATGGCATTATACTGCGACCGACTCTTTAAACTTCTGCTGTGACTCGTGCGCATAGAGTAGCCCAATCGAACATGCCCTCTAAGGACCTCAAAAGAGACTAAAAAAACGAATCAAAAGTTTGAATTTTATGTATATATATATATATATATATATATATATATATATATATATATATAATTCTCTCTTTAAAAAACAAATAACACACCGAAATACTGACCATGGCAGAACGAGGGAGCTATATACATCTTCATTTTACCATTGGTGGGATTGACTCAGTTTTGTTCTTGTATTATATGTCGTAGTGCGAGAGTTCTCAGCACTGCACCGATTAATGGGGGCAAAGGCTGTGCAGTTCCCCATCCAATCCCACAACAAAGAGAGTAGAAAAGCCACACTCTGTTCCTAATACCCGTAAATAGCTCCGAGTTTACTTCTCTCACGAAATTATAAATACGTTAGTTAGATGAATAAATAAGTAAAATCTTTTAGAAATGTGGCCAGATTGGAAAATATTTTAATAGATAAATAAATAGCTCCAAGTTTACTTCTCTTACGAAACTATACGCACGTTTATTAGATAACTAAATAAGGAAAATCTTTTAGAAATGTGGCCGGATTAAAAGGCATCCAAGAGTCTGGTAAGAGACTTTGGATTCTCCCTATAACCATAGGAAAAAGAAAAAAATCATTTTGCATTCTTCTTCCGACAAGAAGATAAAGGGTGTTATCTTGCCAAATTGTTGCCTGACACTTCAAACAGTTACTTGATGCACTACGCATGGAGAAGGAAAATAATTGACGGAAATTCAAATCATAAAAGAGACATACAGATTTCATTGGAGAAACATCTCCACTGCTTCTCACTTCTCTGGCAAAATCGCGATCCGCGGAGAACTCCCTGTTTAGGAGAAAGCTAATTATTCATTCGTAAGTCAACTAAATTTTAGAAATGTCAGCAATAACTCCAAGGACAGCCGAACTGCAAAAATGCACAAGGCAAAAAGCAACAGACGCACAAACGGTCTCTGGACAAAATATAATCAATAGTGTTACATCCAATTACAAATAGAAATATAGAAGTAATCCAGCAACCAAATGACCAAGTCCAAAGAAACAGATGGAAATCCCAGTTGGAAGCCAGAGAACAAACTACAACTAAAACCAGTTGAAGGTAACATACTACATACTTCAAAACAACAATGCTCTTGTCCAATACTCCAAATTGGTAGAAAATTCAGTTGTTTAAAGGTCAAATGGCAGAAAATCACATTTAAAAGGTCTCGATTGAAAGAATCTGAAAAGGCAACTATAGTCAAGGAGCAGAGAAGTGCTAAGAAATCTGTTGGATCAGTTGCTCCATTTCTATTCTACTACTGTTCAATCACATCCATACTTTGCCCCAGAGAGGGGACAAACCAAGGAATATGATCTCTGCACCACAAATTAATAATCTGAGCCATCACCACACAATATCATATCAAGAAATTTAACCAAGACTTGGTTTTATGCATAGACCCTGTGCCAACAAGTGTTAAGGATCCAGCAATCTCTTTATCGATCAGAAAACTGTTAATGATGAAAAATGGATTATGCAACTCAAAGAAATTCAAAAACCTAATTATATAGATCCAACATAGATAAATTGCAACACCAGTTCCCTAAAATTGCAGTCACAGGAAAAGCAGATATGTATATCACCTTTCAGCCCTTCTCTTGTGTTCACGCCTCCTCCTCACATTAGCTTTCCAAGCCTCAAATTCTTCCCCGCTCATTACAGGAGGTCTAGTGTGCATACCCATTCCAAATTCAGCAAGACCCCTGGAAAAGGTAAGTTATCTAATTAGCTTTGCTAGTTCAGGGAGTAAATGAAGGGCAAGCCTTGGGGGAACTGGCATGGTTACTCCATTGTGATATGGAGGTCATAGGTTCAAGTCGAGGAAGCAACCTCTTCGTAAAAACAAAGGTAAAACTGTGTACCCTTCCCAATATCCAGAGTGTAGGAGCTTTGTACACTAGGATGCCCTTTCAGTTTAGAGAGTAAAGCATGAAAAATTGCCTAAAAAAAATTCATACCTCTGAGGTGGAACAACAGGCATCATGAAACTTTGTGCACCAAAAGGGTCTGGAGGCAGCATGCCTCCAAACGGAATGTCCAAGGGCCCTCCTAGTCCATAACCCATAAAGGGCATGGGACTGGTATAAGGAACCATAAATCCATCAATCCCAGGTTGCATGCCATTCCAGTAAGGATTGTAGGTAGAGGGGCCCATAGGCATCATAGAGCTGTCAGCAGCAGGATCCCGTGGGGCTTTCCATAAATCTGTCAAACATTGCAACAGTTAGTAATCTTACTGCCATCAAAAAGCAACCATGAAAACACACAAGCACAATGAATGAGAAAAAGGCATTATAATCAATTTTGGGTAACTATGGTGAGAGACCTATTGCAATTATTGCAATAATAAATTATCACAATTAGTGGAACAGATGAGACTTTTAGCAAATTTCAAGTGACACCAGAGATAGAAGGACATGAAGAACAGCAATGGATGTACCATTTGGAGGCATGCAGACTTTCTTCTTTTTCTTTCTCTTTCCTGTGAATGCACATATCAGATTAATTAGACCACTTTCACGCATTCCTATAGTAAGATAGTCTCCCCGAATGAATGTATTAATAACAGACAACAATGAATTTGGGAGAGTAAGATCATTGCCTGCATCACCAGCAGCCAGCTTCTGCTGCACTTCTTCCTCAGCCAATGGAGCACTCCCTTGTGATGCAGGCTCCCTCACACCTATTGATTCGTGTGTAGCTTCAGACATATTGGCCACTTTAGCACTCCTACCATTCTCAGGAACTTGTTGTGGAGCAATAACAGGCTTGTCATCATCTACTGCTTCCTTCATTTTTGCATCTGGACTTTCTTTATCAAGAGGGAATGACTTCTCTTCTCCCTTAGATGCAGCAATCTCTGTGGGTGATGGAATCTTAGGCTGTGGTAAACGAGCAGATTCCATATCTGAAATTCAAAACCAGGAGTTAAAATTAATTATACATCACATCATTCATGTTCACATGAAAATTTCATGTGATCTTAAAAAACAAACCTTGAAAGGTGTTTGCTGCATGTTCAGCACTACTATTACCAGACTCTAAAATTCGATTAATCGCATCCCTAAGAGTCTTATTGGGAAGAAGATCATCGGCAAGAATATCAGTTGCCCCACATACACACTTTGATTTTGAGATGATGTGGTCCCTTATACCTATATTAAAAAGTCAAAAAGGTTACAAACTAATTGCTTAGTCAAAGAGATCTTTTAAGATGCATTACAAGATAAAAGTTCATAATTTACAAAATTTAGCAAATCAGGGAGGTGAAAAAAATGATGCCCATGCCTAAATTTTTAAGATGATGAGCAATTCTTTCATAGCAGTGCAGCTGACAAAATTTCTACAACAAAGGAAAAATAATATTATAGTAAAGGAGTTCAAAATGCAAAAGTACATTAAGTTGGACTAAAAACAACTAGAGAGAGAGAGAGAGAGAGAGAGAGAGAGAGCAAGATGAATTGATATTGTGAGCAGTTCAAATTGCAAAGCAACCATTTGCACTAAACATACAAACACAACCCAAAAAAAAAAAAAACCATCAAACTCACACTTGTCACAGAAACTCTTGAAACAACATTTGCTAGTTAAAACAGCATCTTTCATAACTTCTTTGCACAATGGGCAGTGAAGTTCTGGGGGAAGATCCCCAACAGATCGTGTAGAAGGTAGGCCTTCAATTTCTTTCTCAAAAGCAGCCCTACATAGAAGTTTACAATTAATCTTCAACCTGAGAACTCGACTATAGTACCACACAGATGAAGACTGCTTAAAGACGACATAGATAAGCTTACTCATTTGGCTTCAATACAGCAACTGCACCACTGGGCAATGTATATGAGCCATCTTGGGTGGCCGTTAACATCGACTTTGGGATACCAGTAGGAGGCTTTACTCTCTTAATATCATAGTTTGGATCACCATTTGTAGGACAGTGCTGGATAAAATGCCCTGAGTTTAGGAAGTGCATACAGTGAACACTGTTATTAACATTTTATGCCTAGTAGAGGCATTTTTCTTTAAGTTTGCAGAGTGAGAAGAGTGTCGTAGAACATAGCAATACCTGGCACCTTGCATCTATGACATACATAACCCTGTGGAGGTGTCTTCCGCTCCAGCCCTAATCAAACCCAACAAGAAGATCATTTTTCAGCTTACCACCAAATAAAGGGAGTGCATCAATGCAATAATGGTATGGTCGATGAAAATATATGAATGTGCACTTAAGGAAGAGGGAATTCAAAATTACATGAATCCAATAGGTGTTAATTGATGGAGAATGATAGCTAACACTTATTAGGACTTTGTGTAATATATGGCCAAAATCCAATCACTCTCTATCACAATGTCAGGAAATATTAAGAGAAAAAGAATATGAGAATCACCAAAACCACGTCCACCCATTCTTCCTGCCAACCTCCTTCCAAAACCTCTACCAGGACCAAAGCCATCAGCACCTAGACTGCAAATCCCAATGCAGTATAACATGTAAAATGCAGACAAAAATAATTTACAAAAACAGTGAAGATTAAAAAGTTCAGTCATCTACAACAGCACAGAATGGCAACTCACTGCTGCCAGTCCAAGGCTGGAGTATCTATTAAAGCCTTAATCTTGCTGTCCTCATCAGCCTTATTTGTTGGGGAAGCATCAGGAAGTGGTATGCTAGACTGAACTGGCAGTGTCTCAGGAATTGTATATAGATCATTTCCAAACTCATCCCATTTGGTGTCTTCAGTCTATAAAGTTAAATTACCCACAATACATCAATAAAAAAAAAACACTGGGTACTCTGATAATAGCCAAAAACATAGTCCAATCAAACAAAAGCAATCAACAAAGAAGCGTACATATTTCATTGCAGATGAATCGGGACCAGTAAAGATACCCTTCTCTGGTATGGTGTTGTCTGACTTACTCTCTACCTTTGGCCTACAAAATGCAACATGCCCAAACTCATCCAAGCACTCAGGATTCAAAAACTAAGAGGCTATAATAAACATAAGAACTGCAGTTATCTTCATGGCAACAAAGGATTAAGTCAATGACAGAAACTTATTCATAATATGTTGAGCAATACAAATAAACTAAACAACCCTTGATAAATCAATGGCACAGTTGAATGCAATCATAATAATCTTCCTAATTCTAAGACACACATGCTCCTAAGTCAAAGAAATTCAACAAAGTGATTGAGTACAGAAGTTTGAGATATACTCTTGCTTAGTAACAATGGGCATGCGAGGCCATCCTGGAACTCGGCGAATTAAAACAGAAGTATTTTTTGGGATTAACATTGCTTCATCAAGATATTCTGAAACCACAAAAAGACAAAAAAATCTATAAAAAATACTGCAAGGAAAACAGTTAAGAAACCAAACTTTATTGAAGTACATTCCGCACTGCAAAAACTATTATTTTCTGGAAATGGAAAAGTCAGTCTGACCAGGTAAACCCACATAGACATCTCACAAGTCACAATCACTCATTGATGAAAGTAATACAATTCACAGGAGTTCTACTTGAGTAATGCCATGACTGCTAACATCTGAAAATGGACCTCTCAATCATACAAGAACAATATATGATTAGGCTGCAGCTGCACACACAGATTCAACAACAGCCAAATCCTTGTATGTCAATTTCTCATCAAGTGTGTTAGCTCATAAAGCATTCTCCATTCTACTAATCCATTACTCACAACACCATAATGTCTCTCCCTCAAAAGTTGCTCTATTGACCACACTGACAATATGCTAGCCGACTTGACGGAAAATTATTTTTCTTTTACTGGTAGTGCAAGTGTACTGAAGTGAGTCTCAAGTTCAGAGTCTTTTACTGTTTTGAGAACAAGGGAGAGAGGAAACTAAGAGCAAACACCTGCACACACAAGACTAAGGATAATTTAACCCCTCCCCAAATTAGGAACTCCGAATTAAGGATCGATTAGGCCTACAGGTCAGAGAAAAGAAAACCAACCTTCATTAGTTTGGGCATTAGTGACTACAAGGTCAAAGTCTGTACCCCTGCCCAAGCGCTTCGATTCAAAAATTTTTTCTTTCAAAGTGCCAACGGATATAAAAGGCCCGTGCATTGGGATTGAATCATAATCTCTTGCACTCTTAAACTTGTAGTACATAGCCATTGCTTTTTTTCTTCTTCTTTTTTTTTTCCGCTAATATAATGGAAATACAATAAAAATGAGCAGCAGAAATAAAAACCCTGGAACAAGGTTATAATAATCAAACAAAGGCCTCTTGATTAACCAAAAAAGAAGGGCCTGGTATTCAACACAAGAAACGAAGAAAAAAAAACGATACAAAACTTGAACCCTCTTATTCTTTTCTTTTTTTTTTTCTCTATTCTGCTCAATAACTAAATAAAGATCAAACCAACTAACGAAGAAACCCTCTTTCGCTTCTTTGCAGGTCCTCTACGCAAGACTAGCCCAACTAAATCTTCGAAATGCAGTCAATTCTTCTTTCAGCGTAAGAGATTGAAGAATATCAATGCCTCAAACCACCTAACCAAAGATTCCTTTCCCGATTATGAGCGACAAGGTCACAAATCGCAGCAAGAACAAAAAGAAAAGCCCTCTCAATGCTTCAATTCAAAGCCAAGAAAATCACACGATCAGATCAAACATCTAAATCCTCACGACCCGATCTGGTAAGCCGATGCCGCCAGCGAGACGTCCCAATCTCGATCAAAGAAATCTCCCGGGTGGAGAGAGAGAGAGCGAGAGAGAGAAATCGCGAACTAGATGATCGCCCGGCACGGAAATTACGCCTCGATACCCTAGCAATAAAGTGATCTTCGAGTCCTCATAGAGAGAGCTTCAGGCGATACATCAATCAATACAAATAATAATCATCGCGAAACGAAGCCAGAATTAGGGTTGGCGCTCGACCGAGCGATCGATCGATCGATCGGTCGAGAGAGAACCGCGTGAGGCGGAGATCGATTTTCTGGTTTTTCTTTCTTTTCTGATGGTTGGTTAAAGAAATTAAACGGTGCTGTACGAAAGGGTCATGCTAATAAAACTGCAAACAAATCAATGCGTTTGTTGAAAACACACTTAATAAAAAATTTAATTAAATTTCAATATTAAATTTTGTTTAATAAATAAACTTAATTTATTTTAATTCATGAATAATCAAATTAAAAATAATTAAAATTTTATTGTACAAAATTATAAAAATATTTGTTTAATATGTTTTATATATATATATATAATGATACCGCTCAGATGGGCTGTCCTTATGATCACTGGCCGGTCGAGCCCATTGCCCTTTTACAGTGTCTCTCTACTTGCCAGCCTTCTTTCGTTTAGCTGATTTGTGGCAATGAAAATAGTGGTTATTTAGCTTGTACACGCATTAAATGTTTTTTGGGTTGCATTTTTCACTTTTGTTTAATTTGGATTACTACCCATTCCATTATCCATCCGTTTTTGTTTGGCTTGAAGACGAAGAATTAGAAGGCCGGATACATCTTCCCATCTTATATTTTAATTTCCTATTTTAAGAAGTTCTTGCTATCACAATATTATTCCGTTTGATGTTCCAGCATCGTCGTAGCTGTTATGAATTGCCGGCTCAATCTGTAGCAGATCTGGCGAAAATCCAGATTGATGTTCCAGGAGTTGGATATTGACCGAAAGATCGCCGCTAAACCAATGATCAAGTTTTAAGACAGTCGCGATGTGTGCAACAAAAGAATTTCCATATGATTTAATTTCCCACTTGTTTAAGAGCAAGATGAGGAGCAAGCAAATGCTCAAATTTTAGAATGCACATAACTGCCATCAGAAAGCGTAGGATATCAGTTACTTGCTTTAAAACTTGAAAAGCGAGAAATTCCTTAAACAAAAGGGAAAATGAAAAAGGGTAAACAAATTCAAGAAGGCCAACCCAAAACCCTTCCTTTCTTCTGATCAGAATGACAGCAAGCAAATTCTAATGAGAGATTGAAGATGTGCTATAATGTACGGTTTATAGAAAGAGAAGAAGAACGGAAGCCTAAATAGGAGCAAATATCATACATCGGTTAAGATTAACGAGGATAAAATCACAACATATGCCAGAAAAAGGAAAATGGCTATTTGGACAAAGATCTTTGGATTTTCTCTCATGTTTGGGGATGTCACAGCCCTGTAAAGATTAAAAAAAAAACAAAAAAAAAAAACCTACCAATTAGTTAGACTTTGTTATACCCTTTGAAACTCTGATCTGCAAATATGGATGAAATGCATGGCAGAAGCATTCAGTCTATGCGATGCCACAATTTTATGAGAGAAAAAGCAACCATAGATGTAGGAAATGAAAAGACAGAAGACATAAGAGATAGACACACATACTACAGCATTACCCACCTTGCAATGCGCTGAGAAAGTCGTTGAAAAGGCAAACTCTGGATAAATACAATGCCTGGTCCCGTAAGGGTAGCAGTCACTAAATTGTCACCCTACAATCCACAGCCACGGTGAAGTATATTTAAGTTCTTCCAATCAGATGAGAGGCAAATACAGGTACCAAATGTGGCCACCCAAAAGCATAACATGGGATACTAAAATATGAACAAGGACAACCCCACTAACAATGTCATCAATTGTACTTCTAAAATTTTTTTTCTCCCTCTTACATTCCTCTCTCTCTCTCTCTCTTTTCAAAAATTTTTTTGGTTTGGGGAAGGGGCAATTGGTAGGTGGTTTTCAAGACAAGAGAAGCAAAAAGAACAAATGGATTGAGCTGTTGACTAATTGCACTAGGAGGCAGATTCTTAATTGTATGAAGTTTTCACCTTCTTCCAGTCAACCTCGCTTCAATGTACCAGGACCGTCTTTAGTTGATTGTGCCAAAAATGATAACTATTGATGCAAAGCATCCAGCCCAACCAGCTTATATTATTTCATTACGCAACAAGCTTTAAGCATTTACTATATTAGAAACAAAAGCTGAAGCCAAACAATATGTAGGCAGATAAATAAAAGTCTTCCATTCAAAAACATTTTTTCTTAACTTTTTTGAACAAAAAAAATAAAAGAAAACAGAGGATCGCCAGTGGAACATTGGGCAAAAAGGAGTTGACTTACCCCAAAGACTGCCCTCCTCACAGGAACGTTGTATTTGATTTGGACATTAACTGTGGTGTTAAGTGCAACAATACAAGATACATCAACAGCTAGTACCTCTCCCACCTCTAGATTTTTCTGTACAACTAGAAGAAAAGAAAAACCACAGTGTTCCAATAATTAGTACAAAAAAGAGAGGCCAAAAACAAAAAAAAATTAGTATATGGGGATAAACATATCCAGAACAAAGAATGCATTAGTCAGCAATCAGGCCTGGCCAAAAAGGTGAAAAGCCATAGAAGGAGGGGAAAGAACCAAACAATTAGAATTACTGGTCCAGTTTGGTGAGAACAAAAGCAGGGTGAGGGGAAAAGGACACAACAGCAAGAGGTCAGGTGCTGGACTCCATTCTGCCTTGATCCGAAGCCAGTTGGGATTGACTATATGACTTTTTTTCTCCATTTTTCACTGCTACGGAATAAATAAGTGGGCCAGGTGAAAAACCCAACATTACAGCACAGAACCTGCCAATTCAGACTAACCTAAATAGCCTAAAAGCCATCGGTTCCTATAAAGTCTCAAATTGATAAAGTACAAAGACCTGACCTAACTAATAATATCTATATGTTGGAGTAGTGGCTTAAGCTTTTATGTAGCTATGAGATTCCATGACATTATTTCAAATGGAATTAAAGCTTGGTTCACCTTCCATTGTTTATGCCTAGTAATTCAGCCCCTATCACATGTTCAGTTTAAATCAGTTCAATCCAGTGTTAGTGGGGTCTAATACATAGGTTCAACTTCCAGTTTTGTTGTGCCACGTGCTAGTCGGGCCTAGCACATTAAGAGTATAAAAGTCCCTACATTGATAAAGTACAAAGACATGACCTAGCTTATAGGGTCTGGATTTCACAACCTGCTATGAGGTTCCAGGGCATTATTTGATAGAGCTAAGAGTTTGAGTGAAAGATGTCAGAAGATGTGTACCAGATCCACCAGCAAGAATAAAGGCAAGCCCCTGTCCAGTAATCTTCTGTCTCAAAAATCCCTATTAAGGCATGAACACCCATCAGAAACATGGTCATAGATAAATTGAAGAATTTGATAAGAACTACTTCTTGTGAAACCTTTCTTTTTTGAGGGGGAGGGAGGGGACACAGAATGGGAATCTTATAATCTGCACTATCTCACCTCTGCACTATTCATGACATTCCGTGCCCTTGAATCAACTGTACTGCTGACCTTCACATTATTGATAGAGCAAAGAAAAGCATCTGGCTACAAAATATAAGCCGCATTTAAAGAGCTTATAAACTCAACAATAAACATGTATACAGTTCAAACAATAAACAGTATGACATCCAGAATACCCTCATTTATTGAACTGAAAATTCAGAAATAACTAAAAGTGGCACACAATTCTTTCTCATCGAAGAAAAACAATCAAAGACTGCAAATTAGATGTACCTGGCATAAAATCTCTCCACCAAACATGCCCAAATCAATCTAGAAGTCAATGAAACCAATCACATAACAAATAAAAAATTAGTTGTGTTAATAATAACCTTGCTATCATGAGCTCAATTATAGTGTATAATTTACAGAATTTGGCATGCGTTGAAGAACAAACCGGGAGAATTCTAGCAAGAGATGGTGCAGCGATTCCGACAAATCCATCGGTTGGACCTGAATTGTGAAGAACTATACTGGTGACTGTCTTGCCAAAAAGCCAATGCCACACACCAACTTCATTTTCAGGGATGAAGGTGTTCTCCATTTCAACAGAACCAGACATGAAGCACATGGAGCCTGCAGTTTACTTGCAAGTCAGTTCCATGCTTAACAGTGAAATAAAGGAGAATTTTCCACAATTTAGACCCATAAGACAAAGCAAAGCATTATACCAATCAGCTGTAAAATGAAAATAGGATTAGATAAGCACAATAAATACCAGTTTCAAACAAATCACCTGGTCTTGCAATAATCTTTTCTTGTGGTTTCAACATTATCTGAACATGCAAAAAACCAATAAAAGGAAAGAAATTCAGAGCAGAAAACCAAACTATACAGTGGTATAGATTACTGTCAGATCAATTGCATGTACCTGAACAACCTGAGCTTCACCACCCAAAATCTGAAAGGGTGTTAAGACATCTTCCTGACTCTACAGATAAGTATAGCTTGTCAGACCATATTGCATGTACAATATTCTCAAATCTCTGGCAAGGGCTTGCAAATACTTGTGCAACTCATAAAGCAGTAAGCTTCAGCAATCCTTAAACAGATTCCATTAATTGAACATGTGACTAAATTAGGACCACCAATTGCCAAGAAACAAGCAACTTTTATTCCACATATGACTGTTATCTGAATCAATTGTGTGCTTCATCTGAATACATGGTAATACACAAAAGTCTCCAAATGCAAAAGTTGCTTTTTGTGCACACTATGTTGGGGAATATGGATTTTAACCACTTTTGTTTGTTACACTCTGTCTATTTCAATAATAAATTTTGCAATGCATTATCATTGCTCAAGTAACAACATACATTTGTTAAATTTAATCCTATGATCACATATCAATGACCTGTCATTTGTAAACCAAGTAATGACCCGGTGGTCACCATTTGATAAGTTTAATGATGTAGGACAAAACAAGACTATTTTTTATTATTACACAATTTATATTGTAATTTTGGTTATTTTTATTTCATAGTTTATTTACTTGTTTTAGGGTACTTTAGCCTAATTATGTGTTTTAGATGAAATATTATTAGGAGAGTGACTTTATTTCAAATATCTTGTTAATGTATTTTCCTTATTAATTAGTCTTCGTTAGTTTTAGAAACTAGTACAAATAGGGCCTTAAACAGTATTGATGTATTCAATTTATTATCAACAAAATATCAATCAAACAAAGTTATATTCTAAGAGTTATTTTATCTTATCAGGTGAATTACAAAGACCCTTAATTGAGTGTTGGCCTTAGTGTTATTTTTTCATGTTTTCCTCTTGCGTTAGTTAAAGTACCTATCTAATCAAGAGACACATTTCATATTATTTTCCTTTTCTTACCTAATTTATTGCCATTAGACAAAAGGAAATTGACTAAATAAATCCTCATAATTTAGCTCACTAAATGACTAAGATGCATGAAGATTCCGTTAATCCCCCCAATATAACCCGTGAAATTCACGTGCCAACTTTTCCTAACATTCATTTAAGAAACTAATCAATTCATCCTAATCAAGCAAGATGATGTGGCTTAACAAGATAACAACAAATCAAGATTACAAGAGTAGCAAATATTTAACCTTGTTGTGGCACACATGCAAGCAAAAGGCAGAAAGGGAATCCACAAATATTTACTACATATGGATAATAATGATTGCCAAGAAAAGATATTAAATGCATATGCAAATATGAAAATAAAGAGTAGGCCCTTGAAATGTCCAGCAAACTCTTGTCTAACAATACATCCATCTAATATGCAGATAAGAATGCAACAGAGAGTGCCAACAACAATTCGTGCCTCTGCACTAAGAGGAACGGATTATATATTGCATACAAAATCCATCCAAATGGTGTTCATCACAGGCTGGACACACACACACACGTGTCCAAAGCTGGCTGAGCTTGCTGTTTTTCGCCCATATGATATGACATTTCAATGGAACCACATGATCCATCTTAGACTGTTAAAATCATAGGCTGCCGCAAGGAGCGAGATAGAAACAGCAACTGTCATTTGAAAGTGATAAAAAAGCTACAGACACTACACATGGCATCTGTTTTCTGCATGGCAAATAATTATGTTCAAGCAGGATTCTCCTCATAAAACATGATTGCTCTACATATTCACATGCATTCCAGTCCCAATCAAATTGCCAAATTTCCAGAGCTACCTTCATTCTTTTCCTTAATTATACTGCTTCTACTTCCACCAAAAAGAGTACACCTTGTACCGTACTCTGCATCTGTTTTTTATTTTTACACAAATCCAAACCCAAATTGAAGTTTCTTTGCGTCATGCAGCACCTTTTTTTTTTTGGTTCACCAAGCTTATTTACCATATGTGAATTTTTCACCCTTTTATCTTCCACACTTCCAATCATTCTAGATTCTCCCTGCCTCCATCATCTTGATCTCACATGGTAAAAAACAATTTCCCGCATTCCATCAAAAAAACTGATACGTCCATTGACTGACTACACTCGCGCAGAATTACAGCCAATCCCTAAAGTCAGTGATAATTAGCATATGGAAAGCCACTTTCATCTGCCCCAAAATTGAACTGTCCCAGCGAAAACAAAAAAAAGAAAAAAAAAGAAGAAGGAAAAAAAACGCAAACAAGCACAAGATCTCAACCAATGCACACAAGAAAAGACGGATCAAGCACTCGAAACAACACTGAAACCCTAAACTCTCATAAACACACAATAGTTGAGAGCTGACGAGAGGGAAAAGTATCACAACTCAATCATCTTTACTTCACTTAGATTTTCTCAGTGTGCAAACGAATTGGAGCCACGAATACAGTCATATATATATACATTTGCGAGAAAAATACAACTATAGAGAGCACCTGATAAACGTATGGCTGAAACGGAGTGGAGAAAAACGGAGCCGCCATGGCTAAGCTATAACAGAGAGCGATATCGTTGTATATCAGAGCAGAGGGATCGATCGACGATTGAAAATCGTTCAATTTCTGAGAATTTCAGCATCAAATTAAAAATAAATAAATAAATAAATAAAAATAAAAAAGCGACCTTGTAAATTGACCACCGAATCGACAGTTTGGGAATTTGGATTTCGTTCGTTTATTGGCTAACAAAAATCCAAAATTGAATTTCGGAACCCCAAACTTCCGATAATGCCCTTCCCTAGCGCAGATGGATTTCCTTCTGTCTCCTCTCTTCTTCTTTTTTGTTTTTTTAACACGTGTTGTTGATTGACCGGCTGAGGGGACCACGCGTCGTATTACCGTGTTGTGATTTGTTGGGCGGATGGCAAGTGGAAGTATAATGACGTGGTGCATATTTATTGGTTAGAATGCCTTCCCCGACGTGTACTTGTCTTTTTACACGGTTAAGTAAGCGTTGATGATCGCGTCGCTTCTCATTTGCTGGGTTTAGTTATCCCCGGTGTCGCCTTCATACAATGATTACGGCACGTAAAAATAGGCATAGTGGACGCGGTCATTACGCGTCATCGTCTAGTCAGATCTCAGTTAAAAAGTCAAACAAACCAAAAAAAAAAAAAATATATATATATATATATATATATAGTTTTTGATAGCATGAAGTTCTAAATGTAAAAATAAAAGCGTTTATGATCTTATGTAAATGTATACAGCATAACCAACGCATTCAAGCAGTCTGAGTACAGCCCAAACGAGATTTGGTTTGAGTTTGAGAATAAATCGAGCTTTTTTAGTTTTTTTTTTTTTTTTGGGCTGAGATTTGAGTCTGATAAAATTTTGATTGAATTAGGCCTTAATTCACAATTGGTCCAGTGCTAGGTCTAAATGCGAATGATGCAATGGTTCTTGATAGTCAATAACCCTGGTAAACTGAACGACAAGAACCATAATAAACTAGTAATGACTGCAGTAAGAGCAGAATTGAAGAGGCACAGTTAGTAAAATCAGAAAAAGACAACATTTTTTTTTAAAGGATCTGGCAACTAATTTGGATATGCTATTTACTCAAAGGATCATGACATTTTTACATTATCAATATTATGTTATGAGAATAAATCATACCTATATTCTTTATTAGAAAAATAAATATTTTATAAATATATTAATTATTATATTTATACCAAAAAAAATTTAAAAATATATCAACTATTACATTTATCGATTAAGTAATATTTAAACTTATATTTAGTGTGTTTTTTTTTAATTAAGTTTTTTGTTTGTTGGTCAAATTTAAGATTATTTTTAATATTTTTATATTTTTATAAAAAAATATTATTAAAATTAAATAAGTTTTTTTTTATATATTTTACACTGATATTAATAATATTAAAATTAAATACCGTGCATTTAACATAAATTCCTATCGTATATCTTAAGAGTGAGTGACAGCAAAGAGATTCGAGCTGAACCAATAAGAAGAGAAGGCCGTATACATTTTGAAAGTTGATCACACGAAACTGAATTAAGAGAAGGGATTCACATCACCAAGACATTAAGCATGCCCCGTGCAATTGAGTTGATGGAAGAATTTGGCTAATTATATGAAAATAGTGGAAGAAATTAAAGCTATATTTTACTTGTATGTCACCGTTTGATGGGAGTCTTGCATTAGGAAAATTCCATTAACAGCTAGTCTCTATTAAGAGAATTAAAGCCATGGATTGTAGGATTGTTAGACGGTTGCATACCTCTTAGACACATTCAATTGTTTGCTAGCCTCCTCGTCCACGAAGCTTTGATAATTCAGTTTTGTATCAATAAATGATAAAATAAATAGATACTATTCCTTCAATCATGATAGAGAGTGGTAGGGGAAAGACTTGACACTGAGGGTTAGCTGCCCAAGTCTTAAAAAATAACATTTATAAAAAATTATATTGTATGACCAAATATTGAATAAAGACATCTACTTATCTTAATCTATAGAAAAAACTTGTGACCACTCCATATATGGGTAAAATCAATTGAGAAATCAAAATATTATGTGTCAAAAATTTCCTTCAAAAATGGCTCATTAGCTGCACGAGCCATTCTATATTTTGAAATTCATTTATACTTATTGATATACAATGTGGATTATACGTGACAAATCAAATGTTTCAATTAGATAAGTCTTCTAAACGGTTGACTATTTATAAGTTATAACACAAAAATTTACAGTTGCAAAGCGACATTATGCAGTCTCCATTGGCTTCACTTGGGTAGATAAGATACCCTGTGAGGCAAGTTACTTGTTACTTCCATTATTCGCTTAAGGAACAAGAAATTTAAATGCGATGGGGGAAAGTAAAACAATGAATGGGATGTGAAAAATTTCATGGTTCATTGTTTTGTTTGTTGCATTTTGGAAGTAATTTCTGTAAGTTGTGCTATTGAGTTCTTCAAGTAAAAAAAACAACCGAACCTTTCGGACTTCCAGCTTGATAGATAAGCTCGAGATAAACCATCAATGACGGGCAATTTCGATTCTGATTTTATATCATATACTATATGCTCCGCAACGCACGAACCAATACCCTAAAGCTCAAATCATCCAATGCGTTCATCTCTTCGCATTTAGCCATGGATCCTGATCATTATCAATTTCAAGGAACTCGTTTAGCAATTCCAATCCAAAGCATCCTTCCCTGGAGAAATCAAAGAAATCATTTACATCGAAGCTAAACTCCGGGCTCTCGGCTGCATTAGTGCCCTCTGGCTCAGCTTTAGCAATGTCCTGGGTCTTCTGGGGCAGGATCTGCTGGGGAGTTGGAGACTCTGCCGTCTTCCCCTCCTGATTTATTCTCTTGCTCAAATGAGAATTCCAATAGTTCTTGATTTCATTGTCTGTCCGCCCTGGCAGCCTCCCAGCAATCAATGACCACCTATCAATAACACGGTGCAACAGTTTGAAGAGATTGCAAATAGCCATAGTAATTCAACATCATCTTTTTGTTTCGCTGCGTCAGGAAACCATTGCTTGATGTGACTCAGGGATGGGCCGTATATTAAACTCTAACACGATCCCTCATACAATAGTCTGTTGGATGAGGCCATGAAATGGATCAAATATATTGAACTTTAGCACAGTGATTAGTAACTAAATTGACTAACCGGTTGCCTAGTAGTTTTTGAAGCCGGAGAATCAAGTCCTCTTCATCCCGTGATATGTTGCCCCTCTTGATGTTGGGTCTTAAATAATTCATCCATCTCAGCCTGCAGCTCTTGCCGCACCGATTCAGACCTGAAAAGAACACTGTAAATCATGAAAAATGCAGTGGGTTCTTGAAGATTTAGCTCAAGAACTAGCAAGAATATGAAATGAAACCTGCTTTCACAGCAATTGTTCTCCATTTCTTTGCACCATGGACTTCAATATACTGAGCTAGTTTTCTGTCTTCCTCTGCTGTCCAAGCTTCTTTGTTGATGCCCTTTCTAGAAGATGCATCAGTGTTCTTTGGCGCCATAAGAGGACAAGAGGGAGAGCGACAGAGAGAGCAAACAGAGTGAAAACGATTTTTGAAGAATTCGATGGCAGGGTGCCTTTTTTGGTTCACTGCTAGAACTTGTTCGGCAACTAAGAGAGAGAGAGAAAGAGAGGGAGAGAGAGGCAGATGCCAGGATCTAACTGGGGAAAATAATGCATGTGGGGCTACGTGTATTGAAGGGGCGGTGAGATGAGACTATCTAGCTAACCTTCCTGGGGAGGCATCAGGGAGAAACAAAAGCCAACTACCAGCTGTAGGCTTTATGGTATGGAAACTAGAAATTGGTGGCAACGCTAGGTTGGTGATCTCTTTTATCTTTTTCCCAATGAATTAACGCATTAAGCGAGTGTACAATATGACAACTCTCTTTTATTTAATTCCTCTTCCTTCTTTCTATGTTCGAATTTGAGATTTTTATATATATTAATCATGTAATTTAATAATAAAAGTGCCTAAACTTTTTGTTACGAGTTCAGGATTCAAATTCTAATCTTTACATTAAAAAAAAATACAAAATTTCGCTAATTTAGTGTAACCACTTAATTTATTTTATAATATGAATTTAGTGTTTTTTTTTTGGATAAAATTGTGAAACATTATTTTTAGTTTTTGAACTAAATGACCATAAAAACAAAAAAAAAAAAACCTCCTAATCCAAAATAAAAGGAAAAAAGGTACATTCCTTAATCGCATTTTGACCACGATTGACGTGCTTAGACTTATTGGGAATGTGAACCGAATACATTATACAGGCATTTGCTTCATTAACGCTCGAAGATAAGATTAATTTACTCTTCCCGTCTCGGTACCATCATAGGGAGAGAGCTAACCAATTTCATTGATTTTGCCACTTCGACGAGGTGGCTGGATTAGCAATTTTATGAATAGCATTAACAACGTGCAGATGGTGTTTGACCATGCTTCCCTTGCTTTTGCTGTACAAACCACATAAAATTTTATTTCTCACTACGATCAATATATTTTGGAAAATTAAAAAGATAAAAAAAAATGTCATAATTTATTTGATTACTGATTTTCTATTAACATCAGCATGACTAACTTCGCTTACAAAAAAAAAAAAAAAGCTTGAGTAACATGGAAGGTAGCTTTTCTTCTACTTCGGTTAAGTTGAGCCTCCTTTTAGGAGATTAGCTTTTAGCTTCATTCTAAACCTGATGTAGTGGCCCTCTGTGCTTTTAATCCGTTTTTGTTCAAAAAATAATTTATTTATAAAAAAATATTTTATATGAACAAACAGAACATAAATTAAAAAGAACATTTTTTTCTTTAAATATTTCAATCTCTTTTTTCTAATATAAAATTTACACTTACTTAATATCTCAATAATTTTTTCTTTAAGTATAACTCATTCTCTTCTTTTTGTTTTTTTGGAAAGTGTAGTATTTGTCCTTTTTTCATGAGACAATAAATCTTGTTTTTTTTACTTATAAATTAATTTCTATTCCCTCATTTTGAATATAAAATTTATATACATTTAATATTTTAATAATTTCTCTTAAATGAATTTAAGTCTCTTCTACATTGAAACCCATTACCACTCCCACTTGGACCTTTTTTTTGAGGAGTGTATTATGTCTTCTTTTTTTTCTCATGAGAATAATAACTAGAAGAAATATCTTTAATATTCTATTTTAATTCAAAATTCATATATATTTTTTTAATGTTGTGTATAACTAATGCTAACAAACATTTAATAAGATCAAGTAAATAACAAATTCATAAATTTTAATACTATATTTTAATTTAAAATTTTTAAATATTAAATTTATAAATTATCTCTACTTATAAATTATTTTTTCTCTATCTTTTGCTGAATTATTTATTTCATTCTGTCTTTTGCAATGTGTAATTTAAACACTTAATATCCCAGCAAGAAAAAAAAATAAATGTAGGAGAAAAGAGAAAAAGTAAGAGTAGACGATGAGGGTTAATCTCAAGTTCGAGGATATTCGAGCCATAAATGATTGGTGCAATCAACCAATTCAATATAGCCAATCTAACTCCAAGCAACGAGGTAGCTGGTTGGGTTGGAACGTTAGGTGACAATTTGGTGGCCGACAAGGTCGTTTTTACATACATGAACCATCGAAATGCCCATTTGTTGACCAAACTAACAATCTTGCATGTTGAAGAGAATGTTTGGACTAGTGGTCTTCCATAAAACATGGCCCCTTTTTTTATGAACCCGCGAATAAATAAGCATGGGCTTTTGTTTTTTTATAGAACAGAACGTAAGCTTTATTCGTTGAAAAACATTTCTTACATCATTGTCAATAAGAACAAACACATGGCTACAGTAACTGACTGACCCGGCCCATTGATTCAAGGCTCAAGGTAATGATTATCCTCGCCAAGCGTTAACCATTTTGAGGTCGAGTTAATTGTGTACTGGTGTTCTTCGAGAGGGCAGGATAAATAAACCTAATATATAACGCCTGTAAGTTGGTTTATAAGTTGTAATATTTATCATCTAACTAAAATATTGTTAAAGGAAAAAATCCGGAGGCTGATCAAAGCAGATTTTTATTGTCCAGTTCAGGCAAAGTCTCAATTAAATTCAAGGAAAACGTTAGGTGAACACACGTTTTTAATGCTGGAGCATTACGAACCCACACAAGATGTAATTATAATTGTTGGATTGCACATTTGTAATTTCATTTCTGTGCAATTGTGAATCCCAAGCAAAAAATGAAAAAGAAGATGCTGACAGTTGATTAATTGAAACTTGTGGATGGCCCCAAAGGCCGCCCTTTTCTGCCTTTCACGGCACAATGGATTGGAGTAATACACAAATTTATGAGTTGGGTGTGCTTTTCCTCACATCTTCTTGAATTGGAAATGAAATCTAGCAGTTGTGCCCTTTACTGAAAGTAGGCTCGACTTAGTTGACATGATGTACTCAACATTTGGGACCAGGTCCCATGGCAATACACCATTCAAGTTTTGCATAATTGATACGGTAATGAATCCAAGTCTCCAACATCCATTGTAGGAAAAGGGGGAGAGAGAGAGAGAGAGAGAGAGAGAGAGAGAGCAACACCTTTGAAACTTAAAAGGATTGGTCAATATGCAAACACAAAAAAAAAAGAAAGAAAGAAAAGAGTTTTGCCAATGACTACTTGAAGAGGTAAATATGGGCTAGTGACGTGCATGCTCCTATCCCGCATGCATCCCTTTCTTCCCCGATGCGACTTCCAGTAAAGTTGGAGGAACACCAGATGGCCATCAAATATGTACTCGTTATAGTTGTGGGGAAGACCGCACAGTTTCATTCTCAGGCTTGAGAGATTTTGAAGTTTCTCTTTCTGCTCCTTTTCGCTCCATATGCTTAAATTGTAAATCTCCACTCGGGTCCTCAAGAGTTCACATTTGCTGGGCTGGTACGTAGCCAAGGCAGATTTACTCTCACGCTTGAGGGATTTTGAAGTTTCTCTTTCTGCTCTTTGTTTTTTTTTTTTTGGCTCCCTGGAGGCAAGGTCATAGATTACACGATAGGAGAATAATCATTTATTTCTCACAATCCTCCTAGTTTGAAACCCGATGGAATTTGCTTTCAATTCTATGAACAAGTTAGCTGATATTCACTGTCCAATAAGATGCTAGACCATCAATAGAGCAGAGGATTTTAGTTTTTTGATGATGGTTATGTACATGCTCTGTAAATGTTATCTAATGATATCAGATATTCTAGCTTCTCTTCCAAGTTTGGCTTTGTGGAGGCGTGATGTTCTTCGTCTTTCTTTGCACTTTAACCCTTTTCCTTTTTTTTTTTTTTTTAAACAGCTTGGATATCATCAGGGGACGTGCTCGCCCGCCAGGGAAGTTCATGGACTAGGTCAGGGACTGCCCGGCCCTTGATTGTGAGAGCTGCTACGTCGTGGGCTCGAGCAGCCATTTCTGGTGTAGAAAATGTGCCTAGCCAAATTCTTGATTTCTTGTTGGGTTCCCCTGATTTCAGACACCCATTTGCCCCATTGGCCCATTCTTACTCCACGATAGTTTGGATGCTCTCTCCGGCTTTATTTCCACTGCTAATCTTCACCTTTTTGTTACATTCATCGCCATCTTTCTCCTTGATTTGTTTCAATCATTACCATGAGACAAGGTAATCTTTACCTTTTTGTTACAAACTTGAGACAAGGAGTTTATTCATAGAATTTAGGGTTCATTTATACGCATGTTGTGCATTTTGTATAAATTGGGATTGACGGATCTTCTCATGGTAGACTTGAACATGCAAACTAACAAGAGAAGCAATGATTTTCACGTCTACTCTATTTATAATTTTCATGTCTTTCTAATTTTCTCGCTTTACCAATTATTTTAAAGAATTTCTTCTGATGTATCGAAGAAAATACTTTAGTAAAGACTTGAACCATATAACCTGGTGCAGAAAGGTTCCAGGTCCTAAGGTTACAATTTAAAAAAAAAAAAAAAAAGAAATATGTAAACTTTCAAGTCTCATAAGCAATGGTGACACAGATGTAAATTTGTACATTGACTAATATATTGTGAAGTTTTGAAGATATCATTTACAATAATTTATAGAATAATTATCACATAAAAACTTGTAGTTAATTAGCTTACATGACTTGAAGTTGCTATGTATATGTTACCGAAAAAAGTTCCAAAACATGAGACCCAAATTGTTAGCAGATTAATTACATTGACACAGTTAATTAAACAGTCTTAGATGCAGACTTATTTATTATACCATTATAATTATCAATCATACATATTTAATCTTTTAATATATAATAACATTTAAAATAAAAACCATAAATATACGTCAAGTTGAAGATGCTCTCGATCGTTAATTAGCAGCCACTAGGAGTCCAAGAAAATGGCGATCCCATCAAAGGCCCATTCTGGGCATAAAAATCATACTTACAAACACTATGACATCAGCAGCCTGAGAAACGAGTGGTAGTGTGTAATGCTTCTGTTTTCTGCCACTAAAAAAATCATTAGTTGCGAGTTCTATTGGATGACTTTGAACAGTAGACAAAAGACGCATACATCTCCATGTATTTTAGTACCACAAACGATACATAGGCAGTGATAGATATTAGATAGGCTGGAGAGGGGCCCTGTTTCAAAAGGCCCTACATTTTATTAAATTTAATGCAGCAAGCGAAGATAGGGCAGTCCACGCTCCACGGCCTGCTCTGGCTGGACTGGTCCCCTAAGTTCCCGAATTACGGGGAAGACTATCCAAGATAGGTATCTTTTCTGTTTGGTTAAAAAAATAAAAAGATGATTAAAATAAATTATGCGGGCACACGTTCAACTCTAATAAATATTTTAATAAAAGTTTAAATCATGAATTTTCATATAACAAAAAAAAAAAAAATCCTTTTACCACTAGACTACAGTATTTAGTGGTGATTTAAAATATGTCTAGCATCTTTAAAAATACTAAGTTGTTGGTCTTTTTACTTTCTTTCTAGTTTCACAAACTCGAGATTGGGCTAGCAGGTCTGGTGTATTCTCCATCTTATAAATTAAGCTTCAAATATTAATATTATACCCTAATAGCACGACGGATAACCTGTAATAACATATCAAAAATATATATATTTTTTATTTTTCTCCTTTCTCTTTTCCAATTCTTTTGTAGAAATTATTGTTGGAAAACAAATAATGCAGTTTTCACATGTGTTTCTAAAGATAATTATGAAAATTAAGCCACGATCATATACTAAGACAAAAATCAGTATTTATTGATAGAAGATAGGCATTTAGCGAATGTCTTCAAATAGAGAAACATAAGGGCAAAAAAAACAAAAGAAGAAGACATGATTATTCCTACAATTCTGATCATATCAGCCCTGCCCCATTTATAAGTTGCATACAATTTACAAATGACCGTGTGAAAATACTTTTTTTTTTTTATCATCAACATAAATAGAGCTAGCATGCATGCCCCTAGAAAGTGATTAAATAAAAAACGATGGCTGATGAGACAGAAGGTGTTCAATCAATTGAAACATTCCCCTACTGAAGTATAATTTGAATGAAGAAGGAAATTAAATCAGCGACACCTGACACAAGATTTACACTACACCACCATCCAAAATGGTATTAAGAGTTTCAACTTCTATGATCTTTAACTTCTCCCTCTTCGTCGAGGCATGTAAATTCGAGTCCACAGATGATTACCATTCACCACGAATTTCGCCTTTGATCCTCCATTAAGTATCCTTGGTATCACCTTGGAATCACTGAACACAATCCGTCCAAACAAAGGGTCTTGTCCTGATGGAGTACGTTCAATAAAAACGTCTTGTACTACCGCACCCCATTTCCTACAAAATGATTAGGAATCAAATAAATGTATGTATTCAGATATAAAATGAAACTGTAATCAAAGATGGAAAAGCACTCATGTTTGCATACGAGGTAAAGAAATTGACAATCTGTTCGCGTGTTAGCGGATGTCCCCTTGAGAAGGTCAGGAACATTGTCCTGTAGTCCTCAGGAGTTTGTCCAGGATTGGTTCCAATGGCTCCGGGATTCAGGACTAATTGCTGCCTTGATGCTTCACTAACTTGGTCATGAACCCCACTAGAAGACCCTGGAGCATGCGTTTCTCCAAGGGTTTTAACCACTGGTCTTGAACCGGATTCGTCTACCTCTATAGCCCTTGTCTCACTAAATATTTTATCACAGACTGTTTCCATAATGTGCAGGTAGCGCTTTTGCATGAAATCGCGGTTATGGTAGAAGAACCTCTGGTTCATAGGCTCTTCAAAGAGGCCTAGAAAGACCGGAGAATCATCAGAATCCGTTGGTTCATCAGCTTCTGGTTTTATGCACTCTACGCATCGCAATGCCTCGTATAACCAGGCTTCAATGGTGGTATTATCATCTGAATTTATCGTCCGGATAAGATCATGATGGCCAATTTCCTCAAGCATTAGCCAAAGGGCTATTGCTTTCTTGACATTTTGGGGACTTTTTCTCATTGAGCCTACCATTCTATCGAAAAGGAGTCTCTCCAGTGTGTAGAAGAGCAACAGATCAACAAGACTACCAATTCCAGCCATGCTTCAATTCTTGGTTTGCATACTGAATAGCCACAATTTTGAGTAGGGATTTATAGGAATTGCTATAAATTATATATTATCAGATTGAGAGACGCGTCCTGACTCTTGGGGAAGAGTTATGTGTTGGGAAGGCGACAGCATTTAGTTGGGGAGTTTCACAAGACTGGAATATGAACAATTGGTCAGAGACTATTTATGATTGTGTTCATTTTCAACATGCATTTACGCACTACAGTTTATTGGAAGATATTTGAAAGTCTTTTGTTTTTGTTTTTGTTTTTCATACTTTCTTTCGTATTGAACAATGCATTGAAATGAGATTGAAATTCTTTAAAATTAAATATTATACGATTAATTGAGAACACGAACAAAAATCGCCCGGTAAAAGATGGATTACATATGCAGAAGAACGAGAGATGAACTGGAATTGGCTAAAAAATAAAAAAATCGCGACAATTTCTGTCATTGGCCAGTACGTTATGAAGAAGAGACGCCATAACTTGGAGTTGGTGAAAGTACATTTTAACCAGACTTGGTAATTGGGGTAATATAATGGCATATGAAATAATTAAACTCAGCTTTCCTTCTTATCGTTGGTCACCAAACCAGGTAACTTTATTAATAAGTTCTTATTCAATCAAAACATTGTGCACACAAAGCAGCAACAACAGAGTCCTTTTACTCCTCACAGTCTGGCATTACGCAGCTGTTGCTTCAACAAGGGGCGTATGTATTCTTGGTAGCCATCAGGCACAACAGAATCATTCAGAGGATCCTTCCAGGCTTCTTCATAGAGTTTTGGATATACATTTCCATCATAGCAGCCAAGAATTGAACCGAGGAAATGATCGGTGTAATTAAAAGCATCTACAAGTGCGATTGCATTGGGACGCACCTGATTTATGAAAGAAAAACAATCAGTTGAGAGATCAAAGCAGCAAGAACGTAAAGAGAACTAAACCACCCAAAACTAACCAGGGAATACAAAGATCTCAGCTGATCATTAGCAAGTGAAGCTTGCTTGGCTGTAATGCAGCCAGTGGCGAGGAAGTCACCCTGATGTTTGTGCAAAAGGTGCAAAGCATAAATGTTGCACAGTATCTGCAACTGCCGCTTCAACCCTTTACCTGGTATATCTTGTTGCAATTTCTCTATGAACCTGGAATAAAGGGTTGGATTATGAATTGGTGTAACAAATATAGAAAACAGTAAGAGTCAATCAGGTCTAACATCCAACTTGGACTACAAGAATTGATTGCTAAATTGGAGATGAAAAATTCGGATTACAACCAGATGGAAAAGGGAAAAACTTACTTGGAAACAACAATCAATTGGCAATGAGCAACTGCAGCTTCAACTAGATCAGCCGAGAGTTCCAAAAATCCTGAAGCAAAATAAAGAAGACAAGTAAATTAGTAATCTATGACTATGAGACGCACGTTATGAGACCTTTTGACAGTAAAAGATCACAAGAAGCAAAATTTTGGCCTCTGCTGGGTGGGAAGCATATAGGCAATAAAATGCAGAAAGTTTCATATCATAAGCAAGTCAGCCTAGCCAAATTTGCATGTGTCGACAAATGATTATGACATCTACTTTCCCCTCAAGTGGATTTGAATAATTTTACTGCTCTAACATCTTCAACTGCTTCTCATTATCTTATGTAATTTTGACAAAACATAAGAGGGAAGAAACAGAAGTCTGTAAGTGTCTAGGAAGAGAGGACATACCCTCCTCAGGATTTGTAAACTTGCTAAGGTTTTGAGCACAAGCAACAATCATCCTAGCAGCCCTGGCTTCAAATGCCTCCAGTATTACATTAGGATTTAACCAATCCTCAGCTGCATCAAACAGAACAAATATCATTGAATTCATGCACGTGTAATGCCTCATCAACAGATGCTTTTAGGTCACATCATGAAAGTATGGAATTTTTACCCTTTTGAACGTTACAATGACACTCCAGAAGATGCTCTACTCTTCCCAAATAAGATGTTGTTCCTACAGGTTTCTTTCCAGAAGCCAGCTGAGAAACAGTCTTCACAAGAAACCTTGCAACCTAAAGGAAAATTTGAGAGAAGAAAGTTGTAGTTTTAGAAAATAAACTTCCAAATAGGTCAAGTAACCCACCACCATTGACATCATGTAATCTGTAAACAACAGGGCAGTAAATATGGATGTCCCAGTTTAGTATAGTCGAAGCACATCCCAAGACTACTTACACCAAATTACAGTACAAATTAATGGAATATTAACTTCCAATTGGCCCTTTAACCCTACAATCACATTCCAATACTGTTCATAAGCCCAGTAGTACCAAGTGCACGCATTTTTGTCATGAAAAAAATGTTTAATTTCCATAAGATGCCCAATATTTGCCATGTTAATACACGTTGATACAAATCATTGCACAACCAAACCAATAAAGTCATAAAGCCAAGCCTGTCTGTTTATGTATTAGATAGGTGCATGTAGATCTGCAGAAGAGGATAATTATTTCACCCAAATAGAGTTCGATCTGTTTCACATACCTGTAAAAGAAGCACAACATTGTCTCCCTCATATGTACAGGATGGGACATAAACAGCAAACAACTCAGGAAGCCCACTGGAACAGAGGTAACCATGGCCACCACACAGTTTTCTACATTCTTCAATGGCATCCTGCAGGTAAAGCAAACTTTTCACAATTAGAAAAGGTGAAATAAAAAAATTTTCTAGTTTCATCACAACAGATTGTGATCATCTAAATAATCAATTCGGCAAACTAACTAGATCAGCAGGCACTGTGCCAGGTTCAGCTTAAACTTGCTCAAACTCACTATAGAATTTTGGCTTGTAAAATATCTCCCCGTGCCAAAATCATGGAGAGATACGGATAGAGGGGGGTGAGGGGAGTGAGGAGGGTGAGAGACTCAACCAAGTTTGGAGTAAAAGAAGTAATCATATTGGTAAAAGTCACATACAGCAGTGACAGAAGTCGTCATAGACTTCAAACCCGCAGTACATGCGTGAGCCTCTGGCAATGTGGAGAAATCCTTGGCTTGCAACCTCTGGACGACATCCGCATAAAGCCATTTCAACCATTCACCAACAAATCTGAAAGCATACGCAGATGCCAACAGGGGGAAGAGTCTACTTTGCTGAGTTTTGTAATCAATCACCTAAAACATGGTAGAAGCTTGGACCATTAAGATACATGTCCCCAGAACTTTTGATGTGCTAATATGCATTTAACTGACCAGTTGCAAATGTAATATAAAAATACAATTCTCAAGATGTTCAAATAAATACATAAAGTATGCCCAAATATAATCATTTCAGTATTAGTTGCCAAACAGTGAACACAAAAACTTCACATTGCTATCATACAAGTCCAAATCTGCAAAAGTGTTGTCAGATAAATTTTGCTTCCATAGAATATAGAATTGTCCATTAACCAATATCATCCAGATACTTTTCTCCTGCTAAAGAACACAGTCAGTAAGGGGTTCTTAAAAGCAATCCAATACCCTAAAATTCAGCTACAAAGCTGAATGATTTGATCCACATCGATTGAAAATGCATTCATTATACCTGAGCTAGCTATGAAACTATGAATTTCACTACCGAAGAAAGTGGGATTCTAAAGGATACCTGGGTCTCTAAACCACCATTCTGTGAACCAAATTGCCTGCGGATAGCACTATACCTTGTAGCAATGCAAACTGCCCTAGACAAAGCACAGGAAGCATCTGCTACAATTGTTTGCCGCACAAACACCATGGTGCCATAAATCAACTGCCTTGGAACATTGGATTGCACACATTTCCCTTTCCTTGTAACCTGTAAAACCCTGTAATATTTGAAAGAAGAAAAATGATGCTGATGATGACAGATCTAGACTAAGCAACATGAAGAACAAGCATTTGAACCCCATTTCTCGACTACTTAATTGTCATTTCTGTATCACACAATTGAATAGAATACTTCTTAACCAGCACAGACTCAACTAAAGATGACCAACTATGACTACAACAAATGAATAATTTCAAAAGAAAAAGAACATTGTGAAGTAGAGAACCAACCGCTGCAACATTTGGTCCCTTGGGATTCGCACATGATCAAATCTTAATACACCATTGTCCATGCTGTTATATGCACCATTCCCAAATTTCATTCCAATATCACCAATGGTTATGCCAGGAAGAGGCATGTGATCATCCAAGCTCCGAAGCTGGACAATAAAGCCTGAAATTGGATTTAAGCAAAATGAATACTCAATAGATCACTTCAAATATGTAACAGAATTCCAAATAGTTGTTCTACTACTTACCATGCACTCCATGTTCTTTACCATCAGTTATAAGACGCGCATAAACAACAGCATGTGTGGAAGCTTTACCCAGTCCACCTGGCCACCACTACAAAGTCGTATACAATGTAGAGTAATGTGAAAACAGGTTAGTATGTCACTATAAATAGTTCTCCCATGCAATACAAAAGATGGGTAACATACACAATTAAGGAATTAATAACTCACTTTCGATGCAGTTAATGTTGGACTATGAATAACAAACTCGTCTGTCTGAGGGTCAAATGTTGCAGTGGTTTCAAGCCCTTGAACATTAGAGCCATGACCAAGTTCAGTCTGTGCATAGCAGCCAATTATCTGCATCTTATAGGCCAAAGGCAACCACTTCTGTTGCTGCTCATCAGTGCCTTGCCCCTTGATAGCTGGTACAAACATTCCCTATCCAACCCACCAAGAGAGAAACGGGAAAAAAGAGAGGTAATTAGTTGGTAGCACGTAGAGAAATGCTGAGTCCTTTTCTACGATTAAAAAAGGGCACCTCAGCTTCCACACGGTCTAGAAACAGGACAAATTTATGCAGTCTTAGCCTTGTTTTTATAAAAGGGCTGTGTTTACAACTCAAAATTGTGACTTCTAGGTCACAAGTAACCTTACCATTAAACCAAAACTCAACCTTCTAGCCTTCTCTTATAGTGTTATCTACTAGTAATGCATAAGAAAATCTCTACAGTGCAAAACAATAGATAGTAATTTACCCAATGAAGATCGGTATATGCGGGTTCGTCCACATAAAACCTTAATCTACCAGCCTCTTCCTCTGTAACAAAAACACAACGAATCACATGTATTTTAGTACCGGTTCGGCACATAAAGAGAAACAGAAAAGAAAAGGAAAAAAAAAGAGTGTAATTAAAAAACCAAATGAAAAGACCTACCCGTCAAGCGAAGCTCAATGATACGTTTCCAAGCATAAGCTGCTTTCTTAAGAGTATTCTTAAACAATTCCTTCCTACTTACCATAGCTCTGTAGTCCTTCCTAAATGCCTGGAATCAAGACATGAACAATGAAAAAACAGATATTACAGCAACAAGCATTAAAAGCACAACGAACATTAACAACAATCACTTTAATCAATCACTCTTCTAGCTCCAACTTGAATAAACCAACAAAAAATTCCCCAAAGAAAAAACAAAAAACACAAGAAACTAGAATTTCCGATCACTTCTACCCCTCAAGCGATTTTCTCAGGAAACAAAACAGAAAGAAGGCGAGAGTTCAAGTTTACCGGATCGCTAGCGACGAGACGAGCAATGCGATCGTTGACCTCGAAGGCGTGGCGGGAGCCGGCCCACACGATCTTCATCTCCTCCACGTCGAACTCCGCCTTGTTCCGCTCATCCGCCAGGTAATCCACTCCTCCCTCCATACTCTCTCAATTCAGTCAAACCAAACCAAACCAAACCCGCCTTGTTTCTCTTGTTTTCTCTTCTTTTAAATTTTCTCTTACAGAGATTGAGGTTGTTTTTTTTTTTTTTTTTTTTTAATCTCCAAGGGTGTCTTCGTGTAAGAAAGACGAGATCTACAGCTCATGATCCTGTTTAAATAGAAAGATTAGGAGAGGGGCGTGGACCGGACTCTGTAGGTTGTAAACATCTAAAAGTCGTGTTTCCCGAGCGACCTTTTCCAAACTGTCGGCTCTCAATGCGTAAGTATATACTATGAATGAATAACGTGGGGAGCTCCGTCGACGCGTAAGTATATACTATGAATAATAGTTTGGTTGTTTTGTTTTTTTTTTGTGGGGAATCCTGTTTTGACTTGGATTGGGATTATCTTCCGTGTTTTTTAATTTCCTTCACGTGCTTCCACCAGTACGATAAACATCTATACAGAAGTATTTTAAATGGTATATTTTTTAATAAAGAAATTAAATAATGATATCAAAAAAAAAACTTCTGATTTTAATTTTTATTTTGATTTATAAATATAATAATTAATATCTTTAAAGTATATATATATTTTTTATTTCAAATATGTATAGGTGTGAGAGAGATATAATGGAAACTGTATCAGAACGTATATATTGGGCGGTAGAATCTTTTTTTTTTTTTTGGGAAAAAAATCAAGATGTGAATGAATGATTTTCTGTAACAAATAGTTTTAACGTTTCTTTTTTTAATTTTATGTTTCTAAGAGAAAATTTAAAGTTATTAAAAATTGTGATGGTAAGTTTTTTTATATAATTTTTCGTTAAATGGTAGTGGTAATTTTAATGGATTCGGTTTGCTATCAGGGGTATAAACTTAATTATTTAATAACCTTTCATGTATAAACATGGTGATTTTGTTAAATCGTACGACAGAGGGGCTTTTTATTGGGGGCTTCCGCAAAAGCGGAAATCAGAGAGGAATTAGCTAGCACATTTGTTTTTATTGGAGAAATTGGCTAGGATGATGCATGAACACTCATTTTTGTATTAGTGATAATTATGTTTTGTGACAGCTTAGAATCAACACTTAGATTCGATGTTGTCAAAATAGAAGTCATGGAATGGTTTTCCTTCGGTGCTCAAAGATAGCTGACAGTACAGAAATACAGGAGAGGAGTCATCTAGGATTTTACTCAGGGGATGAGAACATAGAACTTCATTTTGATCTTGAATTTTGATATGAAATTCTAGAGATATATTCGAATAAAAGCAAAACATCAAAATCATGATCATTCCTTTTCTGCATTATATATATATATATATATATATATATATACACACACATAAAGGTAGCATCATTGATCTGTAAAAGAGAGAGCATGCGTGGAAATATTGTTGCCTTCGGGTACATTTACCTATAAAGCAATGGTTAGCTTAGGAAAAACCTATGCAGTTCAATGAATGGGGGGCAATCACAGGTGAAGCACGAAATCGAATTACAACAAACTAACAACCACTACTTCCGCAACAGCTAATAAATGAGCCTGTAGTCATCGTACGTGGTACCTACTCAAAATTGCATCCACCAAAATCAGAGCGGTGGACAAGACTTGCCCCACAAGTGAGCCTATCGTATAAATGTACATTTGCCTTTGCATAAGAAATGACAACGGACAGATTGATTTGTAACTTGAAAAAAAAAAAAATGAAGATATTCTTAACTCCAACTGAAGACAAATTAAACAAGTAAAATTTATATTGGTTTGGACATATACAACACAGATCTAAAAATGTTTAAATTAGGGAACTAAATTCAGGTGAACTGTGAAAAAAGAAGGAAAGGAAAGTTTATAATAGAAAGGAATCGAGGAAAAAGATTTATAACACTACCCAATTAAATTCGTGAGCAAGACTTTACTGTTTTTATTGATTTGTAAACGTATCTAACATAGAAAAATATCCTGTCAAAGTATTTAGAAGTACCTCCTTTTTCTTTCTCTTGATTGACTTTCTCTTGTTTCTTTTGAGCAATGCAGAACTACATAGTCTTATCTGCAACCTGCACCCAGAGCTGCTGTGCAGCAGGGGACAATGGATCCATCTTGAAATTGAATGTTGCTTTTTCATTAACGAAAGGGCTCTAATCTAGAATGCAGGTTGGATCAATGACAGTCATAGGATAAACAGCATCACAAAAGACTATCAGCCGACCATGCTCTGGGTGAAGCCTTAGGAGTTGAAAGCTCTGAATCATCATGTTTGCACGGCGGGATAAAATGCAACCCATATCAGGTATACACCAAGGCTTCAACATTTAACCTCCAACTCCAGGTTACAATGGAGTAACTTGACCTTTATACTAAGGCTATACACCCAATTGCTTGAATAACAAAATTTCGTCTTGCATTTTGTCAAGGACCTGAACATAAACCGAATTTCCTCGTAAGCTCTATACTCCCGGCAATGGTAGACCCAGCAGTCCCTACAAACCCAAGTGAAGCACAACTGCAAACACTTTCTTCTATGTATAAAAGTACATCAGGCAATCTCTTATGGGAACACTGCACCTTCTTGTGAACTTCATTAACACTTCCTGGAACAGGTCCAAACTTTAGGCCATGCCCTGTAGCTACAAGTTTTTTTGCTGTTTGTATCACCAAGTCATCTTCCTCACTCAGAAAGTACAACTTAAAATGGTCTGAGTCACCAGCCAAGTCCCCCAAGTAGGTTCCAGTCCAATTACCTGGAGGAAGATCAGTCATTAAATATATATGAACAGGTTGAGAACCCTCCTTCACTAATGATTCTAATTTTTGCTTCAAGCCAAGAAATGTAGCCTTCCAGTGGTTCTTAAACTGCCCATCTAACAATCTGAGCTGAGCACAAAGGAAAGGAGCCTTTATGGTCTGCAAGGCAAACTTCTTTCCCACACTTGTAATTTCAGGGACAAAGGGAAGAAATTCACTCTTCTCAATCAAGGATTGTATCCTCTGATCATGTTGTGCTGCATGGATATCAATATAAAGCTCAGAACCTTTATATGGGGCAGTAAAAAGGGTTCCAAATGCCAGAACAGTGGCTGACTCAGCTTCAGAACCAGGCCCAAGGGCCTTATAGACATCTCGTCGTCTCCTAACATAAGAAATTTTCTTTTTCATTTTTAGTTGTTCAACCGGTTGGAATGCATCTAGTCCTCCATCCTCTTCACCATTCTTGTAAGTCCAAACTGTTCTTCTACAATCTTCATTTACAGCATATAAGCATGCATCTAAATTACCATTAAAACCAGATAGCATCAATCCACACTGCCTAAGATCCTCAAACAAAGAGGTCTGTGAATGCAAATCATTTCCACAAGAAAAATCCATATTCACACCACACCATAAGGATATAAAAACCCTGAAATCTATCGCTCCAATGGAAGCAGGGACCACTGACGAAATATCAACAATGTCTGCCATTGACACATACCTGAAATGAAAAGCCAAAAAACAAAACTTAAACATTAGACAATCTGAAAAGGCACACTGGCATTGATTTCCACAAAACCCAATCATCCCCTTTTCTGAAAACAGCAACCAAAGGAACATGAATCATAAACAAAGCTCAAACTCACGAAAATTAGCAGTCATTCCGATAGACATCAGTAAATTAACTTGCGTAGCATTCTAGGAGGAAAAAAAAAAGAAAAGAAAAAACAAACATTTTGCTAATCATGAATGAGCCAAAAGAGATCTATGTGAATTCGAAATCCAATCAAAGTTCCCAACTTTATGCACACCCAGAGAAACTCAATAAAACCCAGTGACTCATTGGGGAGTAAATGAATAAATTTCCTCAGAATTCAACTTAACAACTAAGATCCTTTAAGTACATTTCCAGTACAGATGCCGGAGAAAATAATTTTTTTTTTTAAACCCCACTAACCTCCCAGTCTTAATAAGCTCAATAACGTGATCCCAAACAGCAAGTCTAATCTCATTAGGCTCCGAGACCCTGAATTTAGGACAACTGCCAAGCGCAACCGCATGGTGGTCTAGCACCGGAGGGACAATCAGCGTTCTGTTCAGAATTCCAGCCATTAGTAGCCCATTCTTGAACTCTGCCAGCTGGTTGCTGAACCCACTGTGGGGGGCATACCACAGGAATCTCTCTCTCGGGCCAAGGCTCTGAGATCTGCTGCATTGCGAGATTTGGGGTTTTGATGAATTGGGTACGAGAGATTTGGGGGTTTTAGTGAAGGAAATGTAGAGAAGAAGGAAGGAGAAAAGGGTAAAGAGAGAGATTAGTGTAAAAGAGAGTGGACATCTAAGGGAAGATGATGCCTTTTGGTTTCTCTTGGACCATGATGATTTGGTCGTGTTCTTGGAGAGATTGAGGATGTTGTTCATGGTTGCTATTCGTGTTTCTCGGTTTTGGCATAAGTGCGGAACAGAGGATGCCTTTTGGTTTCCCATTTCCTCACGTCGCGGGAGATGGTAATTGGAAGTTGGGCCCATCATGGACCTTGGCCCTGACCTTTCTAATTATTATTTGCTTACCCAA
Source organism: Bruguiera gymnorhiza (assembly GCA_020883675.1). NCBI lineage: Eukaryota > Viridiplantae > Streptophyta > Magnoliopsida > Malpighiales > Rhizophoraceae > Bruguiera > Bruguiera gymnorhiza. The sequence continues at coordinate 805,401 of JAIRCJ010000197.1, read as the reverse complement.
AAAGGATCTTGTGTCGAGTGATTTTACCAATCTTAGTTCCTGATGAGTTACGCGAATTCAACAATTTGACATGTTGAATTAGTATGAGTGTTGCGCATTTTCTGTTTTTCCATGTATGATCGAAGTTAACAAAATAGATCACAAAAGTGCATCTAATAGTTATAATAATACAATGTGAATTTATATCTATAAAATGTCAAGTTGATTATATTCGTATAATAAAATAATAAGGTGATGTGAGTATATCGGAACATTACGTTTTCATTATGGGATTATTGACTCAATTTGTTGTTATGTTAGTTACCGTACTAGAAATCCTAGGAGATAAGCAAAACAAGTGGTCTGCTTTCAACTCCAACAAACGACGATGTCAAATTGTGAAGTGCGAACCGGGCATCGAGAGTCAGCCAACCCCGTTGTCACATTGCACACTCACGTCACCACGTTTTCATTACGAAAGTCTGGATGTAGTTGACCACAGGTGTAGGCTTTCTTGGACCATATCACCTCCAAATTACAAGTCTATTATTGTCTGTGCCGGCTTCGGGAGGCAGTCGTGGATGATATGCAACAAAATCTTAATTTAAGTTAATTGAATTTGATAATTTGGAAGACTTAAGGACTCCGCTGACCATCAAAAGGGAGCGTTCGACCCTTGGGTTGGTTTTGCGAGAGTGACCATTAACCAGCACTTAAAAATTGAGCAAGAAGCAACAAACTAAAGAGCCATTTAAAATACATGTCGAAGATTCAAACAATTTTCGACGAGCACCCCTAAGAGCTAAACAAAATAGAGGTTAAAAACAAGCTTATTATATCGATCGTTCCCACAAACGAATCTGTAATTGAACCCAAACCAGACCGCACATTTCTAGACTTACATAGGGTATAAAAGTTAACCTGCAAACTGCAAAGCTCATCGGCACCGAGCTAACCTAATATCTCGAGATCATCAATGACAGAAAAAGTGCCTTTAAGCCGCCTGGATAGGGCTGCTGCTTGAATTCATGCTTGACGTGTTGGAAGCAGGGTTGGCATGGAATGCGGACTGTCTAGACGAGCCCTCACGCAACTTTAGCGTAAGGGAAGAAGGGCCAGCATGCCCGATAGATTCACATAAGCTCAGTTTTGATATTCCAACCAACTCATCAACATTGATTGGGCTCTTTGAGTGTACAGCTGTCGGCTTAAGAATCTCATGCACCTCCTTCTTAGTTGTGTCTATATTAAATCCCGACCAAAATGGAAATGAATATGGTAAAATTGGTGAGAAATAAGCTGGGTATAATACTGGATAACAAGGCTGGGAGCTATCTGGCTGTGGAGGGGCAGGTTCTGCTTCATTAGAGTTGGTCGAATCCATTGATTCGCATTCTTCATCCAGAGGAGGAGTAGGAGCAGCAGGAGGCAATGGATTATCACTTAGATTTTCAGCTTGGGAAACATCAACAGATAAGAAATCCTCTGACACCAATGGAGCATCAGCTGGCTGCAAATTCACAATTGTCAGTTGAAGAAACCAGATGTCAAATAATTGCAGAACTGAAATGAAGAAAATCGGTGAAGTGAATAGGACATAGTTGTGGAGTAAACTAGAGGGAAAAGGTCCATTCCCCCCACTTCCCTCAACATGATTGACAACTCGGCTTTTTTTTTTTTTTAAGTCCCTTTTTCCATTCACAACCCTGATTAAATTTGGGATTAAGACTTTACTGCTGTTGTTGTTTTTTGCATTCACAAGTTGATGAAAAGTTGAAATAATCCAGCAAGAAAACAGTGGTATCTTCACTACAACAAGAAGAACCATGAAGATGGACCTACCATCTTTATGAGAACGGTCATAACACTTAATATTTTGAGTTATAGCAGAAGATGCAAATATCAACAAAATATTACCTTAGCAAACAACCAGGAAGATAAGTATTACTAGGTGATGCATGCCTATTTTCCATAGCAGTGCATAATTAGGTTTTACATAGTGTGAACTGTGAGTACATTTGCATGAGCATAGATGTACAATCAGTCAAATATGAGTGGAAAACTGAAGGCTTGATGCTCACCTCATCAGCTACCATATCAAACAGGCTAGAGCGTCTTTTCCTCCTAGACACATTGCTTTGCCGGATGAAATATTTCTGAGCATGACTAGCCACCTGAGTAGGTGTCCTTGATATAACATAATTGCGTGCAATTCCACGCCAATCACCTTTACCAAGCTTCTGTAAACCAAGTAGAAACATCCTATGCTCCTCTTCAGTCCATGGAACACCTTGCACAACACATTACACCAATACTGTCATTCAGAAGACATAAACCAATATTGCAGGAAAGCGATGCGTTATTGAAAAAGAATGCCTTAAACAAATTCTGAGGGTGAGTGCAACAATAAAACAAACAAAACTTTCCGCTTCAAAATAAAATTACATTCTGTACTATCCCAAACAGGCGCATTCATCTCCACATAAATCATCTATAGTGAACTAACACTATCCAAATCAAGTCCCAAATATCAAATTATCAACTTTTCTACAGAAAAGGGGTTAATATCACAACTTACATCAAAAGATCATATATGCTGACTTGCTTCACTCTAAATTTCTTGCTAGTCTAGTTCTTCTCTAAACCCAAGTTAAAACAAGCAACAACTATCGATCCAAAGTCCAAGTTCAATCACACGGAAGCATAATTAAGAATCAATATTTCAACATTTCACCTTGAAAATTGTTGAACAAGGAGAACATCAAATAGGGCAGCAGAGACCCCAAAAGGAAAAAAAAAAAAGGGATCACAAACAAAATACCAACTTTAATAATCCAAAAGATTTTCTAACCTTTCTTTCTCTCGCGGCTGGAAGAGGACCCAGCAACGAAATCCTCAGAAGCATAGCCGTCGGCGGCGGCGGCGGCGGTGGCGGCGGCTCCTCCTTGATCCGGGGATCCAACAGAAGAAGCGTTGGGCCCACTCAAGTTGGGCGATCCAGCGTAGTGGCTCAAGTTGCCCATGCTGGCGCTCTTCCGGATCGACCCGTCGGTTAATCGGACCCCGAAGAGCTTGACCCCACGGTTCGGGCAGGTCCGGGAATTGTGCCCGTTGTGGCTGCAATGCGAGCACCGCCTAGCCATCGCCGGTTCCGGTTCGGATCAGACGGAATGATGAATATCAGAATATCTTTTATGCGGATCCGATATGGTCCGAACTACTTGACCCGACAAACAAATTGCCGCCTTTATCTCTTCGCGCCCCCACCTCTTGGCTAGTAGTCTGCGCAGAGACACAGGTGTTGTAATTGAGGATAGTGGTGGGGATTGTCATCTTAGTAACAATAACAAAGTGTTACGACACAATATTAAATTAAACGACACAAAAGTCGCTGGCTGATTACATTGTACTTTATTCATTCTAAGGTATGAAAACACCGAAGCATGACGTCTTTACTAGAGACTTTGCTGCACATCAACCTAATAGAAAATTTATATATATATATATATATATACATACACATATATGGTCTATTAAATAATTGACATATATCTTTTTTATTGATTTAATAATTTTTTAATTAAATTATAACATATTAAAGTGGGTTTGGTTTTTAACACTTCATTTTTATTGTATTATCACTAATTTTTTTTTCTATTTATTAAATGGATGTTGGATAATGTTATTTAAACTCCTAAATAAGTTTTCTTTGTCTGTTTTGGAATTAGGATAAGATAAGATATGACCGTCCAATATTTTTCTTTGATTGTTTCCAAGCAATGATCATTAATCAATGAAGCAAGATTTGGAGAAAAACGTGCTATATGGGCATGACATGTTTCTTTTCTTTGGTATCTATAAATTGATAGACAACTTTTTTTTTTTTTTTTGTCAAATGATTTTTTTTAATTTATAAATTAAGATTATTTCAAGATGATTTTTCTTAATTTATAAATTAAAAAACATCCTTCTGTTTTTTTTTTAAATTAAAATATTTTTTTCTTTTTTTCTTTTTTCTTATAAAGGAAACCAAATTATAACATTTTAATTTTCTTAAAAAAAGAAAAATCTTTTCCAATTTAAATACGTATATATTAATTTTTATCTCTTTAAGATAAAAATATGTTTAATTTTATTTTAATTATATATTTTAAAAAAATTAAATACAAATTTATTTAAATATTTTTTAATTTATCTCTTTGTCATTGTTTATTTTTCTATAACTATTGTATAATAAAAAAAACATTATAATGTAAATTTTGTATTACTTCTAATCTTTTAACATTTTTCATAATATTTTTGTTTCTTTATCTCTTTATATTTAATTTTTTTTATTAAAATTTAAAAGTCTTTTGCTTATACGTGAGATTAAAGGATTTAATGAATTAAACATTTTAGTTGGCTTTCTTTTATTATTAAAAAATAGACAATTAAAGGGGGAAAAAACTTCAATTATTTTTTTAATTCAATTTTAATTTAAGTCAATATTCTTATCTTTCAACAATGCATTTTTTAATTTTATTTGTCATAACATAAATTTTTATTATTTCTAAATTTTAATTCTAATCTTTTTTCTAACATTTTACAAGTTATAATTTTAATGTTATAAAATATAAATTTTTATTATTTTTAAATTTTAACACTTTTTTTTTTAGTATTCAATGCCAAAATTATTGCATTTATCCTTCGTTTTCATTTAAATTTTAGACAACATAAAAGTATTTATTATTAACTTCTATAAAATTATATTTTTAGAACTGAATTTTTTTATTTATATTAACTCTATTATATTATTTAACATCTATTTGAATATATAGTTAATTTTTTTGCAATAGTATAATAAATAGAGTTTGTTTTGACACCTAATACAACTCATATTAACATTTTTGATATTACTCTTTTATTTTTATTTTCTTAAAAAATCTACTTAATTTATCTATTTGAAAATTAAAAAAAAACCCCATATTATTATTTTTTATTTTATTAAAAATGAAATAAAAATTATGTTGAAATTTTATTTTTTATTTTCTTAGAAAACCCTTATAACTTAAAATTTGTTGATTTTTCTCTTTTAAATAAAATATAATTAAAAATATACTCTCAATCAATATTATAAATTCACAAATCTCGTAAGTTCAACGCTAATAAATATATACTTACACTTCCCCGATCATTTTATTACCATTTAAATATGAAAAAATAATTAACAAAAAAAATAAGAAACGGCGATTTTCATAGCAGCGCGAGTGTATCATGTGAATATTGGTCTCTTTGTTTAGAAAACCCATGAAAGGGTCCCCGTGGAAGCAAAATTGATAGAAGGGTACATAGATACAGCGTTAAAAGTTTCAAAGATTGTACACGTGTACGGGTGGGGAGCTTTTTTGGAACGTAACGCAATCTTAGTGTAAAGTTCTACGAGTCGTTGAAATACGAGACGGAAATGTGACGGCCGACGAGTTCTGTCATATATTTTTTTCATCGTATCTTTTGGGGTTTGCATTTGACAATCTTATTCACCTTCTTTTTTTTTTATTATTATTTCGATGATATATCAATACATTTGGGTGTTATTTATTAGTAAGTGAGAAAAAACTGCTAAAATATCTTTTTTTTTTATTAGACGAACATAACAAATAATCTTATATAAATGTGTAGGGACTGATAGGAAAGGACTGCTGAGAGGACAGCTTCAATGGCGAATAACCAATAGGCTCTTATCCACATAAGCTTGAGCACCTAGACATAAATTTTCCCTTATTCCTCAATGACAGATGATGTATTGTGAGGTTATTTCAATTAAAAATTTTTATTTTTGAAATTTAAATTATTCGTTAAATTTATTTTATGCATAATAAAATTATTTGAATGTATTATAAAATTAATAAAATTGTATAATAATTTATTATATATTATATTTAATTTGTTGTAGATTCAATTAAATTTATGATATATTCATATTAAACAAAAGTTATGATGAATTGAATGTACAATAAAATTAATATAATTATATAATAACATTTTATGCATTAAAATTAATTTGTTACATATTAAATTAGACTTATTGTATAATCAATATTATTCAATATACAAGAAATGTTCTTGAGCTCATAAAAAGCATATAAGTTTTTTTTTATTTTAGAAAATCAAAATTGAATTAAAAGGTTGAAATTACAATTTTACTTATATTAATTTTTATTTTATTAATAAAAATTATATAATAAAAATAATTTTTTATTACTAACAAATTAAAATTGTGAATATTTTTTAAATTTTCTTTGACTCTATATACGTAATAATAATCATTTTAAATTTATAAAAATAAAAAATAATTTTTAAATTTAATTAAGTATTTAAAATTATTTTATATATAAGTTTAGTAATTTTTATTAAAAATTTATTATATTATATGTTAGAGTGACAATAACGATTATTTTTATTTTTATAATTTTATATTTATTTTTTAAAATTTTAAAAATAAAAATTTAAAATTTTAATTATCTTTAAATAATTTCTTTTGACCCTTTCCCTCTCTCTACGCTCAGCTTGGCTCAAGTTCACGTCATTTCACATGCTTAACGAGCTTTCTCGGAATGGCTGTGTAGACTTCGAAGTCACCCCAGAAGTTGACACGTGGGTCAATATTGCTGGAAGATGGAGGTGGGAAAGTTCCAGGCTATGGAAAGTAGAAAACTTGCAAACTCTGCAGCAATTTGAAGGACCCCATGGGGTCATAGGCTAAGACTAGCACCGAAGCCCCCTATAGACCTATTCAAAGTTTAACCAAAAAAAAAAAAAAAAAATCCATATGGGCCGAACCTGCGAATTGAATTTCAATTGAATACGATGACAGGTTCACCGCTGGTCCAATCAAAGCAATGGGATTACTGGTTGGCGCTTGTGATTTCAATCCAAACAATGGTAAGGGACTCATTTACTAACAAGGCTGGGCAAGTCACCGTGCTTTTCGAATGGCGATGGACGGATGTTTCAAATAATTGAGTCTATTTTGTTCTCCAATTTTGAGGCTGTTTTCATTTCTTGGATTGAAGCACTCAAAGGTAGGAAGAAGATCCAGAAAATTATTAGATAGATCATTTTTATTCATTAGGTTGTAAGTTACCTTATAAGCATTGAAGTAATACACAACCTAATATCTAAAATAAATATAAAAATATTTCGGTAAATACAAAAATTTAATAATTTATCGAAATAATTTATAATATATATATATATATATATGTTATTGTGATCGTTATTTTATTATTATTATTATTATTTGATTATTTTTATAACATATAAAAATATTTTATATTATATTAATATTTAATATATAATATAAATTATCTTCTCTAAAGTACGTAGCACTTTGAATTTAGTATTTTGTGTCAACATATCATATTAACATATGTCAATATCGATTAGTCTAGTCTATTGTCAGGTCAACAAATCAGTTTGAGAGATTTATGCGATAGCCTGCCTTCGATGCATGCCATCGGATTCTGGATCTGTGGTCTTATTGTTGTACGTCAACCCATCTGAGAAATGTTGAAAGAAAACCACAGACCCTGTCTTGAAAAAGAGCTCGACTTCTAACATGCTATGAGTTGAAAGAGTTCACTCTCAAAAAACACCATGACAATACCATAAAGTAACATAATTTTGAAGCATCCTAGCCGAGGATTAAAACAAACAACACAGAAAGACACAAATGAGCAGCATGGATTAAATAGTTATTAGAACTGAAATTATTGCTCCATGTTCTAAGACGGAAACCGCGGTGGCATTGTCTGAAAAATTTTCACGCCCTTTTGCACTCACTCCATTCCAAACCTCTTCTTCATCTCTAGAATAAAGCCGTACACCTTCTCTCTGTCAACTAGAGACTTGGACACAGACTCTTTCTGCAAGCACCTGCTAACCCATTCCATCAGCTTCGGGCACTCCGCCTCGATGCTGAAATTGGCCGACCTCTCATAGACATAAAACCAGGTGTAGAACGGCACGAGCGTGACATCCAAGTAGCCGAAGGTCTCGCCCCCAAAGAAAGGCTTGTCTCCGAGTTCTTTTTCCAGTAACTTAAGGCACTCTATGAGTTCCTTCTTTGCTCCTTCCTGCTCTTCCCCTTTTGTTTGCCATGTCTTCCTTCCAAGCTCATGTATCTACAATATCGTTCCGCTCACCATACAAAAAGTTAAACCAATCAAGCACATCAAGCATTTCTGCAGCTAAAATCAAATTTAATCCTTCTTTTCCCTTCGTCAAAGATTGGAAATGGCAAGAATAATAAAGGTGGAAAATGGGCGAGTGGTGTCCGACTGAGGCCAAGTTGTTCTGGGTTGTCTTTAATTTCATCAAATTTTAAACTTATCAGATCTCATCTCAGCTTCGTGTTTTGGGTCATTATAGCTCGAGATGTTTCAACAATGCTTTTCAGTCAATACAGGTTGTAGATCGAGTCTAAGTTGCAAACAATTTAACGACGGTTCGGGTCGGATCAGATTTTCCTCCCTCTCCGCCGACAAGTTGCTTTAGACTAACAACTGGCCGAGGTTTTTGTCGCTCGCACGCGCGCGCGCACACACACACAAAACAACAAACAGAGCTACAAAGACAAAGTGAGAAAATGAACGACTGAAGGGATAGCATAGGCGAAAAGGACTCACTGACAAAAACTTCGGTGAAAAAGAACACAGTAAATGGAAATTTACCTTCATGTCAACAAAATCAGCCCAGAACCTGGCCTGTGCGCGCTGATACGGGTCAGAGGGCAACAGAGGAGCCTTGTCATTCCAAGTCTCGTCAACATACTGAACAGCAACAAGCGACTCGCAAACCGGTTTTCCATTATGGACGAGAACCGGGATCTTCTTGTGAACCGGGTTCATCTGCAGAAGCAAAGGGCTCTTGTTCATCAAGTCCTGTTCTCTGTACTCAAACTTTACGCCCTTCTCCTCCAGAGCTATTCTCAGCCTCATCCCAAATGGGCTTGGCCAGAAATCAAGCAGAATCACCTCGTCCGCCATGGCTTTCTTCCGCTCCAACAGTCTTTGCCGCTGATACACTCTTGCGAAGGGAAATGTTGGCTGCGGAGGATGTGGAAGCCTATTTATTTATAGCAAACGCGGTACCATCTGTCATGCGCGCCACCTCTATCTCAAATGTTTTATGAAAACAAAAAGAAAATTTGCAACAACTAAGGAAAAAAAACTGGTAAGATAATAAAAAAGGCAAAAAAATAATTTTAGATCCCATATATAAATATTTTTTTAATCATATTTATTTTATTTTTTCAAAAAATATAATATATTAGTTAAATTTAATTTATATTAAAAAAATTTATTAAATATTAATACATAACAATTATACACATAATATATGATAAATATAATTTTAAATTTTTATAATTATTAATACAAATTTTATTTTATTTTATTTAAAATTATAAAAATTAAAAAATTTTAAAATATTATAATTATATTTCTTTTCTTTTATATATTTAATTAAAAAATTATTTCTCAAATATTATTTTAATAAATTATATAACAAAACTTGGAATTTTTATTTTTATTTATTTGGATTGATATGTAAAAATTTTTAATTATTTTTACAAATAATTAATATTTTATTATTAGTATAGTCAATAATATTTAAAAAAATTATCATATAAAAAAGAAAAAACTTGTTAAATATTTAAAAAAGAAAAAAATATAATTATAATATTTAATTTTTTATTTTTTAAAAACTTAAAATTTATATTACGATAATATTTTAAATGATATAATGTGATGGTAATATAAAACTTTATTTATAACTTAAAAATAATTAATAAAAATTTTAATGTTGATTAAATTTAATTTATAAAAGTAATGTGTTAAATAAATTTTTAAAAAATAAACTAAAATATAATTATAAAAAGACATAAAAATAATATTTTGACTTAATAAAAAAATATAACAAATGATTTTGGTCGAAATAGGAAATATTTTAATTCATTTGTCAATGGCTTTATTCTCGGTTTATTCCTTGTCGGTTCCCTCATCGCAATCTTCTAGTTTGTTGTAGTTGCTTCCAGTCGAATCCGGAAGTTCAAATGAAACGGCTCTTTCCCTTTATATATTGTTTAGGGCCTCGGCCGGCCCATTGTATTGTACGACTAATTAATCTCAGTTCTAGGCTCCGATTGTCGGAGTTTCGCCGGTCATCCGCTCGTAGGCCGAAGTGAGGAGGCACAGGGTTCGATTCCCGCTTTCTTCCTCGCCCATTTGGGTGTTATGCCCTATTAGTAGGTGAGAAAAAACCACTTAAATATCTTGTTTTTTTATTAGATAAACATAACAAATAATCTTATTTAAATGCGTAGGGATTGATAGCAAAGGATTGCTAAGAGGACGGCTTCAATAACCAATAACCAATAGGCTCTTATCCACCACATGGACAGAAATTTTTCTTTATTCGTCAATTACAGTTGATGTATTGTGATGTTATTTTAATTTTAAAAATTTATTTTTTAAATTTAAAATTTTTTATGTGTAATAAAATTAATTGAATGTATTACAAAATTAATAAAATTGTACAATAATTCATCATTTATTATATTTAATTTGTTATAATTTTAATTGAATTTATTATATATTTATATTAAATAAAAATATGATAAATTGAATGTATAATAAAATTAATATACTTATATAATAACATTTTATGCATTAAAATTGATTTATTACATATTTAAATAATTAATATTATTGAATATGCAAAAAAAAAAATCATAGAGTATATTTTTTTATTCGTTTTATATAATTAAAATAAAATAAAAGGTTGAAATTATAATTTTATTGATATTTACTTTTATTTATTAATAAATAATTATATAATAAAAATAAAATTTTTATTCGATAAAAAGTTAAAATCGTTGATTTTTTAAATTTTTTTTGACTTTATAAAAAGTAATAACTATTATTTTAAATTCATAAAAAAATATATGTTTTAAAATTTAAGTGAGTGCTTAAAACTATTTGATGTGCAAATTCGGCAATTTCTTCATTTTTTAATTTTTATTAAAATATTTATTACATTATATATTATTATATATATCTAAAATTTTAAAAATAAAAATAAAAAATTTTAATTATCTTGGATAACTTTTTGACCTTATTATAGTAATTATCCTATGTGAGATCAACAAATCAGTTTGGCTCTCTTTTAACAGAATTATGCGATAGCCTGCCCTGGATGCTACCGGATTCTGGTTCTGTGGCCTTATTGTACATCAATCCATAATCCATCTGAGAAATGTTGAAAGAAAACCACATTCCATGTCTTAGAGAATAGCTCGACCTCTAACATGCTATGAGTAAAAAGATTCTAACTTACGAATAACAACAGCCAGAATACCACAACAACACTCAAAACACAATAGTTCACTCTCAAGAATATCATTACAATATCATAAAGTACCATAATTTTAGGCATTCCACCCAAAGAGATTAAAAGCAACAACACAGAAAGACACAAATGAGCAGCATGGAGTAATATTTATTAGAACTGGAATTATTGCTGCACGCTCTAAGAGGAAACCGCGGTGGCATTGCCTGATAAATTTTCACGCCCTTTGGAGCTTACTCAATTCCAAACTTCTTCTTCAACTCCAGAACAAAGCCATACACCTTCTCTCTGTCAACTAGAGACTTGGACACAGACTCTTTCTGCAGGCACCTGTTAGCCCATTCCATCAGCTTCGGGCACTCCGCCTCCACGCTGAAATTGCCCGACCTCTCATAGACATCAAACCAGGAGTAGAACGGCACGAGTGTGACATCCACGTAGCCGAAGGTCTCGCCCCCAAAGTAAGGCTTGTCTCCGAGTTCTTTTTCCAGTAACTTAAAGCACTCTATGAGTTCCTTCTTTGCTCCTTCCTGCTCTTCCCCTTTTGTTTGCCATGTCTTCCTTCCAAGGTCATATATCTACAATATCGTTTCCGCCACCATATAAAAAGTTAAATCAATCAAGCACATCACGCATTCCCGCAACATAAAATCAAATTTAACCCCTTCGTTTCCCTTTGTCAAAGATTGGAAAATGAAAGAATAATAAGGGTGGAAAATGGGCGAGTGTTTTAATTTCATCAGATCTCATCTCAGCTCTGTGTTTTGGGTCATTATAGCTCGAGATGTTTCAACAATGTTTTTCAGTCAATACAGGTTAGATCGAGTCTAAGTTGCAAACAATTTAACGACGGTTCGGGTCGGATCAGATTTTCCTCCCTCTCCGCCGACAAGTTGCTTTAGACTAGCAACTGGCCGAGGTTTTTGTCGCGCGCGCGCACACGCACACACACAAAACAACAAACGAAGCTACAAAGACAAAGTGAGAAAATGAACAACTGAAGGGAGAACATCTAACCTTCTTGTCGACAAAATCAGCCCAGAACCTGGCCTGTGCGCGCTGGTAAGGATCAGAGGGCAACAGTGGAGCCTTGTCCTTCCAAGTCTCATCAACATACTGAACAGCTATAAGCGACTCACAAACCGGTTTCCCGTTATGGACGAGAACCGGGATCTTCTTGTGAACCGGGTTCATCTGCAGAAGCAAAGGGCTCTTGTTCATCAAGTCCTGTTCTCTGTACTCAAACTTTACGCCCTTCTCCTCCAGAGTTATTCTCACCCTCATCCCGAATGGGCTTGCCCAGAAATCCAGCAGAATCACCTCGTCCGCCATGGCCTTCTTCCGCTCCCACAATTTTTGCCGATGATACCCTACTGCGAAGGGAAACGTTGACGTTAGAGGATATGGAAACCCATTTATTTATCGCAGACGCGGTGCCATCTGTCGGGCGTTCCTCCTTCAACTCAAATTTTTTATTAATAAAAGAAATATGCAACCAACAAGGAAAAAAACAAAACAAAAAAAGTTAAGATAATAAAAAGGACCAACAAAAATTTAATTTTACATATTATATTTAAATATTTTTTAATTATATATATATTTTATTTTTTTAATTTATTAATTAAATTGAACTCATATTAAAAATTTTTTTATTGAATGACAATTATACACGCTAACAAATAAAATTTCATATTACTATTATAAAAAATTATTAATGTAATATTAATTTTAATTTTTTTAAAAAATTAAATATATATATATATATATTAAAATACTATAATTATATATTTTTTAAATATTTAATAAATTCGTTTTTAAATATTATTTTATTTTGATAAATTAAATAATACTTTGGGACAAAATTTCAAAAATTTATTTTTTTATTTATTTGTATTAATATAAAAACATTTTTAATAATTTTTATAAGTTGTTAGTTTTTTGTTATTAGTATAATTAATAACATCTTAAAAAATTATCATATAAAAATATTAAATATTTTTTTAAAATATAATTATAATAATATTATTTTTTATTTTAAAAAATTTAAAATTTATATAACATTAATATTTTTAATAATATAATATAATATAAAATTTTATTCATTACTTAGAATTAATTTAAAAAAAAAAAAACAAGCATTTCTACCTACTGAATTAAAAACGTAACAAATGATTCTGTCATACCGGAGAAGGTTCCAAATAGGAAATATTTTAATTCATTGGTCTACGGCTTTATTCTCGGTTTATTCTTTTTTTGGTTCCCCGATCGCAATCTTCTGGTTTCTTCTAGCTTCTTCCAGTCGAATCCCGAAGTTCAAAGTAAATGGCTCTTTCCCTTTATTCATTTTTAAGGCCTCTGCCGGCCCATTGTATTGCAGGATTAATTAATCTATGCTCTAAGACTCGATTGCTCGAGTTCAGCTGGTCATCCGCTCTTTAGGCCAACTGATGAGGAGGCAGGGTTCGAATCCCGCTTTCCTTAAAAGACCCCCCCAAAAAAAAAACCGAAACACAATTGCTTGAGTGAGTTCATCCGACTTCAAATTTTCGACAATTTAAATAAACATTGGGAGCCAAGAGTCATCGTGACAGCTAAATCCGCATCCTATAATGAATAACAATCATTCCTGAGCAATCAGAGCATTCCAGAGCACAACCCATAATGAATCTCCCATCGTATCTACATGGCTTTTCCTGTTACGAGCCGAACGTAAGCCTGAATCGCTCTTTCATGTAGTCCCCGCTGCGGATGGGAGGAAACCTGCCCGGCATAGGCCATAAAAAGCAAACATGAGCACTGTGCAAATTTGGAATCCAATCAAATCCTTGAGATTTAAAAGCACCGAGTTATGGAGGGCGGGCAGGCAGATGCAAGCAACTTGTAAGACAAAAACGACATTTGGGTGAAGTAATTTAAACAGGCCTTGGGGGACATGATTCACTGCAACAGCTTTCCAAACATTGCACCATGCAGTCCGGATTAGGATCTAGGAAGAATGCCATCTGCAATATTACGAGTGACAAACCTATCAATGATACAGTATTAAGTCCACTGAGGTAAAGAGAGTGAATTTAGAAGCTAAAAGCACCTAATAATAGGCCTTCATCCTCACAATATAATAGATATGAATAACAGATCCTCTAATGTGATAATGTCCTAACATAAATATTCTACCCAGGGCACATTCACTAAAGACCAACACTACTGCACAGTACTTTTCTGCTCATAAGCTGTAATACCCAAGTGGGGTCCTTGAGTCGCGAATACATGGATCAAACAAAATAGTTTTAAGAGTTAAGTAGCTGAGACCAAATTGTTTGAAGCCAAACGGAGCAAAGAAGATCAAATAGTTCACAGATTCACAGATAAGTAGCTAGAGTATTACAGAAAAACGTTCTTGTCCTGCTGGCATTACTCGGTGCAGTGTGGACCTGCAAATGAATGAAACAACTCAAAAAGGTAAAAATAAAAAGGAAAAACACCCAAACCAAATTCTGGCATTTGCCTATATGTGGATATATAAGATTTTTTTTTTTTTAGGGGAGGGGGGGCAGGGTGTGTGGGAGGGGTGCGGGGAAGTATGGGTCATCCTCCCAGTCAGTAGTCGAGTAAAGTTACCTGAACAAACCATTAGTCCACCTCTCCATCATGTCTCCAATGTTAACTATGAAGGCCCTGGAGAGAGACATAAGGGAATGATAAAGCAACATCATCATTCTCATGAACTAATTTAGATTGGATTTGGCCATTAGGAATACTAAAGTAAAAACTTATACGTCTAACAATTGTAGATCAAAAGAACAATTCATAACATGCAGTACGTCGGAATGTGTCACCCACAATATAATTCATTATAGCAAATCCCACATGATAGAATTTTCAATTGTGTTGGACAAACCATTATTACTGAATGACCGCCATCGAATTAAACTCATCTTTTCCTGTATGACTGTAAAGAAGAATTCAAGTGCACATTATAATGTTATTCAGATTAGTTTTAAACTTTCAAGACACTGAAATGGAAGTCCTTCTCCTTATGCCAGTCTTCTTCCATATTTATGTTCAAGATTGCAACAAATGACTCACCCTTTCATGTGCAACACACCTTCCCAGGACTGTGGTTGCTTGAACTTTTCTCTGCAGACCTGTTTACAGTTGGGGCCGGAATAACATGGTGAAGGATTAAACACTGTAAGCTAAAAAGCATGGGACTAGCATTCATACATCATGATGATCACTGAAACTTCACTGATGGGGAATAAAAAAAATTAAAATAATGCTGAAATATCCTAGGAGGAGAGGGATACTTTTCACTAAAAGAATACCTGAAGTCCTGGAACACCATCAGTTACCAAAAGAGTAAGTGTTCCATAATCTGAATGTGCAAAGGCGCCATATACTTCATCATCAGAACACCGGAAGTCGCCTGAGATAGAAATGGGGGGACTATTGTAAACAACATATGTGAGTATTTCCTCAATGACTAAATGTCCCTGGCTCTGTAATCTTTAAAGAAACCGGATATATCTGTTTGTATGTGTGTGCATCTGTTTGTAAACAATCTATATATATATATATAAAACATCCCTCACTCTTTTTTTTTTTTTGAGAGACCTGACTCTCTAATATTTGAAGAAACTAGATATACGTGTGAGCATGTGTGTGGGATTTGCTAAGGTTGTTACATTAGAATTGTGCTTACTAGGTGGAAAAAAATTACCCAAACCATTCTATTAAAAATAAATCAAGGGACAAAAACATAATTTTTGTATTTCTTTATTTCTTTGCTGACGTTGACTGCCATGGCTGCCAGTGAATAAAGAGATTGTTTGTGGAAGGAAGCACAAGTAGACAACTTGGAAACCAGTTTGACTGTAGGCATGCCAGATTCAATTCCCCAACATTCATTTGTCAGTTTTATCAACAAATTCACTGGGAAGCCCAGGGAAAGTTTTGGATGTCCTCTTTTTGACCAATGGCTTGTCCACCCTCCAGTCATGTGGCTCCCCAATCCCCCATGGCTTGTCCATCCTCCATCTAATTCTTCAAGTAGCAGGCAAGTCACCACAGATTGCCGGCTCATTGCTGCTAATTGCCAGTTTCAGAAAAGAAGTTTTTATAATATTATAGATCATCTTTAATGGCTTTTTCTACCACTATTGACTTTAAGAAAAGTTATTTGACTAAGGCCATTTTTGTCCAATCAAAACTGACTACAATGCCAACCCTATATATATAGGATGAATTCAGTGAATCATTTTGGTCATCACACCAAAAAAGGTCTGGTTCAGATCAGGATCCTCAAATTTTAATTGGAAAGATTGGAAATATTGTGAATCTTGGAATCCAAACAAATTGCTTGAATTCCAGTACCTTAGCAGGATTAAACAGAGAATCAATTGCTTAGATTGTAAGTTGTCATTGTAATGAAAACATACGGAGATAACCCATTTAAGAAAAAGAAGAGGCGACAGCAGGGTTGGGAATATTTTTCTTTTTTTCTCAATCATGTCATGCATCTACTTTTCCCATACAAACACAGAGACCACACCACATTATATTGTTGCAGAACAACTGTTGCTTAATCTGTAAAGGCAAATGAAGTCATCATACCTGGATAATGTAAGAGGCGAAGAAAGCCTTCTGGTTTATCCAAGGCTCCTACTTTGCTAAAGTAATCTTCTTCCACTTCCAAGGCCAAAGCAATTAAAGATATCAATCTTTTCCCAGCAGATCTGAGCCAGTAAATACCCACATGTAAGAAGCTCGAATGTAAAGGCACTCTATATATAACTGAAATTGTCAAGGGACAAATGAATGTTGATCAAGATTTCCAATAAAATATATTTCATTCAGGCTAATTGTGCATGGAGAAGCAGAGAGCCACTTTGGACAGGTTTCCTCCAGAAAATGTGGAAAAAGCATAAGTTTCTAAATTGAACTTCAAAAGCCAAGATCGCATTTCACTGATAAAGAGATAATGCCATCAGTAGTATTGGCATCTTCCTTCGTAATAATAGTTTCAAATTATGGTGAATTAATTAGAGAAGAAAGAGAGAACAAAGAACACCAAAATTGATGTGGTCTTTTGGCAACGTGCCTATGTCCGTAAGTCAACTAACTGCATATTCTTTCACCACGATAAAAGCTGGGAGAATTACAAGCTGTATATTTTAGTGTTCTTGACATTATATACCTAGGATACAGTAAACCCTGAAAGCCTCAATATATCCCTCATAATAAAATTTACATTCGTGACCGTACCACACCACAACCTCCTCCTTTTCAACAGCTTCAGTGTACAGCACCCTGTTTAAATATGAGCTGTCTTTCATAACTAAATGTGTTAAAAAACACTGCTTAAGTGAATAAATATATGCTTTCACAATGACATTAATTCGCCTTACAAAACCAAGAGCTAGTATGAAATTTCTCTGAACCTACTATCAACATCATAAGCAATAGCTTTTGGAGTCAACTCTACATGTAGAACTAGAATCAACATTGAAGTTAACAGCATGAGGGACTGGAACTTACAATACCCTGTTATAATAAGTTTCCATTGTGTCTCTCCATGATGGAAGAAATTCTGAAATCTCTTAGTCAAAAGAAAAGTAAAGCGCAATGAATTCTGCATCTCATCGTACACATAACATGTTGAAATTGAAGTGTACAAAGAAACAGTACCTTGTGCGGGCCACTGGTTCAAGTTACTTTTACTTGAATCCAACGGACCAATATAGAAGCTTTCCTTTAAATCACCTGATTCCAAATTTAACGAAAACAATAGTGTAGGAATTGGAATATAAACCAGAGCCACAAAGTAATTCTCCAACAAAATGACAAAGTCAACCCCTTTTCTATCATCTAGTGATACATTACATAATGACAGCTAAAACAAGAAGTCCTTTTTGCATTTTTCAAAACTGTAGTATCAAAATTCAGCATCCCAAATCCCATTCAATAAAACCCAAAAGAGAAAATTAAAGAAAGATGAACAATTAGAAAGTGGGAAAACCAAATATAAGCAAACAAACCTTTAGAAGTTGAAGAAGGATCAAGCTTCTCGGCATACAACGGAGTGTAACCCCTGTGCTCCTTGCGACTCAATTTCAATTTCTCGTCCAGAGGGAGGGAGAAAAATTTCCTGCTCGCCTCAAAAACTCTCCCATACAACTCTTCATCAACCCCATGATTCACGAGGTAAAAGAATCCGTATTCCACACAAGCCTTAAAAATGAAAAATCCAATCATCAAAAAAAAAAGTACATACCCACTTTTTGTTTAATGTTCAACTTCATCTTTAAGCTCAACAAATCCGAAAAAACACAAAAAAAAAAGTCGGCCTAAAAAGGCTTAAACCTCCCTCAACCCCTTTAATCAGCATAATCAGAGATCAGGGGTTCAGAATTAGAACCTGACGGATTAATTTGGCCGTGGAGAGGCGTTCAGGTGACGACAGGTCCACGATTGGAAGCCTTGCAGCTTTTGCCATTCTGCGGCTTGACCTTTTTATTTTTTGTAATTTTTTTTTTCAAATTTCAGTTAACTTGAACTGTTTCTTGGCTGCGGACCTTCGGACACAACAGAGTTAATGCACAAAGCGTCGGGATACGATATTTTTTCTTAATCCTTTGTTTCTAATCCTGTTTATATATATATATATATATATATATATATATATATATATATATATATCTTATTTATTTTTATAATATAAAATCTTTTAATTACATAATTTATATTTTTACATTTAAAATCTTAACATGTAAAAGGTTAGTGGGTGATTACAGACGAACTCATGTTAGCTAGTACAAGTCGGCGAGCTGTACGTTCAAGAAACACCGCTTGTAACAATTTTTTGCAAGGCTCACGTGTCTAAATTAGGCTCCTGTGTCCAAACGCAGGAACAATGAGGTTGCTTTGCTTCCAATTGTAACCTACACCGAGAGAAGCTGTCGCATAGCATTGTAAAACGGATGTTCTCTGGCATTATCATAGCATTCGGACCTGAAAAGTTTTCAAAATAGCATCCTCTCACTTCATAAAATGTGACCAATTTTTTAGTTCTTTCAGGTTAAAACCATTAAGCGTGGACAGAGTGAAATAGAGTTGGAACAATGCCACAAAACAAAAGCAAAGAGCAGATATTGGCAAAACCTGAATTCAGGCTATTCTTAAAAATGACGAGAATGTTAACATTGTTCATCATCTCTGGGGATGACCAGAGGCCTTGAGATCCAAACATAAAAGTTCAGAAGATCAATCGGGTTTCAAAATTGACTACAAGGGTTGTGTGAAAAGGAAATATATTGTTTCTGTGAAGAGGGTCTCCTTAACTATTGTTTAAATCCTGTAATTCTAATTGGAAAATATTGCAGTGTTTATTGTTAAATTCACATTAATCGGTGGGAAATGGGTATGCTCGAGAATCTTTAAGATTTGACAAATATCAACTGATTGTGATAGTGAATTGACTTTTGAAGATGGGTACAATCAGTTAATAGACGATTCTGCCTATAATTAAGGGTGTTAGTGTAGTATGCGAGATACCCACAATTAATAGGAAATAAAGCGATTACATTGATGAATTGGGTTTCCAGTAAACTTCAAGTATCCTTGAAAGAAAAACAAAATATTATTTCTCCTTAAAATGTCTACGTTTAAAATGACAACATTTTGAGTTAACAAAAAGAGGCAGATTGGAATTCATTGTAACGAGTGAATAATCAAGCATAATGCTCTCTCTCTCTCTCTCTCTCTCTCTCTCTCTCTCTCTCTCTCTCTCTGTTTTTTTTGGAAAAAAAAAATGAAGAAAGCCACGCATAAGATTCTGAAGTGTACCAAAGAATCAATGACACTTCCGTTCTTTCAGGTACCAAACACCATATTCTTTGATTTGATTTCCTCAGTAATAGTCATTGTTTCGTACCTGAATAAAAGGGTTCTTCTTTGCCCGTGTTGAC
Organism: Bruguiera gymnorhiza; assembly: GCA_020883675.1. Lineage (NCBI taxonomy): Eukaryota > Viridiplantae > Streptophyta > Magnoliopsida > Malpighiales > Rhizophoraceae > Bruguiera > Bruguiera gymnorhiza. The sequence continues at coordinate 785,068 of JAIRCJ010000197.1, read as the reverse complement.
TTGTCCTACGTAGTTGAGTAATGCCTCAAAATTGTAAATATGATAGGGTTAAATTCTTATTAAGAGCCTTGTACAATTGCCTTTAATTGTCTCGAAACCCACTTACAAATCTATGTACGCACATTTGTATCCATATATAGATTAAACCTGCAAAAACGTCGGATTGATAAAAATTCGCTGGAGTTCGTTTAGACTTATACGAATGTCTAGTTTAAAAGTCGTTTACTTCTTTTTATAGGGATCATTAAAAAGAATTGGTTTAGTGCATCATCAGAGTAGGTTTGATAGACTCGTTCAAACCATGCGAGTGCGAGTGCTCGGAGGAACTCGACCTTTCTAATGTTAGATACAGCCCAAGAGTTTGAAAGAGCTTTCACTCATTATGAGCAGCTCGATCTTAGCTTCAGTGTCGGGCTCATTGAAGGGGATCGAGATGGTTTCCCTAGAAGTGGTGATTTCGGCAATGCTTTTAGGAGTTCTTTGACTCCCCAAATATAGAAGCACTCATCTGTGCTCAGGATTGGCTTTGATCGGCTTCGAAAATGCGCGTAGAAAAGGATCTAGAAGACCTTATAACACTCGATGACGATAATACTTTAATCCCGTTTTCAAGACTTGCGCCCTCCATTGTTGTTTTGTAATTTAGTATCCTTATTTCTCAATACATTGCGTTTATGCAGTTTGAGAGCAGTAATCCTTTGGAAAGGTTCAAATGTGTTAAATTAGTAAAATTAATGCTATATTTCCGTTATACTTAAAATTATAATATAAAAATACAAGTAATATGAATACATAATGGTCTCAAAATTCGGCCCAAGAAGAAGCCGAGTGACTAAATACACACATCTTAAATAATAATGATTTATGCCGTAAAGGTGTCCAGAGAGCTTGAAGAAATCAGAGGAAAAATGCCATCTAATAACGGCACAAAGAAAAGCAGTTCCTAGTCTTTCCTAGTGAAATAAAGAAATTCAGCGTTGGCAAGGAACAATTAGTCTTGCTTCACATAATATGCCACCTAAATTACATTTTATAACAAGCCCCAGTGGTAAACAAATCGAACCAATTTGGATGTTTTAACTCGGCATAGCACATCTATAATTGGACTCCAACCAAAGACCTGAACCATACACTGGAAATGAAGAAGAGGAACGTTGTCCCCGCATTGTAGTGCATTGAATTACAAACTTAAAACCGGAAAATGGACTTTATTCATCACTGAAAATCATAAGACAGGACGTTAGAAATCAAGAAAAGGAAGATAAAGAGGAATCAATCAATTAATATCATTAATACAGTTATCAGTAGCAAACTGGATTCCACCGATGTTTACATGATACGTATGTTCGGCTGATGGGATGCCCCAAGGACTGTCTTACCCTCACCGGCTGCTAGCACAATGCAGAAATATCCATTGTCAAAGAGGTGAGCGTATTTGGCCTCAATAGTATAGTCAGCACCCTCAAAATGATATGTCATCGAAGCAAATTCGTTAAAAACTAGGAGAATTTTTGTAGCATAGTTGAAATCCGACGGGTACTCTTCCTTCTCTTTGAAGCATTTTAGTATCACAGTATCTCTGAAATGCTCCCATTATGGCCCTGAATTCGTTCCGGCCGACTGTGTTTTCGTCGGTTCCGAGAGATGATGGCTCCAGAATCTATAATGCAACCACCTTCACCATACTCTCTAATTTTGAATGTGTCAGGAGTGAATCCTACTCGAATTGAAGCTACGCTGATATCCAACAGGTTCAAATAATAAAAATAGTTTTCAGGAGGGGGTACGAATTTTGTTGTCTGGGCGTTTTCTGGAGGGTGTGGGATGTCATCACCGAATCCAAGGACACCAGGTGCTTGCAATCCTTCAGTGAATGGAACCAAACGGTAGGAGAATCGCTTATTAAGTGAGACAATTGTGAAATGAGTGAATCTGGCGATATGCTTCGTCCTGAGATGCCCGAAATCACCGCATTTTTGGTAAATTGGATGTTTTGGCTATCATTTGAGCAACCAAAGACTATTCCATCAATAAATGTTAACTCAGTTTTGCTCACAGAAAGCCTGAATGTTTCCAACGATGCGACACCCTTGTTGATCCTCCTCCTCCTCCGTAGCCAATGCCATAGATGCATTCATCTTTTGACACATTTGTAGAGGGGGCGATCACCCGAACAAAACGGGTGATCACAGGTGAGCTTGCATTGCTTCCATTTGTAACCTGCACCAATTAGATGCTCGAACAGATCCCTTCCCTAACATAACAATTTATGTGAATTTAACCATAAACACTGCACTCTTTTCAAATTAGAATTACAATACTTACATAAACATCAGGAGGACCCTCTCAACGGAAACAATATGTTTCCTCTTTTACCAAACTCGTGTAGCCAATTTTGAAACCTAATTGATCATCTTAATTTTCGTGTTTGGATCTCAAGACCTCTGGCCATCCTTAGAGATGATGAACAATGATATTGTGATTTCAATTTAGTTGCATAACCTATTACAGTAACATTGTTCATCATTTTGAAGAATGGCCAAAATGCAAGCTTTGCTATCATTTGATCTTTGTTTTTACTCTGTAATACCACATCATTTCTATTTCAATTACATTGTCCCCACTAACTGGTTTTAGCCTGAAAATTGTTTGCAGGGACTTCCCTAACTCTCCATTGTCGATCAGTCCATTGTATCACGAGAACCTGACTCGGCTTGAAAGAATTGAAAGGTTGATTTCGTTCTTTGAAAACATAAGCTATTATCCGGAAAATTTTTCAGGCCCACATGCTTCTATGCTAGAGCTGGAGAACATCAAATTTACAACGTGACGTGACGACTTCTTCCACATGGTGCATGCTACATTTGGAAGCAGAGCCACGCCATTGTTCCTGCCTAATTTGCTCTCAACGTGAGCCTCGCAAAACTTGTTACAAGCAGCGTTTAATGTCACACTCTCACACGAGCGAGGAGCCAACAACTACTGTAGAAGTAAACGTGCACATCTCACACTTTGCCTGCCCATAACCGGACAATTTTCAAGGCACTCCTCTAACCCACTCTCCATGAACCGACCCTCCTCACCAGCCATGAATTGCACCAAGTACATTGAGGAAGTAAAACACCGCTGTCACACTTTTTGAAGTCCATGACCAAAAGTTTTAACTCTAACGGGTTCACGAAGCTTGGCAGCCCACCTTTGTATTTTGAAGTCCTTAACAATTTTTTAATTTGACCCATTATTCATGTGAGTCGAATTATTATAAGGGAAAAAATTTTTAAAAATTGAGTATAATTTAGTTAAAATAGAATTAATAAGTTAAATTCATTTTATATAAAATTATGTGTGTGATATTATACTCACAAAAAGAAAAGTAAATATAATAAATATTGACATTATAATATTATGATTGAGAAATTAGATGGATATTTGTAGTATATATTAAAAAATTAAAATTGTAACCAATTAAAGCCATGTGTGTGCGCGCTTGATACACCCCACTTTATATTTTGAAGTCCAAAACTGAAATTGTAGTAGAATTAATCCAACTCATTTAACATATAAAAAAATTTTAAATTTTAGTGACTTTTTTTTTTTTAATCTTCTCCTCTTCAAGTTATAGTTTCACCACTTATTAGAAGTTGAGTAGTCCTCTGATCCAATATTTCAACAGTTAAATTATCATGTTACATATATATATATATATATATATATATATATATATATATTTAATTTTTTTATTTTTATTTTTATGGGCATCAGACTTAGGAGTTAAAGGATTATTCTGTCTATCAATGAGTTTTGGATTGAATAATATTGAAATCATCTCAAGTCATCTTAAATTAAAATATAGTGCTAAGTTATATTTTATTTAAATATGTCTCTAATTTTAAATTTTTGCGTTTCAAAAAACAGAAACATGGTAAAAATTAATAGGTAAGAATAAGAAGGCTTAACGAAAGAATTTTCTATACAATTATTGCTATGTAATTTTGATAAAACATGGGATGGATTAATGCTCACTCGTCTTGAAACCAACAAATGAATGAGGTTTTTGTAGGTAGCACGTAACATATATATATATATATATATATATATATATATATATTTTTTTTTTTTTTTGTGTTCTCATGCAGTGTATCATTTCACGAGCACGGCTTATGATTGTACAGACGCCTTTTATATTCGTAGTGGTGTCGTAGTATTCCTGCACACCACATTTGCCTACGAGGATTTTGCTTCACTGTCCCAACATCACGTGTGCAGATACGCTTCTTTTCGGAAACAGAGAAGTTAAAAAATATATAATTAAATAGATACAAATAAATATAAATTTATAATTAGGTAATTATAATTAAGATTTTTATATCATAATTAATAATTATGATTTAATGATATAAATTTTTGTTTATTTATATTTAATTATTTATGTCTTTATAATTTTTTTTTCCAAAAAAAAAGACCATTCTTATTTTTTATATAAAAAATAAAATAAATGGAATAAAAAAATAAACAAGAAAATATTTTTTTAAATAAAGCTTAAAAATTTAAAAATTTCAGTTTTACATCAAAACTAATTAAAATCTCCAATTTGTTTTCATTTATATTTATTCATGTTTTTTTTTTTAAAAAATAGATTTTGAGTGTCACAAATTTAGGTTATTTAGATTCTAATTTGTTTTGATGCAATTACTTGAATCAAGTTGATTTCTAATTGATTGAATAAATGAAATTTAAAATTATTTTAAATTTAAATTATCAAAATTTTGAGTAATTTTAACTCCATATATTTTAAATTATAATTTTTAATCAATTTAAATTACATCAAATCAAATGAAATTTTCAACTAATTGGATTGTTGGGCTGGCTCAAGTTTGCACACCACAATTTATTTTTTTTTTAGCATTTTATATAAAATAAAAATAATACTTTAAATTGTTATCAAAATTATACTTATTTAAAACATATATTATAAATTTAATCTTATTATATATTTAAATTAATTATTTTATATTAAATAATTTTTTAATATTAGATAGACTTATGGGCACCCATTCTTCGCTTTCTTTTTCTTCCGGTCTACCGCTTCGCGAGTCAGCCTTTCTTCTACTCTGCCTCCTCCTCCTCCTCCTCCTCCTCCACCGAACTTGAGCCTTCTTTCTCTGTTCCAGAAAAAGAAAAAAAAGAACAGAACTTTTACTCATCTGCTCCCCACACAAGACTCGCACAAACAAACACATGTGCACGTATACGTAAAAGGCTGTGTCCGTACGTGGGTCTGTGTGATTATTGTCGAAATCGACATGGCAACGGCACCGGTGAAGCCGCAGCCGCAGCCACTTCACAACTTCCCACTTTCCCTCAAATGGGGCCAAACCACCGCTCTCGCCGCCGCAGCCGCGTCCACCAACCCAAACAGAAGCGGCGGCAGCCGCTCCCCTGTCCCTGACCCCGAGACCGAATCCGAGACCGAACCATTGACCCGACCAACGGTTCCCGCTCCACCTCGGGTTGGATCACGGTCTGCCCGGGTCCATCGCATGTCGTTTACTTCCTGTTCCACGATTCTTCCTAAAGTGGGGCAAGCGTCGCCGGAGAAGCAGGCGTCGGTGGATGTGGTGGAAAGCAACGGGAAGTCGTGGCAGGGACAAGCGGCGGTTTTGGACGGAAACAACGACGGAGCTCAATCTGAGGGCGAGGAAGACAAGCGTAGGAAAGAAGAGGAAGAAAGGAATTCTCGGCCGTGGAAACTGAGGCCGAGGAAGGGAATTATAAAGGAAGCGGCGGCGGAAGGGAATGAGCATACAGAGAGGGAGAACAATGGGTGTCAGGTTCAACCGAAATCAACAAGGCTGAGAGGATTGGCGGAGAACAACGGCGGCTGCAGTGTAGGCGGAGGAGAAGCCGCCGAGAAGAAGGAGAAGAGGAAGTTTTGGATAGCACTGTCAAGGGACGAAATTGAGGAGGATATTTTTGTCATGACCGGGTCAAGACCCGCCCGGCGGCCCAAGAAACGACCCAAGAACGTACAGAAAGTCCTTGATGTAAGAAGATCCTATCTTTTTAGTTTCTGGGGTTTCATTTTTTAGCTATGATTTTTGTGATGTGTTTTTTTTTTTTCTTTTGTAGAATGTTTTTCCTGGGTTGTGGTTGGTGGGTACTACAGCTGATTATTATAGACTTGCCGATAATCCAGGGAAGGTACGGCGGGCCTTCTTCTTCTATGTACATGTGCTATTGCCTGATGTGTATACATTTATGTATTAGCAGCGGAATTTTATGTTTTTTATTTTCCTTATCTTGGATATGTTCTTTTGATATTTTCATGGTTGGTGACTGAGATGATGTTCTTGTTCATTGCAGAAATGAATGCTCTTAGAGCAGCCTGCTTACGTAGTTCCTTATACAAAGGTCTCTGTCTTACTCTCTCGCTTTGTGGGCGTTTGTTGTGTGTTGACGTTGTTGTGGAATTCTTAAAAGGTTGTAATGATTTTTAGTGCAGAAGAGGATATGGGTCATTAGATATTTGTGGTCTTTCTGCAAAGCTTATAGGGCTTGGAGATTACCTTGCAATAGTGAGGCCTCGGTTGAGGTCATCTGTAGGATTTGTAAAAATGGGATGGAAGTTGTCCAAAAAGAAGGAAAGGTGAAAATTTGCTTTTTGGTTTCTTCAAGGTCTCATTTTTCGTTGCTTTCTGGTTGTTGCAAGGGTATAGTGAAGTCATTTTTAATTCTTCTGATAGTTTTAACTGTAAAACAGTGACAGAATAGTGGTTGAATATTTTTTCTTTCTTTGTTTTTTCATTTTCACTGCAAATTCATATGTTTATATGCTTTTACAAGATGTGATGTAATTGTTTGAGAAGGATCTGATTTCTTATTTAATCTTGCACTATAACTGATTTCATACTAGGCACTGCTTGCTTCCTTCATCTGGAAGATCTATTCTCAGACCAGGGGTGTGTGCCAAAGTAGCTTATGGAATCTGAAGAAACATGAATTCTTTGAATTTAAACAAGCAAGTGCTAGATGCTGCTAGGGAAATTTCTTTGAAATTCTAAACAAGGTCTATGTCCTTTGTTTAACATTAACTCCACATTAAACAACTTTGTCTCTGTGGGATTGTAGTTTTCTCATATCCAGTTTTATAGTATCATTAATCAATTTTATTTTAAATCAACTGTGTTGCTTGGATGGATAAGAATTATGAGGCATACAAACTAATGCATCAAGGCCATTTAAAGATAGTAATGCTTTGTGGTCATATACATATAATAGGACTAATCTCCATTTTTGCTATTATTTATGAGACCCTTGATCTTGAAGAATTCACGTCTATTAGATGAGATAGTCTCCCAGTTGTTGTCCTGTCCAACATTTGGGGATGTATCTGAATTGGACTCATTTATGTAAATGAGTTCATATGAGATAGTTTTTTGCCATGATTAGTGAATATTTCATTGACATGACATAAGGCAAAATGGAGACAGATATAAATGGTAGACAAACTACTTAGTAATTAAACTATTCATTTTCCTGCATCCATTTGTAGTGATTTGGTCAAGCTCAATGCCCGCCTTCTCGGCCCAATCACTTGACGAGGTGGTTGAGAGTCTTCAGGACTCACCTAGGGCTTTTGTTGTATTACCATTCTGATCTCTTTCCGTAAACTATATATTTCTGAAAATTGAATAATCCTGTTTCTTTTTATGGCTATCTACTGAACGTTGGAATAGTGGATGGCACTTTGCTATGGATAAAATTGGATCTGCGTGATTGCAACATGGAGCATCTTCCTAGTGTATACCATTTAGAATTTATGAATGGTGTTGTGGATGGTTCTTGCGGTATTAGAAACAACAATGGGTTGTACTACTCTTTTGCATGCTTGCTTCCTATCTGTACTGGATTAAATGTTAGTTTTCTGCAGAGTAAGGGCGACTTTTGATTGCCACAATAACTCCATCCAAAGCCACTTTGTGATATGTTGGTACTCTCCATTCAATGCTACTTTTAGTTTGTGTCCACGAAATGTTTGGTTTAGTATTTCCACGGAAACTGTCCTTCCTTGTTGCTACAATGGGAGGATCTCCTAACTTCTGGGACACCAGCAATGCTCCCGCATTTTAGGCTTTGTGCAAGAAGCAAGCCTTGGTGCTCCTTTTTGTTAGGTGTCCATGTCTCACCACATCTTTCATTTGCATTCAGCAATACTGCATTAAGCCTTTTGGTTAAGGTTCCCACCGACGAATCTTTCAATCCTTTTTCTGCTGATCGTCGGAGTTGTTTCTGGAAATCCATTTTTGTGGACTGCATCAGATTGGTTAAAAGCAAGGCCACTTTTGCTGCAAGCTTGAATGGGAAGCATAGAAAATTTGCATTTTACTGTCAAAATGTTGACTTCTGGTCAAGCAAAGGTACTACCTTTAAATGTCTATGAGTGCTGGAAATCGGAATGGTGCATGTTACGTTTATTTTATGATATTCGTTGCTCGCTCTTGTCCAATATCATGCATCAAGGGTCTCGCTTTGATGCAAACATGGGCCTGTATGAAGCTATTCTGGTACGGGTTTTGCTGGTGCTCTGCATTGGCTGGCCTTTTTTTTGTTTTGTTTTGTTTTGTTTTTTTTTTTTTCCCTATTTAGCTTTGACACAGTCATTCGTGTACGGGAAATTATCAAAAGAAAGGGGAAAAAAAAAGAAAAAAGGAAGACAAGCAAAGGTTTTCTGTGTTTTTTAAAAGGGCTATTATTGTATTATATCAAGAGCACCAAAGCAAGCAAGAAAACCCTACATAATGTCCATTTCTCTTGTCCCGAAGAATAACATAATCCTTCTAGAATAATATAAGGATATTAGCGTAAAAGAGAGAAAATACTAGAATTATAATTGATAAAAAAATATAATCTTATTGATCTACATTATACATTTAATAGTTTTATATCTACTAAGGAGATTTTGTCGTGAAAATTGACATTACTCTTTAATATAATGTGAAGGGGTGTGCATTTTTACTTCGATGACCAAACATGGTTTGGTAAATTTCACTCTCAGCGCTAAGCAGTCACTATTAGAGCATATTCAACAAACTATATGTACAATGGCCTCGGTTGTACCATCTAAAAATAAATAAAACTGTATGTATTGAATTGCGTCTAAAAATCGAGGGTCTGTTGCCGCCACACGTTGATGGATATATGCTTTACTGATCATAGAAATATTCCTTATTATTACAACCCCTCTTCGAGTTTATTTCATATTCCTGTATACTGATCTTATTACGTCCCTCTGGATCAAAAAGAATTTAAAATTAGGAAATTTTAAGTGAAACCTTTTTATTTGTTTATTTTTCTCGTAGAAAATTATAGGAAAGTTTTGTATTTTCGTGAGAGCGCCGGAAGTTTCTTCAGTTATTTAGTACAATTATTGGTCGTATTAAACGAAATTGAAAACTCATTGATTGTTAAGGCAGTCCTGTGTAGCATATGATAGAAAAAGGCTAGCATGAACAATAAATTATTATATCTGCAAATGAGTTCTGGGTTTCTATTCAAATGACAAATTTAAGTTTGCACCATGTATTGTATTCCACGGCCATTGAAAGTAGTGTTGCAAATGAACTGAGTTAAATTTGTTATGTTCAAATTTAGTTTATTTAATGAATGAGTTAAACGAATTTAAAAATAAGACTTGGTTTCAATGTCATTTAGCAACGAGTTGAGTCCGAGCCCAAACTACTATTATTGAGCTAAACTTTTAACTTTTTAACAAACATTTTGTTTTATTTTATAATATTATTAGCAAATCAATTAAAATTTTAAAAATGTGACTGTTATACATATAATTAAAAAAACAAAAATATTTATTTTAATAAAACTAACTTATTAAAAGTAAATATTTAATTGTAGTGTGTGTGTGTGTGTGTGTGTGTGTGTGTATATATATGTAAAATTTTTAAATGAATTTCACAAAAATCACTTTTATGACATAATAAATGAGTTTTTAAAAAATTATAAAGACAAAATTTTTAATGAGTTGTTGCATAATTCATTTAATAAATAAACTTGTTAAACGAGACTCGAGTGTTATTTATTTAGTTAAATGAATAAATCTGAGTAAATTCTTATTGAGTGAAACCATTGAATCTCTAATTAATGCATCGACTTATTTGCAGCAATACTTGCAAAAAGAAGGGTTTTGGTGGGGGGGGGGCTGTGTTCCAATCACACTCTTACCCAAGCCAATAGAATTATAATATTATTCTTCAAATATTTAATTATGATGCAGAAACTCAGAGTATGATTACTTCTTCTCGAAGGACGGCAAAAACATAGACCAGACGACTCATAAGGAATAAATTACACAAGTAAAAGGTACAAAATGAAAAATAAACAATTACCCAAAAATGCTTTTGTTGAAAATTTCTCGCTTCAACAATTAGGCAACTGTCCCGATTCAGATTGTTGGACGCATCCGTTGACATAATAGAATTGTTTTACAAAAGTATTCAAAAAAAAAAAAAAACATTTATAGACTGGATTCTATTGGGCCTAACGCTCTTACTTGGACTACCCACCTTTAGCAATCTATTGTTATTGACAGCTTGGAGTTGAGCCAGTTAGACTGACGAGTGTGAGTTACCTGTTTCAATTTTCTTTCTCTTCTTTGTTTTTTATTCTAAAATTTCTTCATCAATTTTTTTGTATTGTGTTATTCAGTTACATTTTCATTGGCAATATGCTTTTCATCTGTAAAAACCAAGGGAAAATAAAATTAAAAAAAAAAAAAAAACAAAGAAAGAAAAGGGAACTTGTGTCTTCCAACAAGCAACTTGATCCCGCAACGATCTTGATCCTCGTTCATTTGTTGGAGATGGTAGACCATGGAAATAATTTAGGATACTTTCAGAATAAAATTCACCGATGGGAAAGGAAAATATAGTTTGTTTATTATTATTGAAAATTGTAAAAGAAGGGGTGGTATAACCAACGGTCTCGTCGAAGAGAATTGCACATTATTAAACAAAACAAAATTTTGTAAATATACATTTAATTATACTAAACTCTAATAAAAAAATTTTATCTGAGATCTTTGGTTGATAATAAATAATTTTTTTTTTTATCATTAGAGTGCAATAAAAATATAATACTTTTGTTGTTCGATTAATTGTTGTAGGAACCGTACTGGACTAGGCGGTCTGACCTCTGATTCACTTCCACCATAGAAACCAAAAATTCATGCCTATGTCTTACCCGATCCCATTTCTCTGTCAATTGCATGCCCGGCAACCATCCATATTTATTGTTTCTGATTACATGTTTTTGTGTCTTCCCTTGTTTTTTTTTTTTTTTTTTTTGGGTTCTTTGGTTGGCCTCTGCTCTTCCCTTTTCGGCAAATGCAACCCGTGAAAAAGCAACCACGAACAATTATTATTCGCAGTCTGGAATCCTGGAATTCAATCCACTTCTCTGATTACACCAGCTTTTTCTGCTGAATCACGAGCAACCCATTTTTCGGCCGAGATTATTAGGCCCATAAAACTACAGGAACATGCCCCCACGTACACGTCTCTTCATGTTTAAATGTACATACCGCATACACGAAACAGCCGAGATGGCCACCCCACTTAGTCGGGGACGGGGTCAAGAGTTTGACTCTGCCCCTTGCCAAAAAAAATCAACAAAATGTGAGGTTTGGGGGGTCTTTTTTCTTTTTTTTGGAGTACTTTGTACACTGTTATTATTATTATTTTTTTTTTTGGACTTGTTCTCTCTTTTAACATTTGATAGGCTAATTACTTATTATTACGGAGTTAAAAAAAAAAAAAAACATACATTGAGTTTGAAGGATTTTGGATTTTGTCCGTTTCCTTTTGTAGACATGAATTATCTTTTATATGGTAGATGTCTATTCAGTATTTTATAATGGACATGCCTTTTGCCATCACAAGCTAAAATGAAAGGGCAGGGAAGGCAAAAGTCACCAACAATGATCAATCAGAACAGTTTGATATATACCTAACCATGTCTTTAGCCTTGACTCTTGAAAAGACAACTTAGTAGTTATAAATAAGTTCTCAAACTTTTATTAAAGATGTCTTAACTCAGAGTATTCTCTACCATGCAACCTGCTGTTCAATGGAGATTTAACCCCACAACTCTCAGAAAAAATTGACGAAGGCCATTCCCCTTTCTCCCAATCCCTCTAAAGGCAAACCACCCCGTTCCCCTTTATTTATTTATTTTGAAAAACATGATGGCACACTCACAACCGATTGATTAACTGTTAATGTGTATATATATATATATATTTCTTTTGTAATTACCATGCAAACGAAAGTTAACATGTAAAAAGTAAATTGGGGGGCCTTTTAGAAATAATTTTCATGATAAAAATTTTATCATGGTTTAGGGTTCATATTTAAAGAGTGTGTCTTTCAATAATTTGAGTTTTTTAGCTATGTTCCAATGATTATGAATGAGGCTTATGTTCATATAGTCCAAATCTGTTTGGCTTTATGCCACCCTTGCATTTTCTTTTTGATGGCAAGTAATTCTTTTTAGCCAAAATTTAGTTTGCTAGCAACATCACAAGCTCTTCGCTTGCTTCATATAAGGTATTTGAATATATCAGACTGCACACCCAAGTCATAAAATACTAAGTTCATCCTTATAGGATAATCCACGGGTGGTTGTCGGACCTATATGTAAGCGGACTTACTTACTCCAAAGTAGTACCTTAAAATGTAGTAATTGCTTGAGCGGTCATTTTTCCTTTTTCTTGAGAAAAATAAAGTAGTAGTACTAAAAGGAGTAATATAATAGTAATAATAAAAAAAGTTTAGATTGATTATATTTTATTTATTTTAATAAATAGATATAATTAAATATAAACAAATCGTTATACTACTCTTTGTTATTTTTTTATTTGTTGTTGCTTAATGGGTGTGCTTTTCTCTCTTCATTCACTTTGCTAGCTCTGATCATGAACACTAAGACGCACGTAATGTTATATTTAATTAAACCAAAAGGGCACAAGAATTGGTGTGCCAACCTCGTGCATCAATAATAAGGTCTTTTTGTGTATTGCAGTAGTCTCAGCAACGTCAAAAATCAATTGTGGTGAAAAATCTCATCCGTTCAAACAAAGACAGATTATTCACGTTGAAATCAGCTTATTCATAAGAACTTGCCTCATTGCAGTCCGTTTCTCTAAGATTCCAATTTTAGTCAGACAAAATGAAAAGCATGTACCCATTTATCAACCGCGCCAGATGGTTTGATCTAAAGTATTATTTCTCTAAGGTTCCTTTATATATATATATATATATATATATATATAGAGAGAGAGAGAGAGAGAGAGAGAGAGAGAGAGGGAGAGAGAGAGAGATCTTACCCTTTTTTAACAATTCGCCAAAAGTGCATGCCATGATGCTTCTGTCCATCAATAACTGCATGCATTGCGCGATGAATGTGAAGAAGTAAACCATTATTTAAATTATTTGTTTTACACACACACACACACACACACACACACAAGTAGGCCATGTTCATGGGCAAATGAAGTTTCATTGTTCCAAGGCTACAGGGGACATCCTTACAAGAAAACCAGCAAAGTAAGGGATAGTTTAATTCATTCTATAAATGCTTAAAACCAAGCAAATGTTTTGTTATGCTCAAATGATCATTAGTGGTCTCATCACTAAAATATTTGTATAATCACAAGCTGTTGTGGTTCTTGTAGATTTGCAATCTAAAGAATCTTCAAGTGGGCTTCGATGCACTAAAATAATATGGTCATGGAATGATTATTTGAAGGATGTAACTTTCATTATTGGAAGCAATGGCATGATTAACAGTTAAGTGTAAGCTGATAATTATTATCTTATAGAATAATTATGGAGCTTTTCTCCGACAAAATTGGCATTTTAAATGATGAAACTATCATGTGGCATCCCCATTGATTGCGAGGATCTCCAGTCTCCCAGAAATTGCACAAAGAGAAAGAGAAAAGTCCATAACCAAACATGCTACCCCAATTGAAATACTCGAACTCATATGCAGTACAGTTAAGGTTCCCGAAGCTAACCTTGTCACCCGCACGTGAATGCCCTGTGTTTTTTTTTTCGAATTTTGACTCATTGAGAACGGGTATGAATGTCTAGCAAATGATTGACTATTGAGACACTTAAAAAAAAAAAAAAAACAAATTTTCTAAGACCGTCTGCGGACAGCACGTGCAGTCCTCGTAATAGAGCTTAACCCCCCCCCCCCAAAAAAAAGAAAAGAAAAATTACATGCGCATGAACCGTAATCACATGGCGACCAGCTCAGCCAACCACATGGCTTGCCACGTTGGGGCCGACATCACCAATCCAAGCAAATCTGCCTGTCTTTTTCTTTTTTTGTTTTTTTTTTTCTTTGAAACCTCAGTTAAACACAAATTTTTAACGTGAGAATAATATAGACCCACAAAAATTAACAATCATGATCGCTGTGTTAAATATTTGTGGTCTTATTTTTATAAAATTAATAATTTTAATTTTACTTTTTTTTATTCAATTTATTTTCATCTCAAAAACATGTATCTATATAATATAGCACTTTTTTGTTTTGTCATCTACACCTTCTTTGTCTTATGACCACGCCAAAGAATTCGTTTTAGTTATGCTATTAACATTAACAGATTTTATAATGGTTGCATAAAAATAAATTTTGTGGCCGAAATTCAAAATATTAGGTCTCGTGGGATGTGTGTGCGTGTGTAATTTGGACTTGTTTATTTCAACTTTGATTTGGCTGTTTTTGTTGTAATCTGTAATTAATTGATTCTGCTTTATGGGTTTTTGTGGGTCAAATGGCTATATGTTCTAATTAGTTGGATTTTCTTCTTCTTCTTTTTTTGTCATAAAAATTAGAATTTAAACCATAAATTTAAAATTTAAAATTTAAATAATTATATCATTAAATTTTATGACTAAACCCGATACTTTGAACGTAAGTGTGCATATATAGAGTGTGAATACACATTGGGACGATAATTTGGGACAAAGAAAAACATAAAGAAAAGGAATCAAATTGGAGGAAAATGATCTGGAAGGTTGACCATTGACCGCAGACAGCAAAGACAACACGAGTTTGACCAAAGTGCATGTGCGAGTTCCGAGGGGTACACGTGTGGTTTGCCGTCCCGCGGGGTGGGACAAGGGTCGGAGGGGAATGATGCGCCACGTAGGACGCACGTGGTTTGTCATAATGGTGCGCTTCGACTTTAGGAGCACCTCTCGGCGCATTGTTGCTTAATTACTTTTTTACCATTTACTTTTCCTGTTTTCGGGCTAAATGTTGCCCACCTTTTTGAGACTAAAACGGTGTCGTTTTACAATGATTTAATTATTATTTTTTTTGCATTTATTTAATTTCTTTTCATCAGAATTGTAAAACTCATTTTCATCCCTTATTTTCTACGTCAGTATTTCTTAAATCGCTCGTAAGAAATTATAAACATTTAATATATTTAAAATAATTTGGACAGTATCTATTAATGAATTTAATGAAATCTTAACAGATGAACTTACTTGTAAATAATAGAAAACACGTAAGCTGTATGGTGCAAATCGAATCTTTAAAGAAGTAATATGCACAAGAGGTAAACCCGAACAAGTAAAATGCATTTAAACCAAAGATCTTTTGAAGCCCAAAATGATTTGGACAACATCTATTAATGAATTTAACGAAATATTAAAAAATGATCTTAATGGTTAAAAAATTAGAAAACACATAATTTGCATAGTGTAAATTGAATCTTTGAAGAAGTAACATGCAAAAGAGATAAAGCTGAACGGAATATATAAAATATTTATCAATGAATTTTTATAATTTAGTCTTAAGCTATTTTATATTTTTATTTAAATTTTATGTTTTTTAAATTTATTCTCAATCGTTCATTTTTAAATAAAAATAATCAAAATTATTATAAATTATACATTAATTAAATAAAAAAATATTAATAAATTAATAGTTTTTTTGTGAAAAAAGAAATAATTTGAAATAAATTTAAAAAAAATATAATTCAAATTAAAAAAAAAGAAAATTTAATTATAAAGATTTAAGGCTTTTTTTTTTTTTTTTTGGTGCATGTCCCTGAACCTGAACAAGTTAAATGCATTTAAACAAAAAATCTTTTGAAGTCCGAGTTGTCTTTGCATGTCTATTTTTCCATTGAAAACTTGTTTGTCACTGTGCACCAAGAATGACCTCTCCAAGCCCAAGCAAATGATAAATAGAATGAGAAGAGTAATGGAAGGGAGTTGGGGAAAAGAAAGCCCCCTCCGCAGCTCCAAGTAACCGAGAAGTGCAATGAACGAGCAGGTATCCGAAATCCGGGACCCACTGAAACCAGGGACCCCTGAAATCCGGCCAAGTGTGACACAAGACGCAAATGATTGAACCTACCCACGGGATGGATGCAGCGACAGAGATGACAACGTGGTAATTCGGAGACGGCGACAACTAGAGGAGGGCTCAAGTTCACGTGAGAATCACGTGAACGTTTGAGCCTCTCGGGTAGGTTTGTTGCGATGGAAAGTCTAGGTGGGGTTCATCCCCTGGTTGTCGGGTAGCCAGGAAGTCCAGTCATTTATGTCTTGGAGTATATATGATAAAATCATTATTAAGTTTAAAATAGAACGTATTAAATTGAAATTTTTTATTTATAAAGTTAATTGTGGAGTTTTTTTTTGTTTTTTGTGCAACTTGCGTTCAAATTCACATGGAAATCACGTGAGGGGCAACGAGTCTCGTACGGTCAGGCCCCACAAAATTGTCGGGCAAAAGCGAGAGAAGGAGGGGGAGAGAGAGAGGGGGGAGCATTTCATCATCCCGGATTGTGTGAAAAGGAAGACGTGGGACAGCTACCACGCACGCTCGCGAGGACAGCCACAATCATCACCCAACATCTTGTCTCACCCATTATCATCACCGCATCATGCTTCATCATCCCCTCCACCCCCCCCCAACCCCCCTACGCTTCGAAATCAAAGATAATGATCTGGCTTGCCCATCTTTTTTATTCACGAAAATACCGGAACGAAAAGAACGGGTACGCATAGATATAATTAATATAATAATATAAAAAGTAAATTAAAAGTGAATACAAATAATAAAAAAAAATAGTAGTCTTTTATAGATTGTATTTATTTATTATTTTTATACAGTAATAATCAATAATTAATTCGTTGAAAGTTAGTCAAAAAAAAAAGAAAGAAAGAAAGAAAGAGGTGGTGGGTCTGAGGACATCGCAGAAAATATTGCGCACTCCAATTTACAAATTTACATTTGTAAGATTTGAAGAGAAGTGAGAATCGAACTCCCCCAATTAATTATGTGTTAATTATTTTTGTGTTCCTGCAGTTATTTCTATTTTAATTTTATGTTACACGAACGGTTGATGGTGGCGTCTTGGACAATCAACTGTGGTTGGATGGGAGAGTTTTTGAAGTGGTGGGGGTGTTGTGTAAAAATGTCATGTGGGGGAGGGGTTTGTGTGGCTGCTATAATTGGGTGGGTCGATACTCTTGGCCATGTTGACTGTCTCAAATTCAAGCGAGCCAATTGTAGCAAACACCCACCAGCCTATTCATGGGAAGGGTCCAGATTGTCTACTGTTTAATAGTCTCACTAATAATTTGATTTGGACCATTAACTGAAATTTTTCTTTTTTAAAAAGCCCTTGACTTGAAGGCTATTGTGGCCAAAATTATCAAACCGTTTTTCTTTGATAATAATTTTCTACTAT
This sequence comes from Bruguiera gymnorhiza, assembly GCA_020883675.1. Lineage (NCBI taxonomy): Eukaryota > Viridiplantae > Streptophyta > Magnoliopsida > Malpighiales > Rhizophoraceae > Bruguiera > Bruguiera gymnorhiza. The sequence goes on along the minus strand of JAIRCJ010000197.1, from coordinate 767,271 downwards.
ATGAACTTTTCCGTTGAAGGTATACAAGAAATTAATGTAATTAGTGTGACTAAAACTCGATGAAGAGACCATAATTGTGTATTGTCATATAACTTAAGTTGTAAACTTGAAATTCAAAATCTAGACTTTATTTATAGTTAAATTTTCTTCTCCAGTCAAATAGGACCCCAAAAAAAAAAAAAAAAGAAGCAAACTCATAGCTAAAGTTGTAGGAAGATGAGTGTCTTTTTTTTTTTTTTTCTTCTGAACATTAGAACTAGAACACATATTCTGTGGAACCTCCCTCTAAGAAAAATTGTTCATAGAACATAGGAAAATTGGAGGGATTAATGTAATTTTATCAACCTCATGTAAGCTCGTTATGTTGGGGTAGGGGTGTAAACGAGATCAGTCGAGCAAGTTTTGGCACGTGCATCTTTGATTGGTATTTTAAATTGAATTCCATCGATTTGGTCATGTCCTAAATGTATGAAATTGTATTATATTTCTTAAAAATCAGACGTAGTAAAAGATTTCAATTCATCAAAAATTAACTTACCATTATTTTATTTAGTAAACCAATAAGTGTATTGCTTTTGGCTCTATCTGTTACAATTCTCTGTGACCTATTATTAATTCATGTGGTCTAATAGTTAAGGGATTTGCTTGTACCATATATAGGTCACCAATTTGAATTTTTATCCAAAAATTTTGTAAGATTAAATGTATACTTTAACATAAATTTTTGTGAGAGTAGTTAAATTTTACTATTAGATATTATAAAATATATTATTTTATGAATTTAATAGTATATACATCAACTTATTGTCTAGTGTGAAGTGACAATATAAAAAATTAAGAAGTTTATGGGCAAGTAATTAATGTGACTACAATTCAAAATCTGTACCAGGTCATAACAATGACTACATTTGCAAAGAGAATGCCTCCACATCGTGGAGACAATAATTGAGGGTTCATCCTATTTCCTATCAAGTACGAATTGATTTGTCTTGAAGCACAATAAAAAGTCATAGAGTTAGAGAAGTTTTACCATTGAAATGCGGTGGCACTGCTTTTCTTCTTGTAATTATTAGTGCGGTTTCCATGTCTCAATCTTTCCACGGGGGCTCGGCCGAAGTCTTGTTCTGGATTATGGTTGTTGAAATAGTCAGTTGTTGGTTTAATTAGAATGATTTACAACTCCATGTCAAGTAGAAAAGATTTTGAAAAAGAAAAGTTACAATACATATCGTGTTATTTTAATTACTATTTTTATTTTTTAAGATATATAATCGTAATTAATAATAAAAATTATAAATATATATCAAGTAATTAAATAATATAATATCACTTTGGGTCAAAAATGTATTAAATTAATTGTATCTATATAATGAAACTTATAATAAAATGAAAACAGTTTTAGATGAGAAAATAAAAATGCATTAACCTTTCAATCTAATTTAATTTTAATTAGTTTTTCTGTTATCATATCCGCGGCAATAACAACTTTTCTTTTCGTTCTTTTTATCACCAGTTTGTGTAATCACATGATATCAAAATAAAAATTAAGCATCATGTTCTAGGCATGCCAGTCAGAAAATGACTGTTACATATTCGTACTCGACGAAAAAGACTCATCTTTCTAGATATCTTTTTGTTTAATGAAAGGTTCCTTATTGGAAAGCAATTGAAAAAAAAAAAAAAAGCGGGGGGGGGGAACATTTGCATTGACCTTTTACGAACTGTTTCTATCTTTTCTAAGTTGATGAGTGCAGTTGGGGCTCACCGTGGCCAGCGGAGAACAATAAAAGAAATTGACCCAGAAACACTCGAATGACATATTCCTAACCCAATGATTAAGCCACCTTAAGAATCCGACAAGAAAAGAGAAAATTAAGGCCTAACTATGATCAAACACCTTCCTCAGTCATTCACATTTTGTAATTAGGTATTGCCACCACCGCATCATGTTGTCATATTTTTTTGAGTTATACAAAGCATACGATTAATTAAATCATAACATTTATTTTTCTATGTATCATTAACAAAATATGATATATCAAATGCACCCATGAGACAAATCGTGATATGTTAAGATTTGTTAGTTGTATATCATTGAAAGCCTGATATACCATCATACAAAAAAGATGTAAAATTGATTTAAAAAATAAAAATTATCTCAATTATATAATTTATTATATAATTCATGACATTTCATACGACATCATAAAAAAAAAATTCGTGTTAATACAAACTAATCAATTTTAATATTAATGGCGTGTTACTTTGAGAGTTTTTGTGAATGAGTTTTGAGTTTGTGTTATATTTGTCATGTTTAAAAAAATAAATAAATTTACATGTAAGAGAATTCGTTGTTATTTAAAAGACCGTCGAAGGGAAGGGAAATACAGGCACCAAGAAAACGAGTGGATTTGACGGAGGATTGATTAAGGAAGAGTTCAAATGATTGTGAAGAAGTGTGTGTCGGGACATGGAGGGACAAGATGACACACGGGTGGGGGGTGGCTGCGGGTAAGTGGGGACCACATGGAAGAACGAGGGGCACGTGTCTCCAGACAGGGCATGTTGGTCCACGTGAGTTCGACTGGACGAAGGTAGCTTTTTTGCTTAGGTTTTCTTCATTTGCTCCTTTTTTTTTTTTTTCCCCCATTTTCCGCACCCATCATCCCACGTGAACTCCACTCTCCTTTGTCCCCTGCCCACCTCTCTCTCTCTCTCTCTCTCTCTCCACTCCAGCATTTTTCGCGGTTCATCAGCTTGGCTTGACCTGCAAGCCATACACAAATTTCATTTTCAAAATTTCTTTCCAAAATTTTTCTGATAAATATACAATTTATCAGTAGTTTGAGACTAACTTGTTAGTTAACGGGAGGATTTTCTTTTCTTGTCAAATGATGTTTAATTCTTGCCAAAATAAAATAAAATAAATTAAATTTTGGATACATCAAATCTATTTAAAAGAACATTTTAATTTTGATTATATATGAAATAGTTTGAACATATACAGGTGACAAAAGCAAAATTAAAAATAAAAATACACTGAAGTCAAACGCAAACGCAATATTCTTGATGATGATGATGATGATGGTGCAATTCCGGTTTTGCTAGGCAAATGATGAATTAACAACAAAAGTTACAAAAAATGATTGCCTTTTATTGGGTACGAAAAAACATAGCATTATAGCGTATATACGGGGGAGAGAAATGTCAGAAGTAGAGGCCTTACGAAATCCATAAATTAAATTTTGCTTGAAATTTCACTCATAAAAAACAAATCCTTAATGTCTACTAAAATGAATTTCTCGAATTCATTAATGTAAAAATCAATACCCAATATCAAGTGCAAAGGAAAATAATGACGAGCAATGCAAGAGCTAATTCTTAGAAAAGTTTTGAGATTCAAAGCTCAACTCACTTAAAATTCTCACTTAAATTTTCATAGAGTAAAAACACAAACAAAAAAAAAAAAAAGTAAAACGAGAATAAAACCAAAAAAAAAAAAGAAAATAAGTATTTCCTATTTTCAACATATGGGGATGGGGACAATGGGGCATGACTTTGGATTTGATGCCGATGGCAAATGGGGCATTAATTTTGGGCACAAAAGTCCGCTAAAGCGACGAGTCGTAGCCATCAAACGGTTTCAGCTCTTGCCCATTAACAATGCTTTTTTCTTTCTTTTTTTTTTAATTTTAATTTTCTGTGGGTTGGAAATAAAGCGATTTTCTTCTATTAAAAATGAAATTTGAAAAGTTTAAGACAGTGACCTTCTCATTCAGGGAGGGGGGCCCTCCCCCGGGCGGCGATCGCACGGAGAAAAAGATTTTTATTTGAATAGAAGAGATACGTGGGGTGTGAGATGCGGGATCCACACGTGATTGATCAAATTATAAAAGTTAATCTGTCCGATTACACTTTTTCTTTTTTCTTTTTTCGTAAAAAATTAAAAATTAAAAATAACACTCGCATTCTCATTATAAAAAAAATATATATATATATGTTTTATTAGATAAATATACTTAATTTTATTAAATATTTTAATAATTCTAATTTTTCAACCGTTAGATCAAACATTCGGTAGTAGTTGTCTACTCAATGGTGGGCTACGCGGAACAGGCTTTGTGCCTAATTATATAGTATACTCGGCACCAGATATATTCCGGCCCCCAGCTTGCAACCTATGTTTGATCTGGACCGCAAGGTGTGTATTCAGGCTTGATCTGGGCCGTTGGTTGATTTCATAAATGTGATTAAAGCGTGAGTTGTTTTCAGGTGTGAGTAGCCCACCCTTTCGATGCTACTACATATTCATGGCGATACGCATCTTTGCGGTTTATTTGGTTCAACTTCAAAATGGTGAACTCAACCTAAAAAGGTGAGATTAACGTATAAATTATATATTACATTTAAATTTATAATTATTTAGGTATAAAAATTGTAATATTATATTTAAAAATTTAAATTGTTAAATAAAATTCATAATATCTGTTACATATTATATTCCAAAAATTTCAATTTCTTGTGGTGCTTAATTTTTTTTTGGTGGTATGGGACATAAAATTTTGTGAAACAAAAAAAAAAGAAAAAAAAGGAGTGGCTGACGATGATAAAGAAAGATTAAGATTTTCATTACTTTGTTGACTTTTCTAACATAAGCGTTAAAATTGATTAATTCTTATGGGAAATTTATTTCGTGTGGTATACTCATATTTTCTTCAAAACCACCTTAAAAGGGGTCGCCCTCTTTCAAATGTTTCATAAAAGTTTAGCATGAAAAAGTTCTATAAAATACAAAGCAAGCATTATTAATGATTTACTATTTTGGTTGATTCGGTCTGTCAATTTGGCCCGTCAAGGGGACTCCACCAATGTCGTCCACTCGAGAGTGTGTCCATACTCGCAAGGGAGATTTGTTGACAGTAAGGTTGCTGCCAACTTTAACGCGTTAGTTTAGTTCCTTCTTAATGGCCCTCATTTAAGATCGGCCTTTGAATCCGGGGATGGTAGTAATGCCGAGGCATTAGAAATCAACGAGATGCGTGTTTCCGGCTAAAAGTTAAAAGAGTTTCCTTATGATGAGCTATTTTTCGGAAGTAACGTGATTTAAAAAATCTTTTGACTAACACACCCCTTTAATTATTTATTGTCAACTCACTTAGTCCCTTTCATACTCTCTCCATACAAAACCTCTGTCATATTCACTATTAAATGAGGAATTACATTTTTTTCCGTAAAAAAAAAACAATTATTATAATTATAAATTTAATTTAAAAATTATATATTAAAATAATAATTTAATTTTGATTATAAAAAACTCATCATTTTACTAATAGTAACTATAAATAATTTTCTTTATATTTTAAAATAACTAACTGTATTAAATTTAAAATTTATCATTATATTAATCATGAAATTTTGTAAATTTTTAAAATTAAGAAAAGCGTCGAAAAAATAAATAAATTTAAACTAATGAGAATGAAAATATGTTAAATTATTACTAAATTTTTATGTCAAGTGGTAAAAAATCAAAAAATTCAAACAACCATAAAAACCTAGTTCTGATGATGATGATGACGACGATGACGAAGACAAAGAAGGAAATAAGAAATTCTCTGTAATAGTGATTTGGCAATTTTGTTTTGAGGAGTTCAAGCTTTTCAATCTATGTTCTCTTCAGAACCATTTACGGTGCCCCACTCTGCCATCATTGTTGGGGCATAGACAAGAGTCGAACCCAATAGTTAAATAAGCAGCTGAACCTGCCAATCTGTTCATGCAACAGATGCCCCAAGCGAGGAAAATACTTCACATTCATGGAAATTATTAAATAGATTTGGTTAGCTATTATATATGTTAACTTTAAATTTGACATATTTTCATAATTCATACCGCATTATAAATTTCATATCCGGATAACATACACAATAATTAATAATTAGTTCACAGTTGCCATGCTTATTTAAGCCTTATTGTATAGCTAACCAATGAGCGCAGGGAGGACAACTGCACAAGGCAAAAAAAGAGTTTTCCTTGAATGGCTTAAAACAGCATAGAATTATTTAATTTTTTTTTATTAAAAGTTCACAAGAGAGTAAATTATAGAATAAAAGTAGTTTTTTTTTTTACTATTCTCATAAATTTTATATTTAAAATATAAAATTTTAGAAATAAATATTTAATTTTTTAATTATTAAAATATTTTTTAAAAATATTTAATATTACTATTAGAAAGTGTTAAAAATAAAAATAAAACAAAATAAATATTAATTTATTATTAAAATTAATTATTATATAAAAATATATTAATTATAAAAATAAATTAATATTCATTTCAGGTAATAAAGTTCTTATTATTATATTGAGAGGCGAAAGCCAAGATTGAATAATTGGCCATCAGGACACAAAGTCATGATTGAACTTACGCGTACCACTACTCCCCCCACCGGCCATGTCTCACTTCTCTCCATATATTTTCCCAATGCATTCTCCCCCATCTCACCTCATTAACCCATACCCATCAACTTCCAACCCCCGTCGTTTTGGTTTTTCAGACCCAGCTCTCATTCCCTCTCTCTGAAGCCAAGCTAAAAGCTAAACAAAAAAAGAGAGACTTTTGAAGCTGGTTTCTTGGGAATATATACAATTAAACTGGTTGTAATAGGGAGAGATACAGTATATTCATAGTAGTCTTCATGATGGTTGACAAGGCAGATTTGGGTTTGAGCTTAAGCTTGAGTTTTCCTGAAAATCACCGTTCTTTGCAGCTGAATCTCATGCCTGCTTTGGTCCCATCTTCTGCTTCTTGTCCTTCTCCTCCTCCTCCTCCTCCTTCTGGGTTCAACCTTAAAAGGCCCTCTTGGAATGAGACCTTCCCTTACTGTGGTACGCTGATCTTTTTCTGCTTCTTTGTTTCGTTTCTTCATAGATGCTTTCCTGTGGTCCTTTTCTGCACTCTAGATCTACTACATAACCTCAAAGTTACAGATTTAGTTATTGATTTTCTACTATTTTCTTTCCGTTTCTCTCGCTTTCCCTCAGAAACAGACAAACCCAGAATAAAAAGAAGGTCTTTTTCTTCTTCTTTTCCTTTTAAAATACCATAAAAATGATTTCTTTTGTCTTTTGCCGTCGTCAATCTCTGGTATGCAGATCCAAACTTCGATTCTTGCCGCGGCGACACGAGATCTTTCATGCGGGGAATCGATGTGAACAGGCTCCCATCAACGGCCGATTGTGAAGAGGAGGCTGGTGCTTGTTCACCTAACAGCACCATATCCAGCATAAGTGGAAAGAGGAGCGAGAGAGAAGGAAACACAGAAGAGCATGAGATGGAGAGAGCGTGTTCTCGTGGTATCAGCGACGAGGAAGATGGTGATGCATCGAGGAAGAAGCTGAGGCTCACTAAAGATCAGTCTGCTATTCTTGAAGAGAGCTTCAAGGAACACAATACTCTCAACCCAGTAAGTGTTTATTTTTTTTTTTTTAGCAAGGATGATCAGTTCTGTTTGTTTGGCTGCTGAGAAAATGGAGGAAAAGGGGATGAAAAAATATTGAATTTTGACTTTGGGGTCTTTCCTTGTTTGAGTCTATTTAGTCAAAAGGAGGGAAAAGTTGACAGGCTTACTGTGTTTTCTCGGTAACCGAACAGTCCAGAGTGGGATTCTCTTTCCGGTTGGGTTACTATCGAGGGAGGGTTATTTTGGTAATTATACTGAAACGTATTGTTTTGATGAACTTCAGAAGCAGAAGATGGCATTGGCAAAGCAGCTGGGGCTCAGACCTAGGCAGGTGGAGGTGTGGTTTCAGAATAGAAGGGCAAGGTGAGGCCATCGTAATCTTCTCAAAAACCCAAAAAAAGAATTTGGAAAAAAACGGAGAGAGAGAGAGATCATCCCAATCATATTTCATGAAGCTTTTTGTAATTTACAAGGTGTTTCTGTTAATTTTTTTTTGTATATCTTGTTTCCTATAATACCCTTGTTGTTGAGAAGCTTTATTTGATTTAGTCCTGTCATTAGGCTTGCACCATGTCCTAAAATATATATATTTTTAAGTTTTTCACCGTTTTTTTATTATTACTCATTACACATCCCGTCTTGCTTGTAACACATTGCGTATATTTCACGAAAAATTTGGCTAATTCAAAAAACAAAAAATCCAAAATATGAGATCCACAATTCCACATCATCCCTAGCTCCTCTCTGTCTCTCTCTACCTTTTTTTTCTCGGTCCACCAATGTTTCCGGGTTTGATTTTACTGAGAAAATAGTTGTTGGTCGGGAATTTTTGCAGGACCAAGTTGAAGCAAACTGAGGTTGACCGTGAGTTCTTGAAGAGATGCTGCGAGAATCTAACTGAAGATAACAGGCGGTTGCAAAAGGAAGTTCAGGAGCTGAGAGCACTGAAACTCTCCCCACAGTTCTACATGCAAATGACCCCACCGACAACCCTCACCATGTGCCCATCATGTGAGAGGGTCGCGGTCTCAGCTTCCGCATCATCAACCGCTGATCCTCTGTCCCACCGTCAATTGGGCTCTACGCAGCACAGGCCCATTCCCATCAACCTGTGGGACCCAGCTGCTCCGAGGACACAAGCACCGTTTGACTCCTTCCGACCTCGATCATAGATTATTGTTGAGGGGGTATTTTGATCATTTTGGAGATCGCTTCTTACGAGTCTCTATCCTGAAAATATCTATTGGCAGGTGTACAATATTGGGGGGGAGTGGGGGGGAAGCTTGAGGAAGATCTTCCTGTAATAGAAACAAGTCAAACAACCATTTTCTTGTGTTCAAAGTGTTTTTAGCTCTAAGATCTGGTCGCTGCAATTTGGTTTGGTGGGTCTCCTTGTTTTGTACCATTGACCCAACCAAATCACTCGAACGAGTTGACATATTTAGTATAATCCTTTTTAGTGAGAAGTTAATTCTAATACCTTTGCCTTTCAGAGGGTTCTGAGAAAGGTGAGGAAGAGGGACCTTGTTGGATGTAAATTAGTTCGGCTGCTTCTTATTTTTCAGTTAACAATGTCAAGTTAAAGTTGTTCTAAACTTTAATTGAATATTGAAGTATTAACTATGATTACATTAGAATCTCTCTTTATCTCCCTTTTTTATTTGTATTCTTTGCTGTTTTTGTGTTTGCGAGAGTATGATTTGGTGGGGACAAATCCAAGGATGCACAAAAACTATGCATTTCGAAATGTGACTACCATTTCCTATGTTGAAAAAATCAGTCTTGTCCCAAGGATTGTTCAATTAATGCCACCATTTTTATCGATAAAATTACGCCACAATTATTGGCTCTTTGCCTATTTCTATGCTAAATCGAGAGCAGCACTATTCTTCTTAGGCATCGCAAACAAATAATTGAATTGATGTTAGTTTTACGTGTGAGAATTGAGAAACGTTGTGATCTTGTGTTCGAAACTCTACAATTTCATCCCTTGATTTAACTTTGGGGTAACGCCTACTACTAAAAGCTAGAGTTTTACTTGGTGTAAGTAGATAGAACAGTTTGTTTGTGCCCTCAGAGACCAAGATCCTTAAGTTAAAATTTCAAGCTATCAATTGAGATGTTCCCCTCGTGAACTTTTTCATTTTTGAGATATCAAATCAATTTGGACAAATTAATCAAAGCACGAGAGCAAAAAGGGTGTGTTGAAGAGGACAAATTAAATTTACTAGCTGATTAGTCTAAACTGTAACCTTTTTGATACCACTTTAGTTAACATGGTTATGATTATAAATGGAGAAATCCTTTTACATTCAAGAAAGTTCTTCAATACATCTTTTCAAATAGACAAAGACCGAAGTTGTATGTTTCTATGGTAGGCTCGACAGGATAAGAAAATGAAAGTTGATGAGACACAATGTCTCCATGGATATGTCTGTCCATGGTAAATGCAAAGTGACATTGTATTCGTTCAACCCATGATCACAACTAACGTTTAAAATCACAGTGTACAATCAACCATCATGATATTACCACATAACTAACGTCTTTCACGGTAAGAAAAAACTTGCCTTTACTTCAAGTCCTAATCTTATCCCACGTAAAAGCCCTTAAGATGACAGGCAACTTGTTATTTTATCTTCTGCAATTGGTGAAAAATTAAGAAACAAGCCCGCGTGCATGCTTACAACATCATTAATTTCCCAGTAAGAAAATGTACAAGAATGATATTTGCCGACATTGATGTATACGTTTGCATCAGCATCAGGACTAGGACACGATGCTTTGCTAAGTAACTTCGTTAGAGCCGACAATTTGGGTCTTGTTTGGTTTCAAGAAAGAAAACTAGTAGATCAAGGAAAGGATGAGCACCCAAAGTGGGGCAGAAAAAAGAGGTGCGTAAAGGAATAATATCTTCATCGAGTTATAACTAATACGGGGTTTGTGTATACCGAAACGAAAAATTAACGAAGGGGCTGTTTAGATTTTCCTAAATGATTCTGTAGCTTTAAGAATGGTATTTCACCTTTTTAAGGGGTCGCTTTAAGTTTGGTTTTGAAACTTCTTCCGTGGAGATGCTAATAATTGTTCAGAATATAAAAAATATTATATTGCTAAAATATAAAAACTTAATATTATGTATTTTTTTCTTGTTAGCTTGACTTTTTTGGTAGTTGAAATTTTATAGTATTATTTGACATGATATACTCTATTAAGTGCTTTGACCCCTTCTCTCTCTCTCTCTCTCTCTCTCTCTGTTTTAGTCTATCAAGATCAGAGATGAACATTAGATTTAAAATTTAAAATTTAGATAACTCCATTAAATTTTATGATTAATGACCAATTTTTTCTTTATATTTAGTTTCATAAATTTAGTTTAGTACTAGATGGACTTAGTACTTGAATTTGAATTTTGTCCATTCAATTTAATCTTATATTAATTGAATTTAATACATATCGAAAATTCATGTTAAAAAATATAAAAAATTTGATATTATTAAAATATAAAAATTGATATAATTTATAATATTTATAAATGTTTTCATCCATTAGTTTGATTCTTGAGTTGAATTTGAGATTATAAAATGTTATTTGAGAATAACAACTAACCATCTCTTGCTCAGAATGGGAAGATGGATCTCACTCTATGTTTTCTGTGCATCTGCGAACAGTCCAATGTAATTTGCCTGTTGGCCCTAACTTTTGGTCAGAGGACTTAATCTCTGTTCAAGTGCTAATGGCTGATTCCGAGACAAGTGGGAGCTTCATGGTCAGACTTTGAGGCTCTGCAGAAAATAAATAATTGGGCAGGAGAAGCCCATCACTGTAAATAATTAATTGGGCCACAAAATGTCTGGACAGAGAGCCGGGAAAAAAAAAAAAAAGGAAAAAAAACAACTAGATATGGATGTGGTTCCATGCCTTTGGGAATTGTGCCCATTTTGCTACAAATTTCGTGAAAATCTTGAATAATTTTTGCTCTTTCTAAAGAAAACTCAATATTTTGGTTCTATGCAGAATTCATAGATTCCTTAAGGTATGGCTTCCTTTTATATCTGAAGGCGGCTTCAGTTGTAGCAGACATTTTCTACACATTCTGGTTGCAGTGTGCAGTTGCTATGATTCATAACTTGGAGTGATGAAACGGACAATCTGTATTTTGCAAAAATGCTATAGTCCACGACCCTTTTCCTGATGATACTATCTTTCACCAAAAAACTGTGTTGTCAAATCTGTGGATACACAGGCCATTCACCAAAATTCAGCTCAATAGAACACAAATATGAATGTTCAACTCAACAACTTGAACTTATTGATGAGACTTACTAATTGATCACATATTAAATTCAAATATTTGTTAAAAAGAAATTACGTACGAAATATGGAGGAGTTTGAATAAGAACACCATGTTATTGAATTACAATAATTTGAAAAGTATGATAAACCAACCAGATGAAGAGCGAAGGAAAAGAAACACTTCTCCAATACAATTGGTTGTACGGAAATACAAAACCACTGCAGATTTCTATATACCTACAGTCATCTTTATACCAATTGAGCCTAGAAGCATAATGAGAGAAAATGCTTTTAAACACAAACCGTTTAAACCCCAAAAGATCAAACCAACGACCTTCAATGATTACCTTGGACCCTTCTTGCGAATCTCTGCACTTGATCTCTTTATAGATTCTATCCTCTGAAGCCTGATTTGCTCTCTGAATTTGGCTATGAACTCATCAGCTTTTTTGTCAACATCAGGTCCCCCATCATTGGCACTACCAGAAGTAGCTTGTTCATCCTTTGTGCTCGAAAAAGCACCAGAAATAGCTGAAATTTCGGCAATTTCATCATCCTCCTCCTCAGACTGTGAGTCCTCATCACATTCAACGACCAACTTCTCAATTAATCCTTCCTTCTCTTCCTTTGGAAACTCCCTGAAAGTTGGCTGAGGCATGCTGGTGATGTTATCACGGTTCAGCCTCTCAGTCTTGAATGGTAATTGATCAAACCCTCCTGTCTTGTTATTGACTCCATCATCAAATCCTTTCTCCACCCAAGCACCAGCGAGTGGATCATTGCTTCTAATAGTCTTGACTGACTTTGGTACAGTTACATTACCATCTGTGTTCAAATCCCTTGGCTTACTAGTGAAACTTCGTTTGAGATCATTCTTACCAAATTCCCCATCATCAATAGCATTAAGCCTTGGTGTCATTATGGATGATGATCTACGGATCGCCGGTGGTGGTGGTGGTGGAGGAGGAGGAGGAGGAGGAGACCTATAAGTGCTTTTCTTCCTCACAGAGTCCTCTGCAATCTTGGCATGTACCCCAAATGAAAAAGAAGTTGAAGGAGAAGTTTTCTTCTGCGAAGACAATGACGAAGAAGGAGACAGTTTGGGAGAAGAATTAGTAGAATTGGGTCGCGTTGATCTAGGGATTTTGGCTATAGAATAGCTATTTAATTCAGCTTCTTCCATTGAAGAAGGCAGAGTAAACAGGGAAGGACTATCATCTTCTTCTTTCATTTCTTTGCTTTCCATTCTTCCTGATCTCGATCTCCATGGAATTGGAGAAGGAAGAACCACATTGTCTTTTAACTTATCTCCCATTTCTCGCTGATCCAACCTCTCAAATTCCTCACTTTTACTTGAAAAATCACATGATAATCTCTTAAAACTTGAATTAGAACCAGACCTACTAATAGAAGTAGAAATGCCAGCAGATTCTCGTCTACTTTGGTTTGCATCTGCATCAACAACACGTGATCTTAAGCTCCTAACAGGCAACAAAAGCGGCCTCTGGGAGATTCTTAGACTAGCCCCCAACTGTTCTTCATCAGGAACAGGCTGTTCTTCAGCCAAAACAACCACAGGCTCATTCCTTTTGTACTTGTTACTCCATGTCTGAACCTTGTTCATATCAGCAGCCCGTGACCAGCTGTCGGCCTCATCATCGAAAATCGATGATACCTGAAGGAATCTAGAGAGATAAGACTGAGCATTATCAAACCTTGAATGGTAGTTGTTGTTGTTGTTGTTGTTTTCCTTGTCTGTTTCATCGTTTCGGCGGCTGAATAGCCCATAGGAGACAGCTATGCCAACAAAGAGAAGCTGAAGAAATTCCCAGCCTCTGGTGTTCAAAGTGTGGTTAATGAATTCAGGTGCTTGTGTCGGGAAAAGTGGGAGTATCACTAAGAAGATTGTGACTATGAGAGCTTTGTAGAGAAAATGAGAATATATCTTACTTGGGGTTGCTTGTTTCTGCTGACGCTGTTGCTTGGTGTGGTAAATTGCATCTGCCATTGAAGAGGAGATAAAGAGGGACTGAGATTTGTCTTTGAGTGTTTGTTGTTGTTGAAGAGAATAAGAAGAGAAAGAAGGAAAAGAAGAAGATGAAGAAGAAGAGGAAGAAGAAAAGAAGGCTTAGTGTCGAGGAAAAGTGCAGAGGAAAGAGGAAAGCAAAGGAAGAATGTGGAGAGGCAAGTTTTGGGGGGTTGTGAACAAATTTCAAGCTTTTGCATGAGTTTTTCTTTTAACGATTCTTTGCAAGTCCAGCATGTCCCTTTTGTCTATTCTCTATCTTGATCTTCCTTTTTTTATTTATTTTTATTTAAAAGATTGACTAGGGATGGCATTTTGCTGACTCAGTATGCCTCTACTGCTTTTCCTTTCTCATTTGTTTTTTTCTGGAGGAGGGTGATACTCTTTTTTTTTTTTTTTTTTTTTTTGAGCAAGTGCACAACCTCTATTCTTAGTCATACATAGTTTCAGGATGTGGCAAAAAATTTGAATGTACATCCCACTAATAAGCCCACTTTATGACACTTGCTTAAGTGGATTATCGTAGACACAACAAGTCATTGGGGATTTTGATCGGGGAACTGAACTAGTGAGTGAAAAATGTTCCGTAGTTTGTTCTATCCACATTGTGAAAAAAGTTACTGAACTAGCTGTTCATGATCATTTTTGGTGGCATTTTCAGTTGAGTGATGTTAAATCTAATAAGCGAAAGGGATTCCAGGGGCACTTCTTTGGCTAACTGGGTAAGTTGCAGCAACAATTTTATTTCATGTTCTATGCCTTTGGGTGGGTTGAACTAGGAAAATGGCTTTACATCTGCCTATATGGGAATGTTTGTTGCCAAGAAGTTAAGCACAAAGGTACAAGAAAGAACACTTATTAATTCCCCTGCTAATATGTCAAGTGGTTATGCCAAAAGGGAAATCCTTTATGATGCAAATTTCATGAACATGAAACGATTTTATATTGCATGTATATTATTTTATATTGTATAAATAATATTTTACATAACAAATTTCATGTATATTAAATAAAATATTATTAATGTAATTCAAATTATTTTATATATAATATAAAATTATTTTATATCCATGCAGTCAATTCCTATGCAAAATCGGGAACAAAGGATGGAGAGTATTGGGAGACGTGTGATGGAATAAAAAAAAAAAAAGTGCATAGAACCAAAGAGCTTTTCGAGAACCGACCAAAAATCCTGTGGCCACAGTCTCAAGAAACAACCCCACTTTTCTGCCTTCTTGATGTAAATGACATGAGAGCGAGTACTTTATCTTTTATTATTATGATTATTATT
Organism: Bruguiera gymnorhiza; assembly: GCA_020883675.1. Classification (NCBI taxonomy): domain Eukaryota; kingdom Viridiplantae; phylum Streptophyta; class Magnoliopsida; order Malpighiales; family Rhizophoraceae; genus Bruguiera; species Bruguiera gymnorhiza. Next base: position 752,201 of record JAIRCJ010000197.1, on the reverse strand, counting down.
TCAGGTTCATTTAATCTTACTATTCTTACATTCCTCGCTATTATTAAGACGAGCTTAATTGCTCAAAAAGTCTGTAATATGTGGCCCTGAGTGGTCCTATATAATATTTTATTTTATTAAAAAATTTATTGAGTCGTACTTTTTATAAATTTTATATTTATTTTTAGTATTAAAATTCAAAATTTCTGGTTAAAATCCTATTGGCAACCGAGTTAAGATGCATCAAAATGGCAATCCCAAGCCTATGACTTTACACATTCTGGCTTGCCTCTTGGCGTTGATTTGATGATGTCCTACAGAATAGTATTTATAGTTCTTGGAAACATATTCAAATCCAGCATATAATTCCAAGGAGTAGTTTGATAAAAGACAGCACTCGAAATAAAATACGTAAAAAAAAAAAAAGGCATGGCCGATTGGGAACCCACCCATCGATGTAAAGAGAGAGAATCTTCGTTGTCATGGGGAATATGGCTAACGTGAGGACAAAAGGGTTGCGTGGATGTGGTTAGGGTTCTTCTTTTGGACCGCGCACGCTAGCTTTTTTTGGGTGGAAAATGCTTTTTTTTTTTTTTTTAAAGAAGAAGGAAAAAAAAAAAAAAGAGGAAAAGATGGAAATTGTGCTTGTAACTTTGGAGTGAATGCTTTGCTTTCCTTATCTTTTATCATCATATCTTGAGGTCCTAAATTTAAAAGATGATGTTGGTGTGCTCAAGGGCCACGCTGTCATGTGGGCAATTGGATAATACTTAATTTAATTAATAACTACTCTGTATCTTTTACTAATTAAACAATAGAAAAATTAAAGATGAACATGGAGGAGAAGAGTATAGACTCTCTGTTTGATTCTCTAGGTCAATCAATTATAATAATAAGAAGTAATCCAATGAGAAAATAGATAATTTAGTAATTGAGAGTTTAGACTTTTAAATTAGAGTCCTTTACTCTAAAATATTGTATGAAACCAGAGAAAGTTCGTAAGAGAAAAAATAATTTGTAAATAACCATTTTTTTGGCCAACAAAAGTTAAGGCTTATTAACTATGATGTAAAAGGAAAAAGATTTAAGAGGTTTTTTCTTATTGCTGTTATGTGTGAATTCATTCGTCATTGGGCTTATTCTAAGGTTTTGCTTTATATCGTGTGTGTGTGTGTGTGTGTGTGTGTTTTTTTTTTTTTAAAAAAAAAGAAAACCAAAGAGATGTTCCTAATTACCGAAAGCAGTAGCATCAAAATGGATATCCTCTTGAAGCTTCTGACATAAAGTGAACCAACCGGTTCAACTGTTATGAAACAATTATCGCATATACTTTATTAGGAAAAAAAAAACGTATATTAAACACAAGTATCACACGAACTAATTACCGATCAAAAAAATAAAAAAAAAAAGAAAAGAAAATTCCACATGAGCTATTGTAATTGTACTGAGAATATGGGACGAAATTTTTTTTTGCTTAACGAGCAAAATTTCATATTGAATGTTAAATAATTGACATTTGCAGCAGAATTATATCAAATTGGATATATTATGGATCATCGATTTGAGCATTCTTTTAAAAAGTAATGACAAGAGTTTTGATTTTTATTTTTTTAAAAAATCTATATTGACTAGTTAATTAAGCATAAATTAAGTTCAAATCCTTTATTTACTTCATGTTTTCTTTCACTTTCATAACTTTACTTATAAGTATTTTATACTTTCTATAAACATTAATGAAAAAAAATTTTTTTTTTGAAAAAAAATATTAAAAGTGTCCAACCGAACCAAATCTTATCACAACTATGGAACCCCCAAGCCGGTCCAGGTCATCCCTACAAGGATCGAACCTACGCCAGGGAGGCTGTTTTATTGAGCAGCTTGTTCCTTTCTTTTGCAATTCTAACAAAAAGAGACAGAAAACGTTTTTTTGTTTTTTTTTTTTGGGTTTTTGTTTTTATTAATAGAGATTTGAATTCTGATTATTAGAAATGTGTGGAATTAAGAATGCAGAGGCTGCCCCCTCGTTCCGGGTAGCCTTTCTCACCGAGTAGTCCAGTTTCACGGGGCATTTTTCATTACTCAATTTCAACCATCACGAGCCCCCACGTCCCTCTCACTCACTCGCTTTGTGTCACTCTCAATTTCACCCCAAGCCTGCAAAGTCTCCACTTTCCACTTCACCACCAGCTGCTTCAGCCGATATTTTTTGCACTTACATTGCAAAACACACGTTAAGAAACCAGTATACTTTTTTAAAAAATTATTTTTTATTAAAAATAAAATATTTTATTATACTCATTTGTAATATAATATATATTTTATATCACACCAAATTTTAAAATAATAAATTTATAATTTGTTTCGCTTAAAAACTACTTATTTGTCTTTCTTTCTTTCTTTTTTTTCTCTAACACGAGAATTATAAATTGTTTTATAAAAAAAATAGAGAGAAAAAGATTGCCTTGCATCACCTGCGACACACTAACTAACAATGCCGCATACCGGTGTTCGGCGGTGCGGGGCAGCTTCGGGCAAGTCAGGCAGCAACTTTTGACAGTTAGGTGATGGTCGGCCGCAGTGCTCTGATGACAGTGAGCTGCGATCTCGGCAATAAAAATTGGTAACTTTTGTGATTCCGGCAACTTTGTAGTGCCTCCGTGACGACTCCGATAAGATATATACATTTTCTCAGCTTAGATGAAAATATTCACTCTGATATAATTACTGAATAAGTCATATAAACTTATTGATTATAAAAGAATTCTTTGGTGGGGATTTACGGTACCTAGTGGTAATTGGGAATGACTTCTAACTTATTTTTATACTATTTTTAATTTTACTGGTGTTTTTTAAATTAAATCAATTTTGATATTATTATTAAAATTTAATTTAGATAAATTAAAATAATTTTAAAATTTGTATTTATAAAAATTTAAATTGACATTGTAAGATTGGAAATTTTATTTTTTAAAATTCTGTTCACACCTTAAAAATAACATCATCAAAATATCTTATACCTACACTAATAAATTTACTTCCATAAGGTTCTAAAAAATTTCATCTCTCTCTCTCTCTCTCTTCCTCTCTCGCAATTCGGGCGTTGCCCTGACCGGCTGATGCGATAAAGCATGCATTTATTGATGGGGTCAAAATGAAAAGGAAAAGTTAAAGGAGGGCTTTGGTACCTAATACTGAAGATGCATTAGAGAGAGAGAGAGAGAGAGAGAGGAAGTATTTTGCATAATTAAAAGTGAGGGACAAGATTTAAAGTAGTATAAACTGCTTACACTAGCTTAAATTATAAAGATTTTAGGTATAAATTATGTAGTTGAGAAATATTAAGTTGAAAGAAAGAAAAAAATAGTAAGTAAAATATAAATTATAATAATTTATAAATTTAATATTTTAAAATTTTAAATTTAAATATTGTATCTAGTTTATGAATCTTGCATTTCCTTCCCAATTTCTCTGTTTCCAAAAAAATAAAAATAAAAATAAAAAGAGAAAATAAGAGTTACATGTGCCAATATTCACATTTCTTAAACCTGGATTTGGTTCTTAGCGTGCGATAATTCATAGAAGTCGTGTGTGCTTTATGGTAATATTTGAAATGTGCTACTTGCTGCAAGTGATGTATGAATATCAATTAATTTATGTAAGTAATGCTTGTTCCACTTTACTCTTCTTTTTGAGGAGTAGTGTAGTCACCGTCAACAACAGAATAATAATAATAATAATAATAATAATAAATAAAATCATATTATTTAAAATCGTAAAATCTTACAAAATCGAGTAAAATAATATAAAGGGTTTTCGGAAAACAAAAATAAAGACAAAGAATACTTACAAAATTATTGAGTTATTACTTGATTTCAAGATGTTTTATTTAATTTTAAGATATTTTACTAAATCTTATATTTTGGAGTAATGCGTTACTTAATAGTGAAAAACATAAAGTAGAAAATTTTCTTTTGCCTTGTCGAGCTTTAGATTTCACTGATAAAATGTTATAACTTCAATGGTGATTTTTTTTTTTTTTGGTGATATTTTTAGCAATAGAAAGTAGTAAAAAGATTCACATACATAAAATTAGACACACTTAAAGAAACGAGAATAAAAAGAACATTAAACAAATAAAATTAACATTTGATTTGATATTTGTGTTTCTTGGTTTAATTCTGTTTAAAAATTTTATATTTTAGTTGGATATTATCTGTTTACAATAATTTAAAGGAACATACACGCAACCCCCCAAGGAGCCAGAATAAATGACATTGACGCAGTCAGTGCTGCTGAACCTGGGCTACCACAATTATCCCCAATACCTGTTATCAAGAGAAATATATAATTCAATATATATATATATATATATATATATATATATATATATATTCGTTAATTGTGAAGAATAGGAACAGAAATACGTAGTCTTGCACAGAGCTTAAAATGTTTTTGTTTTTGTTTTTGAAATTTGAGAAATTTAAGACCACCATAACTAGTTTACAAACCAAAGAAACCAAAAAGATGGCGTGCAAATTAGGCAACGATGACCATGAAAATATACGAAAGGTACTGAAATTGCACTGGGAATGACTATAGAGGCTTCAAATATGAACATAAAGGCAGCTCATGGAGAACCCATGACTCAAATGTGCTACATGGGGTGGCAACAATCGAAACCCTGTGACATAAAACAATTGTGCATATTGAGTATTCTGAATTTCTGAAAATAGTTGATTGACAACATTTGACCACGGAATCTATTTGTTAAACAAAAAGATGGCAATTGTGAGTCGGTTGGAAATCAAGAAGGCCAAAAAAATGAGGGAAAAGAAAGAAAGAAAGAAAGAACCAGAAGAAAAAGAATGGAATTAGCCAAACCTAATATTTGAAAAATGAAATAGTTTACAAGGATGAGGAGAATATTATTTAAATAACCATTTTGACAATCTATATAGATGAATTTTAGTCAAGTGTATCTTGTATTTGGACAGAGTCAACACTACCGTAAAATTGAGAACTTAATTCGTTACCTGGACAGGTTGCAGAGCCCCCTGAACCAAAATTGAAGAGCTTCAAGTTAATCTTGCAGCTAAATAGGAAATACCACCTAGTCAAATACTTAAATTGACACTACTGTTTTTAACCCTTGGATTTTGTAGGTGTAACTTATGGGTAAAAAAACAGGTAGGAATGCAATTATAGATATTTTGGCATCACTTGTCCATTATTTCTCCATTAAAAATAAAACAAAGGTTTACAGTATAGCAAAATTATCACAAATATTGAACACTTTTTACAGAAATCCAACAAGGAGGATTTGTGCCAATTTATTTCTTTCTGTTTCCCTTTTGTATTGCCTAATCCAGTTCTAAACCTGTGGCTTTCTCCATTGGCACACATGTTCTGCATAATAATTAGCAATTATTATCCCAATGCCCCTTGGTACTCCAAGCACGGTTCCTTCTCTATGTGTCCATCCGGCTTGTTTGACTTACAAATCTTGGAGCTTACCAGTGCTATCACTGCCAGAATACATAACAGAACATTGAGCTTGCTATAGACCTCACCTGCAACTGAACCCTCTATGGAAAATCCTGCACATTTGGGGATCAATTAATTACTTATTTCATAACCGAGAAAGGAAGGAAATTTCAAAGAAAGAAAACATAGACAAAGTGCATAGGATGATCCTTATTCAAATTATATTTCCAGATTTTTTTTCCCCAAAAATCCATTTTTTTTGTGATCCATGTGTGGTATACATATTTTGCATGTGAAAGTAGCTGTTTCCCTAATCATTTGATGCAACCATTTTCTTCCAGATTACATTTTTATTTAATTTTAATCTGCCACATTTGATAAAATCCTTACTAATTAATTTAAAATCCACTTTGTAGTAATAATATTGAATAATCTAAAATAAAGGTTGATATAATATATTAAGGTACAATGATGTCTCAAATGTACAATGTCGGACTATGTAATAAACAGAATTATTATGAAAATACATAAATATAGCTGAGAATTTCAAGCAAACTTCTGGTTGCCAGCACGACTCCTACCTCCATGTCTATCACTTTAAACATAGAATGTAACTAGGAACATTTGAGCTTAACACCGTGTGCTTAGCCGTCACGAAGTCTAAATTGGCTGTTACCGCTAGAGTCGGACAAAGATTTTGGTAAAGTGTTTTCTTTTTGTGTGGTTGTTTTTGATTTTTTATAACCCACAGTACAATGACCTCTTAGTAGAAATGAAATATCTGCTCCACAACCTGCCCTTCAGTTGACTTTGGGAAAAATGTATTGGTTGGTTGCCCTTCCATGTGATAGATTTAACTGAAAATGAATCAATAACCATAATTGAGAGAACAAAAGACTCAAATCATTCAAATGCTACCTTTATCATGTTGTCCTATGCCAAGACATTCTATTTGGGCTCCTCCTTTAGACTGGAATCTACACAAGCCTCCTTTGGCTTCACAACCTTGACATCCTGGCAAGCTCCAGGTTAATCCAAGGCCAAAACTGTTGTCAGCAATATAAGGACTATATGGAAATGGGATGGCAACAGTTTTCACCACCCTACAAGAAACTGGCACAACCGAAGAAGACTCTACGGTGTAAACATGGTGCTTGGAACCGCTTAAGCATGGAATTTCTGAAAATGATGATGAAAGCATAGTTGAGCAATTGATGTAAGTGTAATTGTTCACAACATAGTAATATTGGAATGGCGTAAGAGAGAGGTTGAGATTGAGAAAGGCTCCATGGACACAATTCTTGGGGTCAAGGAGATCGAGTTTTCTGATACCGTAGGATATGGATTTCACTACAAGGTCTCCATAGCTTGGGAAGTGAATTTTGGTGGCGTTTTCTTTGCAAAGTAGCTTGAAACCAGGCAAGCCGCAGTGTTGCGGCTGCTGGCTTGGTACTTGAAAGGGGAAACCAATATCAGGAGGTGCATCACTGCACCTGATCCTGGAGCAGTTGGATTGAGAATCCACTAGGCTTATTGGAAATGTGGAAGAGAAGAAAAAAACATAGAAGAAGATGCTTGCATTCATTGCTTGGCTCTACAAGCCCTTTCCTCCTTATGCTATATATAAAGAGGGAAAAAGTGGAAAAGGACATGGAAAAAAAAAAAAAAGTCTGTAGTCCACCCACTTTGCTTGACAGAGAGGTAAATAAATTAAAGGAAACAATTTTAAAATATGTGTTTGTGATAGACTGCTTATATAAATTCTAGAAGAAATACCTCTCTAGTCTTTTTTACACCTCTTCTTTTTCCCTTGGGCCTTGGTAAGCAATAATTTATTTACATATATATATATATATATATATATATATATATATATATATGTATGTATGTATGTATGTATGTATATTACAATCTAGTCCCTGAAGAATACCCATAATTCTATTTCTAGCATGTAGTGACTTGTGGGTCTCCGGGGTGAAAAAGAGACAGACACAGCTAGATGGCAAAGAGGCAAAGTCGTGGGAAATTTCAGGAGCCACAAAGTCTGAGTCTTATTGTTGCGAGTCGTCGGGTATTTTCCAAGTCATGAAGCTTGTTGATTGGCTTGAACTTTCTGAGTGGGAGAAGTTGCGTAAAGAAGTTTGTTTGACCCAACCAATGAATTTGTATAAACAAACAAACAAGATGACTGCTTCGGAAATTGGTACGAAAATCCGCAACCGATTGGCCTCTTCCTTTTAGAGTTATAAATGATGATGGTTTCTACTTTCAGCTTTACCATTCTATGTTCGAGTTATATATTATGACCACTAGAGCCTTTTTCTTTTCTTTCCTTTCCTTTTATTTTATTTTATTTTCCAAAAAATAAATACTTACGATCCGTCAAAGAGAATTACACCATTCTTTTTCATCATCATAATCCATATGGGTATGCGGCTCCCTTTACACCAAATCAATGAATCATTTTCATTATCAAAAATCAAATGTGCATCAGGTTCTTCCCTGTACTAAAACATACCAATTCTTCTATGGTAGCTGTATCATAAAATGCTATATGCAAAGATCTCTATCAAGGTGTAAAGATCAAATGCCTTGGCACAGTCCACTGTCCACAAAATGCAAAGTCGTCTCAAACAGTTTGAACAAGATGATTAACGATTGAGATCTTTGAATTTGATCTGTTAACCACACAACAAGCCTATATATACTCTAAAGTACAACTCACTGGAACAAGGTAGAGTACAGTCAAGACGTACAGAAAAGAATTTATGGCATCGGGGGGTCTCAGCAAGATATCGTATCGTGAAACAGTTGAAACATTCCAATAATTGATCTAAGACACATCTACTGGCACATCAATGATTGCAGGCTAAAAGTACCACACAAAGACCCGAGGCAGAAAGAATTATAGGAAATGCGTGAATTTTTTCACATGAGCTCCCTCGCTAATCTGACTGGTTTTTCCTTTAGGAAAGCAACATCACCATTGGGTGTAGTCAGCAGATGGTGATCCGCATCCTCTCCTTCGCTCCCAGCTGTTGCAGAAGATGCAATAGACCCAGATCCATCATCATCATCTGTATTGGTAAAGACGTTGGATCAAAGAACTAATGGTAACATCTTAAATATATCACAGGACAATAGATGGATCAAGGTAACAAAGCAGTATGTCCATCAGTCCCCTGAAGTTCACACAGCCATTTTGTGTGAAACTGAGAGATCCGCATCCCTTGCCTCTCTCTCTCTGTCTCTCCCCCTATGTTTGCAACTAAAAGATTCCTTCTGATGCACCATTGGATTAGTCATTCACAGAGAAATGTTTGTACCCAGTCCAAAAAAGACTGATTCCTCAACTACAGATGCACTGCTTCTTAACAAATTCTCAAAATTGTGAGAACCATGCCAAAAAAAAAACCCAATATTCTAGGTCAATACTCTGTATTACACCAGTAAAGGCACCCATGACCATTTTTGGAAAAATCGTGGTACTTCAAATATAGAAGTCAATGATTCCATTGTGTGAATCAAGAACAAAATGGCCAAGGTTAAGCCTAGAAAATCTCTCTTCACTTTATGCAGTTCACAAATTGTCGGCAGTCAACATGGAAGAACTTCTCTTCAGCAAAGTAAGAGAATCTAATAGTTTTGAAAATTCTGAAGTAGAAAGCCACAGCAACATGGTAGATGGAACAACTTACCAGAATAAGCTGGATGATCAGGAAGATGGCTAACTGCTGTTATCTGAATGCTTTCTGGCAGTAGACAATTACAAAAGGAACCTGAAACTTCGAATGAAAATACATTGATCAGATAGAAAAGAGAGGACCATAAAGGGCATTAATATTAAATGACACAGCTGTGCTGCCAGATTAAACACACCATGATGTGAAATTATCTTCGAGTATGGCCATTCTTAATAACTGAGATGACTACTGAATAAGAGAATAAAGAGAAATACCAGTTACTGGCAATATTCAATTAGCTCACCCTGTGGCTTCCATATTCCAAACAGCAGAACAAATAGAGAATGGAAACTATCCATGTAACTCTAACATAGCCTTGGCAACTCACCTACTCGAGCCAACCGATTTACCCATCCTGGAATAGGCTTTCCCGTTAGCCTCAGACAGACTTCATCAGTAAAGTGGTTGCAATTCTTGGCAATCAAATGATAAGAATCCCCATGAAATTTCACAGAAATATGCTCCATAAATGATCGTACTTCTGAACGCGACATGTTGGTGCTACCCAGTAAGATTGACCGCCGAAAGATGAAGCCTGGACAACTTTTTGGTTCCACCTCAAATACCCCGCTGCTAGGGTACTCATGGGCACCGAAGCCATACTCCATACCATGCACTGATTATCATATCAGATACAAATTGATTAATTCACTACATAAGTTAAAACTGGAAATGCTGGCCAAAAAGCAACAATAAACAGATGTAGGTATGCCTGTATCTTGGAATGTATATATGGATATGAATATATGCATGTGTGTGCTAAAAAGGTAAAATGTATATGGTGATTGCCAACTATTGGCACAGAACATAGAATTGAGATCAAACTTTATTTAGTGCCACTACAGACCATGCCATCTGGCAATGCAATCAAACAGTTGATTTCTTTTGGCATTTGGAGGCATAGCTGCCTGAATTTTCAACTGCCAGATTCCACGCTTGACCAGAAACAATTCAAATTTTATGAAATGTCCTCCCCCTCATCAAGTTAGGCGTAGCATTTTTGTTGTCTACCAAGTTTGTTCCTTCTGTGTTGTTAGAAACTGCCCAGGAAAATGGTTTTCTCAATTGTATTTCCAGCAAATAAGCAACTCCAACATAAGTATTGCGTGGAGGCCACAAAGACTTGATCATATTTCACAATTGCACTCTTATGGTTCAATAACGTAGTACATACAGGCACAAGGAGCATAAAGGCACCAAAGGTCTAGGTACCCATGGACAAGCCACAAGGCACAGACAAATGCCTACATAGGCGAGGTCAAAGTGCGCTTTAGTCAAAACATCAAATCTAAACTTATGACTAAACATCATACAAAATGAAGCACAGCATTTCATACATCAAGGAATGATCCCGCGTTGTATGCTCATCAGATCATTTCTAGAGAATCCCCTTATTCTTATGCAAAATTCCACCAAATAACAAACACATAATGATTATTTTACAATAGAAGTTGCAGTGATTTTCCCATTGCAACTTTCTATGTATGGGACTCGAATCCACCTCTAGCAATATCCAACAAATTTATGTTTCCACCAAAGTAAAAAATAAAAGGTACAATCTACTAAGGAAAAAACCCCAACAAAAAAAGATAAAGGGAAAATTTCATGCAATTGTACTAACAATATCCTCCCAAGTTCCAAATGACATACAAAAATCAAGCAATGATCCAATAAACTGACTCCAACAATCTCCAACAACTTCTGCAATTACTGAAGGAAAACTATAATCTAGTAATAAAAACAGATCATAAAAGCAAAAAGCAAACTAACACAATTCCAAGCAAGTGGACTAACAATATCCTCTAAAGTTCCCAACAAAGTATGGCCATCAAGCAATGATAACAATGACCTTCATTAACCCAACTTCGCATCGGCATTCTCAGTGCACAAGGTTCACACTGTAAGCAGCCTTACTCTGGTTTTTCCACAAAGAGACTGTTTTTGTGACTTGTACCCGCGAACTCTAGATCACAATAGAGTAACCTTTACCCTTACATCAAGCCTCACCCTTCACTAACTTGAAGATAAAATTTCACTCTCCATCCTCCGTTTACAATGTGAACAAAACATTAACACAAACAGAACAAAAAAAAAAAAAACCCCAAAATTTGATAATCCCACTACCTTCAATGCCGGAATGGAAGATCCCAAGACCGACCCAGTAAAGGTAGTTGTTTACAGGGGAAAGATCGTACACGTTAAGATACAACGTCGCGCAATTGCTCCCTTCATTGCTCTGCTCCTTATCTGAGCTCGAGCTCGAGCTCAATGGAAACAACCGCATTGCTCAGCAATCTAGCAATTCCTTCGATTTGGCTCCAATTCTGTGCATACATCACAAAACTGCCATCTCCTGACACCTAAGGACCATTAACAGAAAACCCAATTGCACAAAATGAAAGAAAAAAAAAGAAAAAATATCAGCAAGACAAGTTTAGGCATGGAAAGAAGACAAATAAGAGCGTTTTGATTTCTGAGAAAAGTGAAAGAAAAGCAAGTAAATGTTCAGGATTTGGATTGAATTTAGTTGAATTTGATATCATAACTGTTGGAATTTTCGATTTTTGCTTTTGACTTGCGTAAATTTTCTCGGGAAACAAACAGGGGATTAAGAAAGAACCTGACTTTACCCGGCCGGATATAGAGAGGGTGAAGATTCGTGAAGGATCCGACAGAGAAACCCTAAAATTTCCGAATTGATTTTTTTTTTCTCTTTTTCTTTTTGTCTGAAATCGGGTTTCTAGATCCGAGGAAGAGAGAGAGACAGAGAGAGCGAGAAGAATTGAAACGATTCTTGCTATTTCTTTCCTACTGGGAAGAAGAAAAGGGGCCGCAGACATGCAAACATTCCAGCTTGTATTATTAAAGTAATATTTTAGGATTAAATAGGTTAATTAATTGCTTAATATAGTAATGTAATTATTAATTACAGTTATGGTTCCTGCATCCCTAGAGCAAGTTAACGTTTTGACATTTCACATTGTCGGTTGTTTAGCTGCGCTGGAGCAGTCTATTTGTACTCTGCTAATGAATCCTTAAAAGTTGAATGAGGACATATAGATGGCTAATTTCAATTTAGACTTTAAAAAAATAATTAATAATTCAATGATGTCTTTATCTTTTTTTTTTTTTTTTTGGGGCAAACCATAATTTTGTTTTTGCTACCAAAGTAATTTTGAACTTCCAAACTCTCTTAAAAATTTTAGTCTTATTTAGCTAGTCTTTACCTTAAAATAGGGTTTTGATTTTTCTTGTGCCTGCCTGCTTTTATTCTTGTTTATCTTAATTTATGATAATGTCAATATAATTTATAATGCTAAGACTATTTCCTTTTTTTAATTAATTGAAGATCATAGGACCTTTCAACTTCTCAACATAAATAGCTCCTGCAAGCAGAAAAATAGCCCCTACAAAGAGAATATTAAGCTGTCTTTCTTTTCTTTTCTTTTCTTTTTTTTTTTTCAATTTAATTAAATTAAAAAAGAGAATTAATTAAAAATAAAATTTAGAGTTTGAACTTTAAATTTTATATTTAATAACTATTAAACTATACCTTTAGATCTCACGACTGTAATGTTGCATTCATTAACGTGACAATAAAACTCAATGTTTGCATGGTAGCAGCAGTCCTCATTAAAATTGACATTTGAGATAGAGGCGTTTTTTTTTTCTTTTTCTTTTTTTTTTTTGGGAGAGAAAACTAAAAAAACCTGACAATATCAATTTCTTGGATTTTAAGTAATGATTGAAACCACCGTTTAATTATTTTAGTACTGTCACGTTATATTATGTTAATATTGCAACAGTTTTGTGTGTTCTTACATATGTTCCCAAAAGAAAGTGATAATCCAACGGAAGATTGCCACAAGAGCAACATACTAGCGACAGAAAGCCCTGCACGTCACATGGTTCACATTTCTATACGAAGCCGCCGAGAAAAAGATCTGGGGAATCAAAATTCAACAATGTTCCCAAGTAAAAGGAGCTGAGTTACTATTTGTTCGATAACTTTCAATTAGTTTAATGTAATGCTTCTTATTTGGCACTTACTGGAAAGGGAAACTGACCGGATAAGAGGGTTCCCGCACACTTAAGTAGAAAATGGTTATATAATGTGTGTGCGATATGAACCCAACGTAATATATATATATATATATATATATATATATATATATATATATATATATATATTTTTTTTTTTTGGTGACTTTATGAGGTATCATTCCTTCTTTCTCATTTCAATACTAAGAGGAATGAAATTAGTAAATATATGCTAATTTTATTTCAATTTTCAACTGGCATAATTTAGAGAAAAGTTTCACTCTTTTTTAGCTGATGTTATAGTAATGTGTAAAAAAAAAAAAAAAAAGATATTTGGGTATATGAAATTTGTATGTTGTTAAGTCTGAAAAATAATTAAATATACTTAATTTTGTATTATTTTTGTAATGAAATTATTTTATGATTTAGCATTTAAATTACAATAAAATATGTAAGAGTGAATTATTGATATATATATTAACATATTCGGAAAAAAATTATTTAATTGCGATTGAACCTTAAAAATAGAAACTTAATCAATAATGTGAGTGACATACTTGCGTTACGAATTAGTACCTTGAAGGGAAAGATTACGATTTTTTTTGCAGTTGGGTGAAACATCTAAGACCCAAAAGAATAATGGTGAAAAAAAAAATAATCTTGTCAATTTAATTCTTTACTCTAAAAAATTTAGGGGTTAGTTAAATTCCTTTGTATTTTCCTTGTTTTATCCTTGAATAATAAAAAAAATAATAATTGCATAACCAACAGCTTAACGTTGCTCGATCAAACATTTAGGGGAGGTCAGGTTTAAACTCTTAACTCCAGGAAATTTCAACAAAATAGGAACTTTGATTCCCATGTAGCTTTAAAAAAAAAAAAAAAAAAAAAAGCTCAATTTGCATAGCATCCATCTCAAGGAGGTCAGCAAATGATTTGCGGCTTTGAAGCTTGGTAAAGTCCGCCGTAGTCTATAAGATCTTTCGTTCAAACTACTACATATGACGGCAGAAGGGTTGCTTTTGGAGTAAAAAGGGCTGTAATTTATGATTTCCTAATCCCTAGTCGGCAGAGGAGGAAAAATAGTATAGAATTAAATTAAACGAGAATATGTAAAAGATTAGTTTTAACATTTTTTTTAATAATTAAATTTTTAATTTTTTAATTTCCATTTAAAATTTACATTTTTTAAATATATTTTAAATTAATTATTTTTAAATAGAAAACATCAAAATTGTTAATAATTTTTTTAATAAATATATTATTTTTAATGACTTTAATTATTTTTATTTAAAAAATATAAAACCCAAATAAAACCATAAAAAAATTAAAATTTAATTATAAAAATTCATAAAAATTTAAAAGTAATATTTTAGATAAGCTGAATTGAATGTGAACAATCTGATATGGGGCTCAAGTGACAAGACCATAAAAAATTATTTCAAACTCTTGCGCCGGAACAACCTCTTCTTTATAAAGAAAAAATGGTTAAGTACTACTGTGTATAAGATCCAGGTTCGATATTTTTCAAATATGAGTATAATCATCTTTTCGTTATTTTTCTCTATGCTCCCTTTTTCCCCTTCCCAATCACTATATTGAACGATGAAACAATCTGAATTTTTAAGTACTTGAATGATAAATTTTTCTATAAAGATCATAAATTTAAAGTGATTATAATTGCACTTTTTTTTTTTTGTAGGTTAAAAAAACAAAAGAAGGATAAAATCAGGAAAATCGGCTGTCACCCACCTGGGGACCATCCCTTGGTTGGCACGACCATATATCACCAGCAATGTGTGCCACAGGCAGAGTGCGACAACAGAGGCTAAGGCGGCCTTGACTGTTCAAGAGGCAATTTGATGACTAGAACGCAAAGGTGCTATTAAACTTTTGTGTGATTGCAAATTTCTATTAGTTTGAATGAGAAATTATATTGAATAATGATTAGGCCAGTCATAATATACGGTAGTCAGTGTAGGGCTCTCGAGAAAAAATAAGTTCCAAAAAAGAATATAGTGGAGACAATAGTACTTGCACAAAACTCAAGAAATGACTGAACTAGAAATAAAAGTATTTGTAATCAAACAGGTGTAATACTGTAGAGATAAGTTGAAGAATACTTTCAAAAATCGGACTGACTTAATGGTTAATATAATTTGATTATTTTATTTTATTTAACTAATTAATTTAATTGAGTTGAACTAATAAATTAATTAAATAAATATTAAAAATTTTATTTATTATTTTTTATTTTAAAAAAGTATTTATAATTTTATTATAAATTTTTATAAATATATATTTAAATATTATTTTAATAATATTTTATTTATTTTTATATAATATAAAAATATTATTTTTTTAATAAAAAAATTAAGAAATAGCTTATGAATCTCATTATTAAGTTATTATTCACTAACTAAATTAAATTTTTAATTATATTAAATTTTAATTTGAGTTTAAAAATTATGAGTTAAAGAAATAATATTTGTATTGATTTAAACTCGTTTAATTTATATTTCTAAATAATCTGATTAAACAAGATGAATATATTTAGGAAAACAATAAAAAGTAAAATATGGTGGTATGAGAATTTTTATTTATAAAAAAATTTGAACATTTACATTTTACATTAAACTCATTTTATAATATAATTTAATGATAATAAAAAATTTATATAATTAATTTTATAATTAAGAGTTAACGGGTTTTATATGGATCATAATCTGGTACACATACAGCTGTTATATTTTCAAGATGGTATCCCCTAGACTGTCAAGCCTCAGTCACTCAAAGCTTTGTTTGAGCGCAGAGAAAAAGCCATTTGCACGACCGTAAGCTTTGTTAAGCAAACGCTTTGTTGGCTTAACTGGCCGCGCAGTATGTATTTTCAGCGTCAATAACATTATAGTACAAGCAGGATAGCTTGCCATCAAATTTGGAGACCAGTTGGTGAGCAGATAATCCACAATAACGTTTCCTCAGCCGCTCTATGCAAATATCAATGATCTTCCTGAACATGTTGTCTTCTCGTATTAAGGGTTGCTCCACAAAATCAACAAGAGGCATCCACTACATATTGAAGTGCGTAACACGTCTCAGAAATACTAAAAAAGATTCTAGCTTGTGTTCACAATGCACTGGTCTCTGTTGATGCGTAAGCAAGGATCATGCAATAGTTAACAGCTTACAGCTTATTTGAGAATTAAAATTGAGGCAAGAACTTACCTTTGCTGCTTGAATTTCGAGATCATCGACAAGGATCTCGGATGATAAGGGTTTCAGCAAGCAAACAAAGAACAAGTCAGACTTGTCAAAAGCCACATTGTGAGCGTGCCTGAAATCGGAGTTGTAGGACATATTAGGGTCAATGTTGAATTAAAATGTAAGCACACATTACCCACATTAGATTCAAGAAAGTTTCAGAAGTTAGCAATTTTAGGCAATTTGTAAAAATCAGATTTTAGTCCTATAACACATACATCGTAATTGTTCTTTTCAGTGGTAATAAAAGAAACTGGGAGACGCATTATGATGCTATGAATAGAGGCTGATACAATGCATAAATTTGTATCTTAAATAAAAGTTGGAGCACACTTTATTCTTAGTCTAATTACAAAAAATTTCTACTCAGCATATCCTACAATACTTTTTTGTAAAGGAGTGTATCATATTGTTATTACCTGAATGCTATAACTTCCATAAACTCAGTATTGATCTGCAATGTAAAGCATAAGGTAAAGACAAATATAGCCAATGTAAGGTTTTGGATGAAAAACTTACTTTACCGTATAGAAGCAATGAGAAGTAAAGTTAATGGAAACAAAACAAATTCTTACACCAGTTTCCTCCTTGACTTCTCTTACAGCTCCCATATATATCTCCTCTGACTGAAGCATCAAAGAAAACACTTAAAATGAGCAGAGTTGTTGAAGGCTGTTTAATGTCCTTACAAGCTGAAAATTCACTCCAAAATCAAATGATCTACCTCACGAATGAAACCGGTTGGTATTTTCCAAAGACTAGCAAAAGATGGAGCACAGAAATATTTTTCTTGTACTACGAGAACCTGGAAATGGTCAATGGATATATTTGCATAAGAACAAAAGCACACAGATTCATAAAGAATAGATCAATTCTCAAACATTTCAAGGAACCAAACTTTTGGCAATTATGTCTGCTGGCCTAAATTCAACTGTTAGGTGATTGTACTCCTGGTATTGACGTGCAGATTTACTTAGTCTGAACTGAAAACACAAAGAAAATATTTCCACTACTATATTTAAAGTGAACACCATGTCTGGGCTACATGGAGAACTATAAAACCAGGTAAAGCAATTTCAACCAGGAATATCCTGTATCAGGCATGAAATAATGCAAGAGGTCTTAGAGCCTAATATAGAAAGTGGCTATGAAAGGATAAGTGACTGTTTATCTGTCAATGTTGGTTCATACTGATGACTTAGAATCATCTTTTTGTCTTCAATAAGTACCTCCTTTTTCTCGTTGATGACAAATCCTCCGACCCCTACTTGATGTGAAGCATTAGCAGGAAGCATGGAAGGCCCATCTGGGATCCAGTAAGTCAACATCACATATCCTGGCTCTGCATGGTGGTACTGGAAGCCTTGCTGCAATAAATTACTTATCTCAGAAATCAAATGAACTCTGAGTCATCGGATAGGTTGTCACGTGAATTTGTGTGCATTCTGAAAAGAGCATAAGTTGAAGCTTTTATTTTATACATTGTCAGAAACAGTTGGTGTGCTGAAGCATAAGAAGTTAACCTTTACAGCAATTGGAATGAGCTCCGACTGTTCTAAAAGCAACTTAAGCCAGATGCCCTTCTTTCCCTGCATCAGATAATATGGTTTTCACTGAAATCATCAGTAATTTGAGGATCAAGATGAGAAAGTTAACTTTTTAAGCCATCCTGAGCAACAATTTAAAGTCTAATGACCGTGCAGAAAAAATAATTACTCCAAGCATGCTATAACAAAGTTTCATATTTCAGCAGTTTAATGTATGTCTACACCAATTTTATTTCTTAATGGGCCATTCTTAATGTGAAAAACAGGTTAAATTACACTTCTGCATCCAAACTCATGAATCCATAAGGGGTAAAAATCAGCACGCTGGCCTAGAAAATCCATTCAAAGTTGCCATTCAGTTATGCAGTGACCAGGCAGGATGCAGGCGGTTCAAGATTTCTGTCAAATCCTCCACATACTTCAAGCAAGTGATAACCAGCTTTGCTGGAAAACAAAGGCAATCACATTGCTTACAAGAATTCTTAGAAAATGGTAAGAAAAATTACCTTCAACTTCCAATGGGAAAGCGAAAAATGAAGCTCAGCAGCGAAAGCATCTGGACTGGCTGGGAGTCTGTCAGGATTGATAAAAACCCCACCATACTCATCATCAAATGCATTAAGTAATTTCGTACTTTTGGAAATGAGACTTGAACTATCACAATTTGTTCCACTAATCTGAGACCAATTATCCTCCGTTACAATTCTGTCTTGCTCAACTGAACTAATAGCCGTCTTTAACAGATAACTACCATTTGTAGCCCTTAAATAACAAGCCATAGGAAATGCCCCTGAAAAATAAGAATGGGAATTACGAAAAAAACACCATTAAATAAAAACTTACAAGAATCTAAGACTAGATATCCCGAGAAAATATGCGAGCAAAACCATTTTTTTTTTATCTGACCGTCGACACCAGGTTCAACCCTCATTGCTGGAACTAAGAGTCTAGTTGCTCTGCCACCAGACCAGGTGCCTGGTGGCGTATGCAGGCAAAACCCTTAACATCAGAAGAAGAACTGAGTAATGAGAAGAAGAAAGTTATTACCTCTGCAAGAAGTGAACTCTGAGCAGAACCTAACATCAACGGGTAGTCTGATACTCGAAAAAGAGCTCAACTCTGTCCTCCCCACAAGGGCAGCATCAGAGACAGGCAAAGATTTGGAATCAAGTAACAACTTCGACTCCATTGGTGACACAACTACTCAAAATCCAATCCCAACTCTTTTAAGCTGAACGCTTAGCGCACAACGCCACCAGTCTAAAGGTCGCAAATCCTTAATAATACATAGATATTAAACCCGGGCTGAACGCTTGGTTTAACCAATGAATCAATAATCGGGTCGATCTTAAAATAGTATTTCGTTTTCTTTATATAATTTTTCGAAAAGAAATAATTTTAAAAACATATTTCAACGATTTTATAAAGGGTCTCATATTTTTTAAAAAGTTTTATTTCCAGGATAGATAGAGGAAAAGAATATTTACTGACAACAAAAACTCAGCAGCGTTTCAATGTTCGCTAAGGTATCTAGAATTTTTGTAAATAGACAAGAGAGAGCATGTAGAAAAAGTATTTGTTTTGTTTTTAATATATAATCAAGAGTAAAGACACCACAATTAGTCAAAAGATGAGACTTATTATTTGCAAAAATACAAAGTGTGACTTATTATAATATTTTAAATAATACGATATAAATTTCCTTATAGATATATATAGATAACTAAACTGAAAAATAGGACTTTAGGAGAGTCATAGTTCCATCAACAAGAATCTTGATAAGAACAAGAAAATATTCCGGGACGCATCGGCATTGGGATTTCGGATTAAACTAGACCCTTTGGTTTAAGCAAGAAGACACCTGGAATGAGGTACGGAAAGAAACAAGACAAAGTTTAACAAGATATTCTCTAGCAAAAACAAAGTTCAGGGTGGTGGGAGTCTTGCTCAACTTGTGGTCGGAAATGGGTGGTGATGCAAAAAATCATAGACAATAAAAGAATCAACTTAAAAAAGATGTGATCTGCCAATTGATCATACCATGGTTATTTTTCAGTCTTCCATTCATAACAGAATTTTAAATATTTATTAGTATAATAAACATTCATATTTAAATCGCATTCAGTTCACCGATACATATGATAAAGCTAGGAAAAATAGAGTTTACATTATTGGGTTGGCATGCGGCGAAAGTCAAGGTGGAGATGACTCCTAAGCCGAGGGGGAGTGTGTTAAAAAATAGGAAGATAATTGTAATGTTTATTATTTATAATAATTAACCTTATTTTAAAATTTTGTTTACATATATATTGTTTTTAATGTTTTTATCCGTATATATATTTTTTATCCCTCTTATTTATTTATTTATTTATTGGATCTGTCCCTCGTTTTGAAAAACGTGGTATAGAGATCACTTAACAAATAATTTTGTGTTCATGCACGACAAAAAAGATAAAAATTAAAAAGCCCTTTTGTGCTTTTCGTTTCCTTACTTGAGCACGTTTTTATTGTTTTTTAATGGGACGTTTCAGGCTAATATAACAACGAGCCACAAAATCCAGAGTGTTGTGTGCCGCAATTTTGGATGATTGCCTGTCGATAAGGCCGTGCTTAATAGGATGTTATCCTCAAAGCAAGATGAAAGGACAAAAGTGAACATAAATTATTTGTCTTTGCTTCTTTGTAATTGTAAGCATAGTTTGTCAGTTTAGATGAAAGAAAGATAGAGATATTGACTGATGACCTAGAAAAAACTTGGGTGTTGATGGGCTATAAAATATGATTAAGACAGATTAACTAATGTATCAATTATTAATGTTAGAGCTTTAACGGAAAAAATGAACGAGAATAGTCTAGGTTAATGTGACAATGAGTCCCGCATACATACATACATACATACATACATAGTTATTTGCATCATTGCCTAGAGCATGCAGCAGATCGCTTCGGCTACGAGTCTGTGAGAAATTAATGAGAATAGAAATAGTTAATCTCTTACACCTCCAATATATATAGCAGTGGATTGATCGCTGGCTTTTATCATCGACTGCAGTCTCCTTCGCGATTTAGGTATACTACAAAGACGGATAACAACCTTTTCTACATTCCAAGAGCCTCTTCTTTAGTGAGTTGATGGAGAATCTCTTTTTCTCGAGAAAGTTGGAGTATTAGCTAGAGAAGAATCATAGACGCACTGCAATTACTGACGCGGTTTATTACTTTTGTGTTACGACTCCCTTGAACTTCTTTTGACTGCATTCTCTAATCTCTCTTTAATTGGGTTTGAATTAATTCATCGTGGACAAGCTGACACAGCCCAAAAACATTCACAAAATTCAATCACTTAAAGCTATTTTAGTGGACAAGTCAACATTTTTTTTTGAGTGATCACTAACCAATTTCTTATAGGGAAATAAATATTAATAATTATATACCTATCCCATAAATTTTATTATGTTAAAATAATTCCAGTGAATATACCTATCGATTGAGTAAGAGCACATTTTCCTTATATCGATCTAATGTATTTAGGATTTTGTTCTTAAATTATCTTATGCAAAAATAGAACTTTAATTGATAAAAAAAAAAGTAGTTGATATTTTCACTAATCGGAATAATTTTTGTCGGTTATTGTAATTTTTTAATTTTTTAAAATTACATTAGGGGAGATATTTGATATATAATTATTTTATTGTAACTTAAAAACTATCAATTTAAATTATAAAAATAATTTTTATATAAAACAATGATAAAATTACGTATATTTAATTATTTATCAAAATTTTATAATGATAGGCATTGTTTTTTTGATGTTTTGTTTTTTAGTAAGTCCATTGGAAGGGATTGTTTTTGCGGTATTGGGTGTAGCCTCCGTAAGGCCAAAACAAATATGACAACTTGGATTTTGGATTATATGTTGACTTCTTATGACTGGTGTTTGCAGGCCCCTCCTGCAGGAGTCGCCTCATAACCAAAGTCCCAAGAGAACGTCCACATGGTTGCGTTGATGAAAATTATAGATTCGTTTCCCTGCTCCTTTTTTCTTTTCTTTTTTTTTTTTGTTTGGGGGGGGGGGGGTGGGGGTGTGTTTTGAACTCACATTTCCCTGTAACTAACCCCTTTTGTACCTAATATAGAATCATTATCCTAAATTGTGGAATCCAATTCAATTTACATCCTTTTTGTTTGGTATCACAATTTTAAAGTATAAGGATAATTCTCATACTTTAAAAAAATATACTGATCCAATAAAATTGGTAATTTTCATCAAAATAATTAAAATTTGAATAGAATTTAATTCATTTTATCACTGATTTTTTTAAAAAAATTAATTTAATTAATCTATTTAAAACTCTGTACCAAATAACAAAATATAATTAAAATTTACTTCAATTGAATTCTTCTGTTTTTATTTTTTAAAATTTTAGTATTGTGATAACATTTGATACTGGATAAAAAAAAAAAAAGGTTTAACACTCAATTAAAAGACTATTATAAGTTTTGAGAGTGATTTTCAGATTTTGCCTTCACCCCTTCAACTTTGTTTTTTCCTTTTGGAGGGGGTGGGGGGGGGGGTGCAACATCGAAGGCATTAAGCCTGAAAAGACCTTTAAACGCTTGTTTCCCTTTACCCATGGTGCATCGTGGCAGTCTCGGGGACAAATTAGGGCCTTCCTCGGCCTTGAGCCTTCCTAAAGTAATACTGAGGGCCCATTTCTTGATCCAATAATATTCTTGATCCAAGCATTTTGAAGCCCATTTCAGACCCAATAAGTATTAAATACTGATATTACCGCTCCGAAGATTATCTAAGTGCAAGTGGGAGAGCAACATTTTCTTTTTTTTATTTCTAGGTGTCACCAAGTGGAAAAGCAGCATAAAAAACACAGTTGTAGTGTTGTACACATAAAAAAATTAAAAAAAAAAAAACAGAAGAGAAAAAGGCGTTTTCGTACACACTCTTTACCCTCATTTCACAAATATGTCATTTTCACGACTCGAAGCTAATGGAAGTTAACGGAGACTGTAACATCAACACTCGCCTTTGAGTTGTACATATATTCATAGTGCAAAATCAAATGCATCTGTATATTAAAAAAATTTCCCCGCTTTGTGATTGTTTATTTTACCAAATCATTGTTGTTATAAGCATAAAAGAAAGATACGAGCTCCAATAACTAAATCCGAGCAGGAACAGGTAACCAGCAATAGAAGGAAATATATATATATATATATATATATATATCTAGTAGATCATAGTCATTATCAAAAAACTGAATGTGCAGATTGAAGCTGAATGCCCCATAAATGGTCT
Source organism: Bruguiera gymnorhiza (assembly GCA_020883675.1). Classification (NCBI taxonomy): domain Eukaryota; kingdom Viridiplantae; phylum Streptophyta; class Magnoliopsida; order Malpighiales; family Rhizophoraceae; genus Bruguiera; species Bruguiera gymnorhiza. The sequence goes on along the minus strand of JAIRCJ010000197.1, from coordinate 728,829 downwards.
GAAAGAATGAGGCCTACTATTTGGTCGAAGACAAAAATTCACATAAGTATCTAGGTGGAAAGCAATTATTGCAAAAAGACAGTTGATTTCCAGAAAAAAAGGCATGACTGCTCAGTCTTACATGTTACATGGTGTTGCAGAACAATAACAAGAGTAAAACCGAAGGAACAATGAAGGGAAGTCCTCAGGCCAGCCCAATGATTATTTAGTGGAGTTGCACTCTCATGGTGAAACTGAAACAGGCTTCTGATGGCCAATTTTCACAGAGTGTAATGTGGGTTCACTTCAATGTCTAGACCCTTAAGCTTCACAAAAGACTCCACCCTGCCTTTCAGAGTGTATAGTTCTCTTAATCTGCTCAACATTGATGGTAAAAAGCATTGTTAGATTTGCATACACTAAATAAAACCATGTTGTGGAGTTTCAAAAAAGAACTGAACCTTGCAATCTCGGCACGCCTTTTGGCTTCATCAGCCATGACACTGATGTCCTTGAAAGCTTGCCTTCCAGCGAAGGATTTTGCCTCTGAAGATTGGAGACCAGAGAGGGTACGCTGCTCAGCCGCCCATGCAGCTTCGCGATCCTTTTTACCAAAGTCCTCTTGCGTGGTAAGTGCCGTCTGAAAAAGGAAAATAATAGCCAAATGCTCAGAAAGAAGTCCGCATTGATGTAAATGACACAGTTTCTGGAGGATAATTAGTGAATTATCGGGTATGGTTTCAGTTACTCTTTGGTTGTATACGAGATTCCAGGCTTTGTTACTCAATGCGTATCGAACAACAAACTTTATAGGATCAAGCAGGACATAGGTCACAACGTTGTATAGCCATATAACACCACACCATTTCCAGCCAATCTGGTGAATTCCAGCAAATGACCATGTTGCCATTGCTGATATTATGGTTGCCACCTGCATAGATTAATCATTGTTAGACAAAATATTATTTCCTGCTTAGGGTACTAATATCACTCATTTGAAATATTTTGATTTCCATGAAGCAAAAAAAATCAAAATGTTTGAAGAGCTCGATTCAACTTTTGGGCCTTTTTGTGCATACTGAAAGTATTTCATTGAATTTTGAGGACTTTACCAATTGAGCAATGATGAAAGCAACAACAAGCAGCAGTCCAGGCCTTTCCATAAATGACCAACTCCGGGAGCGGGTCACAAATATAAGGGCCTGGCTGATGGTGCTCACTTGAAGGTAAATAGCTGATGCTAGCTTTCCATTCAAGGTGTTTGCAATATGTTGGTTCGAGAGATCATAGTATTTCTTCCTCAAGCTGTGTACATGAAAATGGTCCTGTGGCAATGGAAAAACAGGAAGTCAAAGAAGAAGCAAATGGATCTTCAAATCAGCTAGCCATTCACACTTCTTCATTTACAAAATTGTTGATGTTAATGAGACATTTGCTTGAGACTCAAGATTCAAGTAGCAGAAATATTTTGCAGAAGAAGGAAAAAAAGAGGAAGAAGAAGAAGCTGCAGAAAAGATGCAACAGTAGGTGCAAAAAAGATACAGCAGTAGCAGCAGAGGAAGATGCAGCCGTGAAGATTAAGGAATCAAATTTTTAGTCTTAGTATGTTAGTGGGATTAGGTGAGATATTATGTGATATAAAGCGTTGGCTAAAGTTTTTGTTTTAGGTAAGAATGAGACTTAACTTGTTCTAGTATACAAAGGTACTTGAGATCATATTGCTTAAGTTTGTAAACTCCTATATGAAGAGCAATTTGCAGCAATGAAAAAGTGATCAGAAAATGAGGATTTTCTCTCCGAGTATTTTGTTTTTTTTTCTTTCCTCAAGCACCAACAAAAATTTATGATGCACACAAAATGGAGAAGAAATGGGTGAATTTACCGAAAAGAAATCCGTTTCATAGGCTGCCCAGAAAAATATAACTGTTGCTATGGCAAGGTATCCACCTAGCATAATGCCAGTTGCAAAAATTTCACTGAGCTTCCAGCTGTCTGGCATTGGTGATGGCCTAACTCTATCTTTGGATATTGTCATAATAGTACCTGGTAAATGGAAATGAAAAGAGAAGGGAATAAAGGTCAAGGATGGTTGCAGATTGCCATTCATTATTTAAAATAATGGGTCTTAAGAAGAGCAAAGTAATTCTCACCATCATTAAGAATGGCTATGATGAGAACCGTGAATGGAGGGAAATTGAACTCCCAGCAGGCCGTGAGCAACACAAACCCCATCTATTACAGAAATGCAGTTGCCAATTATAAGTGATCTGGTGAGCTTGTCTTGAAATGTAAGTGAAAAAGAAATATCAAACTTACCACAATACGTATTGTAATGGATACTGCATATATCTGGAGAGCAAAAATGAAAAAGAAAATAGAGAGCAGTGTTGTGAGGTAAACATTTTTAAGCATTCATTGTCACTAAAACTCTAGGTTTTGACAAGAACAACTTACAGTGTAATTTTTCATTCTCTGAAAGATTGAACGGCTGGTTAAAACAGCACTAATGATTACACTCAACCCAGGTTCTGTCAGAACTATATCAGAAGCACTACGAGCGGCATCTGTTGAATCTGCAACAGCAATTCCTATGTCTGCTATCTTCAATGCAGGTGCGTCATTGACTCCATCACCTGTCATTCCAACTAAGTGTCTTCTTGCTTGCAAACGCTTCACTATCTCGTACTTATGCTCTACAAAAGAAAAAACCAATGCATTTTAAGGTTATATGATGGGAGTCATACAAGGTTGTTTCACTGAAAATGAAAGATTGTTGAACATAATTACCTGGGAAAACTCCAGCAAAACCATCAGCTTCCTCAATGAGATCATCAACTGGGAGAGCTCCAACTGTTTCCTTCTTATCGTGTCCAAGCAAAGAGGAAGATGGATACATGTTTGTGCCCATTCCAAGCCGTCTCCCTGTCTCCTTTCCAATTGCCAGCTGGTCACCTGTAATCATTTTAACGCTGACACCAAGATTAAGAGCTCTTCTGATAGTTTCAGCACTGTCACGGCGTGGTGGGTCGAACAAAGGTAAAAGACCAACGAATTCCCAGGGTCCGCCATGACTCTCTTTGGTACCTTCAGGTACTTCCTGCAAAAAAAGGCACACCGTTCAATTATTAGCTCCTTTCAGGGATGAAGTTCGAAGAAAACCGCCATAGTTCATTTAAAAACTTGTACCTGACGAGCAACTGCAAGGGAGCGAAGTCCACGCTCAGCAAATTTATCAATAATCGTATGTACCCTTTTTCCAATTTCTGAGCTATTCCACGCCAGATTGAGGATCTACAGTTTCCATAACAAAGGGTCAAAAATATTAAGCTATTTATCTGCAGAAGTGATCATTGCAGCCAGAAGTTGCGAAGCATGTACCTGCTCAGGTGCTCCTTTGCTCACTCGGTGCATATTGCCATTTTTGTCTAGGTATGTCAGTGCTGTCCTCTTATCAGTGGGATTGAAAGGAAGAAAGTGAACTTCTGCAATTCCAGCTCGTGCCTTGAAGGTAAGATGACAAAGTGAACTCATTTCAACAGAAACTTACATAAGAGCAATAAGAAAATCAAACATGCTGGGATCCTGAGCACAAGGAACGCTACTCAACATAACCACTGGGACCTCGTTTATGGACACCAATCTGCAAGCATGCCATCATAACATGTTTTGCAGATGACGAGGAATCTAGTCATGGCGTTTGACCATAGCAACAACAGTGGAATAGTACTATGAAGCATGTATCCAATGCTTCAATTAATATTAAGGAACGAATAAAAGACTCGGACTATTTGCATGAGCATATCATTAAAGGATAGAATACCTCTTTTGGATCAGCTAACATCGAAACAATAGCCGCATCAATAGCATCCTGATTCTCCAACCTCGAAGCTCTTGCAGCCATCAATACCACCATGTCCTTCTCCACACCTTCAGCAAAAACCTGTAACACAATGGATTATGCTAAATGTTATGAATTATAAGATCCACTATGGTAACCTGTTCTAAAGAATGACAGTTTAGTTCTTCAGAAAGGTAAGGCAAAGAAAATTCACTTCTTTTATTGCACAAAAGTACATGCAATTATGAAGGACACAAAAAATGGAGCAAAAAGATTAGCACCTCTATCATATTTTTGTCCACGGTGAGTTTATTGAGTGTCAGAGTTCCTGTTTTATCACTGCAGAGCACATCCATTCCGGCCATTTCCTCAATGGCTGTCATTCTTTTTGTTATAGCACCCTGCGGTGATTTGAGTAATCTTTAGTAAAATCCATAAGCTCTAGCTAGGGCAATGGCCCAGTTCCATGATTTTAACCAAGTGCGGCTTCACGTACCTGTTGAGACAGCCGGTGAGAACCAATGGCCATCGTGACAGAAAGAACTGTCGGCATAGCTATAGGGATGCCTCCAATAAGTATAACCAGAAGATTATCTATGCCAACACGGTAAGGTCTTTGTTGTAACCCAAATATGACGATGATTTCAATTATCATCCCAACAGCAATTGAGCATATGCAGAAGTTTCCAATTGCAGTTAACACCTGAAACATTTAAGCAAACTTTGACGTCACATGGAAGATCATATTGTTATAGGCATACAATCTCCCTGCTATTTTTAGGTATAATTTGAAAATTACATGGTTTTGTACATGTCAAGGGTAGCATCTGACAGAGTTATGTGTTAGGAAACAAGCAGAGATTAACCTGTTGAAAATGTCCAACATGAGTTGTCGATTCCACGAGATGAGCTGCCTTTCCAAAGAAGGTGTGTACTCCAGTTGCAATGACAACTGCTTCAATTTCTCCTTGCTTACATGTTGAACCAGAGTAAACTCCATCACCAGGATTCTTAGATACTGGAAGTGATTCTCCTGTGAGAGCAGACTGCAAAAGGGACCACACTATCAGATTCCTAAAGTTGAACATGAAAACACGGATAATGTTTTCCTTTTCGTTTGCATCAGTACAAATCAGGAGATGTTTCACGTGGACTAATTTCACACCCTGGATATCTAGTGGACGTTATTAAACACACTGAACCTTCCTAAATGGCAAAAGCTTCTGATTTTTCTTCTTCATTTGTCTGCAATCGTGGTAAACTAAAGATATAAACTTAGTATCATCTACAGCCAAAAGTTTGCATCACTGTTTATTATATACTTGTCAGAATATTGTGATTTTCACATTTTGATGTTTGTAGATTGTAGCCAGGGTAACTGATTGTTCTAAGTTACCTAAAAGCCTACCCCACCATCAACTTTGCTCCAGCAGAATTAATGATCAAAAAACTTTAAGACAAATATGCGTAAATTTGGTAGTTTTACAATGACCAAGCACCTGATCAATTTTTAAAGGATCTCCTTCAAGCAATCGAGCATCAGCAGGAATAATGTCTCCTAATTTTATGCTAATAATGTCTCCAGGAACCAAGGCAGCAGCATCTTCCTCTTTCCATTTCCCATCACGTAAAACCTGTTGCAGAAGAAATAAGAAGTTCAGCAGGAACACAAAAAGATAAAAAGAAAAAAGAAGAGAGAGTTGTTATCAGAAGGGAAGTCAAAAAGCAATTAAAATTTTTGTTCAAAGGAAAGGGTCTCAATTCAGTGCTAAATTCTCATTTCTGGAGCTAAACCTTTGCTTTTGGTGCCAGGCGAGCCATAAGAGCTGCTGCTGCATTTCCAGCATTGTTTTCTTCTATAAAGCTGATAGTTGAATTGATAATAAGCAGTGCCAAAATACCAACAAAATCATGGTAATCGACACCTTTACCCTGAAAAATGAGGACTTTGCAAATAGTCAAACATTGAATCACAGTTATGGTTCAAATCAATTGCAGCTCAAGTAGAGCTTTCAGATACGGCACAATCTTTTGAATGCAACTTTCATGTACAAAGACATGATTCATGTGAACTTACGCCACCATGTGCCAGAGCAATGGCCATAATTGCTGCTGCTTCCATAACCCATGACAATGGGTTCCACATAAAGCCCAAAAACTTGAGTATTTTACTTTCCTGCAAGGGAGACAATAGAACTGAATTTGACAAAAGGTGGAATCTTAGCCAATGTGAAAGAGCTGAAGCAAGTTCTCGCAGACCTTTTTCTCTTCTAGTTTGTTGTACCCAAAAATCTGCAAACGCCTTTGGACCTCATCACTGTTGAGACCCTCTTCTGTGCATTGCAAGTGCTGAAAGACTTCCTCAACAGGGATGTTTTCCTGCCAGAAATCAATTCCACATCTAGCAAACATGACCCTATTGTGTTCAATGAAGACTTGACATAAACAGAAAAAGTTCAAAACTTTTCCAGATGAATGCCATTTTCTTTGTGTAGAGAAGAAATCCTAGGACTTGTTTTGAACTTTTGCATGATCACAAAAACCAAAGACATAAGACTATGACTAGGATTGCAAAAGAGCAGAATAATGCGCACCAGATGAACAGTTTCCTTGCTAATGGCTTCAAGGGTAATTGCCATTGAAGTATGCCTGCTTCAGCTCCCGAACTCTTAAATCTATATTGATAATCTGTATGCTAAGAAATTTGCAATTCAAATAAATTGAAAGAAAGTAGAAATCATTCTTCAGAGTTTTCTGTTCCCCTTTTTTTCCCGCGGGTTTAGGGCGTGAGTTTCAAATCTCAGGTCTGTTATAGATGCAACTGCTAAATGAGAACTCGTCTTAACCAATCCAGGCAAATGATGGAGGATTAGCAGAAGTGATACATTTGATTCCCGTACACGAAATGTTGGAACTACGAGTAGATTCTTGCAAGCATTTTCTTCACCTATTAAAGGAACTAATCAGACATATAGACAGTCTCTTCAAAATCAGATAGGAAACACACCAAAGACTAGACATGATTAAATGGGATCAATTGAACACCACCCTTTTTTACTTTAGGCAGAACTTCTCACCACAATTGTTTAACACACTAGTTGTTATTACATCATGTTTTGTCAACTTGCCAAACTTTTCTGATCATAGAGTCTAACATCCAATAACAAATCCATAACCAAGATATTTGTAAACATATATCCAAGTACAGAAATAAGAATGTGTACCTGTAGGAATCAGGCTTTGCCAGTCTTACAATCATAGGATGATAAAATCCTGAAATTGGTTGGAAAAAACTTATTGGTCTAAGGTTCGTGACCTGAACAGGCAGGTATATATAATCTGAAGACATGGGGAGGCAACAAGCTCATTGGCACAGGAGACATACCTTGCTGATCGCAAGCTGAGAGAAAGAGAGAGTGCAGAGACAATGATAAGCAAATGGTGAGATATAAGAGAACAAGATCAGGAACAGACAAAAAGTTGGCCTCTGCAAAATCCGTCTATATTATATTCATGTATTGCAAAGTGCTTTCGTACAAATGTTGTTTCCAATGTGATACGATTAAGGGATTGGACTCTACCTTTGAAATGTGATTCTGCCAATCTACAGCAAAGTCCTTTCCCTTTGTGTATTTATTTCAATGCAAAGAAAACAAAAAGGGAAATGTCCCCGTCCACTTTTTCTAATCAGAAAATGGTATCCTGCCGTTTGGGTTGTCAGAAACTCAAATTCCTATGTCAGTTAGACAAAGCTTTGAAATCTCAGCACATTAATTACAGTTTCATGAATTTGATTCAGAAATGTTGGCACGACAGCTTTATCTACTAAGACTTTCATGCTCTGCAGCATACTGTTATCAACTAATCACGTGTTCCTTTTACAATGTTCTGAGATTTTATTGTATGATGTTGGGTATGTCCATCTTGACACAAAGCTAAACTGAACACATAAGATGTTTCAACATTTCCCACTAAGTACATGTTTAATGAGCGATTTTAGCAAAGGGCTCTTCATATGATACTGTTATCGGAGAAGTCATAATTTTCTAAGACTTCATGTTGATTTTCTGAGGTACTAATTACTTTGTGCTTTCAGTTAGAGCTGGCATCTAAAGTCTCTGATCCGGAAGATTAAAATTTCTGTGGAGGGATGCTTTGCACACGAGCGGTAACATGGTTTCTAATTTTCGTTTTATTTTTATTTAATTGAGGTTCTAACTCATTAAGTTATGAATTATAAAAATAGAAAATAAATATTTTTCGATCTATAAATAAACATATTTGTTCTAAATGCCCTCTTTTTGGTCCATTAGATTTAATCAATACTTACAATTTAAATTGTGAACTTGCTTTTTGAGAACAGGGAAAACAAATCTTTTTATGGGCAAGAATGGATCAAATTTCCAAAAACAAGTAGCTAATAATAATAGGTGATCGCTATATTTACTTTTTTTTTTTTGAGTATAATGGATACCAATTTTATATCTAGTAAAGATAGTTTAATAATTTTTTATTTTAATTGAATCCTACTTAATTATTTTATTTCTCTCTCATATTGTTATTGAGTTAACTCTTAGAAAAGGAAGTCAAATTCCTCTAATAAAATTAATTAGTAGTTACATATGAAAAGTGTCCAACACAATCTTTTAGCACCGGCTGTTCTCTCTCTCCATTCATATTTTCTAGGATGAGTTTGGCTTTTATCCCCACGCAGACATTATTCCTATTTATCGAGTAAAGGATTGCCCGGAGGGGGTTGTTTTGTGCTTTTTTGAAATCTATGTTAACGACTAAAAAAACTAATGTTAGATTAAATTCCTTGTGTGTTTTTCTTTTTCGTTTTTTTTTTATTATTCGTGGTTTAGTCGCCGAACTATACAGAGTTTAGTAGTTCCGCACTGCTGCTGCCACACTGCACTTGTTGGTGTCTTTTGTTTTTTTTTTTTTTTCTCGGTTCATCATGTCTATGGGTGATGATAACACTTGCCAAGCTTAAAAGCTGCGTTAGTCACTACGGTACGGCAATGAAGTTGTTGGGTTTTGCTTAAAAAAAAAAAAAAGAAAAAAAACAAAAATGAAGGGGTTGAGTTGGCTGGGTGCAACGAGGACAAAGACTCCTTGGATCTGACGTCTCCGTACGATCCTAGGAATTGGCATTTTGTTACAAAAGCACGAGCCAAAAAGTACACTGTCAATGAGTAATGGGGTTAATCGTCATTGATTTTAACCCCTTTTGTCTGTCTAAGCAACCACTAAGTTTTTATAGCCCGAGGACAGTCAAAAGATAAAATTTATTCGTTTTCTTAAAAAAAAACTCTCGTATTAAATAGAATTTAAGATTTAAGTGGAGTACAGAGTGTTTTTCTTTTTTTGGGTATTTTTGAGCCACAAATCTCCTTCTCTCGTTAATAATTACTAACTATTTTTTAGTTAAAAAAAAAGCTTTTATCAAAGAGATAAATAAAAACAATTAGGGAAAAGATACAGTGCAATTAGGCTGACAGAAAAGTTGACACGGAAAGGAATGAAAACCTGCTAAGCCTTCTTGTCCATTTCCACTTCCACTTCCAACCCTGTTGGGGTCTGCCATCAAAGCATCATCTAGACCAACAACTCTTTTTCGGCCAGGCTAGAACCACACATTTTAAATCTTTGAAGTCAAATTTTGTACCTTTCCCAATGGATTTTATTCAACCTATAGGAAAAGGATAATAATGAAGCGTGCCATTTAATCCCGAACTAAAAGGCTGAATTAAAAAAAATAAAAAACTCTTATGCTAAACCAAAAAAAAAAACAATTTTTTGAAAAAAATAAAATGACATAGGCAATGAAACTGCCTAGGTCTACTCTGCTAATAAAATATTGTCAAAAATAACTAATTAAAACTGTCATGGGAAAGCTAGATTTAATCTTACTACGCATAGAAAAAGGGTTGTAGGCTTTATTTTTCCGATCGGATTACTTCTTATTTAAAAAGCATATAATTAATTACACGCATATGAAATTGTAGGTCCGAAAATACAATGGAAATAAACGTAGTGGATTGGATATTTCCGCCTTATGAGCATTGCACTTGAAGCAAATATGAATGTATATATTTTGATTGCAATCAAATTTCTCATAATTATAAAATTTTCTAACAGGTTCTTATTCTTACGCTAATAAATCACAAAAAGAAAAAAGTAAAAAAATCTTAAAACTCAATTAAATGACAAATATTTCTAGGCATGCTAATCATTTAATTAAAGAAATAAGTCTTTGACTAAATAAATGAACATTGAGGACAGGAAAAAGACCACTAATCCGCCATTTTGTTGTACATTGATTGAAGAATGGAACAATGGATGATTCCAACCATACGAAGATGCACCGTAGAATGATTCTTTCCTAGTAAATGCAAGGTGGATTCAAGCATAATTGACCCCCAAAAAAAAAAAAAACTACAATAAATTAGTGAATTCTAAATTCTATTCAGCAACTGTTTATGATGTTCCTCCCATTGTTCCAAATCGTTTGACTGGTACTGCTGACTCAGCTCCTGCTGTTGCTTCATCGGCCTCATCGGCTTCTGCGCAAAAATCCTTCTTGGGAGTCAATGGCTTTTGATGGAATTAGTTGTAAAAAAGTTGTGGCCAACTAAGAAAAAAGGTTCTCAAAGTGACACTAAAAGATGCAATCTTGAAGATGTATCAAAGAATTATAAAGCAATTGGGTGGCAATTCTTGACTGCTATTTAATATCTGTCCCCGGAAATGTTTCTATTGGAACCAAAAAGGAAAAATTGGAAGTGGGATTATTAGAAGTTGTGCAATGTGGCTGCAATTCAGTTGATCCGATTGCAGTATGCATGTTAATCTTTCGGGATTCTGTCTAAAGAAACAATTACAAGCAGACAAGAAGCCCTAGATGTGATTCTAATGAGAAGAGTTGGCGTAAATCTAGTGTAATCAGATGTAATTCTAAGTATATTGGAAAAAAGAAAAAAAAGTGGCAAACCTACCATGTTCCTCGTTGTGGTGGACGTTGCCTATATCTGCAGATGAAAAATGTTACAAAAGCTTCGAGCATTTGCAGTTCGCAAATTCAAGAGCTACTAACATCAACCCCAACTTTTTTTTTTTTTTTTTGGTTTCCTAATGAATGAATACTGTCATAATCAAAGAACTTGGATATAAGAAGGATTAATGATCAACAACAAAATTTAATCATTTGGCCAAATTTAACATTCCAAGGTGATACCAGTGATTCCACCAGAATATGTTCCATGGTCATTCCCCATATTATGAAAAACATAAAGTCCAGGCTTGCTTTCTTTCAATTTTAAAGAAAACAGGAATACTCCAAAAACTCCTCCATTGCCAGGAACACTTAAACTTCATCTTGCTGTTATATCTGCGTTCCTGTAAAATTGTATGGCTAATCATAACTGCATCGACAACTACATGCAAGGTAGTGTTAAACAGAAAATAAGCATATATTAATTATTTCAAGTCTTGTTTTTAATTCTTTTTTTTTTTCTTGTTTGAGACAAAGATTGTCCTTACAATTGTACAACCCAAATTATAGTAAATTTTTTTATAAAATAAAATAGATTTTTTTCAATTGTAATTTGTATTATGAAAATTAAGTTATTGAAAAAAATTTTGTATTTACAAAATTAGATACTAAATTATTTATAAATTTTTTGACACTAAAATCATTAACAAACATTGTTTATCTAATTTTGTTTAGATTAAAGAAAACATATTGTATATATAATAGTCTAAGAATTATCTAACTAAAAAAGATATCTTTTAAATTTAAGAGATATAATATTTTAACATATTTCTTCATGAAAATATACCTTTCTATAAAAACTAATAAATCAAATGAAATGAATTAATTTTATTTTAAAAACATTCCAACCTTTAGGTTCTTTTAGGACTACATCAAGCATAGCTCCCAGTCTTGTCGTCTAGTAGTAAAATTATTAGATTTTTAGTTCCAATAACTAAGTAACAAACTCCGGTACTAGCAAATCAAAAAAAAAAATAATAATAATAAAAGACTATATCAGAAGTGCTGGAAGCACAATTTTCATTCAGCTATAAGCATCAAATTAAATATTAGGGGTTATTTAGAGCGGATTCTCCAATTACCCCGTTGCAGTATTCCTGATGCAGCTCACAACCTCAGTTTAACGTCGGATAATCCGTACGGTTAAAAAAAAAAAAAAAAGATGCAATTGAAGAATTAAGAATGTAACTCTTTCTAAATTAACTAAAGATTCTAGTGACCTCAACATTGTTTGTTCTTCTTGAATTCAACATCGCATGCATTTAATAAACTTCCTAAATGTTCTGCCTTTTTTCCCGAGTACCGAAAGCAGAGGGTTGAATTAATGCACTCCAACAGCCAGCTTCTCTAAAGCATTCTCATGGGCTTTTTGTTTCTTTGTTTTGGGCCCTTTTTGGTTGTGAGTCTTGTGACCCACCTTTCCCTTTTACACCTTTGCAAGTACATCCTTATTTTTTTCTTTCTTTCTCTCTTCCATTTCTTGTGTGCTATTTTTTTAACTTATGCCAAGAGGGCAATGGCCGATACGCATTGGTAGCAAGTTAGCAACTAGTTTAATAAAACAACTTATAATTTTCTTCTTTTGACTATGAAATTAAAATATCATTTAAAAATTGACCCACCAAAAGTTAGCAACTAGTAGACTACCTTTACGTTAGGATCAAATGTTAAATTTAGTAATAATTTAAAACAGGATAAGCTTATCAATGAGTTAGGAAATTCATGATTTTATAATTACGAGTCAGTAACTTTTAATTTGTTTAATTAAAATCAGTGCCGATTGCGGAATTGCCAATCTAAACCAACTAGCGTCAGATTAAAATGCGAATGTGGAATGAGCGGCCCACTAGGCTTCGAAATTGTGCCCATATTTTGGGCCGTTCCTATTTTGGTGGAAGTGTTTTTTAAAAGAAAATCAGCTCATACTGATCAAAATAAAAAAATTAAAAGAAAAATCCCTGTCTATGGATTTAAAAAATGAATTTTATATTAAGAGATTTAAATCTTATTTTTTTTATCTTTTCTTTTATATACGTATAAACTATATGATCCTTTATATAAATTTAAAAAAGAAAAAAGAAAAAAGAAAAAAGAAAATCAGCTCACATCACATGCCACCCAGGCCAACCCCATGCAGACAACGTTTTGTCTGCGCTCGTGCTCGGGAGAAATACTTGTCCATGTTTCTTATGCCGATCAACCTTGGCATTATATACTAGAATTTGAATTCAATCCTCAATTATAATATTCTAACAAGGATTATTTGTGTTAATGAAATGCTTGACGTGCCGTTCAATATATATATATATATATATATATATCTATATCAACGAATTGCGAGTTGAGAATACAACCTTTCCGTTAAGAAAAGGGTCAGGTGGAGTAGACTTAACCCTTTTCCCTCACACCATAATTTGCAAGGTTAATGCTTTGAAATGCACAATATCCTCTTTTATGTGATAACTGGTTCATGTTCCAAATCTCAAACGTTATACCAAGAATTCACTTATGAATTTTAGCAACAAAACCTGCAGAAAAAATGGAAATGTACGAATAATGATCATATAGTAGAAGGCATTAGTGAATAATTTTTCTTACCATTTGCTCTTAATTTATCTCAATCTCATACATCCTATGCAAAAATAACCCACAAACCCCAATTTTACATATATATTAAATGTTGAAGATTTGATTTGAAAATTAGGTTACAAGAGAGTTTTTTTTTTGTGAATATTAAATTCAAATAAAAATAGGTATTATAGGTAAATTAGCTTAAGTACATGCAAATTGATTAATGATACTTTTTTTTTATCCTTCAAGAAACATATCAAATTGGATATCTACACTCTCTATTGTCTTGGAAAAAATTGGTTGATGGTACCATCGACGTCAAGCTAAACACAAAGAGAAAATTGGTTGGCAATGGCATCAAAATTGGAAAGGTTGCTCTAATGGTGTCATATATATCTTTTTTTTTTTTTTTAAAAAAAAAAGGCATGCAACCATACACGTCGGAAGATAGAATGGCTCCCAATCATCAAAGTGAGCTTATGACTTTCAACTAGCATGGTCAAAAGTCTCGGCACAAAACAAAGTAGATGATTTGGCCCCGTCAATGGCTTGGACGTGGACTTTTTCAACCAATCATCACCTGCCAATTAATTAATAGTGCCACACCACGCGGTCAAATTAGTCCACTTGTAGTTGTGGGTCTGACCATCAAACTCATTTTAAAGTTTGACTCCAAATCCGTCCTTGGTAAGTGACAAAAATTAAAACAAACTTAAACAAACTTTAACACGATGCTTACAGAAGTATTATTATGAACATGCCATGAATAAAAATCCTCCATGAGCTGTTCAAAAAAAAAATAAAAAAGAAGTATTATTGTGGGAAAAAAAGCTGCAAATTAAAAAAAAATGTGGGCTTAATAAAAGTCAGGTTATGTAAAGTTATTATTTTTTTTTTTGGGACATGAACTCGTAACATCTGCTATCGTTGAATGCCAAACTGTAAAGGAACATGAACTTGTAACATCAACTAGTCATTCTTTTCTTTCTTTTCCTTTTTGGTGTATAAATTTATGTATAAATTGATATCCTTTTTCGGTATACAACTGCAAACTTTTATTGAACGTAAGGTTCACCAGCAACCCGTAAAATAGGACGACCTTGACCAAATGGTTCTATCGAATTATCTTCTTCCTCTTTTAGATGTGCTACGTACTGTCAGAGTAACACATGTTCCTAAAGAAATATTGTAATATTTAAGAACTTATCTATATTATGAATCTTCTGTTCAAATGATTGAACGGGAATAAGAAACTTATAAGATAAGAAAGCTCTACTGTGCAACTTACAATTGATAGATTAACACTCTTAATATATTAAGATAGTATGAAGTAATATATATATATATATATATGTATATATATATAATGTTATCTTAAAACACATATACAATGCTCTAATTAGATCTCACTTTAAATTAATTTATAATAAAATAAAATGATGAGAAGAGATTTATGTAACTAACTTTAGTTGAGTTTGAAATTAAAACTTTTTGTTGCTGCATGACCTACATTAAGTTTCACAATAGACTCAGTTTAGAAGCAATTAGTTCATGTTGTACGGATCATAAATATTCATATTAAAGATTTTGGACATAAAAATTTTTTTGATTTATTTATTTATTATTATTATTATTTTTTTTTGGGCAATAGAGGCCAAAATTCCTTATAACTTGAAGTCACTAGAGCTCGAATGTGAATCAATAGGTTGTAATTGGATGTACTTTAAATTGCGTTACAAGTACAACACTTTATGGCATTTTATTAAGTGGACTTGAAGGACGAGTAATTGTTCCCCATTGAAGATGCATACAGTTTCAATTCTCAATATGTATAAACAAAATTGTTCAGTGCTGAATCGAAACTTCCATTTTAATAAATGAATTCTGCTGACACAGTTCATATTCAACTACAAACCAACAATTTAAATTAGAGCATTTAAAACATGATAATGTACGTAGTCAAATTACAAGCAAATCTGAATCATCTGATGTCAACAGGCATTCCGCTTGCTGAATTGCAATCCATTGATCAATATAATATTTTCACACGCAAATAAACGTATATGACATTGTCTATAGGCCTCTCATAATTGTATGATGTAGAAAGCAATGAAATTGAGTCAAACTAATTTATTTACTCCCCCGTTCGGTCTTTTTACGATAAGCATCCTCGGGCTAGCTTGCACGTCAAGTGAAACGAAGTTTCTCCCTTGTGCAGTCTTAAGTGTGTGCATCACCACATTGGCCTTGTACATCCAGCATGTTAGTCAGAATTCAAAAAATATAGAAATAAAAATTCAATAATGCAAATTCGAGATTGACCCACTTGCACTACCCCACAACATTAAACACGGGTGTTCTGCATTATAGCAACCCAATTTCTTGCTTCACGTCATTTACAGTTCACGAGTCCTTTAAATTGCACTAACAAATTAATGAGATAAAAGGCTGAGGAGAGGGAGGACAGGCAGCCGGCTTATAGGAACAAGTCCCATTTGACGAAGACCCATTTTTGTCTGTATTCTTCCAAGACTTTGACCAAATCCAAAATCCATTCAAATTGCATATGGGTTTTAATGTTGGATTTGACTAAACCGCCATGGAAAGTTGGACAACTACTTGAAACAGATCCAGATTTTGCCTTCGTTGTTGCCGGATATTACACTAGCCCACATAAAAGTGGGCCCAAAATTGGCGGTGTAGGTTAAAGCCTTGTTGATACTTATCTATAATACAGGATTGCAAACGATGGTTGATTGTTACCTGCCATTTAAAGGAGGAAGTAAATTATATTATATCCCTTTTGATATAATTTTCTATATGATATATCCTTTTTAATGCTTTCTGGAGCGTACTTAAACTTGGTTTAGGATTGTTGCCTTGATTGCACAATCGAACATTTGGAAACACCATGCAATATTGAATGCAACACACAACACTCAAAACATCAAATAAAAAAAAATATGGAATTTTATTCTGTAAGACAATCCCATCTCATTGATATAGTAAGACAACTCAGTCAAATTCAACTGTTAATTTAGAAATAATAATTACTCCAACAATACATATGTTGACCAGGTAAAATCGATTGGACTAAGGGATAATAAGTCCCAAACCTATCCATGCGTGTATCTGAATTTCGCATCGGTAAAGTCATTCGGTTGCAAAAAGTTAAGGTATCGTGTGTTGTTATCTCTGCTTATAGAGATTTATGAGCTAGAAAATTTTTCCATTCAGTATTCAAGTCTACTATTTCAAGAAAATTGAAGAAACAAACCCGTGAGGGCATTGCATAATGCAGCCAATTTCATATCACGAGCAATGTCAGTTAATTTCAACTTTGAAGTAATATCAGTAAACATCAAATATTACTTACATTATTTTCGTTAAAAATGAATTTCAGATTGACCATGATATCAACGACACACATAACTTTCAATTTTCCATTTTTTTTTCTTTTCTTGTGATATTCATCGGAAAATAGCTTTCAACTTCTTTGACAATGCATAATTTATTTATTTATTTTGTCTTTGTTATACGTTCCTTCAATCAGTTCACCATTTGAATCCTACTACAAACGTCTGGCACAAAATAGCGCTATTCATCATATGTATTTGTTTTCTTAAAAAATAAATAAATAAATAAATAAAACATGATACGTAAGTCGATCAAATTACATAGCTACGGTTTAGTCGACTTATTCAAAGAAAGATAGAAGTTTTGTTTCTTGTAACCTTACAACAACTAGCATTAAATAGCGTGTAAACCTATAGACACTCTGCATTACCAAATCAACAATAGAAAGAAACACGCTTGTTATCAATGACATTTAATTTAATGATATTAAAGTTATTTTTAACATTAAACGTTTTGAATTCGAATCCCAATTGGTATGAATTATATATATATATATAAACTTGTAGTGCATGTGGGGCTTATTCAACACTTGTGGCGCACTTGTGCGAGTTGGTTATCTCCTAGTAGATGTTACCCCACTCTATTGTTAGGAAAATAACTTCTAAGGCAACATCTATCTGTCAACTTGCCCATGTTTGGTGAATTGGGAAATTCATTAACATATATGACTTCCTTCGTTACAGTAGATCGAAATCTCATTTGGGTTACAAAGCAAATTCACCTGTAAATCCTAAGAAGTTTGGTGAATTGGTACCATTTAACAATCGAATCACCGAAAGTTTTCAGTGGACTGCACCTGCATTGATGGTTTACAAGTGAATAGGCCAAAATGTTAAAATTTAGCGACAAATTAAGAAGGATAAGTTTACCAATGAGTTAGTAGATTTATAATTTTGTCATTACGAGTCGATATCTTTTAATTTGTCTAATTAAGATCAAAACATAATTGTCAATGTTTAGTTTAGGGTCCCATTGGTAAACCTGGAGTTTGTGGGCCGAGCCTATTTTAATGTAAGGCTTTTCTTTTCTTATTTTCTTTTCTTTTCTTTTTTTTTAAAAAAATGAAAAAAAGAAACACAACTCACATGCCACTTGGGCCAAGCTCAATGCAGCCAACATTTTGTCTAACTCAGTAGTAGTTCTTCTCCATCTTTCGTATGCCCTTCAACCTTGCTTTATACTAGAACTTGATCTCAATTTTTAATTATTATATTCTAAAGACTGTGATACCAACAGTTCATTAATTTTTTTCTTTTATTCATACAGAATACGAGTATTGATACGAAAACAAGATTACTTATATATGAACTGAAGATAATAAATTCAAGTATAAAATTTTGTTATTAAAAAAATGTTACATATATTTAACTTTTTTTTTCAGATTTCATAATATAAAAATTTTGTAACACACGCACTACCTATGTTTGCCTAATACATGGCACATGATTCAAATGTCAATTGTTTTACTGAAATTTAATTGATGAATTTTGATAACAAAATCTACATAAAAGTAGAAATATAGGAATATGTCTAATATAGTAAACAAAAAATTAGTAAATGATCTTCCTAATCATTCACTCTTAATTTTATCTCAATCTCATAAAGTCTTGTACAAAATAACCCACAAAGTCCAAATTTACATATCAAATTGTTCTCATATTTGAGTTTGAAAATTAGGTTCAGAGAAAGTAAATTTTTGTGAGTATTATATTTAAATACAAATAGCTGGTAGTGGTAAATCGAATTACGAATATGAAAATTGGTTAATGATACTTTATTTCTATCCATCAAAAAACATATTGAGTTTTTTGAACGTGAGCTGAATCAACTGAAAAGAAATATTGCCTTTTTGTGCGGTATTGATTTTTTTTGAACGTTAGCGTTACCACCGCCGCCAAGCACGGTTCTCAAAATTCCACTTGTGAGGGTATCGACGTTGTGCGTGGGCTTGGGGAAATCTCGACTTATACAAATTCTTATCCAACAGTTCAAATCAAAATAAATCCACCAAAACCCGATAATTAAAAAGGCAACTAAGTAACGATTCCTTTTCAACCACTCTCTTTGAAACTCTCCCATTTGAATCAATGCTTCCTTTCCACTTTCTCTTCCTAATATGTACAACGAATAAGACTAGAAAGGCAACTAAGTAACGATTTCTCTTCAACTACTTTCTTTGAAACTCTTTGCAAGCTTATTGTAATTGTGGGAAAGTTACAACTAATGACATGTTAATGCATTGCCTATTAGACTCTGAGTAGATGAGTGGGTTGACATAGCGTAGCCAGCAAGAAAATTAGTCACGATACCCATTTCAATTTGACCCATTTATATAAATTCAAATCGACAAATGTCTACTTTTAGCATTGACAGCTCCCCTCCTGCTGGTTCTGATTCAAGGAATTATGAGACACATGATGTCGTTTTTCCTTGATACATGGTTCATGATTCAAATCTTTATCTAACAAATCTCGACTTATATAAACCCTCATCCAACAACTCATAATAAGAAAAACCCCAATAACTAAAACGACAACCAAGTAATTATTTATTTTCAACGACTCCGATTTGACATCTCTCCCATTCTAATCATTAGCTCCTCCACTCTCCTCAATCTCTTTCCATTGAGATACTCTAATTGAACTAGATTTCCTTACTGAACTTGCTAACGATATCATGCCCTTAGACCAACCAACGGAAGAAGGAAATGGAACTGAGTCTAAGACTAGGGAATGGGAAACCTTAGACTTCGAACAAGAGAGATGATCAGGACTGCTTACTACAAATTTGTGATAGCAATGCGATTGTGAGTACGCTTATTATGAGTGTGCGAAAATAAAGCCCACGAGACATTAATTTACTGCCTAGCATAACCACCAAGAAAAGTTGTCATGATACTCCATTTCAATTTGACACATTCGCATCAATTCGAAAAAGCAAACGCCTACTTCTAGCAGTGTACACTCCCTTCCTGTTGCTTAATTGATTCTCAATTAAATTCATTGTGAGATACGCAATCCTTTTTTTTTTTCCTGACACATGGTTCGTGATACAATTGTCAAGTGTTTTACTGAAACTTAACTTACGAATTTTAACAACAGACTTGAGTAAAAATGGATATATATGAATGTCTCGTATAGTAAAAAACATTAGTAAATGATTTTCCTTATAATTTACTCTTAATTTTATCTCAATTTCATATTGTCTTGCACGAAAATAACCCCAAAAGTCAAAATTTACATATCAAAATTGATCTCAAATGTTGAAGATTTGATTTTGAAAATGAGGTTCTAAGAAAGTAATTTTTGTGAATATTAAATTTAAATCCAAATGGGTAGTAGAGGTAAATCAAATTACGTACATGAAAATTGGTCAATGATACGTCATTTCTACCATCAACAAAAACACATTGAAGGTGAGCTGAACCAATTGAAAACATAAACTCTTAACCACTTTTTTCATGGTCTCGTCTCGGAAACAAAGTGGTTTGTGGTACTACCACCATCAAGCTAAACATAAAGAGAAAAATTGGCATCAAAGAATTGGAAAGGCTGTAGGGGCGTGTGGGGTTTACCTGAGGTTACAGAAAACCTTTTTTGTTTTTTTTAGTACAGTTTTGACTCCTCTTTTAGGGCTCTTTTTTTTTTTAATTTTTTTCATAGGGTACCCTTTCTCTTTCAAGATACTATGGATAGTACATCTTTATTGTTGTTCAAAAAGATAGAATTGGAAAGGCTGCTATAATGGTTTCATATCAGAAAAGGGCACACAACCACATAAGTCGGAAGGCCTCAATCCTCAAACTGAACTCAACACCCAACTTGCTCGGTCAAAGGTCTTGGCACAAACTACATTGTACGTAATTTGGCTCGGTCAATGGGTTGGGCGTGGACTTTTTGAACCAATCATCACCTTCCAATTAATTAATAGAGCCACACCACGTGGTCAATTTGGTTACTTGCAGTTGTGGGTCTGACCATCAAACTCATTCTCAAGGTTCTTACAGCAGTTTGATCCCTCGCGAGTGATAAAAATAAAGACAAACATAACAATCTTTAACAGGATGCTTATAGAAGTATTATTACGGCAAAAAGCTGCAAATCAAAATAAAAATGTGGGCTTAGCCTAGTGGTAAGACTAAATTTGTGACTGTACAACATCTCAAATTTAATTACTTTTAGATATATTTCATATTTTAAGTGAGTAATTTGATACTTGATTAGAAATAATTTATTATCACTGAAAAATGTGAGTTTAATCACATGGAATTTGAAGAGTCGAGCTATGTAAAATCAGTTTTCTTTTTGTAAAAAAAAAAAAAAAATCTTTTTGTGTAAATTTAACACCCTGCATGCCAAATTGAAAAGGCACATGAACTCGTAACATCAAATCATTGAATTCCAAATTGTAGAGGAATATGAACTCAACATCAGACTGTTCATTCTTTCTTTCGTTTACTTTCGGCGGAAACATTTATTTCCTTTTTTGGCATACAAGTGCAAGGATTTATTGAACGCATAAGATTCTCCAGCTACCGGTAAAATAGGATGACCTTGACCAAACCTTTCTATTGAATTATCTTTTTCCTCATTTATATGCGCGACTGTCAAAATAGCATATGTCTCTAAAAAGATACGGTGATGGTTAATAACTTATTTATATTTTGAGTTTTCTGTACAAATAATTGAATGGAGAGTGAGAGATGTATAAACAAGAAAGTGTTAAAATTTTAAATATAAATTATATAACTAAAGAATTTTATGTGATAAGTGAGAAAGAGAGTTAAATAATATATAAATATAAAGAATTTATAAATTTAATATTTTAAAATTTTTAATTGAGATATGATATTTAACATGCAATTTTTTATTTACAAAATATAATATCAAATTTATGAATTTGTTATTTAGCTTATAACTAATCGATTAACTTCTTAAATATGTTAGTATAATTTTTTATTTACAAGATATAATGTTAAATTTGTAAGTTTGTTGTTTAACTTATAACTAATCAATTAACTCCTAATACATTAATTCAGTTGACATCATTCAGCTGCAATCCCACAATTTAAATTAGAACATTTAAAAATGGTTTACGTATGTTGTCCAGTTACGAGCAGACCTGAATCATCTAATATCAATAGGCGTTCCACATATTGAATTGCGATTCGTTCAATATAATATTTTCACATGCAAATATACATAACAGTGTCTATAAGCTTCTCAGAATGGTATGATATAGAAAGCAATGAAATATTGTCGGACTAATTTATGTATTTTATTTTTCAGTTGTTCCAATACGATCTAGCTACATGAACATATTCTTTAGTAAATACAGTGTGATTTATATTATATGAAAAAATATTTGATATTATTTAAATAGTATTTAATATCACATAAAAATTTATTCTATTTATACATAATTCCATTATATAATACCAAATGTATAAAGTATCAAATACTATTTATTTATATGGTACAATTATACTATATCCAACTATATTTATTAGATAATATATTTATTTAATATTTTCTTAGAACATTCAACATTTCAGTCGAATTCGCTAAAATCCAAGTATATAAAAGTCAAAGATCGTTCAAGATTGTCCCCTTGCACTACCCCACAACATTAAACATGTGTGTTCTTGCTTCACGTCATTTACGGTTCACAAGTCCTTCAAGTTGCACAAACAATTTAATGAGACAAAAGAGTGAGCAGGGAGCACAGTTTACAGGGACAACGTGACAAGATCGTTAGGTCCATTTGAGCGAAGACCCATTTTCGTTTCGTGTGATTACAAGGCTTTGATCGAATTGATTCAAATTTCATATGTTGCTCTAATTTTGACTTGACTAATAGCCGTAGAAGGTTGGAACACTGATTGAAACAGAGCCGCAAGTTGCCTTCATCGTTATTGGAAATTACACAGGCCCACATGAAGTGGGCCCAACATCAGTGATTTAGGTTAAAGTCTTGGGGATAATTATCGATAATACAGGATTTCAAGTCGTTGTTGGAAGATACTTATCATTCACGGGAGGAAGAAAATTATTGCAGAAAAAACAAAAAAAAAAAAAGGAAAAAGTCTTAACCACTTACGATGAGTGTATGAGTTAGACACACAAATTTAAATTAAAAATATAAGAATAGGGATTATACTACCGGCTTGAAATAATAAAAATAATAAATATAGTAATACAATGCAAGATGTCTAAGTTGAAAATATTTGTCTATACAGCAGCATTAACGTCTCGAAATCAAACTGTATTTAGTGCTCACGTCAGGGTTCTTTTCTGATATGCCTTACAAGAAAAACACAAAAAATATAAAGTGTTCACACTGGACGCTGAAGTTTGAAACAGATATCTTGTCTGAACAGAGAAAAACAGAAGGGAAAAAATAATTTATCTAATGGGTATCCCCATCAATAAGAAGACTTTCATATTTAAGATTGCAAAATTTGGACCCATCACCTGACTAATTGCATATTTTAAGTTTAACCTTTGATTAAATGGTACTCATAAGATTGCTTAGTTGCATCTGGACGAAATCTCGACCGATATACCTTTAAGACTTTGGTGATTTCTTTAGGACTTTTGTGTTTATTCTGATACACTTTTAGAAAAAGATAAACTTTGTTGTTTATCACTCTTATTGTCAATTAAAAAAAAGTCATTATACTTTTAAAATAGTAATGCGCGAGTTTTTTTCACTGAAGGGCATAGCTTAAAACAATAACTTGAAGAGACAAGCTAATTCGACAATATGCACATGAAAAATACAAAAAATATGCATTAATCCCATTTTTATTGTTGTTATCCCTACTTTTCTGGAACAAACACGAAACTTAAAAATGGATCATCCAAACTGAGAATAAATAATTTATGAGAAATATTTCGTTATGACACGGATTCAAAAATTATGATTAGGTAAGGTAGGTGGAAGCCGCCCTCGCAATCCAATTGGCTCAATCCATAGGTTTCTGGTATCATCTTTTTAATTCTTTTTTTAATTGTTGTTGTTGACGAGTATAATATTTATTTTTTTGGGTGTCCTTGGTCTTTTAAGATGTTATGAATAAAACCAACTCGCCTTTATATATATATATATATATCGTTTATTCTCTTGGTATTGAACAATCGTGAATAGCTACATATCACAACATATGTCACGGCGGCTGTTCCCAGGTCAAAGAGTATTTCTGTGGGTATTTACCCGTCTGAATTTATCCGCCTAAAGTATTTTATTATCCTCCACAGCAACACAGACAGCTTCATCGGCAACTTTGATTACTTGCATCGATCACAGTTTATACGGGATAGCTTTTTCTTTTCTTTTTTTTTTTTCTGGAGAATAGCATAGCTTAAGCTTTTTGCAGGATTATTGCCATGATCGCATAATTGAAATCTAGAAACTGCTTTAAATTACTAGTGTATTTTAGAAGAGTTAAATTTTATATTTTATATTAAAAGGGAGAGCTTAATTATATATATTTATAAAATAACATTTACCTTAAATTTTATAAAACAAGGACATAAGGAACTTTCCTATAAATATAAAAGATCCAAGTTCAAGTGAGATATACGAGACTCGAGTCCAACTAAATTACTATTGAATTTTACCAAATCACCATTGATTAAACTAAAATTAGCTATTTTAACAATTATACCACTGATCATTGTAGCAATTATCACCTGCTATCACTCACGATTACATACTAATAAAAATGTTTGTTTTATTAAAAAAATAATAATTGTCCTAATTTAGCCAGTATTATGCATCTTTCAGACTTTATATTATTTTTATTTAATATATTTTCTTTTGTCTTTATATACATTTTGTTTCTATATTTTATAACAGCCCCACCATACAATAATGAACGCGACACCCTCTTCTACATTTACAACACTCAAACATCAGATCGAAAATATAGTCCCACCGTACTGATATGGCAAGACAACTCAATAAAATACTCCCGTTAGAGATAACAGAATATTCAATGGGAAACGTAAAAATAAAATTTTATGTTCGTGTTTGAATTAGTTTCTTAATTTACTGATGTAGAGTTCCTTCTCTCGTGGTTGAGTTTTATTAATTTTTCCTGACAGTTTAGCATTCTAACAATGTGACACAGTCTCATTCGATAATTACTCTAACAATGTATATATTAAGCAAGCAAAAATAATCGGTTCCAAACAATTCCATGGATGTATCAAATTTATGCGAGATAGAGTCATTCAGTTGCACAAAATTCTGAAATGAAGGTAGCATGTGTTGTTATCTCTGGTTAGTGAAATTATGAGCTAGAAATTTGCATTCAATCTCCAATTCTACTATTTCAAAAAAAAGAAAAAGAAAAAAAAAAAGAAACAAACACCTGAGGTATTATCGTCTCTGAAATCTCATTTATATAAAATATTCCATCTCCAAATCAGTTGAACCGGAAAATAAATAAAATTGGTACCTGGTCATTATTTAGTAAGAAATAAAATTCCTGAAGAGGATAATGGGTAAAGATGGTTTCCAAATTACATTATGTTGCCAATTTGAAACTACAAGCAAGATTAGTTAATTTTTACTCTGAAGCAAAATATTACTAATTAATATCAGTAATCAAGATGTCACAATAACAACTGAACATCAATATTACGTGCATTATTTTGGTTAAAAAATGAATTATTGATTAATAATGATATCAACGATACCCATGACTTTCAAGTTCTTTGACAATGCATAAATAATTATATCTTCACTATTCTGTATAACAATAACTGTACAACTGGTACTCAAGTCAAAAAAAGAAAGGCAACATCTAAATAAGTTTAATAAAGACATAAGCATGGAATATCCAAAAATTTATTAACAAGTTTCGGCTCAGTGATACTTCATATTCAATTTAAAAGTCTAGAGTTTAAGTTACAATTATGTCAAATTAACTACAAAATTTTTTGATGGAAATATACATATACACGCGCGCACACTTAACATGACACATATATTGGTTAAGATTATGAGACATCATCATTATAACAAAACCCTAATTAAACTCTAATAACAATTTCAACTTAAAAAAAAGGTAGTTTCTGCTCTTTTTCAATGATTTAGTTCCCCCCCCCTCTCTATCTTCTTGTACCTTTTCTATTAATAGATTGATTGAAATGACCACTCTCACGGAAGAGGGATCCATCTCTCTGCCCACCCTCAGGGACCGGGTCCACATTGCTCCTTAATTAGTCAAAGCTTATGCAATGACAGTTACGATTATATAACAATCCGTAGAGAGGAATATATCAAAGTTGATCCAATACTCTTTGGTTTGAGTTCTAAATACGTCAGATGCCATCCATGAAGTTTAATTTAATTTATTTTCTTTTTCTTAGTTGTACCTCCCATCCTTCAATTGTGGTTCACCATTTCAATCCTACTAATCGTACGCGTTCTCCTTTTTTTTTTTTTTTTGGTTGAAAGTTCATTACAAGTGCGTCGACTAAACTAATTATGTAGCTACGGTTTTGTCGATCTATTCAAAGAAAGAAAGAAGGATTGTTCCGTGTATACCTAATAAAGCTAGCTTTAAATGGTATGTATACCTATATACGGTTTGCATGACCAAATCAAAAACCGCAAGAAACAGTTTTCTTTATTGCAGTCATATCACGTTTTTAAGGTTCGCACTTGCAATTGATGGCCTTCTTGCATGTGAGGCTCACTAATTCAACACTTTCGGTGCACCTGTGCAAGTTGCTCAACTCTTACTAGATATCACCCCTCTCTATTGTCAAAAAAAATTACTGCCAGGGCAATGTCTGTCTCTCTGTCGTCAACTTTACCGAGTTTGGTGAATTGGGAAATCATTGATATATATTCCTTTAGTCATTACAATTGATTGAAATCTCATTTGAATTACTAAGTAAATTGGACTTTAAGCAGCTTACAAGGTCTATATTTACCACGACGCTTGCTCTCGGGAGAAGGAGTCATAGTTATAATAGTAGGATTCATTTTGTAAATCAATTGATGAAGTAAGGAAATTAAATGAAACCGTGTAAAGGGAAAACAATAACTAAGAATTCTTTCATTGAAGGACTTGAATACAAGTTTGTGTCATATGTCACATTATTTAATAAAAATTTAAAAGGAAAAAATAAACAAAAACTTTATAAATATATCCTGACATTACTCGTACGATCAATATGGTGTTCATGTTTGTAAATACAACTTCAGAATTAGGCATGGAACTTTAGCTGCCCGATACTCAAACTACACGGCTATCATCAATTCCATCAGTAGATTTTCAGGCAAACTGCTACCTCAAAGGCAATGACAAAGAGGATCAAGAAGGGATCAGGGACTACAATTTTAAAATTTTAGTCCGTGATGATATATAGTAAATAAAAAATAGAGAAATTTTATTAAATTGTTGATTAATTACATATCTCCATAAAAGTTAAAATTTTGTCACATTTTTGTTATAAGTTGACTGCCGAAATTTTATTGATAATTAAAAGAGCGATTTCAAAACAAGCATAATAGGAGTTAATATGAAGTGCTTGTGGCAACGCAAGTTACATCAAAACATGATATCCATGGTATAAAATCAGAATTTCTAATAATGGTCTGTTTAGTAGAAGTATCACCATTTAATTTTCTAGCACTATTAACATGTGGAAACATACAACCTAAGAAATTTATAAGTATATTAATCGAAATGAAAAAAAAAAGAACTGATTTCATCTTCAGTGCATCTAAGAAACTAGCCACACCATATTATCCTTTTTTGATGTATAATTGTTTCTCTCCATTGGCATTTAATCTAAAGAAATGCGTGCAATTCGCCGTCCGTCTTGGTGAAGCTAAATCCAAGTAATTCACATATAATATTGGTTCAAATTGAAATAATTATTTTTCCTTTTTCTCCCTTTTTTTTCTAAAAGAAAATTGGCTCTTTGATCCAAAAAAAAAAAAAGGAAAAAAAAGGGAAAATTTTCCTCTAGACTTATATACATATAGTCAAAAAATACATGCTCCATAACTATATAACCGTAAGCTGAGGAAATCCCAACGGAGATCCTAACGGCATCAGCGGCGGCATCAACGGCGGCACGTTGAAAATCCCTTCCTTCACGTCCACGTAGTCTCAAACGGCCGTCTCGGAGCTTCACGGCGTCAACGGAATATCCTTCCCAGGTTCCTCGACCTTCACCAACTTCACTTCCTTTGTAACCTCAATCTCGTCGTGTCTACTTCGTTTCCGCTCACTTCCCTCAACGGCGCGTGTATTATACCGGCCAGCATCCAGCGGGAAGTTGAGTATGGCCTTGGAGCCGCGCATCTTGAAAGCGGCTCGGTCGTAGGCTTTGGCGGCTTCTACAGCCTTGTCAAAAGTCCCGAGCCAAACCCGAGAGCCTTTCCGGTTCGGGTCACGGATCTCCGCCGCGTACTTTCCCCATGGCCGCTGCCGAACACCTCTGTAATGCCTCGTCTCTGCACCTTTCTGCAAGGACGTTTCCGGCTGCTGGCGGCGGCGGTGGTGGTGGTTGCCTTTCGCGTCAGAGAAATGAATCCACTGAGTTTTCTCCGGCGGCGACATCTTCAGGGACGGCCTTTTCGGAAAAGTTGGTTTCAGCCTTGTTTTTGACTTGAAATCAATAATCTCAATGCTCGCCCGAGTATCGCCCTGAGGTTTCGACCCTCTTGGAGTCACGAGATCCACGATTTCAGGCTTCGTTTCGAATTGGAA
This sequence comes from Bruguiera gymnorhiza, assembly GCA_020883675.1. Classification (NCBI taxonomy): domain Eukaryota; kingdom Viridiplantae; phylum Streptophyta; class Magnoliopsida; order Malpighiales; family Rhizophoraceae; genus Bruguiera; species Bruguiera gymnorhiza. Next base: position 700,227 of record JAIRCJ010000197.1, on the reverse strand, counting down.
GGGGAAAACATCGGCATGGTTCGGCTGAGAGTTGGAAACGGAAGTGAAACTAAAAACGTCGGAACTGGGGTTGGTTTCGACGTGATCATCCAAGTAATCTGCGACGGAGATGCTGGAATCGCAGCTGGAAGTAAGGGAGCAATTCTTGTTAGAATCAAAACAAGAAACCGAGAAGTCAAGGTCCATGCCTTTATTGAATTCAGAGGTTGAGTTGCTAAAGGTAGAACTACTAGTAGTAGTGACCAGCAGAGGAACGTCGCTGAGCAAATGCCGCTCTATGAGTTCTAACGCAGACGAGACTTGAGCCTCCGCCATTACGAAGTGTATAGAGATAGAGGCTAAGTGTCTAGAGATGTATGGAGGAGACAGAGAAGAGGATTGAATAGCAGCAGATGGAACTGGAAAAGGGTTGCTGATTAGTATATATAATAGTAGAGAGAGAGAGAGAGAGAGAGAGAGAGAGAGAGGAGACGGAATGCGCAAGCTGAGATTGACTTTTCCACGAAACTGCTGCCTTTGACCGTAATGAAGCCATTGTCCTCTTTCTATCTCCCTTCCACTGAAAAGGATCGTAAATTTTTTTTTTGTTGACAAGAGTGTATTATTACGCAATCATGATCTTAATTGTAACAGTGTATAAAAATGTGAAATAACAATTTGCAGTCAATTACTGTGCATGTGTGAACCTGCAACTGATTAAATTAGTTGCATGCATGTAATTTTATCCTTTTGGCAAATTATGTGTGACTCATTGAGACCGACTCTACACTTTGCTTTGCAAAAGGTCTCCAGGAAGGACTGGAAACTTGATGTTTTTCGGCCACTTATAGCCTGAGTGCCTGGCATTTTTTTTGAATAATTTGTGAGCTGTTCGTTTAGCACACTCTGCGTGAAAGCAATTTTTGCACAAATTTTATCGCGAATCTTGGAGTATCATATGACCCCATACAAGTATGGTAGGTGTGGGACTTTCGAGAGGTGGTACAAACAATCACTCGAGGGCTTTCTTGTTTATTTTGCTTTGGTTTTTCTTTCTTTGCAGTTATGTTTTAATCCTTCAGTCGCTTAAAAAGCACACACACACAAAAAAAAAAAAAAAAAAAGTAATGCGTGACTTCCTCTTCAATGTTTTAAATAGTTCACTTCCTACTAAGACTTTACATATGTATATATTTTGAAAGTTTCAGAAAAACATTAGATAATTATTCTATTACATAGCCACGATTCAATTAATTTTCTAATAAAAATATATATTAGACATAAGAAAATCATCATCGGGTACAAGTTTTGTTTTTTGATGTGATGGTTTACAATTAATAATTTGAGAAATTGCGATCAATCATGTTCAGGTAACTAATGCACCTCAAATTATGGCTACTCCGATGCTGCAATAATCAAAAACACTTGTTGTTAGCTTGTGATGTTACCTTAACAAAGACAATGTTAAATGCACGAGACCACCTACAGTTTAATGCTTAGTTATTGTTGTTCCAGTTGATTAATCTGCAAAATCTGATCTATTGTAGGTCATTTTGAAAATTGAATGCAGTCATTTCCTTAAATAAGAAATTTTGATAGAGGCTGGTCATTTTCTAGTCAAAAAGTTCATGGAAAAATATTTTTAGCTCAAAACTTAAAAATAAGAATAATATAATAATATAAATAAGAAATTTTGATAGAGGCTGGTCATTCTCCGTAAATTTTATATCTCTCTTTCCATTTGACATATTTCTAGGAAAAAAGTGAGTGCAAGTTTTAGAAAATACTTGAGTTTTCAGTGCCAAATTAAACCAAGAAAATATTTACATACAAATTTCTTTTGTGGTAGGTTTACATATAAACAAGTCTTGTGACACCGAAGAATTTTATTCTTGATAATATTATAATTTTATTGATTGTCCGTTCAGTATTTATATGACATATGGGCAGTTGAGAAAGATTCATTAATATTGTTATAATAGAACAAATTGTTTGAAGACGCACAGCAGTGTATATATTGATGATGGCATGGCGTTCACATGGCCAGGACTTTACCCTGGGTCAGATCTCTACTTATTAGAAAAATGAAATCTTAGTGGGAAAAAGCTTTTTTTGACACCGATGATGAGATAATATGTATTCAACATCAACAATGACATTATCCTGATAATAAATTCAAAATACTTACTAAAATGTATAAAGGTCGAATATAGTCATATTCATGAAAAATATGTACATGTATGTATATAATTTTTATTAAAAAGGAAGTTAAAATTATCAAATGTGCAGCTATCAGTTAAATAAATGCATCCGAGTTGAAAATTGCGCAGCCATCAAATAGAATCTTCTCGTGTTATTCCCTTCCCAAATTTCTTGCGTCCATAGAATAGAGTCATTGAATAAAAAATTATTAAAAAAAAAAAAAAAAAGGATTACGCATTAGTTCCTTCTCAAAATTTCATGCGTTCTCATGTTATTCAAAAGGGCGATGGGACGCCCGATCTGTTGCATGTAAATTCTGTTTATTGATGGTGGTGGGTGGTGCTTGTCGGCCTCTGCTGCTAGCGTTTATTCAATTCGTATTTGATCCACTCAATTCTTCAATTTCCATGAATTTTCGTGGCCAGTTTCAAATATGCACGTTTGTCTATAGGGAGTTAAAAAAAAAAAAAACAACTTAGGGACATTGCATTGGCTCATAAAATTTGGGCATAAAATATTGGTGAAGAATCGGAATGAAAATGTATGATTTGGTAAGCGAATTGTTGGTTGCACGTCAATTGTTCTTTAATGATTTGACTTATTGAAGGATTCTAATTTCTAGAAGGCGAACATACAATGAGAACTTAGACATTGTAATGGAAAATGATTTCACATTAGAAACAAAGGGAAATTTGCCTGAACTTCATTTTGCTCTCTTGGGTCAATTCTCGATCTAGTACCTAAAACATAGATTCGAAATAATTCGATTGAGTCAAATATTAATTAAATTCAAATTCAAATAATTAGAACAAAAAATCCGGGACATTCAAAATTAAATATATTTAGAATCAAATGAACTGGAGACATAATGCACCCGAAACCTAAATGAGTTAAATAAGTTGGAAGCGAAACGAACTGAAGCCAATTCAAGCCGACTGCCTCTTTTCCGCCTCTATTCCAGAGATATCAAGCAATTCCATATGGCTATAGCCTCTGTCAATCGATGAACAATTTATTAGCACATGGTGGGGTGGTTAAGAACTTTTCTTCCTTTCACAATTGTCTTGTGTTCAGTTTCGGCGTTGTTGTCAGCCTAGTCAGCGTCCGATTAAGATTGAACAAGTTCAGCCTATGCTGTAATTTAGCTTTACATTAAGCTCAGGGTCGATTGCTGTAATTAAATATAGAAGCAGTCAATTATGGTGGTTGTTGAATTAATCATTGTTATCCAACCACTCCCGTTTTCTTTTGCAAACGGAGAGAGAGTCGCTAAGGTTGTACTTTCCTTCGGAGATGAACCAAATGGACCGTCAACTTGTTCCAAGCGCATTTAGTTTCCTGTTTTATTCTTTAAAAAAAAGAAAATTTGACACTGGGCAGAAATATGAATTTAGATGTCTAGTTTAAGTCTTAGTGCTATAAGCATAAACAATGCCATATTTGGATCATTTGTCTCAGTTTTAGATAGCGATCCAAGCAATCTGTCTGTTGTTATGCTTTTCATTGGAACGTAGTGAAACTCTCAGCGCTTCAAGTGCAAACAATTCAATACTCGGATCGCTTATTAAAGCCTTAGCCCGTTATTCGAATGATCCAAAAGCTTGTAGATAGTCTTCCCAAAGATACAGAGTTCTATCATTAAGCGTCACATCTAAGCGCAGGCTGAATCGTAGATTATATACTTATTTTGTAGCTGTTAATTGATGTTGATACGTTGTTCATTGTTGCCATCTCTTGCATAAAAAACTTTTAATCATCACATTCGAAAAAATTTACTAACAAAAGAAATTTAGGAGAGCTATAGAACAACTGAACTCTCAGTTCTAATAATCGGGATTTATATTTGTGCACTAACCAAAAAAAAAAAAAAAAACAAAGAAAGAAAGAAATCAGGAGAGTGAAATACAGATTAAACTATTAAAAATAAAAAATAAAAAATCTTCCTCTATAATTCTCTGTTAGAAACAGCACAGAAAAAATCTTCACTGATTCATAAAGCTAGTCGTCCTACCGTGAAAACTAGATGTTCAGTCTTGTTTTATCAACCTGACTGTCAGGAATGTTTTTGATGGCAATCAATCCTGTAGGTAATGCTCGGAGGTTTATAATTGAAAATTTATTCTATTTATTAGAATTTAATAGATTATTTATTTTTATATATCACTCAACAATTTAAAATTTTAAGTAAAATAATTATTTGACATAATATTAAAATTTTATAACTAATAAATTTCTTTTTCAATCTATTAAGAAACCTATTATAAGAATTATTTAATAAAAATAATTTTTTATATTCTAACAAATCCCACACTTCATTGTCAGAATTAAGTCATAAACTATACAATAGGAATAACTTTTTTTTTTTTGTTTTAATAAATCTCACATTTGATATCTAAAAATCAAAACTTCTAGATAAAAGTTTAATTATAAATTTTTATAAATATGATGGACATATTTTTTTGTTTATATTTTGAACCTAATATTTTTGCATAAAGGGACATATTAACATCTTTTACGTAATATTTTCTTGAGTTCATTTAATAATTTAAATTTTTTAGTAACATACCCTTCAAAGAAAATTACCGATTGTTGAGTGATATGTTCAAAACTTTTGATTTATTGTTGCCAATGATTTAGTGAGCCCATATACATTGTCACAAATAGAGTCCACAAAATAAACGAAATCACACCTAAATTGGAGCGGAATAACACTGTTCTTTCTCAAAAATGAAAAACTAAAGGCCTGTGCAGCAATCTACAACTTGATTTTAGTTGTTGTTAGTTATGTTCCACTTTTTCTCATCGATTTTTTTCTAAGCCGCGATCCACCAAGTTTTGAACATCTAGTGCCTTGTTAGCTAACGCTCGGGCCCGGTTTAGAATGAGCCCAGATAAGAATTAAGCAATCAGTGGAGTCCAACTGTCTGGCAAGCTTATTGATCCCCTAAATTTTGAACAAGCTAGCCCCAAAATGTAAATAGTTTAGATATCTTGGAGCCCTGCTGGGCCAGTGAAGCAAAAGCCATCCTTGCCACACAGGATCAAGCCTTTGCTGGCCCAACGTAGCAGAAGACATGAAGCCGAATCTGGTCCAACTACTAGTTGGGTCACTAGGGCCTCTAATTTAGTCAATATCACCTTTTTTTTGTTTTTTGTTTAACCTGATCCAAATTAAAATTGGACCTAACTTGATTTAACCCCATACACAACTTGAAGTAATGCATGATTTGATCCAAATGACTAAAATAACTTGAAATTCAAATAATTTAAATTTTAAATAATTTATTTAAAATTATTATTTAATTTAAATCATTTTATTATAAAATAATCTAAATTTTATTTACTTATATAAAAATTTATATAATTTTAATTATTTTTTATCTATATCTAGCTCAATTTCACTTACAAATTATTGATTGAGCTATTTCTTCCCAACAAATAGGTTTGAAGGGACATGATTCTTATATTTTTTATTAATCAAAGCAAATGTTACATGTACTAAGATTAGAGTTTACATGGACATGACTTTAGCCTAATGGTTAAGTTGAAGCTTGTGACCAAAAAGGTGTAGGGTTCAAGTTTACCTCTCACCCATAAAATTAAAAAAAAAAAATGAAAAAAATGAAAAAAAAAAAACAGAGAGATTATTTATACGAGCTTTACTTACTTGGGATGATGACAAGCGTGTAGTGCCCCTTAATAATATTTCTCAGTAAACATTTGAGAATTTCTGGCTTTTTTTTTTTTTTTTAAAACTAAACATTCAAGTTACCCAGAGCTCACGATGAAATTATAAGGTCAATGTAGGTTAATGGCTTTATTAGGATTATGCATATTACACCAATTCGGGGACTTGTAGAGTGACCACTTTTTTCATAATTAATTCCATTTTTGTTCTGGTTTGAAATGCTTGCAGATTGAGTTGAGCACAAGATTTATAGAAACGGGAAGAAGCCTCTAGCTTGTGAAAAGCTAAAACGCCAACGCATTTGTGGACAGATTTGCTTTCAAGCGAACAACTTGCGGCAGTCATTATTTATTATTGATGAGAGTGGTCTCGGGTGCTTAGATGGGCTCAGCAATGAGCTGCACTTGCAAGAAGGAAGCACAGTCATGAGGCTGGAGAAGACCTCCGGCATTCCAACCCTCAAGTTAGTGCAAGCAGACAAGACGAGGATACGGAGCGGGCAACACCACTTGTATAAAGACTGGTGTCGATATCGTACTTACCAACAGTGAGTGGGTCTCAGTGTTGACGTGACGAGAGTGTAGGGATACTTTAGGTTCATCTCGGTCCTGAGTGTGGGTTACTGTTGGCTCCCGGAGTGAGTTGGACCTAAGGGAGATGAGATCTCACGCGGGGGGTCTTCGGCTCGTACAGGTCTCGAGTGGGCTGATAGGCCCATTCCTTATCAATTATCATTAGCAATTTCCGTTTCTATTGTTTATCGACGTTGCGGTTGTTGTCGTTGCTTTCAATCTAGCTAGCTAATGGCAGCTTGGCTCGAGGGTCTTCAGCCCGTTTTTTAAATCTCGTTTTTCTCCATTTCTAGGTTTCCTTTAGGTCATCATACTTTGGAAGCTGCGTAATTTGACCCAAACTAGGTTCAATTATCTGATTAACGAATAATTATAAAATATAGGCTGTTATGTACGACAATTGTCGTCGTCGAATCAAAGCCTCAAAGCCGTAGAAATAGGATATTTGCAGATTTTATGCGATGCACTCCAAAGCAACCTTTGAAGGTGACATCGATGTTTGTAACTCGTGCTATCCAAGTATACAATCTGAAATTTGCCAACGACAATAAAACAAAAATTGTGGGCCATTGACATTGGTTCACAAATGCGTGAAAATCGCAATTGATCACACTGTCCCATAATTTAACCTTTTTATATCCTTTATCGCTAAATTAACGTGTTCCTCCTTTAATATTATTGACACATATTGTTTTATATGGGAATCACACGGATGTCAAGTCCATAGATATTTAATGGCCGTAATCATTAACGGTTGTAAATGGTGCAACAATGGTCCTAGCAGTATGATGTAATAAATTAAACTATTTACAAAAGTCTGTAAATTAACAGTAAATGATCATTTTTATATAAGTATATCCAGAGAAAAACATATACATTTATATACTTTTTAAGAAAAAAAATTACCAGATACAAAATGCCACTTGAGATCATCCTTCATTGAATATTGGATATAACCTTATATATATATATATAGAATAGTCTTTCAGAGGTAGAAAATGCACATTTCGTATGAACAAGGTTCTTAGTCTTCCATTACGTTTCCACTGACACTGACTTCAACGTTTGAAAAAACTGAGCAACTTGGTTGACAAAAGCCACAAAAAAAAAAAAAATCAAATCAAATAAACATTTTCATCCACAAATTCCATTCAACAAGACAATCTATTTTATAAATTTCAAAGACAATAAAGCACATGACATAAAAGAGTAAATTTATCCCAATACCTGTAGCTATAAATTAGGACGTCTCATTGACTAGTGATGCGGCATTCAATGAAAAGACAAAACCCAAGAAAAATCCATGGAGCTTCCCAATTAATCACGTTTGGAATCTGCAAGTTTAATATTACTTTTCCTGGCAAACAATTCAAAGTTTTTTGAACGCAAGTTGCAAACTTTATGCCGCACGTATGGAGGCTTGGCATGCTGTGACTTTATTGGGTTGATGCGTTAGGGAAAGCGGAAATTTTCTTTTGACAGAGTCAATGTTGACCTCTCTTGGTCATCTTCAAAGTTTCTACCTGCCAACGACTTTCTTGGTCACCACAATTATACTTAAAACAAGTATTTATTTTTTTTTGAGGTTAAAATAAATTATGTTTAATTTGAACTACAACCAGAAATATATTTTGATATTCTGCTTTGAACCTTGAAATTGGATCATACTTCATTTAAAATAGAAAGATCATTAAAAGAAAAACAAAAGACTTTTCTCTCTTTTTTTTTGGTAATCTGTGGTTGGTTAAAATTACGAAATATATATGTGGTCTGAGTGTGTTATTGGATTCAATTCTCAGCCCCAATTGGCCAAACCTAAAATATATGGCTACTTTAAAAAATTATAGTTGCGTTGCATTTCAAACTTAATTGTTTACTATCACTAGCTTTTGGCAAAATATGCATTTCCGCTCGCATAGTAGGGGGTAGATAAAAGAGCATCTAAATCAGTAAATGAGGCAACTGTTTGTACCATACATGGGCAAGACATTCAATGAACTTTTGTGCATTATAACCAAATATTTCTGCGATTATGATTATGCAAATATATATATATATATATATATATATATATATTTTGGAGGTATACATCTGATTTTTGTGTTTCCACCAAAAAGAAAAAAAGAAAAATATTTGCAAAAGTATAAGCATAGAAATATTTGAGTCTTCTTCTTATCTTGTGTATCGTATTGTCACCCAAATACTGTAAGAAGGACTCAAAAGAACGTACATTAACAGAACTTTTCCTAATGCAGAGAATTCCAATATTACCAATCCAGGATACAATTAATTTGGATGAGGAGAAACTAAAATAAAGACGATAGGTGGCGAGGCCAACGCTCACACATCTTAGCTAGGCCCAATTCATTTTTAAAAAAAAAATTTTTATGCTAAAAAAAAATCTTTGTAAAAATATTAATTATTGCACATATAAATTAAAATTAAAATTAAAAATTATTTATTAATATTTTTATTTAATTTTTTTCCTAAAAAAATTTATTACCTAAATACTAATCGGTTCGAGTGAAACTATTTGTTCTATTCAACTACAGCGATTGCCAAATCAAAAACTCGATACCTATATTTCAACCAGATCCATCGCTCCTTATTTGACGAGAATACCCAAACTTATTTGAGTAAAAAGGAGAAATGGAGCGTGACACCCAATTACATCTTATTTAAGCAGGAAATTCTCACGCTGTATATTGCAGTAATAAATAAAAAAATAATAAAAAAAGGCCCTAAGTGGATAACACCCTTACTCGAACTCGAACTCCTAACAAAAAAACAAAAAAAAAAAAAAGAAGGGCAACAGCAAAATTGAAAAGTACTATGTCAGTGCTCTCCGATAAGATCAAGAGCCGTTTTGAGACCATCCCAAATATTTTAAGCTAGTCCTTGTAGAGGAAATGCATTATAAAATGGATATCACTGTGTGACTCACCTTCCTTGAAGGTGACTCAAAAGAGGGAGAGGGGTCACATCCTAATATATTGTTATCTTTATGGGCCATTGACTTTATGCCAGAGGGACTTATCCACAAAGAAAAATCGAACATGACTAGGAACACTGCATTGTATTTGTCCTGTGTTCCCTTTCATGCTTTTTCCTCGGCCAATTGCTTGATTTAACCGCAGCTTTTTTCTACTCTTCCTGCTTTGTCAAAATCCTCCCGATCACATTCGACGTGTCACCAACCGGTTGAAACTTTAATCTCTCCTTCCACGTTATTAAATTGGAAGTTAGTGTATAGCTCACATGTCATTGGTCTTTCGTTTTCGGTCGTTTCATTGGAAATTAGCATAGATTCCAGCAACCCTGTGGCTTGAAGAAGTTACATTATTAGTACCAAGACTCAAAGCTGAGGATAACTAATGTTTAACTTAATAAGTATCTCTTCCATCACATTTTTATTACAAAGAGTATGGCATTAACGTTGCTGTGTGAACTATCGTGCGGCTTAAATGTTCAACGACCAAATTATTTTTTATTCAATTATCAACGCGCAGGTACTCTGAAAAGACATTCATTCGTAAAAAATTATGGTGGTTATGGGTTGCTTCTAAATTATGAACAATAAATTATGACATTAATAACGCTTAAAAAAACAAACTTAAGGGAATTTGAATATTTGATTTATTCGTTTTAAAAATCTTCAACAACTTGTTTTATGTCAATAACTTTTTTTTTTTTTTGAGCTTTTTCATAATAGTTTTTTTTTTAATCAATTTAGGCGAGCTAAGATGAAGCCTATTTCCAAATTGATTTGGTATATAGATGATTTTTATGTCGATATTTAAAGCTTAAAAGTCTTAAAAGTAACTTGGTTGAAGCATGATTCTAGGTGACACCACACAACGCAAACCGAATCCAAACCTTCAATGACCCCAAAGACACTTGATGCCCCCCACAAGCCACTTGATGCGAGATGGTGCCGTGACTCAAAACAACTCTTAAATACAAAAGGATACAACCCCACCACAGGACCCAAGCGCCATCGCCAACAAGACGATGGGAGAAAGCATAAAAACTGTAACATGTCGGGAGGAGGTCGGCGATTCATAAATCATGATGCGGACGGCAGAAAAAGTGGCAAACTCAAGACAAACCACAAATAGCTGCTGTAAGCCCCCATGACGTCATCCCTTTCCTTATCAGCCCTAAACCCTTCACAGTGCGAAAGTTTTCTAACACGTGACTCAAAATCACCGCCACCATTGTCAATGTGAACCTTCAAAGAAGCTCCGTACTTGGTAAGAAGATCAAAAGCCACGACCTAAAATAGCCCACTTGTCATTTTAATAATCAATTAAAAATTCTAAAAATAAATCTCTCTACCTCCATATGCATGCACCTGTCTCCCTATATAACCCCTAGAAATCTTCCCTTTATTAGAAATTTAAAAAAAGAGATTCAGAACCTCCTCAGAACCTCTCTTGAAAAAAAAAAAAAAAGAAGACCCATTTTCTTTCTCTCTGCGATCTTATCCAATTTTTTTTTTTTTAAAATCCCCACAGAAAAGGCAGAAGCTTTAACACTTCCGGCCTTCTGGGTATTCAAGAAATGTACGAACAGAGCATGGTGGAGTCAGATTTTGCCGTTCTTGAGTCGATACGCCTCCACTTGCTCGGCGACACGCCGAGTTACTGCAACGCTACTGTTACTGCTACTGGGAATGGTAATAGTAATAATAGTGGCTGTCCGACGTATTGCCGGAGCTCGAGCTTTGGGAGCTTGTACCCTTGTTTGACGGAGAACTGGGGCGAATTGCCATTGAAAGTGAATGACTCAGAAGATATGCTGCTTTACGGCGTCCTCCACGATGCCGTCACTTTTGGGTGGAAACCTTCTGATCTCAAGGCTGAACCTCAGGTTGTTCCGGGGGATTTTCCGGCGGTGAAGATGGAGCATTTGGATACGTTAGCGGATATTATGGAGGAAGCACCGGTGGCTGGGCCGCCGAGGGAGAGGATCGCGGAGACGGCGGCGCCGGCGAAGGGGAAGCACTACAGGGGAGTTAGGCGACGGCCGTGGGGGAAATTCGCAGCGGAGATCCGGGACCCGGCGAAGAATGGGGCTCGGGTTTGGTTGGGGACGTTTGAGACGGCGGAGGATGCCGCCTTGGCTTACGATCGCGCCGCCTACAGAATGCGCGGCGCCAGGGCGCTCTTGAATTTCCCGTTGAGGGTGAATTCCGGAGAGCCAGACCCAGTCAGAATCACTTCCAAAAGGTCATCGCCGGAGCCATCTTCATCCTCAGATAGTGGATCACCAAAAAGGAGGAAGAAGATTGTTGCGTCGCCGGCGGTCGCGGCGGAGACGACGACAGCCACTACAGCGTAAACCATGGTGGGTTGGAATTGAGAAAGGGCGTGGGCCAAGTCGGGTGTCAAGTGGCCGCTCGTACACACGGCGAGCACCTATTGGTCAGCTAACTATGCTGGCTGAGAATGCTCCGTTAAGGAATAAAAATGTGAAAAAAAAGTGATGGAATTTTTGTAGTTATTCTAAGGAAGTTAGGGAACAAAAGTTCTTTTTTTTTGTTCTTTTTTTTTTTTTTTTTGAGAGAGAGAGGAACTTGGGTTTGGACATGGTGACAGTGGTTTGTTTGCCTTGTGAATATAAGATTGCTGTTGTTTGATGAAATTTCCATTACAAATTGAATCAATTTTATTCATTTTTAGGGATACACTTTGGGGACATATTGTTCTTAGGAGCTCTTCAAGTACATTGTTGTTTTTGATATGATGCATTTAGCTCTTTCATTGTGCTAACATTCTCAACATTATCTATTGGAATTTTGATTTTATTTTTATTATAAAAATATATATTAATACTAATACTAATTAATATTTAACGTTAAATTCAATTGTAGTTCATAATTTGTTAAGTTAGTACTTATAGTGTTTTTTCATTTTTGTAGAGATACTTAGGGAAAGAATCTATCACCTCATGGATGTTATGAATAATATTGTTGCGTAAAACAATTTTGCATATTTTATAATATTTTTTTAATGATGAGGAAATGGACCTCAAGAAAGCTAACATGTTAATTTATCGTTGTAGGCTCGTGTGTACTCTCTAGTTGTTTTATTTATCTTTCTGTTTATCATCAGCCTCTACTTGCTTTATGGATCTAGTCTTCCGAGGAACATTCGTGATCCACTATGCTACTTGTTAGTGATTTCATTATATTATTTTTTTCCCAAGTAAATTACAAACTAAAAACTAAAGTGGATCAAAAAAAAAAAAAAGATATAAGAGGCATAATGGAAAAATGCATGGCAAACACAACAATTTAATGTATAAGCTCGGAACCTTGGAAAAACTAACTTCTTTAAATAAATGTGGTCAAAAAAATGGGTCGTAAAAAAATAAAAGTGGTTAAATTGAATAATTAAAATATTATCTAAATGTGAGTGTAAATTTTTTATTTTCTATATATTCCATTTTTTTTTCTTTCATGATTTGAACGTTAAATTTTATGGTAGATATCTAGATTTTTTAACCAAATAGTTTTGATTATTGAGCATTCTAAGTTCATTGACCAATTTCTTTATTCTATAATTGAATGAATATCCCAAGTTTGAAGTCATACTGCGTAAAAAATAAAATAAAATTTAAAGATGAATCCACATGTTGCAAATGAGGCTCTTTGTTGGGAACTTTTTTTTTTTTTTTTAAAAAAAAGCAGCTTCAAAAGGTATTTAATGAATAGTTAAAGATTACATGTTGTGACAACTTTCCAATTAGAATATAAACTTTGGTGCCGTATGCTCCCTTAAAATACAGAATAATAAAAATTTTGATGTGACTCGAACTTTGTCTGTTCATTTGAGAAACCAAATTGGAATAGAAATTCTCATCCTATCTTAATATTTAAGTCTCTTAATTTTTCTATATTGGAATGAGCGATGTTCCCATTACTTAAAATATTATTTTCTACCGCAGTGATATGAACCAATTGGACTTCGAACATTATCATACACTCTCATTGCCTTTTTATAATAATCAGTTTTCTTCAAGTATCTTTGGAAGACCAAGAAATCAAAGGAAGAAGAGGGAAAACAATTCAATATAATTGTAAGGAAGAAAATAATATTTCCGTGAATGTAACGTGGAAGCAAGGGAAAGGCAACCATTTAGCCATCATTTCTCACCCGTCATCAAAAATCACCTTTGCTCAACTTATCTATTTTATTATTTATTTTTTAAAGGTGAAAGGCTGAAAATTTAAGTAAAGGAAACCCAGATAAAAAAATGTTAGCCAAATATATAAAATAGACGAAGAGGTAGATATGGGTCTACAGTATATAACTAAAATTATTAGTTATAATTCTGCATATAACAATTAATAATTATAATTAAATAATATGAATTTATACTTGAATTCAGGTCATTTTTTTATTTTTTATTTTTGTATCTTTATAATTGAATTCAACCCGGATGACTTGTATACGCTGAGCCTCACGTGCAAAAACCAAAGGAATTGGAAGCTAAAAGACAGTGGTGGGGTCCTCCTATATAATCTTTTAACATTTGACTTTCAATTTTTTACTTCTCAAGAAGACACTTGAAAGGAGAGGTTGATGACATTTCAAAGGGCTTTGTCCCAAATTATTCGTTGTCTGTCTGTCGGTATTGTTTCTTGGAGTGCTGGCGTTGGTTTTGTGGTGTTTTGACCTTTCAATCTCAAGCCTTCAACAATTCAAAAGGCCATTTATGTAAGTTTAGAAGGGTTTAATTGTAACTGCCTCTGTTATTTATTAGTTTTGGCATTTCTTCTGCAAATTAAGTATCCTTCTTCCTCATTTTTATTGTCCAATAGGAAAGTAATAATCTTACGAAGCACCTTATTTTTATGGACGTGAGTAACAATAATCAGTAACAGTGAGGACGAATGATCAAAAGCAACCAACAGTAAAAACAACTTTAAACCTTTGATTTCGCGAGAGACGATGGCAATAAATATCGTTGTTGAGTTATTCTCAACAACAAAGGGGGTTAGTCACCCCAATTTATTTTTTAATAAAAAATATTATATTTAATCAATCGAAAAATTAAAAATATGGAATTTATGCTATCAGCAACAACAATAAAAAAAAAAAAGGAAGGAAAGGTTATAGAGTCATCCAAAATTACTTAATCACTAACACTTTTCAATTTCTTTTTCATGTAAAGTTAGGTGCTTCAGTTTGGCGGTATGAAGAAGAATGGAGAGAGTATAACATCGATGCTCCGGATAGAATTTTCTAGTTGAGTCATTTTCAAATAACGAAGCGGACTAGTCACCCCAACATTTTTTTAATAAAAAATATTATATTCGATCAAAGTAAAAAACATTGAATTTATAAGGGGAAAAAAAACATAGAATCATCTAAATTTATTATATCATTAACATTTCTTAATTTTTTCCCCAGTTAAAGTTAGGTATTTATACACTATAGACATAGTACAAATTAAATTTGTGAAACTCAAAGTTTGAATATTAGATCTAGATTAGAATTTCAAATTTTACTCATAAAAAATATCCCACTCCCTAATTCAATCAGACCAAAAAGAGAAAAATTAAGTTTGGCTGTGAGAGAGAGAAGCGATGATATAGATTATAGAAACCAAAAATAAAAATAAAAATAAAAATAAAAAAATTACTCAGACATAATAAACATCATTTTAATGAATTACCAATCAATGAATCTAATTCCAGGATATTGAAAGTGCAAACATGTATGACTAAATTAAAATTGCTATTATCAAACAAATCTGCAGTAATACCAATGTGAAAGGAATCAATGAAATTAATCATCTTTTAGCTTAAATTTTAATCCTGTTCTGTCGCGAAATTTTACTTAAGAGCACAACATAGTTGTCCAGTCTGCTTTATCTCAAAGCAGAAGGTGGTTGTCTCCCACAATTTGGAAACAAGTGGGGAAAAAAAAGTCAGAGAAACGTGGAAATCGGACTCCAAGCCACAATGTTTCATAATTTTTTATGCAAGCATTAAATGAGTGATTTTAGCTTTAATTCATAAATATAATACTCAACATGTATGCCTATGATGTCTTTTTTATCCGATAAAAAACAAGGTATGAATAGTACAATCGACCTAACACATGCCCTTACAAGTTACAAATTGCCCACTGGGCACGGAAAACCTGGGGCCAAACTGCTAGGCGCTGGCATCCATTTTTGTGGCAGGAATTTCATACTCTTTGATGCCGAATATCAACATATGAAAAATACACATCCATCCCATTGCAACTTGCAATTGCCTTTTTGGGCCGTGTCAACTTTTATAAGATAACCATTAGAGAGGAAAACAGGGTGCCAAACTGCTAGCATCCAATTTCACATCCATCAATGTCCAATGACGTGGACCAGCTCCACAAAAGCATAAATGAAAATTGCTTTTTCACAACAAACGCTGCCTTGCATATATTTAGCTTTTCAATGAATAATTATGATTAAAGATAAAATTATAAATATATATCTGATAGTTAGTCTTTCGTAAACACTAGATCATGTAATCATACCCTTTCAACAATCCAACCCCAAGACAGTATCAATGCTTGTCTTATAGAGGAGAGCCCTGTACCCAGTTAGCGCGGATGATGCAAAACTTTTCTTGGCATGTAAAATATTGACATGTACCTTCATCAAACAAGAACAAACAACAAAGAACTCAAGCATCATATTGCCAGGAATGATAAGAAAAAATTGTCTATAATGGAGTTACCTCTTAAAATGCATATGATCATCCCATCATCTGTTGCTGCATCAAAAGCATGGTCATGTCCCCACAACGTATAGCCCCCGATTTTGATGTGACTTCTGCCAAGGAAAAGAAATATCAGCACTAATACAAGTTGCATAAATATACAGTGACGAGGTTATTTAAGAAAGATCACAAATGGTGAGCACACACAAGATCGGAGTGCATTCAGACCAAGCAACAAAAGTTTCAGAAAAGAGGCAAAATTCAACTCTTACCATATGTTGGAGAGACTTCTTCACTTCTCCAATCCTATACTTGACAACCATCTCATGATCCTTTTCCGATTGACGCACTGCACTTGCCCAGTCGATTTTGTCTTGGATCAAGTGAAGTAAATTATTTGAAGTGCCCAACCTGACGTTTGTAAAAGGTCATTGTCATAACATTAATAAATTGCACAAGAAGCACTAAAACACTAGAAAATTACAAGCAAACGAGGTATCATTAAATCAAATCATCCCAAAGTGGCTAGGTATAGTGTGATGAATTCACACGAGTTAACTAAAAGAGTAAACCATGAAGCAAGCTTTCAATGGTAGACGATATCTTCTGAGCGAAGGCTGAGGACTAAGGAAAAGTATTAAGAATTCAGAATAGCTCAAGTGCCTCTCTCTCATTTCTACATAACAACAGAGGAAAATCCTTTTTCAGACTATTATTGACCATGAAAACTTCAATCTACTTCAGCTGTAGTAAGTCTGGAGCATCAAAGATTTGTGTGTACAAGGAAAACATGTGCCCTCTTGCACTAGATCACGACTAGTAGGATTTTAGGAAAAAGAAAAAACAGTCAGAACATACTCTCAACAATCTGTAATCCAACAGATAATTAGAATGTCTTACCCTCTTAAGTGCCCATCAAAGAACGTACTCTCGACAGCGGATGACCAGGTCTAACATTTCTATGAAGTTTGGTAGCGGCAAAAATGTAAATAGTATTATAATTGCAAATAGACAAGCAAGAAAAAGACCAATGTGGAAAAAAGAGAAGTTTTAAGAGTGAGCACTAAAAAATGCAGAAACAACGATCACTGAATATTATCAATAGTGACTCTCCAACTAGATTTTGTGTGCATCTACAATGCGAACTTGAAAGCATACGAACTCTTTGTTCTTTGTTCTCTCTATCAAATTCCTAAGCTCTCCACGTATCAGATCTCTTCTAGCTGTAGATTGCACCTACAAAATACAAATAGAATGACCTCAGGGCATTAAAGCACTGAGTTGGCCAAATTTTGCAGAGTGAAAAAGGAATGATTTCCATTTTGTAAAGTGAAGGATCCAACCTCAAAATGTCTATGTAATTGATTCAATTTTTCATTGATTAGGCCCTATGTAGAAACAAATACAAGATAATAATAAATTTGAAGCGAAGTTAAATAAATGACTAAAGAAGTTGCAACATCAACAAGGGGTCGTACGACACACACGAAGGTAGTCTGCAAGGTTAGGGGCATTGGAGACTTCCACTACCTCTATAATTACATCATAGGGAAGAAATTACAGCAATGAACATAAATTTGCAAGCACATCACAGATAATATTTTCAGACCCCACAAAGACTAAAAGAATGAAATCCAGGTCTTATGGGACAAAGTCAAGTTCCGTGATCCAAAATAAGCACACCAACATGAGATCTGTGTGCTCAGCAATGAACAAATCAGAGGGAAATAGCTTCCAATCCACCATGAGAAGCAATAGTCAACGAACGTTAAAGGACACATTACCTTGTTTGTCTCCGCAAGAGTTAGAACAGTAAATTGTTTGAACTTGAGCTGGTCTCAGAGTTGGCAGA
This sequence comes from Bruguiera gymnorhiza, assembly GCA_020883675.1. Lineage (NCBI taxonomy): Eukaryota > Viridiplantae > Streptophyta > Magnoliopsida > Malpighiales > Rhizophoraceae > Bruguiera > Bruguiera gymnorhiza. Next base: position 682,216 of record JAIRCJ010000197.1, on the reverse strand, counting down.
AACTCCATTTTACCTTGTGGATCAAATAATTTTCAGACAAATAGAAGCACATTGACAAGCCAAAAAAAAAAAAAATGCCTCCATGCACGAAACTCCTATATTATGGAGTCTGAAAAAGGATCACAAGCAAGTTGTTTTCCTTGTGATTTCGGGGTCAGAACAGAGAATAAATAAATTAACTAATTAAAAATAATAGTATTGTAACGACTCCTATTATATATACTCTAATAATTTAGGAAAATTACTTTTATATTCCCGCCAAGTTGCATGAGCAAAGAGAGGACAAAGTTGAATAAATGCAGAATTGCCAGTTACTTCTAATTATTTTTAATTCAATTAAATTCATTTTTCTTAAAATTAACTTAAATAACATAATCTAAAATTTGAAATAGTATTCCTCTCAAAAAAATTTAAAATAAAAAAGTCTCAAATTTGTTTGATAAAAAAGAGAGGAGAAAATACACGTTTACTTACTTGATACAGAAAGAGAGTGGAGACTGCTGTGAAGCCAAATGGCAACAATCGTTATTGTTTCCTATAGAAGCAAAAATTGATACAATTTTTACATAAACATACTAAAAGAGACAAAATTTTGGAGGAGACTGATTTGGAGGAGGGAGGGAAGGGCTAAAAAATCAGAGAAAGGCGACACATATTTGTACGTATATATAAGGAAAGAAAAAAAAAACAAAAGTAGTACTGGCGGGAAACTAACATTTGCCTTGGCATCTGCATCCGTCCTCCGTCCATTTCACTTAGTCCCTGCAGCAAGAAGCTTTTTTTTTTTCTCTTTTTTTCTGCTTTAAAAATTGCCCCTCATGGTTAGGCTCACTTTTCCATTGAATCCGCGTATGTGGACGGTACCAGATTGACGCTTACTTTTTGGGTTTTCTAGAACAACACATAGCTTTTATTCATCGCTGTCCCAGAAAGAGAGGCAACCCCACGACTGAACAAGCATACACCAAAACCTGCCCTGCAACAGCCAATACCCCCCTTAATATCAACATTTTGACGCAACAACTATACAGTAATAGCTCGGAACTCTACCCACAACATACAGAGCAACGTAGCAAGACTACCAGGATTTCACAAAAAATAACCCCCCAATGTACAAATCAGAAAAGGTCAAAACATGGCGCCCCTGGACAATGATCCCATCTCCCACAGAATCACAGCGAAAGAACAACAAAAATATACCACACAAAGATGCCCAGCTACATCTTTCACGACCAAGCAATAAGATCCTTGCCTCTAGAAGTTCCCGTTTTCGCCAGCGAGTCAGCAAAAACAGATTGATGCCACGCTCATTAAAATTTGCTGATAATTACAATGTTGAGATGAAAATTATTTTGCAGTGATTGGTGAGTTGCGAGCTTCAACACTTAAAATCGAATTATTGTGATGAAACTGTTGGGCTTTATCTATTGGGCTTAGGTGGTTGATTATGAGCCACCTTGGGTTGGGGGAGGCCAGAGTTCACTGGGCTTGGATTGTGGGCCTAATAGTCCAAGTACACATAGATTCAAGGCATGTGACCTTGATTTAAGTTTACTAATGCTTTCTAACCGGAATTGTTAGATATTTTATTGTTATAAAATATATAATAAAAATATATTTTTTATTTTTATAAATTTTATATCCTTAAAAATATCTTAAAGTAAAAAATAATTTTTAATTTATTTTTTTAATATCAAGATGAATATTAATATTATTTTAAATTTTAATTTTTTTAAACAGAATTATAGAAATGTACAAAAAAAAAATTAAAAATTATACCTCTATTAGAGGTCATGGCTCTTCAGTTTCCAAATCAAGATGTTATCTTTTGAAAATAGAAAAATTCATCTTACCATGACATATTTTATTAAAAAAAATTTTTTAAGATCAGATTGCATATATTTAAAAAATAATTACTGAGAGATTCAGACTAGAAATAAGATTTTTGGGTCTTAGCATAATTTTGGCAGTTGTGAGAAAATGACTGCACCATACGAATCTAAATGCACCTTATCTTGGAATTAATATTGGTGTTGGTCTTGTTCCTTTAGGTGTCATCGCGACTGCACAATTGGGGGTCCATGCATCTTTTACAATATGAATGACGCCGAGGGTTCTCACCTACAATTCATCTGCTAATCCATAAGAATAAAGCCAAACAAACCTGATTTGGCCCTTCAAAACGAACTTAACTTGAAGGATATTTTCTTAGCGAGATTGGATTTTTCCTTATGACATAGAAGGCGTGCGAGTGTGGTTCGTCAAGAATTTAATGGTTTTATTGCTCTACCTAGTTCTGACTCTGGTTCCGGTAATGTTATTTGCAGGTCTCCTACCCGTAAATTCTTCTTCTTGAACTTTTTCTAAAGACCAACCTACATCATGCCAATACCAATTCTGTAGAAATTAATTTTTCAAAATTTAACATTTTGTTAAATTTGTATAAAAATAAATTTATATCACTTATACTAATTAAATATTTAATTAAAATTTTGTTATTTATCAATTTAATATGAAAATAATAACAATATTTAAAAAATATCTAATTTATTATAATTATATAATATATATTCTTAAAATTTTAAATTACTATATTACATATAAGTATTATATATAATATTGAGTATTTATTTTTAAAATTAAAAAATAAATAAATTTTAAAAATTATTAATAATTTTAATTAAATTTTATTTTTTTTATACTTAATTGGAGTACCAGAAATATGAAGTTGGATGTATTTGACCTAATATAGGGAAAATTAGAGAGGAATTAGGAAGTTTTTGTGTTCAATAATCAACTCACGATAGGAATACGTGGGGTAGCTCCATGCTCCAACACCAGAAAACCCACGATGATTTTTTTCCAATTCCGTGACAGCTGGGGGCAGAGACCTCATAATTTACCTTGAAAAGCACACCCAAAAAAACAAAAAGAAAAAAGAAAAAAGAAAAGATCCCTTTTTAATTTACCGACTTCCTTTTTCTGCCAGCTTTCCCGCTGGAGAAGAACAAAAGATGGCTTTTTTTTTTTTTTCTTAGGTAAAAATAAAATGAGAAGTAGCAAGATATCCCTGTCGAATATCATGCAGAAGGGAAAAAGTAAATAAGCAGTGTAGATTTGTAAATAAACAGTCTAAATATCAATTTCATCAAGAGATAGAAAGAGAAAAAAATCATTGATTATTTTATTTGAGTTTTTATATTAAAGGAAAATTTTAAACTTATTAGAATTTAACAAAAATTATAATAGGAAGAATGAATTTATAAGGTCAAATTCAAATTTATTTATACATATTAAAAAATACATAATTATTTTAACTATTATTATAGTTTTTTTATTATTTTAATTTACTATTTTCATGTATATTTTTCATTTTAACAAAAAATCAAAACTAAATAAAAAAAACTTGACTTAGTAAAAAACTTTTAATTGGTTCAAATGGTAATAACCATTAAATTTTTTTTAATATTAAAATTCTTTTTAAGAAAATTTAAAAATATGGTGATAACTATTAATTTTTTCTTTTATCTTATTTCACTGTTTCCATATAATTATTTTGAAATAAAAAAAAAAACAAAATAGACTTATGAAAGTTGAATGGTAGATACTAGCCCAAAAAAATTGAATGGCAGATACTAGTAAGAGAAGTGCCGTAGTCCAAAAGAAAAACAGCATATTATGGCGCATTTTGTGTACTGAAGTCTCCTCGAGCAAGGTTCAGAAGTCAATCGTCTAACTATTGACACAAATACAATTGACCCAGAAAACTAACAACAAATTTTATGCCCTTATGCCTTAATTCGTTGAGTCGTTACAAACAGAGAGCAATTAGCTTATTTACTACAGTTAATGGCTTCTTTTGCTTTTGCTTTTCTTTTCCTCCTCTTCCTTTCCATTCAACCCAATTCCTCCATAGCCAACATAAATCCGAGCTCATCACTCACCACAAATGACAATTCTCCTTGGCTATCACCATCTCAGGACTTTGCCTTTGGCTTTCGCCAAGCCCCCAACTCAAGCCTCTTCCTGCTAGCCATTTGGTTCAACAAGATTCCTGATAGGACCATAATTTGGCATGCAATTGGAGACAATTCAATTAGCCCAGCAGTGCCTGCAGGATCAAGAGTCGTGCTGACGGCAAGCAACCTTGTTTTAACGGATCCCAAGGGCTCGACAATATGGACGGCAGAACCTGGCAGCACAATATCTTCAGCTGCCATGCTTGACACTGGGAACTTTGTGCTTGCAGGTTTTGATTCTACTTATCTTTGGGAGAGCTTTAAGCATCCTACAGACACAATCTTGCCCAACCAAACCTTGACTTCGGATGACATATTGTTTTCCAGACTAACAGCATCCAATTACTCAAAGGGAAGGTTTCAGCTCAATTTCAAAGATGGTAATCTCCAGCTCAATCCTATAGGATGGCCAAGTGAATCCCAGTATGATCCTTATTATAGCATTAATAGTGGAAATACTTCTGAGTCTGTCAATCAGTTGGTTTTTAATGAATCAGCAAACATTTACATAGTTACAATGAAAGGAGATACTGCTCAAATTCCTGGATGGACTGCTGTGTCTACTACAACAGATTACTATTATCGAGCAACATTAGATTTTGATGGAGTTTTCACTCAGTATGCTCATCCGAAGAATTCCAGGAATTCCAGTGGCAATGAGACATGGTTTACTGTGCACCTTGTTCCTCAAAATATTCGTAGATCACTTATAAGTAACTCCGGTGATGTTTCTTGTGGCTACAATAGCTATTGGTCCGGTGGGAACAACGAGTTCAGTTGTAACTGCCCACCAAGGTTTGATTTTGCTGATCCACAAAACAGATCTCGGGGTTGCATACCAACTTTTCCACAAGGCTGTGGACAAGACGATGGTTCGAGAGAGCCCGAAGAATTGTATGAATTCAGTGAGCTTGAAAACATAGATTGGCCTCTAAATGATTATGAAAGGCTGGAACCCTATAACCAAAGTCAATGTAAGGATTCCTGCTTGCATGATTGCTTATGTTCTGTTGCTATTTATCATGACAATACATGTTGGAAGAAGAGATTGCCACTCTCCAATGGAAGAATTCAGCCTCAAGCTGCAAATGCTCTGTTCAAAGTAAGGAAAGAAGTCCCTCTTTCTGGTTGTTCCAGGAACGAAGTTCCTCCTAAAAGTGAGAAGCCAGTTGTGCTAGGAGCATTTTTGGGTTGTTCTGCATTCCTGAACCTGCTTTTGCTAGTCCTTGCTCCACTAATTCTGTCCAAGATGAACAAGACAAGATTGCAAAATGATGTGCAAGATCCAAAGATTTTTGAGACAAATTTGCATTCATTTTCTTACGAGGAACTCAAGGAAGCAACAGACTGTTTCCGGGAAGAACTGGGGAGGGGCTCTTTTGGGATTGTGTATAAAGGTGTCCTCAAATCTGGTTCAAGAAATGTCATTGCGGTCAAGAAATTGGTCGAGTTGGCCCAAGAAAGGGAAAGAGAATTCAGAACTGAGGTGAGTGCAATAGGAAAAACTCATCATAAGAATCTCGTCCGGTTGCTTGGCTACTGTATTGAAGGGTCTAATAGGCTTCTGATATATGAGTTCATGAGCAATGGCACTTTAGCGAGCTTCCTTTTCACACATCCAAGGCCTAATTGGCATCAAAGAGTCAGGATTGTCTTAGGAATTGCAAGAGGACTATTGTACTTACACGAAGAATGCGACACCCCTATAATCCATTGCGATATCAAGCCTCAAAACATACTTCTAGACGATCATCTGAATGCAAGAATATCTGATTTTGGATTGGCGAAACTGTTACTCTCTGATCAAAGTCGAACTCGTACTATGATCAGAGGAACGCGGGGCTATGTTGCCCCTGAATGGTTTAAGAATGTGCCTGTTACTACCAAAGTCGATGTCTACAGTTTTGGGGTGCTGTTATTGGAGATCACCTGCTGCAGAAAGAGCGTTCAAATGGAGCCTGAGGAAGAAGAAAGAGCAATACTTATAGATTGGGCCTATGATTGCTATGGAGAAGGAAGAATTGATCTTTTGGTAGATAATGACGAGGTGGCCTTGAGTGACATGGGGAGGCTACGAAGCTGGGTGATGATAGCTTTCTGGTGCATTCAAGAGGATCCTTTAAAAAGGCCTACAATGAAGATGGCCATGGAAATGTTGGAAGGTTTTGTCGAAGTCCCTTCACCTACTTGCCCTTCTTCCTTTTAGCTCGACTGTTGGTAATTCATGCTACTGGTAGTTTGGCTAGAAGTTTATTGTTAAACGGAAATGTCTTAAAATACATGGCCATATATCACCTTTTGTGCCTTGCTTGCCATTCAACACCATTGTTCTTGAACTTTCTGCTTAATTATAGTCATGGAACTCCGCACAATGTCTGTTATGGGTCAGGGCTCAAGGATTTGGGCCACAGTTCACTAGTACAAGGGATTATAGCAATTTGATATGTATAATGTGTTCAGAGTCGGAGGGTTGGCCAACCCTTCAGACTCAGGATCTGTTCTCAAATAAGTGTTGAAAAAACATTAAGAAAACAGAAAAACAAGAAACTGAAGGCCTTTTGGGTAGTTTGAGCATGTAAGATGATTTATACGGTAATCGTTGGTTCTCTCAGAATTCTATACGGTATTGTCTTCACTGAAAATGCCTGCCAAGGTGTGCATGTAAATCTAATCAGCATTCCTTTATTTAGATAAAAAAAAAATCGAAACTTATAACCATAGTCATGGAACTGATTACATAAAGTATGAGTAAAAAACCATTTACTTCTCTGGACAAAAAAAAAAAAAACGCTCACAAACACGCACATTAGTGAAGGGTGGAGATGCAGCTGTTACATCAGGATGGCAAAACTCATAACCATTTGTCAGGGACTTGGATGAAACTTGATCACTGGCCTCAAAGCACATCCGCAGCTTTCTTTGAAACAGCAATTATGTTAAAATTGAGGGACTCGGGTCTTTTCTAGATCATGCCCTTTATGAACTTTGCAGCATCCTGCATTGCAATGGGATGTCAGCACGTCAAGTTCAAGGGTTAGATGCAGCCGATCTTTTGTTAGGATACAACAAGCACATTCTTTCAAGAATCAAACACTCGTCAAGCCTGAGTTAAAAAGAAGCAAACCAATGTTCACATGTGTTCATTACTGGCACGCAAACAAAATCAGAGAGACAGAGGGAGGGGGCAGGGGCACTTGAGTAGTTGGGGGAGGGTCCAGAGGAGGACAACCCTTCTTCGGCCCACAACAGACTTGGCAACCGGAACTCCAAACAAAACCCGAGGAATTGTTAAGCCAATATCGAAGGCTGGGCTGTGTTTATCCAGGCTTCATTGACTTTAGTCAGAATCCTAGGGACTACTTTTCCGCTTCCATTTGATAATTACAAGCAGTGGCTTCTTCAGACACTACGAGTTCATATTTTTTGTACTTCATTTTTTCCTTTTTTTTTATCTTTTTTTTTGTGAAATCCAAAACATTCCTGTTTTATGCTCGTCTGGCCAAACGTCGGGACAAACGAGGAGGAAGAAATCTATAGCGAACGAGAGGATATAAGCCTGAAATAAGATGCCTGGTGTCGTTGGGCCATTGCGATATTGGAAGTAGTGCCACATCATGAAAGTAACAGCTGCGGCAAAATTGCTCACCAACATCCTTTATCACCTGTGTACAACCAAATTCCTGTTTCACTTATTACAGTTCTTTACACCATGTGATTGTGTCTGTGAGAGAGACTGCCGTCCACACATGTGAAGCAGATAAAATGAACTTTGATGGGCTGGGCAATGAAATTGATGAGTTTCTAGTTTCAACACTACTTTTATTTATTTTTATTTTTATATTATGTGTTTTGAGCGTCAACACTTAAAATCGAATTATTGTGATGAAACTGTTGGGCTTTATCCCTCGGGCTTAGGTAGTTGACTGTGAGCCACCTTGGGTTGGGGGAGGCCAGAGATCACTGGGCTTAGATTGTGGGCCTAATAGTCCAAGTACACATTGATTCAAGGCAGATGGCCTTAATTTAAGTCTACTGATACTTTCTAAGCTGAGTTGCCGTTTACTCCACGTTCTCGGGAGACTCTGTAATGGGTGGGAAATGATAATTTGAACTTTTCAATTAAGAGAACGCACGGGGACACCCACGAAACGGTGCACGGGGGATTTTTTTTTTCTATTAAAAAAATTTATTGTCATAAACTATATAATAAAAGTAATATTTGTATTTTACCCTTAAATATTATAAAGTACAAAATAATTTTTAATTTACTTCTTTTAGTATTAAAATGAATACCAATATTATTTTAAAATTTGACTTTGCTGAACAAGATTGTAGAAGGGTGCAATAAGAAAAATTGAGAGGTTGTATCTCTATTAGAGGTCTTTCCAATTTAAGATACTCTCTTTAAAAATAGAAAAATTCATCTTATTATGACATATTTCAGTGAAAAATATTTCCTGATATTATATTGCATATGTTTAAAGAACAATTTCTTAGAGGTTCAGGCTAGAAAGAAGGCCTTTGTGTTCTAGCAGAATTTTGGCAGCTGTGAGAAAAAGACTGCACTATACGAATCTAAATGCACCTTATCTTAGAATTAATTGGGGGTCCATACATCTTTTTACAAGAATGACGCGGAGGGTTCTCACCCACAATTCATGCGCCAATCAATGAGAATAAAGCCAAACAAACCTGATTTGACCCTTGAAAACGAACATAACTTGGATATTTTTTTCGCGAGATTGGATTTTTCCTTGCGACATAGAAGGCGTGCTTGTGTGGTTCATCAAGAATTTAATGGTTTTTCTGCTCTAACTAGTTCTGAGTCCAGTTCCGGTTCAATTTAATGGTTTTACACCTACACGTTCCACTTCTGAATCCTTATTCTTGAGCTTTTTATAAAGAAGTTACATTACGCCAACTCTGTTGAAATTAACTTTTCACAATTGAACATTGGTCAAATTCGTATATAAATAAATTCATATCACTTATATTAATTAAATTTAAAATGAAAATTTTATTGCTTGTTAATTTGCATAAAAAAGTAAGAACAGAAAAAGATCCCTTTCCAATTTGACGAGTCAGGCAACACTGTTTTGACTTATGCGTCTGTTTTATCCTTGGAAAGGGGAGGGGAACAGGGAGGACGGAGCAGAAGCAGTGCAAGGGTGTCGCGTGGGTCTCACGTCTTTTTTGGAGTTTTTTTTTTTTGGAGCTGTTACGAGCTTTTAACCTGTAAAAGTAAATAAGCCGTATAGATTTGTAAATAAACAGTGTAAACACTTATGTCATCATGGAATAGAAGAAGGAGAAAAAGATTCGCCGGTTATCTTGCGGAAAAATGCGTGAGTTTTTATATAGAAGGGAAACTATGGGTGAAGAATAAATTCTGTTAGAATTTTATAAAAATACTAGACTAAAATTTATTTATACATGTTAAAAAATGAACATAATCATTTTAATTATTATTAAAATATTTTTTTATTTTATTTCATCACTTTTAAATTAGTTTTTTTAAATTTTTTTGTTTTAAACAAAACAAAAATTACTTAATTTGGAGAACTTCGGTCGTTTCAAAGTTTGGTGAAAACCTTTAAAGACAAACGAAACAAGCCGATGGAAGTTGAATGACAGAAATTAGTCAGAAAAACTTGGCTGGCAGATACTAGTCGGAGGAGTTTAGTAGTCCAAAAGCAAAACAGCATATCATGGAGCATTTTGTGTAAAGAAGTCTCTTCCAGGAAAGTTCAGAAGTCAATTTCCTAACTAATGACACATATACAATTGACCCAGAAAACTAACAAATTTTATGTCCTGCCTTAATTTGTTGAGTTGCTGCAAAAACATTCTCCACTATCAGAGAGCAATTAGCTTACAACAATTAATGCCTTCTTTCGCTTTTGCTTTTCTTTTCCTTCTCTTCCTTTCCATTCAACCAAATTCCTCCATAGCCAACATAACTCCGAGCTCATCACTCACCACAAATGACAATTCTCCTTGGCTATCCCCATCTCAGGAGTTTGCCTTCGGCTTTCGGCAAGCCCCCAACTCAAGCCTCTTCCAGCTAGCCATTTGGTTCAACAAGATTCCTGATAGGACCATAATTTGGCATGCAATTGGAAACAATTCAATCAACCCATTAGTGCCTGCAGGATCAAGAGTTGTGCTCACGGCAAGCGACCTTGTTTTAATGGATCCTAACGGCTCGACAATATGGAAGGAAGAACCTGGCAGCACAATATCTTCAGCTGCCATGCTTGACACTGGAAACTTTGTGCTTGCAGGTTTTGGTTCTACTTATCTTTGGGAGAGCTTCAAGCATCCTACCGACACAATCTTGCCCAACCAAACCTTAACTTTGGGAGACAAGTTGTTTTCCAGACTAACAGCAACCAATTACTCAATGGGAAGGTTTCAGCTCAATTTCGAAAATGGTAGTCTCCAGCTCAATCCTATAGGATGGCCGAGTGAATCCCAATATGATCCTTATTATATCTTTAATAGTGGAATTACTTCTGAGCCTGTCAATCAGTTGGTTTTTAATGAATCAGCAAACATTTACGTAGTTAAAATGAATAGATAAGCTGCTGAAATTCTCGGAATGACTGCGGTGTCTACTACAACAGATTACTATTATCGAGCAACATTAGATTTTGACGGAGTTTTCACTCAGTATGCTCATGCGGAGAATTCCAGTGGCAATGAGACATGGTCTACTGTGCACCTTGTTCCTCAAAATATTTGTATGCCACGTATAAGTGACTTCGGTAGTGGTCCTTGTGGCTACAATAGCTATTGCTCCCTTGAGAACTCTAGGCCCAGTTGTTACTGTCCACCAAGGTTTAATTTTGCTGATCCACAAAACAGATTTGGGGGTTGCATACCAACTTTTCCACAAGGCTGTGGACAAGACGATGGATCGAGAGCGCCCGAAGAATTGCATGAATTTAGTGAGCTTGAAAACATAGATTGGCCTCTAAATGATTTTGAAGAGTTGGGACCCTATAATCAAAGTCAATGTAAGGATTCCTGCTTGCATGATTGCTTTTGTGATGTTGCTATTTATCGCAACAATACATGTTGGAAGAAGAGATTGCCACTCTCCAATGGAAGAACTCAGCCTCAAGCTGTAAATACTCTGTTCAAAGTAAGGAAAGAAGTCCCTCCTTCTGGTTGTTCCAAGAATGAAGTTCCTCCTAAAAGTGAGAAAAGTCAGTTGTGCTAGGAGCATTTTTGGGTTGTTCTGCATTCCTGAACCTGCTTTTGCTAGTCCTTGCTCCACTAATTCTGTTCAAGATGAACAAGACAAGATTGCAAAATGATGTGCAAGATCCAAAGATTTTTGAGACAAATTTGCGTTCATTTTCTTACGAGGAACTCAAGGAAGCAACAGATTGTTTCCGGGAAGAACTGGGGAGGGGCTCTTTTGGGGTTGTGTATAAAGGTGTCCTCAAATCTGGTTCAAGAAATGTCATTGCTGTCAGGAAATTGGTCGAGTTGGCTCAAGAAAGGGAAAGGGAATTCAGAACTGAGGTGAGTGCAATAGGAAAAACTCATCATAAGAATCTCGTCCGGTTGCTTGGCTACTGTATTGAAGGGTCTAATAGGCTTCTGATATATGAATTCATGAGCAATGGCACTTTAGCAAACTTCCTCTTCACACATCCAAGGCCTAATTGGCATCAGAGAGTTAGGGTTGCCTTAGGAATTGCAAGAGGACTTTTGTACTTACACGAAGAGTGCAACCTCCCTATAATCCATTGTGATATCAAGCCTCAAAATATACTTCTAGATGATCATCTGAACGCAAGAATATCTGACTTTGGATTGGCGAAGCTGTTACTCTCGGATCAAAGTCGAACTCATACTATGATGAGAGGAACGCGGGGCTATGTTGCACCTGAATGGTTTAAGAATGTGCCTGTTACTACCAAAGTTGACGTCTACAGTTTTGGAGTGCTGTTATTGGAGATCACCTGCTGCAGAAAGAGTGTTCAAATGGAGCCTGAGGAAGAAGAAAGAGCTATACTTACAGATTGGGCCTATGACTGCTATGTTGAAGGAAGAATTGATCTTTTGGTGGATAATGACGAAATGGCCATGAGTGACATGGGCAGGCTACAAAGCTGGGCAATGACAGCTTTCTGGTGCATTCAAGAAGATCCTTCAAAGAGGCCTACAATGAAGATGGTCATGGAAATGTTGGAAGGTTTCGTCTAAGTCCGTTCACCTACTTGCCCTTCTTCCTTTTAGCTCGACTGCCGGCAAATCAAGCTATTGGTAGTTTGGCTAGAAGTTTATTGTTAAACGGAAATGTCTTAGAACGCCATTGTCATTAGACATGGCCATATCATTATGCTTTGTGCCTTGCTCGGCTTACGATTCTTGAACTTTCTGCTTAATTATAGTTATGGAACTCCTCACAATGTCTATTATGGGGCAGGGCTCAAGGATTTTGCTTCAGTTCCCTAGTACAAGGGAGCATAGCAAATTGGTATGTATAATGTATTCAGAGTCGGAGGGTTGCCCAACCCTTCAGACAGATGATATCTCTGTTATCAAATAAGAGGTTTTTTTTTTTTTTTACCCAAAAAAAAAAAAAAAACACAGAAGACCAAGAAACTGATGGCCTTTTGGGTAGTTTGAGAATGTAAGATGATTTATTAGTGGCTGATAATCGTTGGATCTCTCCGAATTCTATACGGTATTGTCTCCACTGAAAATGCCTGCCAAGGTGTAGATTGGGTTATACATTTCTATAAGGCAATAGCTTCCTGTATCGTGCATGTAAATCTAATCAGTATTCCTTTATTTGGAAAAAAAAAAAAATCGAAACTTATAACCACAGTCATGGGACCGATTACATCAAGTATGACTAAAAAACCATTTACTTCACCGAGGAAAAAACAAACGTGCGCACACAGACACACAATAGTGAAGTGTGGAGATGGGGCTGTTAAAATCAGGATGGCAAAACTTGTAATCATTTGTCAGGACTTGGATGAAACTTGATCACTGGCCTCTTAAGGCACATCCTCTTTCTTTGAAACAGCTATTACGTTAAAATTGTGGGACTCGGGTTTTTTCAGGATGATGCCCTTTTTGACCTTTGCGGCATCCCGCAATGGGATGTCAGCACATCATGGTCAAGGGCTAGATACAGCAAATCTTTTGTTAGGATAAGACAAGGATACCCTTTCAAGAATCAAACACTCCTCAAGCTTGAGTTAAAGAGAAGCAAAACCAATGTTCACATGTGTTCATTACTGGCACACACACAAACAAAATGCGAGACAGACAGAGGAAGAGGGCGGGAGCAGTTGAGTAGGTGGGGAGGGAGGGTCCAGGGGAAGGACAACTCTTCTTTGGCCCAGAACAGACTTGGCAACCGAAACTCCTAAGCCAGTATCCAAGGCTGGGCTGAGTTTATCCAGGCTTCATTGAATTTAGTCAGAGTCCTAAGGATTACTTTTCCACTTCCATTTGATAATTACAAGCAGTGTGTCACGGAGTTAGACTTTGGACGTGCTAACCCGCGCGACACTTAGTCGATCTTGTGTGTGAAGATGAGCTAAGTAAGCCTTTGAGAGCTTGAGAGAATCAGCGGAAAGCGTTGAGCGGCAAGTAAGGACTTGGAATTGCAAGATGAAGAAAGAGAGCACAAGAGAGATTTGCAAGTGAGGTTGTATTGAGTATGCAAAGGTGTGTTTACAAGTGAGAGAAGTGGCCTATTTATAGCTACTTCACCTCCTAAATGTGTGGCTACAAATAACTATCTAGAATATTTACAATAAATGTTCTAGAAAAGGCATCCAAGGTGTCCCTTCAAGAAGGTTCTAATGAGTGTCCTTGTTGGATATTGCTGGAAGTCTCTAGATGGGGTACTTCCACACTCTTCTAGGACCTTCCATGTGTTGGGTTTGGGCTGCAAAGGGGGCTAGGCAATGTTGGCAGCCTGCAGAGGCTTATTTTGGCCCCCAATTCTTGTTTCTTCACTTGCTGGATGGGCTGGACTTAGTGTCCACGTGACACCCTCCCGCACTTAATCCTGCGACGTCCTCGTCGCATTCTCAGCCTTATATTGTCGAATGTGGTCGGCAAATTGTCAAAGCTGGTCCTCTCGTTCCCAACTAGCTTCTTGGTCCGACAAATTTTTCCATTTCACCAAATACTCGTGGTAGTTGGGAACTCCTTTTCTCCGGATCACTCGGTCAGTAAGGATTTGTTCTACCTCCTTGTTGAATTCGGTGACCACAGCCGTTGGAGCGCACTTGGACTCACTTCGACTTGGATCCTCATCATCTCCATGAAAAGGCTTTAAAAGACTTACATGGAATACATTATGGATCCTTAGCTTTGGAGGAAGTTGGACTTGGTAGACAGCCTTTCCCACACGCTTGATCACAGGGAATGGCCCTTCGTAGTTCCTTACCAAGCCTTTGTAGACTTTGCGTAGAGACTTGAATTGGTTGGGTAGTAACTTTACCATCACTATGTCTCCCGCTGCGTAGTCCCTTGGGTGTCGTTTGGTGTCAACCCACCGTTTCATTCTCTTAGCCGCTTTGTCAAGGCAAGCCCTCGTTATGTCCGCTTCCTCCTGCCATTCTCTCGCAAACTTAAAGGCAGACGAGTTATTGTCAGTGTAGGGAGAGGCAAGTGCACTTAGCGTGAATGGCTGTTGTCCCATGACAATTTTGAATGGGCTTTTGTTTGTGGCCTCGCTCCTCTGGAGGTTGTATGAGAATTGGGCAGCGTCGAGTAGCTTCTCCCAATCTCGTTGGTGAGCACTAACATAGTGCCTCAGGTATTGCTCGAGCAAGGCATTCACTCGCTCGGTCTGCCCGTCACTTTGGGGATAAAAACTTGTTGAAAAATTTAGGTCGGTTCCTAGCAACTTGAATAGCTCGCGCCAAAATTTGCCTGTAAAGCGGGGGTCTCTATCGCTGATTATGTTCTTCGGCACGCCCCATAGCTTTACTATGTTCTTGAAGAACAGGCGAGCAGCTTCGTCCACCTTGCAATCAGCAGGTGCTGGAATGAAGGTGCCATATTTGTTGAACTTGTCGACCACGACCATGATACTTCCGCATCCTTTTGACTTTGGTAGAGCTATAATGAAGTTCATTGAGACACTTTCCTATGGTTTTTTGGGGATGGGTAATGGCTCAAGTAGACCCGCTGGTTGTTGTTGTTCTACCTTGTCTTGTTGGCAAACCAAGCAAGTCCACACATAGGCCTCGACATCTGTATGCATATGCGGCCAGAAATAATGTTGTTGGACAAGAGCAAGGATTCGTGTCATACCTGGGTGACCAGCTCATAGGGAATCGTGACATTCCTTGAGGATCTCCTTCCGCAAGTTTTCCCACTTAGGCACAAAGACTCAGTTCCCGATTGTCATGAGAACTCCACCGTCTACTCAAAATCGACGAGTCTTCCCTTCGCTGGCCAATCTCAGCAGGTTGTTGGCTAGGTTGTCTTGTCCCGTACCTTCCTTGATTCGTTCAAGGAGGTTGCTCTTAGGTGTGTACTAGTCGAGAGGGCAGTTAGCTCCGCCTTTCTGCTCAGCACATCAACAACAACGTTGGCTTGCCCCGGCTTATACTGCAGAGTGTAGATGAATTTTGCGAGGAAGTTTTGCCAACGAGCTTGTTTGGGGCTGAGCTTCTTTTGTGTTTGGAAGTAGCTCGTAGCAACATTGTCGATCATTATCACGGACTTACTTCCTAGGAGGTAATGTCTCCAAGTGCGCAAGCAATGGATGACGACAATCATCTCCTTGTCTTGGATGGTGTACCGTCTCTCCATATCGTTGAGCTTGTGACTTTCATAGGCAATAGGATGCCTATCCTGCATTAGGACTCCACCGATGGCAAAGTCGGATTCGTCGGTGTGGACTTCGAAAGGTCTCTCGTAGTCCAGCAACACCATAACAGGTTCTTCGGAGATTGCTTGCTTCAATCTCTCAAAGGAAGCTTAGCATTCACTCGTCCAATGCCAAGTGTGGTTTTTCTTTAGCAGGTCGGTTAGGGGTGCCGCTATGACAAAGTATCCCTTGATGAACCGACGATAGTAATTGACAAGCCCTAGGAAAGATCGCATCTCCGGGACCTTGGTTAGAGGTTCCCACTGTTGGATCGGTTGCACCTTCGCTGGATCCATCAGCAATTTGCCATCCTTGATCCGGTGACCAAGGAAGTCCACCTCTTGCTTGGCGAACGAGCACTTCTCCTTCTTGACATACAGCTCGTTTTGCTGCAGAACTTGGAAGACTTGCTTGAGGTGCTCAACGTGCTCCTCAAGTGTGTTGCTATACACAACAATATCGTCCAAGTAGACTACCACAAATTTGTCAAGGAATGGATGTAGTACTTTGTTCATGAGTGTGCAGAAGGTGGCTGGCGTATTGGTGAGGCCAAAGGGCATTACTAGGAACTCGAACGCCCCGTAATGTGTTACGCAGGTTGTTTTTGGCTCGTCACTTTGTGCAATTCGGACTTGGTAGTATCCCGAATGCAAATCCAGCTTGGTGAAGTACCTTGCCTTGCCAAGTGGGTCAAAAAGATCAGCTATCAAGGGTATTGGATACTTGTTCTTGATAGTGACCTTGTTCAAGGCTGGGTAGTTGATACACATCCGCAACGATCCGTCCTTCTTCTTCTGGAAGAGGACAGGGGCACTGTAAGGGGCTTTTAAAGGTCGAATGTAGCCCAAATCGATCAAGTCGTGAAGTTGCTTCCTCAATTCAACGAGCTCTGAGGGTGCCATGCAATAAGGGGCCATGGCAGGAGGTTTGGCACCGGGTTCCAGCTCAATGTGGTGATCCACATCTCACTTTGGTGGAAGCTTTTTCGGCAGTTCGGAAGGCATGACGTCCTTGAACTTGTTAAGGACTGCCTGGATAGGTTGCGGCAGTGCGGGAGTTGGTGCTGCTACATCTTCCCCGTTGTTTAGCTCCCTTATGGTAGCCATATAGCTTGGACCCGACTTTAGACCTCGCTTAAATTGCAAGGCAGAAATCATTGAGGGTTGAGACTTCTCCTTACGTTTCAAGGGGACTACGCAGATCTTATGATCATAGACAACCACAAGAGATCTTAAGGCAGGAACGGAAAAAGCCAAGGTTTCGCAAAAAAATGCAAGACCTAACACTACCTTAAAGTCGTCCATGGGAACAACGGTAAAGTCCAACTTATCAGTCCATTCGCCGATTTGGACAACTACTCCTTATGTCATGCCTTGGACAGGCTTCGCTTCCAAGTTCACCACTTTGATGGTGCCGATTCCTTTTGTCAGTTTGAGACCTAGTCGATTGGCCTCTTGCACATCCATGAAGTTATGCGTTGCCCCTGTATCGAGCATTGCATAGGCTGCTTTGCCATCGATGGCAATGTCAGCGTACAACAGTCCCTTCTCCTTAGAAACTGCTGGTGAGGTATGTTTTGTGAGATTACCCAATCGTTGGATACATCCCATGTCGGCTTAGGGCTCTTCATTGGCCTTCTCCAAATCGAATGCCGCCATCATAACATTCATTGCTTTTTGTTTGGGGCAGTCTTTCACCCAGTGTGGTCCGTCGCAAATGAAACAAGGTCTAGGGGGGTTACCTGGGTCGCGCGTACCCGCAGACTTTTTCTCATGCTTGGGATGGCCATTTGAGGGTCTTTACTGTCCACCTTCGTTACGGCCAGAATCCTGCTTCCTTTGTCCGGTTTTCTCTCCCCCACTTTTGCCAGAGTTTGGCTTCTTGCTCTTGGAGTGGGCGGAGTAGTCAACGAAGGTCTTTGCAGCAGCAATGGCAGCATCCAGGGTCTGCACATCACGCCTCTCCAACTCGACTCTCGCCCAGTCTTTCAAGCCGTCTTTGAAGTAGAAGAGAAACTCCCTGTCGGACATCTCGATTTTAAGCATAAGGGTAGTAAATTTCTTGATATAGTCGGAAATACTACCTGTCTAGCTTAGGCGACGCAACTTTTCCCTTGCTTCACTGTTTGCATTATGAGGGACGAAGTACCTACGTACCTCAGCCTTGAATTGCTCCCAAGTGTCGATGATGCACAAGCCCTTCTCCCTCTTGGAGTGTTTACGTCTCCACCAGAGTTGAGTCGCATCTCTTAGGAAGATTGGGGCGTTGCCCACCTTGGCAAGGTCGTCGACAACCCCCATGGCATTGAAGTATTGCTCAAGGCCGAACAGAAAGTTTTTCACGACAGTGGCGTTACGTATGCCGTTGTACATGGCAGGCTTCGGGACCTTCAAGCCACGTGCTGTCGTGGTGCTAGTAGTGGCAGCTGTACTAGTGTATGAGTTGTTCCGGCACAAAGAGTCCATCTCCCTACGGAGGTCATAAATCTCTCCTTCAACGAAATTGCGCAGGCTGGACAGATCTTGATTGAGGGAGAGTAGTTCTCCCTTGAACGAGCGACCAAACTCTTCGATCATGATTTTGGCAGCCCGAGTGATCTTTGCATTCTCATGGATCAAGTTATTGACTTGATCGCTAAGGTCGCCCATAACGGAGCTTATATCGGTGATGCTCCGCTCCAAGCCAACAACACGAGTGTCCATGGTTTCCTTCGCTGGAGCCTTGGACTTGCTCTGCTTGGCAGTGGCACGCTGCACCTCACACCCACGAGATTGTTCACCCGTTTGTTGCTCCTCCACAGTGGTTGCAACAAATCCTTCTTTGCTTGTCATGCTTGCAATCTCAGCAAACAACGAACGGACAGGTTTGAACCTTGGCTCTGATACCACCTATCACGGAGTTAGACTTTGGACGTGCTAACCCGCGCGACACTTAGTCGATCTTGTGTGTGAAGATGAGCTAAGTAAGCCTTTGAGAGTTTGAGAGAATCAGCGAAAAGCGTTGAGCGGCAAGTAAGAACTTGGAATTGTAAGAGGAAGACAGAGAGTACAAGAGAGATTTGCAAGTGAGCTTGTATTGAGTATGCAAAGGTGTATTTACAAGTGAGAGGAATGACCTATTTATAGCTGCTCCACCTCTTAAATGTGTGGCTACAAATAGTTATCTATAATATTTACAATGAATGTTCTAGAAAAGGCATCTAAGGTGTCCCTTCAAGAAGGTTTTAGTGAGTGTCCTTACTGAATATTGCTGGAAGTCTCTAGATGAGGCACTTCTACTATCTTCTAGGATCTTCCATGTGTTGAGTTTGAGCTGCAAAGGGGGCTGGGCAATGTTGGCAGCCCGCAGAGGCTTATTTTGGCCCTCAATTCTGGTTTCCTCACTTGCTGGATGGGCTGGACTTAGTGTCCACGTGACAAGTGGCTTCTTCAGACACTAAGAGTTTAACTTTTTTTTTTTGTAATTCATCATTTTTGTTTTTCCAATGTTTTTTTAATCAAATCCAAAACATTCCTGTTTTATACTCGTCTTGCCAAACGTCAAGACTAACATGGACAAGGAAGAAATCTATAGCGAAAGAGAGCATATAAAACTGCAATAAGTTGCCTGGTGTGGCTGGACCATGACACATGGTCCCGACGTTCTTCCATCAAGCTCAAAAAGTTCTCCTACGTACAACAAAACTTGGAATTAGTGCCATATCATGAAAGTAACAGCTGCAGCAAAATTGCTTACATCATTTATCACTTGCGTACAACCAAATTCTTGTTTCACTTATCACAGTTCTTTATGCGGTGAGAGTGTGCGTGTGAGAGAGAGAAAGTCTACCGTCCACACATGTGAAGCAGATAAAATGAGTATCCACATTATATGAAGCCTACGGAAAGAAAAATAGGTGAGAGAACTTTGAAGAAATAAAATAAGCAGTTGCTGATACTTCCAAATAACACATTTAACCATTGCAAAGCCCTTTTCAAATTTTGCAATGAGCCGCTAGAGTTCATAGCTTTAAGTTAGGTTTTGACCACGGTTTACTTTCAGCCATTTTTGTCCCATCCTGCATTTTTTCTGCCATAAATCCCATTAACTTTTTTTTATGGAACAATGACAATACATTTACGCCCTTATCTTTCTCTAGATTAGTATGCTGCAAAAATTAACAGAGACTAAAATAAATAAGTCACATGCTGATACTTCACACCAATCTGAACACTAATTGAACAAACATTTTGTCACCTCGATGAACAGCCTATTGCCATTGAATGCCCTCACGGTCACCAATGGGTTCCCCAATTGGGGCCACACTTACAATAAATAGAGGAATTTCACTAGAATTGTTATTAATACAAGTATTTAGTGGTTACCATATACCTAATTGGTGTCATTTCCTCAAATAAAATTTCATTAATACATCACTATCCAAACTAAAATAGAATTATTTCAGCACTAACCTCTGTATCACCAGCTGTAGCTGCCACGGAATGTGGAACTTCCATTTCTCCGCCATTCTCAAGAAACGATGCATGCTGGACAAAATGCATGGACAATACACCGCAATTTGAGTCGAGATATCATCATGGTTGTGAATTGTGAGCATAAGTGGGCTCAGAGGTGCGTGATAGGATGAACGGGACAAAGAGGAGAGCAATAGCATAAACCTAAGGAGCATAAGGTAAACCTGGAATGAATCCATGCATGTAGTGGCTTTAAAAAACCTATCCAAGATTGATCATTCAACTCAAAATAACATGTTATACCAAATTAGATTCACCATACTAACACTATGTGATTATGGAAAGAGGGAAAAAAAAAAAAGCTACTTTTCAGCTCATCTATGTGACAAAAAAAACGTATTGACAAAGTCCATGTTAGCCCCAAAATGCCCATCCTAGTTATTCCTTAATTTAATATTGCATATATTTAGTATCAGTACCACAAACCATATCTCATTTGTTATATCAAAATGAGCGAAAACTAAAACCATTGATGGGGTAAGATGCTGCAATGACTCATCAAATTGTCCAGGCTTGTGCCTCATTTCCATTCTCTTTGCTGATCCCACTTGATCAGACAGGTCTCCTGTTATTATTTTCTTTCATGTGGCAGATGGGGGTTGGAAGAATTGTCATTGTGCACATAGGAACATATTTCCCATTCATATCTGATAACAGCATGTGCCGCAACAGTGGGGAAAGGGGGTTTAATCTTTGAAATTCTGTTCCCAACAGCATGGAGGAGACCTATTGTTCCACGGGCATTACCCACCGTTTGTCTCATGAAATAGACCTTGCTGCTAGGTTCTTATGGCCAGAACCCCTATTTTACCTCGGGGATCAAATAATTGACAGACAAATAGAAGCACGTTAACAAACTAAAATGAAAAGAAGTCTTACACGAAACTTCTACACTATAGAGTCCGCAAGAGGATCACAAAAAAATTGTTTCTACTGTAATCTTGAAGTCATAATGAAAAATAATTAAATTAAGTAACTAATTAAAAATAATAATATGGTTAATAACCTCCTATTATATATATTATAATGATTGAAAATTGAAGACCAAAGTTTTTTTTATTTTTTTTTGTATTCACGCCATGTTTCATAAGTAAAAAAACGAAGAAATTGGATATATGTAAAATTGTCAGTTACTTTTAGTTACGTTCAATTGAATTAAATTTAATATCCTAAAAATTAATACAAATAATACAACTTAAAATTTGAAATAATTTTCTAAAAAAAATTAAAAATAAAAATGTTTCTTACATTTATATATATCTAAGTAGAATATATAAATAAGTAAAATAGATATTATTTATATACAAAATTAATATTTATTTATATATATACTTTAATTATACACATATTATATATCTTTTCTTAAAATAAATAAATTAAAAAAAAGGGCAGGTGAGAGTCCATAGAACTCACATTTGCCACGTTAACCGCATCAATTTTTTTGTTCATTTCACCTCGTCGAAGTTTTTTTTTTTTTTTTCAATTTCCCATTGAATCTGTATATTGGACCGTACCATGTGTACAGATTGAGGGTTACTTTTTATTTTATTTTATTACCTTTTTAAATAGCACGTAGCTTTTATTCATGGCTGTCTCAGAAGGAGAGGCAACTCACAACTTGGCCTTCAACAGCCAACATCCCCCACTAAAATCAACATTGTGACCCAACAACCGTACAATCGCAGCTCCTAACTCTACCTAGAAAAGACAGACCAGCGTAGCAAAACTACCCCAGAATTTACCAAAAAAAGATAACCCCCCAATATACAGGTCAGAAAAGATCAAAACATGGCGCCCCTGGGCAATGATCCCATCTCCCACAGAATCACGGGAGCAGAACGACCCAAATATTCCACACAAAGATCCCCCAGCTACATTCTTCACAACCGTGCAGTAAGATCCTCGGTTCTAAAAGTTCTCATTTTCGCCTGCGAGTCTGCAAAAACAGATTGATGTTTACTACTACATGCCACGCTCATTAAAATTTGCTGATATTAAATTGTTTAAATCGAATTATTGTGATGAAACGGCTGGGCTTCATCTGTTGGGCTTAGGTAGTTACCTTGGGTTGGGAGAGGCCAGAGGCCACTGGGCCTGGATTGTGGGCCTATTGGTCCAGGTACGTATGGATTCAAGGCAGATGGCCTTGGTTTAAGTCTAATAAGACTTTCTAACCTGAGTTGTCGTTGACTCCACGTTCTGAGGAGACCGTGTAATGGTTGAGACATGAGAATCTGAACTTTTCAATTGAGATAACTAACGTTGACACCTACTAAACGGTGTGTGTACGGGGAATTAAACTAAAATTTTTTTATGCAATACAAAATTTTAAAAATAAAAATATAAATTTTTATTTAACAAAATATTTAAAATACAAAATAATTTTTAATCTGTCTCTGTTAGAGTTAAGATAAATATATCTTTTAAATATAAACTTAATATTACTTATTTTCTAAATCTTTTACCTATGAATTTTTCTTGTTAAAATTTTTCCAAAGACCAAATTACTCAATGTCAATACCAACCCTGTGAAAATTAATTTTTCAAAGTTTAACATTACGGTGAATTCGTAAAAAAATAAATTCACACTAATTAATTTTTCAAAGTTCAACATTCTGTCAATGCCAATGCCGTCCATCCCCGTTCATTTCGTCCTGTACCGTATATTAGTGTCCTTTATCTTAGATTACCGTTTACTTTCTGATTAAACTTTTGTTTCGGAGCTGTTATGCGTCTTTTAACAATCGACCTCTTTTAATTTACCACCTCCATTTTCTGCCGCCTTTCCCGCTAGAGAAAAAAAAAGGGTGTCTTGGTTTTTTGTTTTTTTTTTTAGCTATAAATAAAATGGGAAGTAGCAAGAGATTCCAGTCGAATATCATGCAGAAGTGTAATAGTAAATGAGCAGTGTAGATTTGTAGATAAACAGTGTAAACGCCAATGTCATAACGGAGCATTAGAAGGAGAAAAAGATTGCTTGTTGTCTTGCTGAAAAATGTGAGTTTTCATAAAGAAGGAAAACTGTGGGTGAAAAATAGGTCCCGTTAGCACTTAACAAGAATTGTAATGGGTACAATTAGATTTTTCTTTTTCGTTTTGTTGCATTAGTATTTTATGTCAAACTTGAGCAGCCCCACCTAACACTTGATAGGGTTGTGACAGTGGATTTATAGGCCAAATTAAAATTCAATGGCCCATATTAAAACTGAGCATAAATAACTTAATGTTAATTAGAACCTTTTGTTTTTAATTATTTACTATAATTCACCGTTTTAATGTAATTTTTTTAAATGAAAATAAACAGAGGAGACTGACGACGACAGCTGAACGGTAGAAACTAATAAAAAAAAGTCAAATCTTTTTCATATATTGATATAGTTTGGCATAATCTTCACCGGGCACGTAGTAGTTTCGTAGTCGAAAAGAAAAACAGCATATCATGCAACTTTCTGTGCATTGAAACGTCCAATTACGTAGCCGACGAGAATTTGACGGGGAACAGAAAGAAATGGTGGGTCTGATGTACAAAAAAGAAAATTTGTTTTTATTTTCTATAAAAACACATATAATGTGCAACAAAATCAAAGAAAATGCATAATAACTATTATATAATGTGTAACAAGTAGTAATTTCAAATTATATAATGATTGTTGCACGTTTTATATTATGTAATAATTATTATACATATTATACTTTTCAACTGAAAAAAAAAGAAAAATTACATTTTGGGCGCAGATCTTCTCTGTGTCCCTGCACCCTTCCTGGTTATCCAACTTTTTCGGTAGTGAAACCCCTTGCAGGAAAGTTCATCAACTGACCAACTATTGATACAATTGACTCTGAAAAGTAAGTTAACTAACAACAAATTTTATGTCCTTCTGCCCTCATTTGTTGAGTTGCTGCAAAAACATTCTCCACAATCAGAGAGCAATTAGCTTACTTACAACAATTAATGGCTTCGTTTGCTTTTTTTTTCCTCCTCTTCCTTTCCATTAAACCCAATTCCTCCATAGCCAACATAAATCTGAGTTCATCACTCACCACAAATGACAATTCTCCATGGCTATCACCATCTCAGGACTTCGCCTTTGGCTTTCGCCCAGCCCCCAACTCAAGCCTTTTCCTGCTAGCCATTTGGTTCAACAAGATTCCTGATAGAACCATAATTTGGCATGCAATTGGAGACAATTCAATCAACCCAGCAGTGCCTGCAGGATCAAGAGTTGTGCTCACGGCCAGCAATCTTGTTTTAACGGGTCCTAACGGCTCGACAATATGGAAGGCAGAACCTGGCACCGCAATATCTTCTGCTGCAATGCTTGACACTGGGAACTTTGTGCTTGCAGGTTTTGGTTCTAATTATCTTTGGGAGAGCTTCAAGCATCCTACCGACACAATCTTGCCCAACCAAACCTTGACTTTGGGTGACATGTTGTTTTCCAGACTAACAGCAACCAATTACTCAAAGGGAAGGTTTCAGCTTAATTTCAAAAATGGTAATCTCCAACTCAATCCTATAGGATGGCCAAGCGAATCCCAATATGATTCTTATTATAGAACTAATAATGGAAATACTTCTGAGTCTGTCAATCAGTTGGTTTTTAATGAATCAGCAAGCATTTACACGGTTAAAATGAACGGAGATACTGCTCAAATTCCTGGATGGATTGCTGTCTCTACTCCAACAGATTACTATTATCGAGCAACATTAGATTTTGACGGAGTTTTCACTCAGTATGCTCATCCGAAGAATTCCAGTGGCAATGAGACATGGTTTACTGTGCACCTTGTTCCTCAAAATATTCGTAGATCACTTATAAGTAACTCTGGTAATGTTTCTTGTGGATACAATAGCTATTGGTCCGTTGAGAACAACGAGTTCAGTTGTAAATGCCCACCAGGGTTTGATTTTGCTGATCCACAAAACAGATCTCGGGGTTGCATACCAACTTTTCCACAAGGCTGTGGACAAGACAATGGATCGAGAACACCTGAAGAATTGTATGAAATCATAGAGCTCGAAAACACAGATTGGCCTCAAAATGATTATGAAATGTTGAAACCCTATAATCAAAGTCAATGTAAAGATTCCTGCTTGCACGATTAATTCTGTGCTGTTGCTATTTATCGCGAGAATACATGTTGGAAGAAGAGATTGCCACCCTACAATGGAAAAATTCAGCCTGAAGCTGTAAATGCTCTGTTCAAAGTAAGGAAAGAAGTCCCTCCTTCTGGTTGATCCAGGAACGAAGTTCCTCCTAAAAGTGAGAAGTCAGTTGTGCTTGGAGCAGTTTTGGGTTGTTCTGCATTCCTGAACCTGCTTTTGCTAGTCCTTGCTCCGGTAATTCTGTTCAAGATGAACAAGACAAGATTACAAAATGATGTGCAAGATCCAAAGATTTTTGAGACAAATTTGCATTCATTTTCTTACGAGGAACTCAAGGAAGCAACAAACTGTTTCAGGGAAGAACTGGGGAGGGGCTCTTTTGGGATTGTGTATAAAGGTGTCCTCAAATCTGGTTCAAGAAATGTCATTGCGGTCAAGAAATTGGTCGAGTTGGCCCAAGAAAGGGAAAGGGAATTCAGAACTGAAGTGAGTGCAATAGGAACTACTCATCATAAGAATCTCGTCCGGTTGCTTGGCTACTGTATTGAAGGGTCTAATAGGCTTCTGATATATGAGTTCATGAGCAATGGCACTTTGGCGAGCTTCCTTTTCACACATCCAAGGCCTAATTGGCATCAAAGAGTCAGATTGTCTTAGGAATTGCAAGAGGACTATTGTACTTACACGAAGAATGCGACACCACTATAATCCATTGCGATATCAAGCCTCAAAACATACTTCAAGACGATCATCTGAATGCAAGAATATCTGATTTTGGATTGGCGAAACTGTTACTCTCTGATCAAAGTCGAACTCGTACTATGATCAGAGGAACACGGGGCTATGTCGCCCCCGAATGGCTTAAGAATGTGCCTGTTACTACCAAAGTCGATGTCTACAGTTTTGGAGTGCTGTTATTGGAGATCACCTGCTGCAGAAAGAGCGTTCAAATGGAGCCTGAGGAAGAAGAAAGAGCAATACTTATAGATTGGGCCTATGATTGCTATGGAGAAGGAAGAATTGATCTTTTGGTAGATAATGACGAGGTGGCCTTGAGTGACATGGGGAGGCTACGAAGCTGGGTGATGATAGCTTTCTGGTGCATTCAAGAGGATCCTTTAAAAAGGCCTACAATGAAGATGGCCTTGGAAATGTTGGAAGGTTTTGTCGAAGTCCCTTCACCTACTTGCCCTTCTTCCTTTAGCTCCGCTGAGTGCAATTCAAGCTATTGGTAGTTTGGCTAGAAGTTTATTGTTAAACGGAAATGTCTTAAAACACATGGTCATATATCACCTTTTGTGCCTTGCTTGACATACAACACCATTGTTCTTGAACTTTCTGCCCAATTATAGTTATGGAACTCCTCATAATGTCTGTTATGGGTCAGGGCTCAGGGATCTGGGCCACAGTTCACTAGTACAAGGGATTATAGCAATTCGGTATGTATAATGTGTTCAGAGTCGGAGGGTTGGCCAACCATTCCGACCGAGGATATCTCTGTTATCAAATTCTCAAGTAACTTTGAAAAAAAAAAAAAAACAGAAAAACAAGAAACGGAAGGCCTTTTGGGCAGTTTGAGCATGTAGGATGATTTATTAGTGGCCGATAATCGTTGGATCTCTCCGAATTCTATACGGTATTGTCTCCACTGAAAATGCCTGCAAAGGTGTAGATTGGGTTATTCATTTCTATAAAGCAATAGCTCCTTGTGGCGTGCATGTAAATCTAATCAGCATTCCTTTATTTAGAAAAAAAAAGAAAAGAAAAAGGAAACTTATAACCATAGTCATGGAACTGATTACATAAAGTATGAGTAAAAAACCATTTACTTCACTGGGAAAAAAAAAACGCGCACAAACACGCACATTAGTGAAGTGTGGAGATGCAGCTGTTACATCAGGATGGCAAAACTCATAACCATTTGTCAGGGACTTGGATGAAACTTGATCACTGGCCTCAAAGCACATCCGCAGCTTTCTTTGAAACAGTAATTACGTTAAAATTGAGGGACTCGGGTCTTTTCTAGATCATGCCCTTTATGACCTTTGCAGCATCCTGCATTGCAATGGGATGTCAGCACGTCAAGTTCAAGGGTTAGATGCAGCAGATCTTTTGTTAGGATACAACAAGCACATTCTTTCAAGAATCAAACACTCGTCAAGCCTGAGTTAAAAAGAAGCAAACCAATGTTCACATGTGTTCATTACTGGCACGCACGCAAACAAAATCAGAGAGACAGAGGGAGGGGGCAGGGGCACTTGAGTAGTTGGGGGAGGGTCCAGAGTAGGACAACCTTTCTTTGGCCCACAACAGATTTGGCAACCGGAACTCCAAACAAAACCCAAGGAATTGTTAAGCCAATATCGAAGGCTGGGCTTCTTCAAACACTACGAGTTCATATTTTTTGTACTTCATTTTTTTCCTTGTTTTTTCTTTTTTTTTTTTTGTGAAATCCAAAACATTCCTGTTTTATGCTCGTCTGGCCAAACGTCGGGAGGAGGAAGAAATCTATAGCGAACGAGAGGATATAAGCCTGAAATAAGCTGCCTGGTGTCGTTGGGCCATAGCGATATTGGAAGTTGTGCCACATCATGAAAGTAACAGCTGCGGCAAAATTGCTCACCAACATCATTTATCACCTGTGTACAACCAAATTCTTGTTTCACTTATTACAGTTCTTTACACCATGTGATTGTGGCTGTGAGAGAGATAGAGAGAGACTACCGTCCACACATGTGAAGCAGATAAAATGAACTTTGATGGGCTGGGCAATGAAATTGATGAGTTTTTAGTTTCAACGCTACTTTTATTTATTTTTATTTTTATATTATGTGTTTCGAGCGTTATGTCGCGGAGTTAGGTTTTGGACGTGCTAACATGCGCAATACTTAGTCGATTTTGTGTGTAAAGATGAGATAAGTAAGTCTTTGAGAGTTTGAAAGAATTAGCGGAAAGCGTTGGGCGGTAAGTAAGGATTTGGAATTGCAAGAGGAAGAGAGAGAGCACAAGAGAGATTTGCAAATAAACTTGTATTGAGTATGTAAAGGTGTGTTTACAAGTAAGAGGAGTGACCTATTTATAACTGCTCCACCTCCTAAATGTGTGGTTACAAATAGCTATCTAGAATATTTATAATAAATGTTCTAGAAAAGGCATCTAATGTGTCCCTTCAAGAAGGTTCTAGTGAGTGTCCTTGCTGGATATTGTTGGAAGTCTCTAGATGGGGCACTTTCACACTCTTTTAGGACCTTCCATATGCTAGGTTTGGGCTGCAAAGGGGGTTGGACAATGTTGGCAACCCGTAGAGGCTTATTTTGGCCCTCAATTCTGGTTTCCTCACTTGCTGGATGGGCTGGACTTAGTGTCCACGTGACACCCTCCCCCACTTAATCCTGCGATGTCCTCGTCGCATTCTCAGCCTTATATTGCCGAATGTGGTCGGCAAATTGTTAAAGCTGGTCCTCTCGTTCCCAACTAGCCTCTTGGTCTGGCAAATCTTTCCATTTCACTAAATACTCATGGTAGTTGGGAATTCCTCTTCTCCGGATCACTCGGTCAGCAAGGATTTATTCCACCACCTTGTTGAATTCGGTGACCACAGTCGTTGGCGCACGCTTGGACTCACTTCAACTCATCTCCATAAAAAGGTTTTAGAAGGCTTACATGGAATACGTTATGGATCCTCAGCTTTGGAGGGAGTTGGACTTGGTAGGCAACCTTTCCCACACGCTTGATCATAGAGAATGGCCCTTCGTACTTCCTTACCAAGCCTTTGTGGACTTTGCGTAGAGACTTGAATTGGTTGGGTAGTAACTTCACCATCACCATGTCTCCTACTGCGTAGTCCCTTGGGCGTCGTTTGGTATCAGCCCACCGTTTCATTCTCTTGGCTGCTTTGTCAAGGAAAGTCCTCATTATGTCCACTTCCTCATGCCATTCTCTCGCAAACTTAAAGGCAAATGGGTTGTTGCCAGTGTAGGGAGAGGCAAGTGCACTTGGCGTAAGTGACTATTGTCCTATGACAATCTCGAATGGGCTTTTGTTTGTGGCCTCGCTCCTCTGGAGGTTGTATGAGAATTAGGCAACGTCGAGTAGCTTCACCCAATCTCGTTGGTGAGCACTAACGTAGTGCCTCAGGTATTGCTCGAGCAAGGCATTCACTCGCTCAGTCTGCCCGTCACTTTGGGGATGGAAACTTGTCGAAAAGTTTAGGTCGGTTCCCAGCAACTTGAATAGTTCGCGCCAGAATTTGCCTATAAAGCGGGGGTCTCTGTCACTGATTATGCTCTTTGGTACACCCCACAACTTCACTACGTTCTTGAAGAACAAGCGATCAGCTTCGTCTACCTTGCAATCAGCAGGGGCTGGAATGAAGGTGTCATACTTGCTGAACCTATCGACCACAACCATGATGCTTCCGCATCCCTCTGACTTTGGTAGAGCTATAATGAAGTCCATTGAGACACTTTCCCATGGCTTTTCGGGGATGGGTAGTGGCTCAAGTAGACCCGCTGGTTGTTGTTGTTCTACCTTGTCTTGTTGGCAAACCAAGCAAGTCCGCACATAAGCCTCGACATCTATATGCATATGCAGCCAGAAATAATGTTGTTGGACAAAAGTAAGGGTTCGTGCCATACCTGAGTGACCAGCCCATAGGGAATCGTGACATTCCTTGAGGATCTCTTTCCGCAAGTTTCCCCATTTAGGCACGAAGACTCGGTTCCCGATTGTCACGAGGACTCCGTCGTCTACCCAAAATCGACGAGTCTTCCCTTTGCTAGCCAATCTCAGCAGGTTGTTGGCCAGGTTGTCTTGTCCTGTACCTTCCTTGATTTGTTCAAGAAGGTTGTTCTTAGGCGTACTAGTGGAGGGGGCAGCTAGCTCCGCCTTCCTGCTCAGCGCCTCAGCAACAACGTTGGCCTGTCCTGGTTTATATTGCAGAGTGTAGTTGAACTCCGCTAGGTAGTCTTGCCAACGAGCTTGTTTGGGGCTGAGTTTCTTTTGGGTCTGGAAGTAGCTCGTAGCAACATTATCGGTCATGATTATAAACTTACTTCCCAGGAGATAATGTCTCCATGTGCGCAAGCAGTGGATGACAACAGTCATCTCCTTGTCTTGGATGGTGTACCGTCTCTCCGTGTTGTTGAGCTTGCGACTTTCATAGGCAATGGGATGCCTATCTTGCATTAGGACTCCACTGATGGCAAAGTCGGATGCATCAGTGTGGACTTCGAAAGGTTTTTTGTAGTCCGGCAGCACCATAACAGGTTCTTCGAAGATTGCTTGCTTCAATCTCTCAAGTGAAGCTTGGCATTCACTCGTTCAATGCCAAGTGTGGTTTTTCTTCAGCAGGTTGGTTAGGGGTGCCGCTATGGCAGAGTATCCCTTGATGAACCGACGGTAATAATTGACAAGCCTCAGGAAAGATCGCATCTCTAGGACCTTGGTTGGAGGTTCCCACTGTTGGATCGCTTACACCTTCGCTGGATCCATCAACAATTTGCCATCCTTGATTCGGTGACCAAAGAAGTCCACCTCTTGCTTGGCGAATGAGCACTTCTCCTTCTTAATGTACAACTCGTTTTGTTGCAGAACTTGGAAGACTTGCTTGAGGTGCTCGACATGCTCCTCAAGTGTGTTGCTGTATACAACGATATCGTCCAAGTAGACTACTACGAATTTGTCAAGGAATGGATGTAGTACCTTGTTCATGAGTGTGCAGAAAGTGGCTGGTGCGTTGGTGAGGCCAAAGGGCATTACTAGGAACTCAAATGCTCCATAGCGTGTTACGCAGGTTGTCTTTGGCTCGTCACCTTGTGCAATTCGGACTTGGTAGTATCCCGAACGCAAATCCAGTTTGGTGAAGTACCTTGCCTTGCCAAGTTGGTCAAAAAGATTAGCTATCAAGGGTATTGAATACTTGTTCTTGATAGTGACCTTGTTCAAGGCTCGGTAGTCGATACACATCTGCAACGATCCGTCCTTCTTCTTCTAGAAGAGGACAGGGGCACTGTAAGGGGCTTTCGAAGGTCGAATGTAGCCCAAATCGATTAAGTCGTGGAGCTGCTTCCTCAATTCAGCGAGCTCCAGGGGTGTCATGCGATAAGGGGGCATGGCAGGAGGTTTGGCACCGGGTTCCAGCTCAATGTGGTGATCCACATCTCGCTTTGGTGGAAGCTTCTTCGGTAGCTCGGAAGGTATGACGTCCTTGAACTTGTTAAGGACCGCCTAAATGGGTTGCGGCAGTGCGGGAGTTGGCGCTGCTACGTTTTCCCTGTCGCTTAGCTCCCTTATGGTAGCCATATAGCTTGGACCTGACTTTAGACCCCGCTTGAATTGCAAAGCGGAAATCATTGATGGTTGAGACTTTTCCTTACGCTTCAAGGGGACTACACGGATCTTATGATCGTGGACAACTACAAGAGATCTTGAGGCAGGAACGGGAAAAGCCAAGGCTTCGCAGAAGAATGCAAGACCTAACACCACTTTAAAGTCGTCCATGGGAACGATGGTAAAGTCTAACTTACCGGTCCATTCGCCAATTTGGATGGCTACTCCTTGTGTTATGCCTTGGACAGGCTTTGCTTTTGAGTTCATCGCTTTGATGGTGCCAATTCCCTTTGTTAGTTTGAGGTTTAGTCGATTGGCCTCTTGCACATTCATGAAGTTGTGTGTTGCCCCTGTATCGAGCATCGCACAGGCTGCTTTGCCTTCAATGGCAATGTCAGCGTACAGCAGTCCCTTGTCCTTAGAAACTGCTGGTGAGGTATGTTTTGTGAGATTACCCAATCGTTGGATACATCCCATGTCGGTTTGGGGCTCTTCGTTGGCCTTCTCCGGATCGAATACCGCCATCATAGCATTCATTGCTTTTCATTTGGGGCAGTCTTTCACCCAGTGTAGTCCATCACAAATGAAACAGGGTCTAGGGGGATTACGTGGGTCGCGCGTACCCGCAAACTTCTTCTCATGCTTGGGACGACCATTTAAGGGTCTCTGCTATTCACCCTCGTTGCGGCCAGAATCCTACTTCCTTTGTCCGGTTTTCTCTCCCCCACTTTTGCCAGAGTTTGGCTTCTTGCTCTTGGAGTGGGCGGAGTAGTCGATGAAGGTCTCTGCAACAGCAATGGCAGCGTCCAAGGTCTGCACATCACGCCTCTCCAACTCGACTCTCGTCCAGTCTTTCAAGCCATCTTTGAAGTAGAAGAGAAGTTCCCTGTCGAACATCTCGATTTCAAGCATAAGGGTAGTAAATTCCTTGATGTAGTCAAAAATACTACCTGTCTGGCTTAGGCGACGCAACTTTCCCCTTGCTTCGCTGTCTGCATTGTGAGGGACAAAGTATCTACGTACCTCGGCCTTAAATTGCTCCCAAGTGTCGATGATGCATAAGCCCTTCTCCCTCTCGAAGTGCTTACGTCTCCACCAGAGTTGAGCCGCATCTCTTAGGAAGATTGGGGCGTTGCCCACCTTGGCAAGGTCGTTGACAACCCCCATGGCCTCGAAATACTGTTCAAGGCCGAATAGAAAGTTCTGCACGACAGTGGTATTACGTGTGCTGTTGTACATGGCAGGCTTCGAGACCTTCAAGCCACATACTGTCATGGTGTTAGTAGTGGCAGTTGTACTAGCGTATGAGTTGTTCTAGCGCAAAGAGTCCATCTCCCTACGGAGGTTGTGAAACTCTCCTTCAACGAAATCGCGCAGGCTGGACAGATCTTGATTGAGGGAGAGTAGTTCTCCTTTGAACAAGCGACCAAACTCTTCGATCATGATTTTAGCAGCCCGAGTGATCTCTGCATTCTCATGGATTAAGTTATCGACTTGATCGCTGAGGTTGCCCATAACAGAGCTTATATCGGTGATGCTCCGCTCCAAGCCAGCAACACGAGTGTCCATGGTTTCCTTCGCTGGAGCCTTGGACTTGCTCCACTTGGCAGGGGCACGCTGCACCTCACGCCTACGAGATTGTTCCCTCGTTTGTTGCTCCTCCACGGTGGTTGTAACAAATCCTTCTTCGCTTGCTATGCTTGCAATCTCAGCAAACAACGAACAGACAGGTTTGGACCTTGGCTCTGATACCACCTATCACAGAGTTAGGCTTTGGACGTGCTAACTCGCGCAGCACTTAGTCGATCTTGTGTGTGAAGATGAGCTAAGTAAGCCTTTAAGAGTTTGAGAGAATCAGCGGAAAGCGTTGGGCGGCAAGTAAAGACTTGGAATTGCAAGAGGACGAGAGAGAGCACAAGAGAGATTTACAAGTGAGCTTGTATTGAGTATGCAAAGGTGTGTTTACAAGTGAGAGGAGTGGCCTATTTATAGCTGCTCCACCTCCTAAATGTGTGGCTACAAATAGCTATCTAGAATATTTACAATGAATGTTCTAGAAAAGGCATCTAAGGTGTCCCTTAAAGAAGGTTCTAGTGAGTGTCCTTGCTGGATATTGCTGGAAGTCTCTAGATGGGGTACTTCCCCACTCTTCTAGGACCTTCCATGTGCTGGGTTTGGGCTGCAAAGGGGGTTGGACAATGTTGGCAGCCCGCAGAGGCTTATTTTTGCCCCCAATTCTGGTTTCCTCACTTGCTGGATGGGCTGGACTTAGTGTCCATGTGACAGTTAACTCTTAAAATCGAATTATTGTGCTGAAACTGTTAGGCTTTATTTATTGGGCTTAGGTAGTTGATTGTGAGCCACCTTAGGTTGGGGGAGGCCAGAGATCACTGGGCTTAAATTATGGGCGTAATAGTCCAAGTACACATAAATTCAAGGCAGATGGCCTTGATTTAAGTCTACTAATACTTTCTAACCTGAATTGCCATCTACTCCACTTTCTCGGGAGAGACAGTAATGGTTGAGAAATGAAAATTTGAACATTTCAATTAAGAGAACTCACGTGGACACCTACTAAACGGTGCACGGGGAATTACATTTTTGTTTTTTTTTCCTATTAAAAAATTTATTGTTATAAATTATATAATAAAAACAATCTTTCTTATTTTTATAAATATCGTACCCTTAAATATCCTAAAGTATAAAATAATTTTTAATTTTCTTTTCTTTGTATCAAGATGAATACCAATGTTATTTTAAATTTTAATTTTGCTGAACAGAATTGTAAAAGGGTACAACAAGATAAATTGAAAATTGATGGTTATTGAGTTTCCAATTCAAGATAATATCTATAAAAATGGAAAAATCCATCTCAACATGACATATTTCACTGAAAGATTTTCCCTGGCATCAAATTGCACCTGCTTAAAGAACAATTACCTAAAAGTCAAGGCTAGAAATAAGGTCTTTGGGGTCCAATTTCCATTTTGTAAAGTTAAGGATCCAATCTCAAAACATTTATGTAATTGATTCAATTTCCCCTTGATTATGCCCTATGCATGAACAAATAAAAGATAATAATATATTTGAAGGGAAGTTAAATTAATGACTAAAAAAGTTGTGACATAAACAAGGGGACGTGCCACATACATGCACTCATTAATAAGAAAGTCTTCAAGGTCACTGACATAGGAAAGAATCGAAAAAAGAGTTCAATCAACGGTAAAAGATCACAACAATGAACATAAATTTGCAAGCACATCACAAGTAATATTTTTAGACTCCAAAAAGACTAAAAGAATGAGATCTAGGTTTTGTGGGACAAAGTCAAGTTCCATGATCCAAAATAAGCATACTAGATTAGTGTTAAAGGCAATAGTCAACGAATGTTAAAGGACACATTACATTGTTTGTCTCCGAAAGAGTTAGCACGGTAAGTTGTTTTAACTCGAGGACTTAAGATTGATGGGAGAAGGGGTGCAGCGAAGTATAAATAATCGAAGAAATTTCTCTCATTTGCTTAAACCTGTGAGGAGATAAGTGAATAACAAAAATGACAATGCAAATAAATTACACAATAAAACACATCAATTTTACATAGAAAACTCCTTCAAATTAAAAAGAGAAAAAATCACAAATACTCTAAACTAGAGGTCAACTCTACTATAATCAATTGAGTACAATAGAGGTACATAACCTTAATTATATCAAACAAATTGAACAAAATTCAATTTGAACTAAAC
The DNA here is from genome assembly GCA_020883675.1 of Bruguiera gymnorhiza. Lineage (NCBI taxonomy): Eukaryota > Viridiplantae > Streptophyta > Magnoliopsida > Malpighiales > Rhizophoraceae > Bruguiera > Bruguiera gymnorhiza. The sequence goes on along the minus strand of JAIRCJ010000197.1, from coordinate 646,637 downwards.
GAGAGATTAATGAATTATGTAAAGTAGGTCAATCACGTGCTGTTAACTATAACTTAACAAGTAAATCTCAATGTAGTAATCCAATTGTTTAAGATGAAACCCTAGATATCCCCTACCAGTTGTCCAAATTTCAACTCAATCGGATCACTGGTCAGTAATCATCCACACGGTTTACCAATTCTACCACAGATAAGAGAGTAAAGAGTTATCAGAATTGAGAGGTTTCGGTTCGAATCGAAAAACCCATAGAAACCTAATCCAACCATATACAAAGAAGATCTATGTGTCCTCTAATTACTAACCAAAAATCAGCTTGATTGGACCACAAAAAATCTTCCGATTACACGATTGATCAAAACTGTACACAGAAAATTGCTCATAGTATAGACTTACGAAGAACGAAAGAGAAGTAAAACTTATTGTACTTAAAACCCAATCTCCACCGTTTAGAAATTAGAACCAAATATCCTCTATCAACCATTCAAGTTTTAAACTGATCGCATCCTTTCCAAACATAAGATCAAAGAACACTACTTTTTTATTCCTCTTTACGGTCTTCTTTTTTTTCTCTCCTTTTCGGTAGCCCTATTTTTTTCTTTCTCACAATCGATTGGCTCTTTCCTCTTTTTTAGGTTTTTTTTTTTGTTTTTCAATAAAGGGGTATTTATACTTACTTTAATTATTTTGAGTTATACCCTTAAAACATTTGGGCTATATATTAATATAGGAATGGACGAATAACCCTAACAATTATCCCTTTCTTCGATCAGATATGGTGTTAGATTTGGCAGAACCTCCATTATACCCTACGAATCAAATAATTGTTAAACAAATAGAAGTATATTAACAAGCTAGAAAGAAAAAAAAATGTCCCCGTGCACGAAACTTCTACACTATAGAGTCTGAAAAGGGATCGCAAAGAAGCTATTTTCGTTGTGATTTCAGGGTCATAATGGAGAATAATTAAATTAAGTAACTAATTAAAGATGACATAATCATTAATGACCCTCTGTTGTATATGCTTGGATGATTCAGGAAAATTGAAGGTAAAGGTTCTAGTCTTATATTTATGCCGTGTTTGACAAGCAAAAAGGCAAAGAAGTTGAATATATGCAGAATTACTAGCTCCTTCTAGCTACATCCAACTCAATTAAATTCAATCTCCTGAGAAGTAATGTAAGTAATACAACCTAAAATTTGAAATAATATTTCTCCAAAAAAAAATTAAAGATAAAAGTGCCTCTAGTTTGTTTGATAAACAAAATGGAAGAAAATATATGTTTACTTGCTTTATACAAAAATAGTGTGGAGAGCCCTGTAAAACCAAAAAGCAACAATCATTATTGTTTCTTGTAGCAGCAAAAATTGATACAATTTTTACATAAAAATACGAAAAGAGACAAAATTTTGGAGGATACTGACTTGGAGGAGGGCTAAAAAATCAAAGAAAGAGAAGAGACATGGGTGAGAGGTGGCTAGGACGATGAGAATGGCAAGGAAGGAGGCATTAAGGGTGGAAGCTTATTTCAGGAACTCTTGGATCACTTTGACTTGTTACTGTTCTATTGTTTCCATTTAAACTGAGGGTGTCATGAAAAACTTTGACACAACTAGAAACTAAATAAGGTTTTTAAAGTCTTTCAAACAATTTTGTTATAGATTGGTGGATTTAGGTTCATGCACTTATTTGTAGTATGGGTTCTTTAAAGGATAAAAATTTGAGAATTATTTGTTTTGCTTTAAAAAAAAGATTAAAAAAGAGTTATTAAGAATTTAATATAACTAATATTTTTAATAAAAAATTAATTTGATTTAAATTAACTTAATTTAATATGTAAAAAATAAAAAATTTAATTAGAATTTATGTAAAATAAAAAATATTTGTAGTTGTAAATAATAAATTTAATATACTAAAATAAAAAATTAATTAAATATAGTAACTCTTCTAATAAAAATAATACATTCAAAAATTAATAATAATAAATAAATACTTTATTTATTATATTTTTTAATTATAATTCACTAATCCTTTTTTTTTTTGTTTCTGGGTGAATATTATTATTAAATTTATGAAAGGGAGCTGTTACGAGTTTTTAACCTGTAAAAGTAAATAAGCCGTGTAGATTTGTAAATAAACAGTGTAAAATAGAAGAAGGTGAAAAAAATGGCTGGTTATCTTGCAGAAAGATGTGTGAGTTTTTATATAAAAGGGAAACTTTGGTCGAAGAATAAATCCTATTAGAACTTTACAAGAATTATAATGCAAACAATTGAATTACAGTATATTCATAGTCCTAATTTAAAATTTATTAATATAATCATTTTAATAATTATTAATTTTTTTATATCATTACCTTCATGTCACTTTTTTATTTAAAAAATAAAAAAAATAAAAAATATTTAATTTAGAGAATTTCAGTTATTTCAAATAATAATAATTATTAGAATTTTTTTAGTATTGAAATCCCTTGTAGCAAATTAACTTCTTTAGATAAATATTGTCAAGGAAATTGGGTGGTAAAATGTTAGAAGAAATTATAAGGGAATAAAAGCTAATAAACTTGAATAATTAAAATATAATCTAATTTGTTTATATATTTTTTTATTTTTTTATATATTTTAAAATTTTTTATCTTTACTAACTTTTTTTATTAACAAAAATATTTTGTAACTTACAAATTGAGACATACAGTTTTAGATTTTATTACTGAAATTATTTTTATTATACAATATTTAATTTTTGGTCAAATAGAAAATATTTTTTAATTGAAATATTTTGATCCAAATTAATTTATTATCTTATACAAATAAATTAATTCTTAATTTGGAAAAGTATTACCAAAACAAATATTCTTAAATTTGTAAAATAAAATCTTAAAAAAATATTAATAAAATTTTTGAAAAAAAATTTTACTGATAAATTTACATTTTAAGTTAATTAAATTAATATATTATCCTATTTTAATTTACTCTACACATATAATTGCACAATAGACAAATTACTTTTTGCCATGGAAATATGACCAAAGGAAATTGGTTCTCAGCATAGAAATAACGCAACGGGAAAATTGGTTTTTGGCATAGAAATAGAACCAACATAGCATTGTTTCTTGGCATGGAAATAGGACCAATAAAGTATTGTTTCTTAACCGATGGGCAAATTTTGTAAAGATTTTAAGATTAAAAGATTAAGAACTTAACAAATATATTTGTGTGAGTATAATTTTTATATGATTACAGTTAATGATTATATTATAATTATATTTGGTTTCTTTTTTGTTGAGAAATTTGATAATAAATTTAAAATTTTTAAAATAGTGATATTGAGAAGAAGATGTTAGAATAAAATTTTCAAATCTATATAAATTAGAGTATCTATTTTTCCTACTTTCAATTATATTTATTATATAAATTCACATACTTAACAAAATTTTTATAATAATACATTTTAATTTTTGTTGCAAATTAATTACTAGTCTTACAAGTTAATTTTTTTTAATTTATATTTGTTTATCTAATCATATTAATATTATTATAATTATATTAATTTATCTATATATCACATTAAATTTATATATATATATATCTTTCATCAATTCAATTCATATATATATTTTTCTTTATTTTATGTATCATTAGGACCAATAAACACAATCTTAAACCTCTAACTTTGCAAGAGATGATGATAATAAATATTGTTGTTTTGGGCAAAATTTTTTAATTGTATCATTTTTAACAACGAAGTGGGCTTGTCATCTCAACATTTTTTTAATAAAAATATTATAGTTGATAAATCAAAAATTAAGAACATGAAATTTATACTATCATCGACAAGAGAAAAAAAAAGTTATATAGTCATCCAAATTTACTTCATCACTAATACTTTTTAATTTCTTTTTTAGTTAAAATAAAATACTTATACATCATTTATAAATTACTAATTAAATTCAATGGAATCATTAAGTATTTTTTTGTAATTATTAAGCTTAAAATTTTGAAGTAAAATTTAAACTTAAACTTTAAATTTTATTTATAAAAAATATAACATGTCCTAATTTAAGTACATAAAATAATAATAAGAATAAAAAATTTTGGTTGCACGAGGAAGAATGGAGAGAGAGAGAAGCAATGATATAGATTATACAAATCAAAAATTAAAAAAAAAAGAGAGAAATTTTTAAAAAATAATAAATATCATTTTAATGAATTATTCATTCATAAATTTTATTACAAAATATTGCAAATGTAAGCATGTATAACTAAATTAAAATTGTTATTATCAGGCAAATTTACAACAGTACTAATGTGGAAGGAATTAAGGAAATTAGTCCTTTTTTTACCTAAATTTTAATCATAATTTGTTAAGAAATTTTTCTTAGGAGCTGATCATATTTGTCCAATTTACTTTATCTAAAAGCATAAGGTGGTTGTCTTTTGCGATTTGGAAACAAGTGGAGGACAAAAAAGTCAGAAAGACATGGGAATTGGAATTCAAGCCAAAATGTTTCATATTTTTGTGATGCAAATATTAAAGTAATAGGCGTATAACTTTCCTCTTCAGTTCATAAATATTATATTCAACATATTTCTAAAGTTTTTTTTTTTTTCTACAATTGACTTAGGCCCTCACAAGTTACAATTACCCATTGGGCTAGGAAAACCTAGGGCCCAAACTGCTAGGCGCTACCATCCACTTTTGTGGCTTGAATTTCACGCTCTTGGATGCAAAGTATCAGTGTCTGAGAAGTACACATCCATTACATTGCAATTTGCAATTGCTTTTTTTGGCTGTGCCAACTTTTATCAGAAAACCATCCGAGGGGAAAACAGGGGTCAAACTGCTAGCATTCTTTTCTTTTCTTTTTTTTTTCCAACAGATATTTCACATCCATCAATGTCCAATGAGGTGGACCAGCGCAACAAGCATAAATGAAAATTGCTTTTTCACAACGAAAAAATTACATGACCCTAGGCATCACAGGACAGTGAAGATTTTGATAGATAGAGACACCATTGCTGCCATTGGACCCCCAAAACGGAATCCATATTATAATTATTTGGCACGACTTCTATCTCCCTACGGCACAATAGTATCTAAAAAACTTAAAGGCAAATACTCAAATAAAGTCTTCACCATATGAAATCTGATAACCCAATACTAATGATAAGGTTATTTCCGACATAATCGTCGTAACCTTTGGCTTGGATTCCTATCTCCATATTGGATAGGTCCTTGAGGCTTTTCAAGAAATTAGGAATACAAGGGATAGCTCCATATTCCAACCCCAGAAAACCAACGATGATTTTTTTCCAATTCCGTAACCGCAGGGGGCAGAGGCCTCATACTTTTATCTTGAAAAGCAACCCAAAAAAAACAAGAAGAAGAAGATCTCTTTCCAACTTTTGAGTTTTGGGTCCATTTTATCTTTGGAAAGGGACAGGGGAACGGGGAGGACGGGGCAGAAGGAGCGCAAGGGTGCCGCGCGGGTCTCACGAAAGAGACTGATGGAAGTTGAATGGCAGAAACTAATCAGAAAAAATTGAATGGCCAAGACTAGTCAGAGAAGTTCGGTAGTCCAAAAGAAAAACAGCATATCATGGAGCATTATGTGTATTGAAGTCTCTTCCCAGAAGGTTCAGAAGTCAATTGCCTAACTATTGACACAAATACAATTGACCCACAAAACTAACAAATTTTTGCCCTTGTGCCTTAATTTGTTGAGTTGCTGCAAAAACATTCTCCACAATCAGAGGGCAATTAGCTTATTTACAACAATTAATGGCTTCTTTTGCTTTTGCTTTTCTTTTCCTCCTCTTCCTTTCCATTCAACCAAATTCCTCCATAGCCAGCATAACTCTGACCTCATCACTCACCACAAATGACAATTCTGTTAAATTAATTAACATGAGTAGCTCTTGTTATTTAAAGTGTGACCCAATATAAAAGGTCCAATATGATGGTCGGTTGGACATAATGGCAATTTGGGTCACTGGGTTTAAAATCCCTCCACTCTCCCTATTTAAAGATAATTGTTACAGGAAAAAAATAACGATTACGGGTAGAATAATTGTTATCGGAAAAGAGGGATAATTTCCTAGTTGATAAATAAACGTTACGGAAGGAAAAGGTAACGTTTTAATTAGGATATTAATTCCCTAATTAATGTTTTAATTAGAGTATTAATTCCCTAATTAATGATAACGATTTAATTAAGATATTAATTTCTAATTAACGATAACAATTATGGAAGGGAAATAAACGTAATCGTTAAGCTTTCCTTGGAGTGGCTCAACCATTAGAGAATCAGAAAAGGAAAGGGAAGAGTCGGAGAAAACTGAGAGAGAGAGACCGAAAAGGCAGGAAGACACGAAAAGAAAGAATCAGAAAAAGGAAAGGCGAAATCTTCTCAGACACGGATCGGTAAACAGATATTCACCTCCGCGAAGGAACCGACATGGACAACGGTACGTCGATTCCTTACAGTTCATTTGCTAGTATTCGCTTAAAGAAAGATCCTGTATTGTGGAAATAGAATTTTCGTTAAAGAAAATTTCAGAAAAGTTCTAACAATTGGTATCAGAGCATGATTTGCGAATACTGCAATTTGTTTTACTTTTGTTTGTTTATGCCGAATTGTTTTCCTTTTATGTTTTTTCGCCTAGAGGAAAACAGCTGTGCAATTGGTTTTCTCTATTTTGTTATTTGTTGTGTTTAACGGATAACGAAACGGCCGGCGTTGAAAGGGGAAACGCCGGCCATGGAAGGTCCGCATCGCCGAAATGGTCGACGTCGAAAGGAAAAGGGAAAGTCGGCACGAGGACTATACGCCGCCGGACTCGAACGGATCTGGGTATGGCGGCGCGACCCGACCGAGGCCGAAGGGGCCACTGGCAAGCGCGATCCGACCGGGGCCGAAGGGTCCACCGGCAAGCACGATCTGACCGGGGCCGAAAGGGCCACCGGAGAAGCGCGACCCGACCGGGGCCGAGGGGCCACCGGCGAGCGCATGTGGCCAGGACCCGATCGGCCTGCTGGGCACGGCAGAGGCCCGGCTGAGCTGGATCCGGGCGGTGCCGACAGGGTTGGCCGGCGTGGAAGGAACTCCGGCCGGAATCCTGCACTGCCGGAGACTGCTGGCTGGAATAGTGCGCCGGCCACTGGATCCTATGTGGTTGTCGTTTGTATCGCGAGTGTTTATCGGCGTAAGGCATAAGCTGACTACGGGAAAAATGCGCTGCCAGTGTATTGGCCTGTGTCAACTCCCACAGAATGGAAAATTAAAATTTTGAAAGCTTGTTAGTCACCAAAGTGGCCTAGTTTGAAAAATTTGAATGACCGTAAATTTCAATTGTTCATTTTGATGCTAATAAAAGGTTGTACATGAACAATTGTAGTTATTAATTATAAAACTAGGAGATCATCCAAAGATGGATCATTGCTTATAATTAATAACACTAAAGGGGATTAATTGATATACTGAGTAAACATGATTGTATGTCCAAAGATAACATTCATGTTTCACTCTAGTATGATTGATTAATCTATTAAAGTATATCTAACTAGCATCGTTATTGATTAAAGTCATGCATTTGAGGATCACCCAAAGGTGGACTTAAATACATAGTCAAAGTTTGTAATGCATGTATCTGAATCCATCAAAGTTTGCTCAAAGTATTAATGTGTAAATTTGGATCATGTTTGCAACCTCCAACAACGTCTTCGCCTTAGGCAATGCAATGATCAAATTCAATGGGCTGAACTATGCAGAATGGTCTGAGCATATTCAGTTTCATTTAGGCGTTTTGGGCTTAGACCTAGCGGTCATCACGGATAAAAGGCCTGCAACTATTACAGAGACCAGTACAGAATCCGATAAGTCTTTTCATGAGGCTTGGGTACGGTCCAATAGGCTGAGTCTGAATTTGATGCGAATGACGATGGCTGAAAATGTCAAGCCATCGATGCCTAAGACCGAAAATGTAAGGGAATTTATGGTGAGAATTAAAGAATATTCTCAGTCAAACATAGCTGATAAATCCATCGTAGGAACCCTAATGAGTGAGCTGACGACCAAGAAATTTGATTGGTCACAGCCCATTCATGATCATGTGACAAGTATGGCTAACCTAGTAGCAAAATTAAGAACGATGGGAATGAATGTGAGTGAATCCTTTTTGGTTCAATTCATCATCAACTCACTGCCTCCTGAATTTGGCCAGTTCCAAGTGAATTATAACACTATTAAAGAGAAATGGAACTTTTAAGAAATTAAGGCCATGCTGGTTCAGGAAAAAGGGAGATTAAAGAAGATGAGGGATCACTTCATTCATCTCACTGTTCGCAATGAGGCTAGCAGTAGTAAGTCTAAACCATACCGGAAGGGTAAGAAGAAGGATAAGGCCTCTATAAAAGTCACTGGAGGTCAGATCCAAAAGGATCAGAAATGCTTCTTTTGTAAAAGGATGGGTCACTTCAAGAAGGATTGCGCAAAAAGGAAAACTTGGTTTAAAAAGAAAGGAATGTACTGTATATCAGTATGTTTTGAATCAAACGTAATTGAAGTACCCAACAATGCTTGGTGGTTAGACTCTGGAGCTACTACTCATGTGTCACATATTATGTAGGGATTCCTTTCAATCCAGCCCATAACAGGAACTGAGAAGTTCCTTTACATGGGAAACAGAATGAAGGCTCGAATAGCGGGAATTGGGACGTACAGATTGATCTTGGACACTAAGTGTCACCTGGATCTAGAAAAGTATCTCTATGTTCCTGAATGTGCTAGGAATTTGATTTCTGTTGCAAAGTTGGATGAAAAAGGATTTAATTTCAAGATTGGAAACGGTGCATTTTCATTGTATAGACATTCGTACTATTATGGATCTGGTACTTTGGTTGATGATTTGTATTGTCTTAATCTTGATGCTATGTATGCTAATTCTCTATTTCTTGTTGAGCATAGTATAGGTAACAAACGTAATATGCATAATGATAGTTCTGCTTTCTTATGGCATCAAAGATTGGGTCATATATCCAAAGAAAGGATATTGAGGTTGGTGAAAAGTGATATCCTACCTCAATTGGATTTTGCTGATTGGGAAGTGTGTGTTGATTGTATAAAAGGAAAACAAACAAGACACACATCAAAGAACCCAGCCATGAGAAGTAGTGAGCCTTTAGAATTAATACACACCGATATATGTGGCCCTTTCGATATTCCCACATGGGGTGGTGAGAAATATTTCATCACATTTATAGATGACTACTCACGGTACTGTTACTTATATCTACTGCATGAAAAGTCCCAGTCAGTAAACACCCTAGAGGTGTTTATTAACGAAGTGGAAAGGCAGTTAGATAGAAAAGTAAAAGTGATTAAGTCAAACAGGGGTGGTGAATATTATGGAAAATTCAATGAAAGTGGACAATGTCCTGGTCCATTTGCAAAATTTATTGAAAGTCGAGGCATATATGCACAGTACACAATGCCTGGTACACCACAACAGAATGGTGTAGCGGAAAGGCGGAATCGCACACTTATGGATATGGTTAGGAGTATGTTGAGTTACAGTACTGTACCTCTATCCTTGTGGATGCATGCATTAAGAACCGCTGCATATCTGCTGAACAGGGTTCCTAGTAAGGCTGTCCCTAAGACTCCCTACGAGTTATGGACAGGTAGGAAACCCAGTTTAAGACACCTTCACGTTTGGGGTTGTTCAGCAGAAGTAAGGATATATAATCCACATTAAGGAAAGCTTGATGCAAGAACCATTAGTGGTCACTTCATTGGCTATCCTGAAAAGTCTAAAGGGTACAGGTTCTACTACCCTAACCATAACACTAGAATAGTTGAGTCTGGTAATGCTCGGTTCATTGAATATGGTCAGTTCAGTGGGAGTGGGGAATCACGAAAAGTGGATATTACAGAATTGCAAAATGAAAGATCCACAATGAGTATCCCTACTCAAGTTGGTATCCCCACACCCAGTGTTTCTACTCAAGTTGTTCCTTTTGTTGCATCACAGTCACGTGACATGCAAGGACAACAAATTGATACACGAAACACGCAAAGTGAGCACATAAGAGATGAACCAAGTGACAATGTACAAATTTCGAATGAACAAGCGATGCCACAAGATATGGCATTACAGAGGTCTACAAGACAGAAAAGGCCAGTTGTATCGAATGATTATGTGGTTTACATGCTTGAGCATGAATCAGAATTAAGCATTGATAAAGATCCAGCCTCATTTAAACAAGCCATGGATTGTAATGATTCTGAAAAGTGGTTGAATGCCATGAAGGAAGAGTTGAAATCGATAGATGTAAATCAAGTCTGGGAACTAGTAGAGTTGCCTGAAGGATCAAAACGAGTTGGCTGTAAGTGGGTCTTTAAGACCAAGCAAAACTCAAAAGGCAACATCGAAAGATACAAAGCCAGATTTGTTGCCAAGGGTTACACTCAAAAGGATGGCATTGACTATAAGGAGACTTTCTCTCCAGTATCTAAGAAAGACTCCTTAAGAATCATTATGGCTTTGGTGGCTCAATATGACCTGGAGCTCCACCAAATGGATGTAAAGACCGCCTTTCTGAATGGAGACTTAGAAGAGGAAGTGTATATGGACCAACCTGAAGGTTTCATAACCACAAGGCAGGAAAGTTTGGTGTGTAAATTAAAGAAATCGATATATGGACTGAAACAAGCTTCCCGACAATGGTATATTAAGTTTAATGATACCATTACGTCATATGGTTTTGTAGAGAACACCGTTGATCGGTGTATCTATATGAAGGTCAGTGGGAGCAAGTTCATTATATTAGTCCTATATGTCGATGACATTCTATTGGCTGCTAATGACATGAGTTTGTTACATGACGTTAAGAAATTTATCTCTGAAACTTTTGAAATGAAAGATATGAATGAGGCATCCTATGTGATTGGAATAGAGATATTTCGTGATAGATCACAAGGATTGTTGGGATTGTCTCAGAAAGGCTATATCAATAAAGTATTAGAGAGATTTAGAATGAAAAATTGCTCTACAGGAATAGTTCTAATTCAGAAAGGGGACAAGTTCAGTGAACTGCAATGTCCAAAGAATGATTTGGAACGAAAATCAATGGAATCCATTCCCTATGCATCATTGGTTGGAAGTTTGATGTATGTTCAAACATGCACTCGGCCAGACATTAGTTTCGCTGTTGGAATATTGGGCCGATATCAAAGTAATCCTGGAATAGATCATTGGAAAGCTGGAAAGAAAGTACTTAGGTACTTACAAGGCACCAAGAATCACATGCTTACTTATAAAAGATCAAGTCATCTTGAGTTAGTAGGCTACTCGGATTCAGATTATGCTGGATGTGTAGACTCGAGGAAATCTACATTTGGTTACGTGTTCCTCCTGGCTGGAGGAGCAGTTTCCTGGAAAAGTGGGAAGCAGTCTGTCATTGCTACTTCCACTATGGAAGCTGAATTTGTAGCATACTTTGAGGCTACTGTTCATGCATTATGGTCGCGGAATTTTATCTTAAGGCTTGGTTTGGTCGACAGTATAGAAAAGCCGTTAAGAATTTATTGTGATAATTCCGCAGCTGTTTTCTTCTCTAAGAATGATAGGTATTCTAAAGGTGCGAAACATATGGATTTGAAATATCTATCTGTTAAGGAAGAAGTGCAAAACCGTAGAGTGTCTATTGAGCACATTGGTACTAAATTGATGATAGCGGACCCATTAACTAAAGGTTTGCCACCGAAAACATTTACTGGACATGTTGAAGGGATGGGCATTTTGGATAGGTCCGCATTCTCATGAAAGCCAATATTATGTACTGTTCATATTATTGTAACACTCGTGAATTCAATTAAAGTCATGGTTTTGTTTACGCTCTGTTATCTCCATTTGGTTGTATACAATTACAGTTGTGAGATAACTAGTGGCATGTTCGGAAATGACAATTAAAGTTTCAACGTTCCTCAGTTAGGTTATTATGAATTATAATGGTCATGTGATACTTGGAAGGAATCATGTCGCCAAAGGACATGTGACCGCCATGATCCAATCATTTTAATTCAATCAAGTATTGTGGTTTGATGATCTTTAAGGATTGTGCACACTTATTTGTTGTTGATTCATCAAATCATAACAAGAGCCAAGTGGGAGATTGTTAAATTAATTAACATGAGTGGCTCTTGTTATTTAAAGTGTGACCCAATATAAAAGGTCCAATATGATGGTCGGTTGGACATAATGACAATTTGGGTCACTGGGTTTAAAATCCCTCCACTCTCCCTATTTAAAGATAATTGTTACAGGAAAAAGATAACGATTACGGGTAGAATAATTGTTATCGGAAAAGAGGGATAATTTCTTAGTTGATAAATAAACGTTACGGAAGGAAAAAGTAACGTTTTAATTAGGATATTAATTCCCTAATTAATATTTTAATTAGAGTATTAATTCCCTAATTAATGATAACGATTTAATTAGGATATTAATTTCTAATTAACGATAACAATTATGGAAGGGAAATAAACGTAATCGTTAAGCTTTCCCTGGAGTGGCTCAACCATTAGAGAATCAGAAAAGGAAAGGGAAGAGTCGGAGAAAACTGAGAGAGAGACCGAAAAGGCAGGAAGACACGAAAGGAAAGAATCAGAAAAAGGAAAGGCGAAATCTTCTCAGACACGGATCGGTAAACAGATATTCACCTCCGCGAAGGAACCGACATGGACAACGGTACGTCGACTCCTTACAGTTCATTTGCTAGTATTCGCTTAAAGAAAGATCCTGTATTGTGGAAATAGAATTTTCATTAAAGAAAATTTTGGAAAAGTTTTAACAAATTCACCTTGGCTATCACCATCTCAGGACTTTGCCTTTGGCTTTCGCCAAGCCCCCAACTCAAGCCTCTTCCTGCTAGCCATTTGGTTCAACAAGATTCCTGATAGGACCATAATTTGGCATGCAATTGTAGACAATTCAATTAATCCAGCAGTGCCTGCAGGATCAAGAGTTGTGCTCACGGCAAGCAAACTTGTTTTAACGGATCCCAATGGCTCGACAATATGGAAGGCAGAAGCGAACAGCACAATATCTTTGGTGCCGTATGCTCCCTTAAAATACAGAATAATAAAAATTTTGATGTGACTCGAACTTTGTCTGTTCATTTGAGAAACCAAATTGGAATAGAAATTCTCATCCTATCCTAATATTTAAGTCTCTTAATTTTTCTATATTGGAATGAGCGATGTTCCCATTACTTAAAATATTATTTTCTACCGCAGTGATATGAACCAATTGGACTTCGAATATTATCATACACTCTCATTGCCTTTATAATAATCAGTTTTTTTCAAGTATCTTTGGAAGACCAAGAAATCAAAGGAAGAAGAGGGATAACAATTCAAAATAATTGTAGGGAAGAAAATAATAGTTCCGTGAATGTAAACGTGGAAGCAAGGGAAAGGCGAGCATTTAGCCATCATTTCTCACCCGTCATCAAAAATCACCTTTGCTCAACTTATCTATTTTATTATTTATTTTTTAAAGGTGAAAGGCTGAAAATTTAAGTAAAGGAAACCCAGATAAAAAAATGTTAGCCAAATATATAAAATAGACGAAGAGGTAGATATGGGTCTACAGTATATAATTAAAATTATTAGTTATAATTATTATCTTTCTGCATATAACAATTAATAATTATAATTAAATAATATGAATTTATACTTGAATTCAGGTCATTTTTTTATTTTTTATTTTTGTATCTTTATAATTGAATTCAACCCGGATGACTTGTATACGCTGAGCCTCACGTGCAAAAACCAAAGGAATTGGTAGCTAAAAGACAGTGGTGGGGTCCTCCTATATAATCTTTTAACATTTGACTTTCAATTTTTTACTTCTCAAGAAGACATTTGAAAGGAGAGGTTGATGACATTTCAAAGGGCTTTGTCCCAAATTATTCGTCGTCTGTCTGTCGGTATTGTTTCTTGGAGTGCTGGCGTTGGTTTTGTGGTGTTTTGACCTTTCAATCTCAAGCCTTCAACAATTCAAAAGGCCATTTATGTAAGTATAGAAGGGTTTAATTGTAACTGTCTCTGTTATTTATTAGTTTTGGCATTTCTTCTGCAAATTAAATATCCTTCTTCCTCATTTTTATTGTCCAATAGGAAACTAATAATCTTATGAAGCACCTTATTTTTATGGACGTGAGTAACAATAATCAGTAACAGTGAGGACGAATGATCAAAAGCGACCAACAGTAAAAACAACTTTAAACCTTTGATTTCGCGAGAGACGATGGCAATAAATATCGTTGTTCCAGACAAGGCTTCCTAGTTGAGTTATTCTCAACAACAAAGGGGGTTAGTCACCCCAATTTATTTTTTAATAAAAAATATTATATTTAATCAATCGAAAAATTAAAAATATGGAATTTATGCTATCAGCAACAACAATAAAAAAAAAAGGAAGAAAAGGTTATAGAGTCATCCAAAATTACTTAATCACTAACACTTTTCAATTTCTTTTTCATGTAAAATTAGGTGCTTCAGTTTGGCGGTATGAAGAATTTTCTAGTTGAGTCATTTTCAAATAACGAAGCGGACTAGTCACCCCAACATTTTTTTAATAAAAAATATTATATTCGATTAATCGAAAAAGTAAAAAATATTGAATTTATAAGAGAAAAAAAACATAGAATCATCTAAATTTATTATATCATTAATATTTCTTAGTTTTTTTTTCAGTTAAAGTTAGGTATTTATATAGTACAAATTAAATTTGTGAAACTCAAATTTTGAATATTAAATCTAGATTGGAATTTCAAATTTTACTCATAAGAAATATTTCACTCCCTAATTCAATCAGACCAAAAAGAAAAAACTTAAGTTTGGCTGTGAGAGAGAGAGAAGCGATGATATAAATTATAGAAACCAAAAATAAAAATAAAAATAGAAAAATTACTCATAAATAATAAATATCATTTTAATGGATTACCAATCAATGAATCTAATTCCAGGACATTGAAAGTGCAAGCATATATGACTAAATTAAAATTGTTATTATCATGCAAATCTGCATCAATACCAATGTGGAAGGAATCAATGAAATTAATCATCTTTTAGCTTAAATTTTAATCCTGTTCTGTCGCGAAATTTTACTTAAGAGCACAACATAGTTGTCCAGTCTGCTTTATCTCAAAGCAGAAGGTGGTTGTCTCCCACAATTTGGAAACAAGTGGGGAAAAAAAAGTCAGAGAAACGTGGAAATCGGACTCCAAGCCACAATGTTTCATAATTTTTTATGCAAGCATTAAATGAGTGATTTTAGCTTTAATTCATAAATATAATACTCAACATGTATGCCTATAATGTCTTTTTTATCCGATAAAAAACAAGGTATGAATAGTACAATCGACCTAACACATGCCCTTACAAGTTACAAATTGCCCACTGGGCACGGAAAACCTGGGGCCAAACTGCTAGGCGCTGGCATCCATTTTTGTTGCTGGAATTTCATACTCTTTGATGCCGAATATCAACATATGAAAAATACTCATCCATCCCATTGCAACTTGCAATTGCCTTTTTGGGCCGTGTCAACTTTTATAAGATAACCATTAGAGAGGAAAACAGGGTGCCAAACTGCTAGCATCCAATTTCACATCCATCAATGTCCAATGACGTGGACCAGCTCCACAAAAGCATAAATGAAAATTGCTTTTTCACAACAAACGCTGCCTTGCATATATTTAGCTTTTCAATGAATAATTATGATTAAAGATAAAATTATAAATATCTATCTGATAGTTAGTCTTTCGTAAACTCAAGATCATGTAATCATACCCTTTCAACAATCCAACCCCAAGACAGTATCAATGCTTGTCTTATAGAGGAGAGCCCTGTACCCAGTTAGCGCAGATGATGCAATTCTTTTCTTGGCATATAAAATGTTGACATGTACCTTCATCAAACAAGAACAAACAACAAAGAACTCAAGCATCATATTGCCAGGAATGATAAGAAAAAATTGTCTATAATGGAGTTACCTCTTAAAATGCATATGATCATCCCATCATCTATTGCTGCATCAAAAGCATGGTCATGTCCCCACAACGTATAGCCCCCGATTTTGATGTGACTTCTGCCAAGGAAAAGAAATATCAGCACTAATACAAGTTGCATAAATATACAGTGACGAGGTTATTTAAGAAAGATCACAAATGGTGAGCACACACAAGATCAGAGTGCATTCAGACCAAGCAACAAAAGTTTCAGAAAAGAGGCAAAATTCAACTCTTACCATATGTTGGAGAGACTTCTTCACTTCTCCAATCCTATACTTGACAACCATCTCATGATCCTTTTCCGATTGACGCACTGCACTTGCCCAGTCGATTTTGTCTTGGCTCAAGTGAAGTAAATTATTTGAAGTGCCCAACCAGACGTTTGTAAAAGGTCATTGTCATAACATTAATAAATTGCACAAGAAGCACTAAAATACAAGAAAATTACCAGCAAACGAGGTATCATTAAATCAAATCATCGCAAAGTGGCCAAGTATAGTGTGATGAATTCACACGAGTTAACTAAAAGAGTAAACCATGAAGCAAGCTTTCACTGGTAGACGATATCTTCTAAACGAAGGCTGAGGACTAAGGAAAAGTATTAAGAAATCAGAATAGCTCAAGTGCCTCTATCTCATTTCTACATAACAACAGGGGAAAATCTTTTTTCAGACTATTATTGACTATAAAAACTTCAATCTACTTCAGCTGTAGTAAGTCTGGAGCATCAGAGATTTGTGTGTACAAGGGAAACATGTGCTGGAATACACCCGCTTGCACCAGATCACGACTCTTAGGATGTTAGGAAAAATAAAAAGCAGCCAGAACATACTCTCAACAATCTGTAATCCACAGATAATTAGAACGTCTTACCCTCTTAAGTGCCCATCAAAGAACGTACTCTCAACAGCGGATGACCAGGTCTAACATTTCTATGAAGTTTGGTAGCAGCAAATATGTAAATAGTATTACAATTGCAAATAGACAAGAAAGAAAAAGACCAATGTGGAAAAAAGAGAAGTTTTAAGAGTGAGCACTAAAAAATGCAGAAACAACGATCACTGAATATTATCAATAGTGACTCTCCAACTAGATTTTGTGTGCATCTACAATACGAACTTGAAAGCATACGAACTCTTTGTTCGCTCTATCAAATTCCTAAGCTCTCCACGTATCAGATCTCTTCTAGCTGTAGATTGCACCTACAAAATACAAATAGAATGACCTCAGGGCATTAAAGCACTGAGTTGGCCAAATTTTGCAGAGTGAAAAAGGAATGATTTCCATTTTGCAAAGTGAAGGATCCAACCTCAAAATGTCTATGTAATTGATTCAATTTTTCATTGATTATGCCCTATGTAGAAACAAATACAAGATAATAATAAATTTGAAAGGAAGTTAAATAAATGACTAAAGAAGTTGCAACATCAACAAGGGGTCGTACGACATACACGAAGGAAATGTGCAAGGTTAGGGACATTGGAGACTTCCAGTACCTTTATAATTACATCATAGGGAAGAAATTACAACAATGAACATAAATTTGCAAGCACATCACAGATAATATTTTCAGAGCCCACAAAGACTAAAAGAATGAAATCCAGGTCTTATGGGACAAAGTCAAGTTCCGTGATCCAAAATAAACACACCAACATGAGATCTGTGTGCTCAGCAATGAACAAATCAGAGAGAAATAGCTTCCAATCCACCATGAGAAGCAATAGTCAACGAACGTTGAAGGACACATTACCTTGTTTGTCTCCGCAAGAGTTAGAACAGTAAATTGTTTCAACTTGAGAACTTGAGCTGGTCTCAGAGTTGGCAGAACCTCCATTTTACCTTGTGGATCAAATAATTTTCAGACAAATAGAAGCACATTGACAAGCTAAAAAACAAAATGTTTCCATGCACGAAACTCCTACATTATGAGTCTGAAAAAGAATCACAAGGAAGTTGTTTTCGTTGTGATTTCGGGGTCATAATGGAGAATAACTAAATTAACTAATTAAAAATAATAGTATTATAATAACCATCTATTATATTATATATACTCTAATGATTCAGGAAAATTAAAGGATAAAGTTCTTATTTTTATATTCCCGTCATGTTGCATGAAAAGAGGACAAAGTTGAATAAATGCAGAATTGTCAGTTGTTTCTAAATGTTTTCAATTCAATTAAATTTAATTTTCTAAAAATTAAGATAAATAATACAATTTAAAATTTAAAACAGTATTTCTCTTTAAAAAAATAAAATAAAAATATTTTTAGTTTGTTTGATAAATATAAAAAAAATAGATATCTACTTACTTGATATAGAAAGAGAGTAGATCATTATTGTTTCTTATAACAACGAAAATTGATACAGTTTTTACATAAATATATACTAAAAGAGACAAAATTTTGGAGGAGACTGATTTGGAGGAGGGAGAGAAGGGCTAAAAAATCAGAGAAAGGTGACACATATTTGTACGTATATTTATATATATATATAAAAGGAAAGAAAGAAAAAAAAACAAAAGTAGTACTGGCGGGAAACTCACATTTGCCCTGGCATCTGCATCCATTCTCCGTCCATTTCACTTAGTCCCTGCAGCAAGAAGCTTTTGTTTTTTCTTTTTCTCTCTTTTTTTCTGCTTTAAAAATTGCCCCTCATGGTTAGGCTCACTTTTCCATTGAATCCGCGTATGTGGACGGTACCAGATTGACGCTTACTTTTTGGGTTTTCTAGAACAACACATAGCTTTTACTCGTCGCTGTCCCAGAAAGAGAGGCAACCCCACGACTGAATATTAACATTTTGACGCAACAACTATACAGTAATAGCTCGGAACTCTATCCACAACATACAGAGCAACGTAGCAAGACTACCAGGAATTCACAAAAAATAACCCCCCAATATACAAATCAGAAAAGGTCAAAACATGGCGCCCCTGGACAATGATCCCATCTCCCACAGAATCACAGCGAAAGAACAACAAAAATATTCCACACAAAGATGACCAGTTACATCTTTCACGACCAAGCAATAAGATCCTCACCTCTAGAAGTTCCCATTTTCGCCAGCGAGTCAGCAAAAACAGATTGATGCCACGCTCATTAAAATTTGCTGATAATTACAATGTTGAGATGAAAATTATTTTTTGCAGTGATTGGAGGAGGGTTTGATGGGCTGGGCAATAAAATTGGTGAGTTGCGAGCTTCAACACTTAAAATCGAATTATTGTGATGAAACTGTTGGGCTTTATCTATTGGGCTTAGGTGGTTGATTATGAGCCACCTTGGGTTGGGGGAGCCAGAGTTCACTGGGCTTGGATTGTGGGCCTAATAGTCCAAGTACACATAGATCCAAGGCATTCGGCCTTTATTTATGTTTACTAATACTTTCTAACAGAAATGGTTCATAAAATATATAATAAAAGTAATTTTTCTTATTTTTGTAAATTTCATATTCTTAAAGTACAAAATAATTCTTAATATCAAAGTAAATATCAATATTATTTTAAATTTTAATTTTGTTGGATAGAATTATAGAAGAGTATAAGAAGATAAATTAAAAATTGCATCTCTATTAAAGGTTACTGTTCTTCAATTTCCAAGTCAAGATACTATTTTTTGAAAATGAAAAAATCCATCTTACCATAACATATTTCACTGAAAGATTTTCTCTTATATTAGATTGCTTATGTTTAAAGAACAATTAACGGGAGATTCAGGCTAGAAATAAGGTATTTGGGTCTTAGTAGAATTTTGGCAGTTGTGAGAAAATGACTGCACCACACGAATCTAAATGCACCTTGTCTTGGAATTAATATTGGCGTTGGTCTTGTTCCTTTAGGTGTCATCGCGACTGCACAATTGGGGGTCCATGCATCTTTTACAATATGAATGACGCGGAGGGTTCTCACCTACAATTCATTTGCTAATCCATAAGAATAAAGCCAAACAAACCTGATTTGGCCCTTCAAAACGAACTTAACTTGAAGGACATTTTCTTAGCCAGATTGGATTTTTCCTTATGACATAGAAGGCGTGCTAGTGTGGTTCATCGAGAATTTAATGGTTTTACTGCTCTAGCTAGTTCTGACTCCGGTTCCGGTAATGTTGTTTGCAGGTCTCCTACCCGTAAATTCTTCTTCTTGAACTTTTTCTAAATACCAACCTACATCATGCCAATGCCAAATCTATAAAAATTAATTTTTCAAAATTTAACATTTTTTTAAATTTGTATAAAAATAAATTTATATCACTTATACTAATTAAATATTTAATTAAAATTTTATTATTTATTAATTTGGTATAAAAATAATAATATTATTTAAAAAATATCTAATTTTATTATAATTACATAATATATATTTTTAAAAATTTAAATTACCATATAAGTATTATATATAATACGGAGTATTTATATTTAAAATTAAAAATAAATAAAATTTAAAAATTATTAGTAATTTTAACTAAATAAAAATGTAAATTTGTTATTTTATTTTTTTATGCTTAATTGGAGTGCCAAAAATATGAAGTTGGATGTATTTGACTCGTAATATAGGGAAAATTATAGAGGAATTCGGAAGTTTTTATCTTCAATAATCAACTCACGATAGGAATACGTGGGGTAGCTCCATGTTCCATCACCAGAAAACCCACGATGATTTTTTTCCAATTCCGTGACTGCTGGGGGCAGAGACCTCGTACTTCACATTGAAAAGCACCCCCAAAAAAAGAAGAAAAAAGAAAAAAGAAAAAAGAAAAAAAGAAAAAGTTCCCTTTCCAATTTGACGAGTCAAGCAACACTGTTTTGACTTTTGTGTCTATTTATCTTTGGAAAGAGACGAGGGAACGGGGAGGACGGGGCAGAAGGAGCGCAAGGGTGTCGCGTGGGTCTCACGTCTTTTTTGGTTTATTTTTTTAAATTTTTTTTTTTTGCTTTCTGAGCTGTTACGAGTTTTTAACCAATTAACCCTTTTTAATTTACCGACTTCTTTTTTCTGCCGGCTTTGCCGCTAGAGAAGAAGAAAAGATGGCTTTGTTTTTTTTTTTTTTCTTAGTTAAAAATAAAATGAGAAGTAGCACGATATCCCTGTCGAATATCATGCAGAAGGGTAAAGGTAAATAAGCAGTGTAGATTTGTAAATAAACAGTCT
The DNA here is from genome assembly GCA_020883675.1 of Bruguiera gymnorhiza. Classification (NCBI taxonomy): domain Eukaryota; kingdom Viridiplantae; phylum Streptophyta; class Magnoliopsida; order Malpighiales; family Rhizophoraceae; genus Bruguiera; species Bruguiera gymnorhiza. The sequence continues at coordinate 625,413 of JAIRCJ010000197.1, read as the reverse complement.
AAATACCAATTTTATCATAAGATAGAAAGAGAAAAAAATTGTTGATTATTTTATTTGAATTTTTATATTAAACAAAAATTTTATGTGAAAAAACATATTGTTAGAATTTAATAAAAATTATAATAAGAGCAATGAATTTATAGGATTAAATTAAGATTTATTTATATATATTAAAAAGTATATAATTATTTTAATTATTATTAAAAAATTTTATTATTTTAATTTATTATTTTCATGTATTCTTTTATTTTAACAAAAAAATCAAAATTAAATAAAAAGAAATTTGACTTAGTGAAAAAATTTTAATATACTAGTCAGAGAATGGCAGATACTAGTCAGAGAAGTGTCGTAGTCCAAAAGAAAAACAGCATATCATGGAGCATTTTGTGTACTGAAGTCTCCTCCAGCAAGGTTCAGAAGTCAATTGTCTAACTATTGACACAAATACAATTGACCCAGAAAACTAACAACAAATTTTATGCCCTTATGCCTTAATTCGTTGAGTCGTTGCAAAAACATTCTCCACAAACAGAGAGCAATTAGCTTATTTACAACAGTTAATGGCTTCTTTTGCTTTTGCTTTTCTTTTCCTCCTCTTCCTTTCCATTCAACCCAATTCCTCCGTAGCCAACATAAATCCGAGCTCATCACTCACCACAAATGACAATCCTCCTTGGCTATCACCATCTCAGGACTTTGCCTTTGGCTTTCGCCAAGCCCCCAACTCAAGCCTCTTCCTGCTAGCCATTTGGTTCAACAAGATTCCTGACAGGACCATAATTTGGCATGCAATTGGAGACAATTCAATTAATCCAGCAGTGCCCGCAGGATCAAGAGTTGTGCTCACGGCAAGCAACCTTGTTTTAACGGAACCTAGTGGCTTGACAAGATGGAAAGCAGAACCTGGCACCCCAATATCTTCTGCTGCCATGCTCGACACAGGGAACTTTGTGCTTGCAGATTTGGGTTCTACTTATCTTTGGGAGAGCTTCAAGGATCCTACCGACACAATCTTGCCCAACCAAACCTTAACTTTGGGAGACAAGTTGTTTTCCAGACTAACAGCAACCAATTACTCAAAGGGAAGGTTTCAGCTCAATTTCAAAAATGGTAATCTCCAGCTCAATCCTATAGGATGGCCAAGTGAATCCCAATATGGTCCTTATTATATCATTATTAGTGGAAATCAGTTGGTTTTTAATAAATCAGCAAACATTTACATAGTTAAAATGAATGGAGACACTGCTCAAATTCCTGGATGGACTGCTGTGCCTGCTACAACAGATAACTATCATCGAGCAACATTAGATTTTGATGGAGTTTTCACTCAGTATGCTCATCCAAAGAATTCCAGGAATTCCAGTGGCAATGAGACATGGTCTACTGTGCACCTTGTTCCTCAAGATATTTGTAGGCCACTTATAAGTGACTTGGGTAGTGGTCCTTGTGGCTACAATAGCTATTGCTCCCTTGAGAACTCCAGGCCCAGTTGTTACTGTCCACCAAGGTTTGATTTCGCTGATCCACAAAACAGATTTGGAGGTTGCATACCAACTTTTCCTCAAGGCTGTGGACAAGACAATGGATCGAGAGCGCCCGAAGAATTGTATGAATTCAGTGAGCTTGAAAAGATAGATTGGCCTCAAAATGATTATGAAAGGTATGAACACTATACTCAAAGTCAATGTAAGGATTCCTGCTTGCATGATTGCTACTGTGCTGTTGCTATTTATCGTGACAATACATGTTGGAAGAAGAGTTTGCCACTCTCCAATGGAAGAACTCAGCCTGAAGCTGTAAATGCTCTGTTCAAAGTAAGGAAAGAAGTCCTTCCTTCTGGTTGTTCCAAGAACGAAGTTCCTCCTAAAAGTGACAAGTCAGTTCTGCTAGGAGTATTTTTGGTTTGTTCTGCATTCCTGAACCTGCTTTTGCTTGTCCTTATGACATAGAAGGCGTGCTAGTATGGTTCATCAATAATTTAATGGTTTTACTGCTCTAACTCGTTCTGACTCCGGTTCCGGTCCAATTTAATGGTTTTGCACCAACACAATGTTGTTTGAGGGTCTTCCACCCGCGAATCTTCTTCTTGAACTATTTCTAAAGGGCAAGATACATAATGCCAATTTTAATTCTGTGTAAACTAATTTTTCAAAATTTAACTTTTTATCAAAATATGTATAAAAATAAATTCATACCATTTATATTAATTAAATTTAAAATTAAAATTTTATTATTTGTTAATTTATATAAAAAGAGTCATAGCATTTAAAAAATAATTAATTTTATTTTAATAACATAACATATTATTATAAAATTTTAAATCATCATTTTATATATATGTGACATTTATAATATTAAACATTTATTTTGAAATTTAAAAATAAATTAATTTTTCAAATAATTAGTGACTTTAACTAAATAAAAGGATTAAATAGCTTTTTTACATTTTTTTTATTGGTGCGTAAGAAATATGAAGTTGAATGTATTTGACCTAATATAGGAAAAATTATACAGGAATTAGGAAGTTGTCGTCAATAATAACTCAAGATATCCTACTTTTAGCTTGAAAAAAAAAAAAAAACAAAGAAAACTTCCCTTTCCAATTTAACGAGTCAAGCAACACTGTTTTACTTTTTGTGTCTATTTTATCTTTGGAAAGGGACAGGGGAGCGCAAGAGAGTGTAATTTTTATATATTTGTGTGAATGTAATTTTTATATTATTATAATTGATGATCAGGTTATAATTGTATTTATTCTCTTTATTGAGAAATTTGATGGAGATTTTGAAATTTTTGACAAAGTGATTTTGAGAAAAAAAATATTAGAACAAAAATTTAGAATTTTTATAAGTTATTGAATTAATTTTTTTATTTTTAATTATTTTTATTGTATAAACTCATATATTTAACAAATTTTTACAATAATAGATTCTAATTTTTATTATGAATTAGGTACTAATTTTACAAATTAATTTTTTTAATTTTTTATTTTTGTTTCTAATTAGTGTTATTATTATTATTATTACATTAATATGTTTATATACTACATTAAATTTTTATTTATTATAATTATTTTATTTTTGGTACTACAAATATTAAATACGTGTTTTTCATAAACCCAATTCACCTTTTTCTTAAGTATCGTTGGGACCAACTAACACACCCTTAGTCCTTCGGTTTTGCAAGAGACGATAGCAACAAATCTTGTTGTTTTGGGGAGAATTTTTTAATTGCGACATTTTCAACAACGAAGCGGACTAGCCACCGCAACATTTTTTTTAATAAAAATATTATATTTGACCAATCCAAAATTAAAAACATCAATTTATACTATCATAAACAAGAGAGAGAGAAAAAAAAAAGTTATAGAGTCATCCAAATTTACCTCATCACTAACACTTTTCAATTTATTTTTTAGTTAAAATAAAATGGTTATGCATCATTTATAAATTACTAATTAAATTCAATGAAATTATTAAATATATCTTACTAATTATTAAACTCAAAATTTAGAAGGAAGATCTAAATTTAAATTTAAAATTTTACACATAAAAAATATCATATATTCTAATTTAATTAGATAAAATAATAATAATAATAATAATATTTGATAGTACAAGGAAGAACAGAGAAAGAGAAGTAATGATATAGATTATAAAAATTAAAAATAAAGAAAATAGATTTCTTCAAAAAAAAATAAAAAGAAAGAAATTTTTGGAAGATAATAAATATTATTTTAATGAATTATTAATTCATAAATTTAATTATAAAACGTTGAAAATGTATGTATGTATAATTAAATTAAAATTGCTGTTATCGGGTAAATCTGTAACAGTACCAATGTGAAAGGAATCAATGAAATTAGTCTTCTTTTTGCCTAATCTGTTAACCCTGATCTGTCACGAAATGTTTCCTAGGAGCCCATCATAAATGTCCAGTCTACTTTATCTAAAAGCATAAGGTGGTCGTCTCCTGCAATTCGGAAACAAGTGGAGGACAGAAAAAGTCAGAAAGACCTGGGAATTGGAATTCAAGCCAAAATGTTTCATATTTTTGTGATGCAAATATTAATGTAATAGGCGTATAACTTTCGTCTTCAATTCATAAATATTATATTAAACATATTTGTAAAAAGAAAAAAAAAATTCTCAATAAAAAAACAAGGTATGAAGAGTACAGTCGACCTGTGCCCTTGCACGTTACAATTGCCTAACCTGGGCCCCAAATTGCTAGGCGCTAGCATCCACAAAAGTGGAGACAACGATCACGGAAAATCATCAATAGTGAGAAGTACAAGCACGAGAACTTTCGATGCAAAATATCAGCGCATGAGAAGTACAAGCGAGAAAGAGACCAATGTGGAAAAAAGAGAAGTTTTAAGAGTGCGCACTAAAAAATGCAGAAACAACGATCACGGAATATTATCAATAGTGACTCTCCAACTAGATTTTGTGTGCATTTACAATACGAACTCTTTGTTCTCTCTATCAAATTACTAAGCTCTCCACGTATCAGATCTCTTCTAGCTGTAGATTGCACCTACCAAATACAAATAGAATGACCTCAGGGCATTAAAGCACTGAGTTGGCCAAATTTTGCAGAGTGAAAAAGGAATGATTTCCATTTTGTAAAGTGAAGGATCCAACCTCAAAATGTCTAAGTAATTGATTCAATTTTTCATTGATCATGCCCTATGTAGAAACAAATACAAGATAATAATAAATTTGAAGTGAAGTTAAATAAATGACTAAAGAAGTTGCAACTTCAACGAGGGGTCGTACGACATACACGAAGGAAGTCTGCAAGGTTAGGGACATTGGAGACTTCCAGTACCTTTATAATTACATCATAGGGAAGAAATTACAACAATGAACATAAATTTGCAAGCACATCACAGATAATATTTTCAGACCCCACAAAGACTAAAAGAATGAAATCCAGGTCTTATGGGACAAAGTCAAGTTCCGTGATCCAAAATAAGCACACCAACATGAGATCTGTGTGCTCAGCAACGAACAAATCAGAGAGAAATAGCTTCCAATCCACCATGAGAAGCAATAGTCAACGAAGGTTAAAGGACACATTACCTTGTTTGTCTCCGCAATAGTTAGAACAGTAAATTGTTTGAACTTGAGCTGGTCTCAGAGTTGGCAGAACCTCCATTTTACCTTGTGGATAAAATAATTTTCAGACAAATAGAAGCACATTGACAAGCTTAAAAAAAAAAAAAAATGCCTCCGTACACGAAACTCCTACATTAGGGAGTCTGAAAAAGGATCATAAGGAAATTGTTTTCGTTGTGATCTCGGTGTCATAATAGAGAATAACTAAATTAACTAATTAAAAATAATAATATTTTAATAACTCTTTATTATATATACTTTAATGATTTCAGAAAATTGAAGGACAAAGTTCTTATTTTTATATTTCTGCCATGTTGCATGAGCAAAGAGAGGACGAAGTTAAATAAATGTAGAATTGCCAATTGCTTCTAGTTGTTTTCAATTCAATTAAATTCAATTTTCTAAAACTTAACGTAAATAAAACAATTTAAAATTTCAAAAGGTATTCCTGCCAAAAAAATTTAAAATAAAAATAACCCTAATTTGTTTAATAAACAAAAGAATACATATTTACTTACTTGATACAGAAAGAGAGTGAAGAGTGCTGTGAAACCAAATGGCAACAATCATTATTGTCTCTTATAGCAGAAAAAATTGATACAATTTTACGTAAACATACTAAAAGAGACAAAATTTTGGAGGAGACTGATTTGGAGGAGGGAGAGAAGGGCTAAAAAAGCAGAGAAAGCCAACACATATTTGTACGTATACATGTTAGATATATATATATATATATATATATATATATATAAGGAAAGAAATTAAAAAAAAACGAAAGTAGTACTGGCGGGAAACTCACATTTGCCCTGGCATCTGCATCCATTCTCCGTCCATTTCACTTAGTCCCTGCAGCAAGAAGCTTTTTTTTTTTTTTTCCCTCTTTTTATCTGCTTTAAAAATTGCCCCTCATGGTTAGGGCTCACTTTTCCATTGAATCCGCGTATGTGGACGGTACCATGTGTGCAGATTGACGATTACTTTTATGGTTTTCTAGAACAACACATAGCTTTTACTCTTCGCTGTCCCAGAAAGAGAGGCAACCCCAGGACTGAATATCGACATTTTGACGCAACAACTATACAGTAATAGCTCGGAACTCTACCCACAACATACAGAGCAACGTAGCAAGACTACCAGGATTTCACAAAAAATAACCCCCCAATATACAAATCAGAAAAGGTCAAAACATGGCGCCCCTGGACAATGATCCCATCTCCCACAGAATCACAGCGAAAGAACAACAAAAATATACCACACAAAGATGCCCTGCTACATCTTTCATGACCAAGCAATAAGATCCTCGCCTCTAGAAGTTCCCATTTTCGCCAGCGAGTCAGCAAAAACAGATTGATGCCACGCTCATTAAAATTTGCTGATAATTACAATGTTAAGATGAAAATTATTTTTGCAGTGATTGGAGGAGGGTTTGATGGGCTGGGCAATAAAATTGGTGAGTTGCGAGCTTCAACACTTAAAATCGAATTATTGTGATGAAACTGTTGGGCTTTATCTATTGGGCTTAGGTGGTTAATTATGAGCCACCTTGGTTGGGGGAGGCCAGAGTTCACTGGGTTTGGATTGTGGGCCTAATAGTCCAAGTACACATAGATTCAAGGCATGTGACCTTGATTTAAGTTTACTAATGCTTTCTAACCGGAATTGTTAGATATTTTATTGTTATAAAATATATAATAAAAATATATTTTTTATTTTTATAAATTTTATATCCTTAAAAATATCTTAAAGTAAAAAATAATTTTTAATTTATTTTTTTAATATCAAGATGAATATTAATATTATTTTAAATTTTAATTTTTTTAAACAGAATTATAGAAATGTACAAAAAAAAAAATTAAAAATTATACCTCTATTAGAGGTCATGGCTCTTCAGTTTCCAAATCAAGATGTTATCTTTTGAAAATAGAAAAATTCATCTTACCATGACATATTTTATTAAAAAAAATTTTTTAAGATCAGATTGCATATATTTAAAAAATAATTACTGAGAGATTCAGACTAGAAATAAGATTTTTGGGTCTTAGCATAATTTTGGCAGTTGTGAGAAAATGACTGCACCATACGAATCTAAATGCACCTTATCTTGGAATTAATATTGGTGTTGGTCTTGTTCCTTTAGGTGTCATCGCGACTGCACAATTGGGGGTCCATGCATCTTTTACAATATGAATGACGCCGAGGGTTCTCACCTACAATTCATCTGCTAATCCATAAGAATAAAGCCAAACAAACCTGATTTGGCCCTTCAAAACGAACTTAACTTGAAGGATATTTTCTTAGCGAGATTGGATTTTTCCTTATGACATAGAAGGCGTGCGAGTGTGGTTCGTCAAGAATTTAATGGTTTTATTGCTCTACCTAGTTCTGACTCTGGTTCCGGTAATGTTATTTGCAGGTCTCCTACCCGTAAATTCTTCTTCTTGAACTTTTTCTAAAGACCAACCTACATCATGCCAATACCAATTCTGTAGAAATTAATTTTTCAAAATTTAACATTTTGTTAAATTTGTATAAAAATAAATTTATATCACTTATACTAATTAAATATTTAATTAAAATTTTGTTATTTATCAATTTAATATGAAAATAATAACAATATTTAAAAAATATCTAATTTATTATAATTACATAATATATATTTTTAAAATTTTAAATTACTATATTACATATAAGTATTATATATAATATTGAGTATTTATTTTTAAAATTAAAAAATAAATAAATTTTAAAAATTATTAATAATTTTAATTAAATTATATTTTTTTATACTTAATTGGAGTACCAGAAATATGAAGTTGGATGTATTTGACCTAATATAGGGAAAATTAGAGAGGAATTAGGAAGTTTTTGTGTTCAATAATCAACTCACGATAGGAATACGTGGGGTAGCTCCATGCTCCAACACCAGAAAACCCACGATGATTTTTTTCCAATTCCGTGACAGCTGGGGGCAGAGACCTCATAATTTACCTTGAAAAGCACACCCAAAAAAACAAAAAGAAAAAAGAAAAAAGAAAAGATCCCTTTTTAATTTACCGACTTCCTTTTTCTGCCAGCTTTCCCGCTGGAGAAGAACAAAAGATGGCTTTTTTTTTTTCTTAGGTAAAAATAAAATGAGAAGTAGCAAGATATCCCTGTCGAATATCATGCAGAAGGGAAAAAGTAAATAAGCAGTGTAGATTTGTAAATAAACAGTCTAAATATCAATTTCATCAAGAGATAGAAAGAGAAAAAAATCATTGATTATTTTATTTGAGTTTTCATATTAAAGGAAAATTTTAAACTTATTAGAATTTAACAAAAATTATAATAGGAAGAATGAATTTATAAGGTCAAATTCAAATTTATTTACACATATTAAAAAATACATAATTATTTTAACTATTATTATAGTTTTTTTATTATTTTAATTTACTATTTTCATGTATATTTTTCATTTTAACAAAAAATCAAAACTAAATAAAAAAAATTTGACTTAGTAAAAAACTTTTAATTGGTTCAAATGGTAATAACCATTAAAATTTTTTAATATTAAAATTTTTTTTAAGAAAATTTAAAAATATGGTGATAACTATTAATTTTTTCTTTTATCTTATTTCACTGTTTCTATATAATTATTTTGAAATAAAAAAAAAAAAACAAAATAGACTTATGAAAGTTGAATGGTAGATACTAGCCCAAAAAAATTGAATGGCAGATACTAGTAAGAGAAGTGCCGTAGTCCAAAAGAAAAACAGCATATTATGGCGCATTTTGTGTACTGAAGTCTCCTCGAGCAAGGTTCAGAAGTCAATCGTCTAACTATTGACACAAATACAATTGACCCAGAAAACTAACAACAAATTTTATGCCCTTATGCCTTAATTCGTTGAGTCGTTACAAACAGAGAGCAATTAGCTTATTTACTACAGTTAATGGCTTCTTTTGCTTTTGCTTTTCTTTTCCTCCTCTTCCTTTCCATTCAACCCAATTCCTCCATAGCCAACATAAATCCGAGCTCATCACTCACCACAAATAACAATTCTCCTTGGCTATCACCATCTCAGGACTTTGCCTTTGGCTTTCGCCAAGCCCCCAACTCAAGCCTCTTCCTGCTAGCCATTTGGTTCAACAAGATTCCTGATAGGACCATAATTTGGCATGCAATTGGAGACAATTCAATTAACACAGCAGTGCCTGCAGGATCAAGAGTCGTGCTGACGGCAAGCAATCTTGTTTTAACGGATCCTAAGGGCTCGACAATATGGAAGGCAGAACCTGGCAGCACAATATCTTCAGCTGCCATGCTTGACACTGGGAACTTTGTGCTTGCAGGTTTTGATTCTACTCATCTTTGGGAGAGCTTCAAGCATCCTACAGACACAATCTTGCCCAACCAAACCTTGACTTCGGATGACATGTTGTTTTCCAGACTAACAGCATCCAATTACTCAAAGGGAAGGTTTCAGCTCAATTTCAAAGATGGTAATCTCCAGCTCAATCCTATAGGATGGCCAAGTGAATCCCAGTATGATCCTTATTATAGCATTAATAGTGGAAATACTTCTGAGTCTCTCAATCAGTTGGTTTTTAATGAATCAGCAAACATTTACATAGTTACAATGAATGGAGATACTGCTCAAATTCCTGGATGGACTGCTGTGTCTACTACAACAGATAACTATTATAGAGCAACATTAGATTTTGACGGAGTTTTCACTCAGTATGCTCATGCGAAGAATTCCAGTGGCAATGAGACATGGTCTACTGTGCACCTTGTTCCTCAAAATATTTGTATGCCACTTATAAGTGACTTCGGTAGTGGTCCTTGTGGCTACAATAGCTATTGCTCCCTTGAGAACTCTAGGCCCAGTTGTTACTGTCCACCAAAGTTTCATTTTGCTGATCCACAAAACAGATTTGGGGGTTGCATACCAACTTTTCCACAAGGCTGTGGACAAGACGATGGATCGAGAGCGCCCGAAGAATTGTATGAATTTAGTGAGCTTGAAAACATAGATTGGCCTCTAAATGATTTTGAAGAGTTGGGACCCTATAATCAAAGTCAATGTAAGGATTCCTGCTTGCATGATTGCTTTTGTGCTGTTGCTATTTATCGCAACAATACATGTTGGAAGAAGAGATTGCCACTCTCCAATGGAAGAACTCAGCCTCAAGCTGTACATACTCTGTTCAAAGTAAGGAAAGAAGTCCCTCCTTCTGGTTGTTCCAAGAATGAAGTTCCTCCTAAAAGTGAGAAGTCAGTTGTGATAGGAGCATTTTTGGGTTGTTCTGCATTCCTGAACCTGCTTTTGCTAGTCCTTGCTCCACTAATTCTGTTCAAGATGAACAAGACAAGCTTGCAAAATGATGTGCAAGGCCCAAAGATTTTTGAGACAAATTTGCGTTCATTTTCTTACCAGGAACTCAAGGAAGCAACAGATTGTTTCCGGGAAGAACTGGGGAGGGGCTCTTTTGGGGTTGTGTATAAAGGTGTCCTCAAATCTGGTTCAAGAAATGTCATTGCTGTCAAGAAATTGGTCGAGTTGGCTCAAGAAAGGGAAAGGGAATTCAGAACTGAGGTGAGTGCAATAGGAAAAACTCATCATAAGAATCTTGTCCGGTTGCTTGGCTACTGTATTGAAGGGTCTAATAGGCTTCTGATATATGAATTCATGAGCAATGGCACTTTAGCAAACTTCCTCTTCACACATCCAAGGCCTAATTGGCATCAGAGAGTTAGGATTGCCTTAGGAATTGCAAGAGGACTTTTGTACTTACACGAAGAGTGCAACCTCCCTATAATCCACTGTGATATCAAGCCTCAAAATATACTTCTAGATGATCATATGAACGCAAGAATATCTGACTTTGGATTGGCGAAGCTGTTACTCTCTGATCAAAGTCGAACTCATACTATGATGAGAGGAACGCGGGGCTATGTTGCACCTGAATGGTTTAAGAATGTGCCTGTTACTACCAAAGTTGACGTCTACAGTTTTGGAGTACTGTTATTGGAGATCACCTGCTGCAGAAAGAGTGTTCAAATGGAGCCTGAGGAAGAAGAAAGAGCTATACTTACAGATTGGGCCTATGACTGCTATGTTGAAGGAAGATTTGATCTTTTGGTGGATAATGACGAAATGGCCATGAGTGACATGGGCAGGCTACAAAGCTGGGCAATGACAGCTTTCTGGTGCATTCAAGAAGATCCTTCAAAGAGGCCTACAATGAAGATGGTCATGGAAATGTTGGAAGGTTTTGTCAAAGTCCCTTCACCTACTTGCCCTTCTTCCTTTTAGCTCGACTGCCGGCAAATCAAGCTATTGGTAGTTTGGCTAGAAGTTTATTGTTAAACGGAAATGTCTTAGAACGCCATTGTCATTAGACATGGCCATATCATTATGCTTTGTGCCTTGCTCGGCTTACGATTCTTGAACTTTCTGCTTAATTATAGTTATGGAACTCCTCACAATGTCTAGTATGGGGCAGGGCTCGAGGATTTGGGCCGCAGTTCCCTAGTACAAGGGAGCATAGCAAATTGGTATGCATAATGTATTCAGAGTCGGAGGGTTGCCCAACCCTTCAGACTGATGATATCTCTGTTATCAAATAAGACTGATGGCCTTTTGGGTAGTTTGAGAATGTAAGATGATTTACTAGTGGCTGATAATCGTTGGATCTCTCCGAATTCTATACGGTATTGTCTCCACTGAAAATGCCTGCCAAGGTGTAGATTGGGTTATACATTTCTATAAAGCAATAGCTTCCTGTAGCGTGCATGTAAATCTAATCAGTATTCCTTTATTTAGGAAAAAAAAAAAATCGAAACTTATAACCACAGTCATGGGACCGATTACTTCAAGTATGACTAAAAAACCATTTACTTCACCGAGAAAAAAACACACGTGCGCACACAGACACACGATAGTGAAGTGTAGAGATGGGGCTGTTAAAATCAGGATGGCAAAACTTGTAATTATTTGCCAGGGACTTGGATGAAACTTGATCACTGGCCTTAAGGCACATCCTCTTTCTTTGAAACAGCTATTACGTTAAAATTGAGGGACTCGGGGTTTTTCAGGATGATGCCCTTTATGACCTTTGCAGCATCCCGCAATGGGATGTCAGCACATCGAGGTCAAGGGCTAGATACAGCAAATCTTTTGTTAGGATAAGACAAGGATACCCTTTCAAGAATCAAACACTCCTCAAGCTTGAGTTTTAGAGAAGCAAAACCAATGTTCACATGTGTTCATTACTGGCACGCACACAGACAAAATGAGAGACAGACAAAGGCAGAGGGCGGGAGCAGTTGAGTAGGTGGGGAGGGAGGGTCCAGGGGAAGGACAACTCTTCTTTGGCCCAGAACCGAAACTCCAATTGAAACACAAGAAATTCCTAAGCCAGTATCTAAGGCTGGGCTGAGTTTAGTCAGACTCCTAAGGATTACTTTTCCACTTCCATTTGATAATTACAAGCAGTGGCTTCTTCAGACACTAAGAGTTTAATTTTTTTTTGTAATTCATCATTTTTGTTTTTCCAATGTTTTTTTAAGCAAATCCAAAACATTCCTGTTTTATACTCGTCTTGCCAAACGTCAAGACTAACATGGACAAGGAAGAAATCTATAGCGAAAAAGAGCATATAAAACTGCAATAAGCTGCCCGGTGTGGCTGGACCATGACACATTGGTCCCGACATTCTTCCATCAAGCTCAAAAAGTTCTCCTAGGTACAACAAAACTTGGAATTAGTGCCATATCATGAAAGTAACAGCTGCAGCAAAATTGCTCACAACATTTATCACTTGTGTACAACCAAATTCTTGTTTCACTTATTACAGTTCTTTATGCAGTGAGAGTGTGCGTGTGAGAGAGAGAGTCTACCGTCCACACATGTGAAGCAGATAAAATGAGTATCCACATTATATGAAGCCTACGGAAAGAAAAATAGGTGAGAGAACTTTGAAGAAATAAAATAAGCAGTTGCTAATACTTCCAAATAACACATTTAACCATTGCAAAGCCCTTTTCAAATTTTGCAATGAGCCGCTAGAGTTCATAGCTTTAAGTTAGGTTTTGACCACCCTTTACTTTCAGCCATTTTTGTCCCATCCTGCATTTTTTATGCCATAAATCTCATAACTTTTTTTTATGGAACAATGACAATACATTTACGCCCTTATCTTTCTCTAGATTAGTATGCTGCAAAAATTAACAGAGACTTTTATAAATAAGTCACATGCTGATACCTCACACCAATCTGAACACCACTTGAACAAACATTTTGTTACCTCGATGAACAGCCTATTGCCATTGAATGCCCTCACGGGCACCAATGGGTTCCCCAATTGGGGCCACACCTCACAATAAATAGAGGAATTTCACCAGAATTGTTATTAATACAAGTATTTAGTGGTTACCATATACCTAATTGGTGTCATTTTCTCAAATAAAATTCATTAATACATCACTATCCAAACTAAAATAGAATTATTTCAGCACCAACCTCTGTATCACCAGCTGTAGCTGCTACAGAATGTGGAACTTCCATTTCACTGCCATTCTCAAGAAACGATGCATGCTGGACAAAATGCATGGACAATACACAGAAATTTGAGTCGAGATATCATCATGGTTGTGAATTGTGAGCATAAGTGGGCTCAGAGGTGCATGATAGGATGAACGGGACAAAGAGGAGAGCAATAGCATAAACCTAAGGAGCATAAGGTAAAGCTGGAACGGATGGAACGGATCCATGCTTGCAGTGGCTTTAAAAAACCTATCCAAGATTGATCCTTCAACTCAAAATAACATGTTATACCAAATTAGATTCACCATACTAATACTATGTGATTATGCAAAGAGAAAAAAAAAAGCTACTTTTCAGCTCATCTATGTGACCAAAAAAATGTATTCATAAAGTCCATGTTAGCCCCAAAATGCCCATCCTAGTTATTCCTTAATTTAATATTGTATATATTTAGTATCAGTGCTACAAACCATATCTCATTTTTTATATCAAAATGGGCGAAAACTAAAACCATTGATGGGGTAAGATGCTGCAATGACTCATCGAATTGTCCAGGCTTGTGCCTCAATTTCATTCTCTTTGCTGATCCCACTTGATCAGACAGGTCTCCTGTTATTCTTTTCTTTCATGTGGCAGATGGGGGTTGGAATTGTCATTGTGCACATAGGAACATATTTCCCATTCATATCTGATAACAGCATGTGCCGCAACAGTGGGGAAAGGGGGTTTAATCTTTGAAATTATGTTCCCAACAGCATGGAGGAGGCCTATTGTTCCACAGGCATTACCCACCGTTTGTCTCATGAAATAGACCTTGCTGCTAGGTTCTTATGGCCAGAACACACAAGGAGATCATCAATGCCTCTGATCTGGCAACACAAGCAAATGCTTGTGAATCAATGTCTCTTCCAAAAGCTCCAATTTCACAAAAGTAAAATGCATGTACTACATAAAGTTAAATGCTATTGTGCCCCTTGAGGCATCATCCTTTGACAAATAGTGAAATTTAATCATCTGACCAACTTCTTTTATGGCAGCCTAGATGTCTAATGCAAGTCTATAGGCTAGACTAAGCCAAAAGCAATTATCTCACATGGTTAAACTCAAATACCTCACAAAAATAATATATTTGCAGAAAATAGCTCGACAATAAATTTGCAAATGTTGTATAAAATACGGAAATAAGTACTCTGCATGCGATTATGTCATTCAACTCCACCTTCACAATACTGTCCTGTTGCCTGCTCTCTTCCTCACTCTGCAAAAGAAATAAAATTTCACCGAACATCAGCAGACAAGCAAATTGCCTTACTAGCCTTCCGAGATGCAATTATTGGAAAAATTACCTCCCTAATGAAAACAAAGTTAAAATTTGCTTAGCAGTATGCAATGTTTGGTTTAGCAAAACTCATTATAAAGAAACGAAGGAATTACCGCTGCTGGGAGAAAACAAGATATCACTGGTGCACATGCCAATCTAAAAACCAAGAAAGAGAACCGCAAGTACAGGTTTTGGAACCATTTCCAGCAGTTCATCATCCAAGCCAAAAACATCATAGCACTCTGCCTCAACCTCAGGAAGACCAAAGCCCCAGAGGAACTGCAACGAGTAAAGTAAAAGACATCAAAGAAAGTGAACGAATTTAAATGGTTTTTCTCTCAAATTCATTAATCAAAATGAACAAGAAAAGAAAAAAAAACAAGAATTTCACTTTCCTAACAAAAGTACTTAAACGCTGCTCAAAATAGAAATTAAACTTCTGATGGCTTTAAATTCAAAGAATTGTCTTACTAAACCCTAACTTTCCACTCAATTGTCAAAAATAAAAGACCAAAAACAAAACCAGAAAATGGAAAAAAGATGGTGATGCGATCCTTTTTGTTTCGTTTTTCTGATCACAACAAATTAATAGTTTCCTTTCTTTCTGGAAAAGATTTTCTCGGGAACCAAACAGATGAGGCGGTTGCCTGATTCATGACGACAGGGTTAACTTCAAGAGGAAGCCATCTCTTAGCAGAAGGGCTTTCGTTTACAGTTGTAGTTTCACTTTACAATTTCCTCTTCCTTTTCTTCTATATTGATTTCTGTTAGATCAGCAGAGTTTTGGATGGGTTTAAAATAAAAACCAAAAGGCAAAAAGCTTCAATCCGCGCCGCTGTTACTACAGGGGTGTTGGGCCATGGCTGTGGGGGAAAATTCGCAGCGGAGATTCGGGACCCGCCGAAGGATGGGGCTCGGGTTTGGTTGGGGACGTTTGAGACGGCGGAGGATGCAGCGTTGGCTTACGATCGCGCCACCTACAGAATGCGCGGCTCCAGGGCGCTGTTGAATTTCCTGTGGAGGGTGAGTTCCGGTGAGCCAGACCTGGTCAGAATCACTTCGAAAAGGTCATCGCCGGAGCCATCGTCATTCTCCGATAGTGGGTCACCAAAAAAGAGGAAGAAGATTGTTGGGTCGCCTGCGGTCTCGGCGGCTACGACCGCAACCGCCACAGTGTCAACCACTTTGGGTTGGAACTGGGGGAGGAGGATAGGGTGGGCCAAGTCAGATATCAAATTGCAGCTGGTACACATGGCGAGCAACTATTGGTCAGCTAATTATTCCGCCTCTTCTGAGAGAATGCTTTATTAAGGAATAAAAATGTGAAAAAAAGAGTAATAGAATTTTGATATTTTTCAGAATGGAGGTTGGGGAACTAAAGATTTTTTTTTTTAAAAAGAGAGAGCAAAGAGCTTGGATTTGGACACGGAGGAAGTGAGTTGTCTGCCTTGCGACTATAACATTGCTGTTGTTAGATGAAATTTTCATTACAAATTGAATCAATTTTATTCATTTTCATGGATACACTTTGAGGACATATTGTTCTTACGAGCTTTTCAAGTATGTTGTTGTTGATGATATGCTACAAGTAGCTCTTCCATTAATACAAAGGGAAAAAAGAATAAAATTTAATTCACAAATCTAATATATTAATTAAATAATATTTAATTTTATTAATATTTAATTATAAAAATTAATTATTTTAAATTAGTATTAATTTTTTATATCAATTTAATAAATTTAATATTTGTTATTAGTTCATTTATTTCATATTTAATTTTAAATTTTTGGTATTTTAAAATTTTAAAAGCTATTTATTAAAATTTTAATTTTATTAAAATTATAATAAAATTAATTTTATTTTAAAAATCTAAAAATTAGTTTAAAAATATATATTAATAATAAATAATATTTAAATTTTAAATTTAATTGTTATTTATAATTTATTAATTTAATACTAATGATATTTTTTTATTATTTTTTACAAGATCTTTATCACTGAAATTTAGTTATAAATAATATTGTAAAGTGAAATAATTTTACAAATTTGATAATATTTTTCAATGACAAGGGAATGAATTCCGAGAGAGCTAACATGTTAATTTATCGCCCAGACTCATATGTGGGTTTAGCCTTACGAGGAACCTTCGTGATCTTCAGCTCCAAATTTCTTAAGTCTGAAATATCGGAATGCTACTTGCATGGCAATAAGTTGGGAACCTTAGAAAAATTAACTTTTTTAAATAAATATTATTAGAAAAATGGGCGTTAAAATTTCTCAGGAAATAAAAATTAATAAAATTGAATAACTAAAATATTATTTAATTATCCATATAATTTTTTTACTTTTATATATATATATATATTTTATTTTTAATGATATTTTGCATACCTAAAATTTTTTTTATAGTTTACAAATTGAGACATATAGTTCTAAATTTCATTATCAACATTACTTTTGTTGCATAATGTTTAATTTTATTTCAAATAAAAAATTAATTAAATTTGAATTAATTAAAAAAATTAATTTGATATTTTATATGAATAGATTAATTTTTAATTAAAAAAATATTATCAAAATAAATATATTTAAATTTAAAAAATATATGAAAATATATTCAAGTCAATCAAACTAAAATTTTATTTTATTTTAATATACTCTACATATATAATTAGACAACAGACAAATTACCTCTTGACATGGAAATATGACCAAAGGAAATGGGTTCTCATCATAGAAATAAGACAGCAGGAAAATTGGTTTTTGGCATAGAAATAGAACCAACATAGCATTGTTTCTTGGCATGGAAATAGGACCAACAAAGTATTGTTTCTTGACCAATGGATAAATTTTGGTTATGGACAGTAATTGCCTTCTTGATGGACCAAGGAGTTCAATATTTTTTATATATTGATATAGCTTGGCATAATTTTCGTAGTCGGAACGAAAAACAGCATCTCAGGCAACTTTTTGTGCATTGAAAAGTCCAATTATGCGGCCCACGAGAATTTGACGGGGAACAAAAAGAAATGGTGGGTCTGATGTACAAAAAAAGAAAATTTGTTTTTGTTTTCCATAAAAACACATATGATGTGCAACAAAATCAAAGAAAATGCATAATAACTATTATATAATGTGTAACAAGTAGTAATTGTACATTATATAATGATTGTTGCACGTTTTATATTATGTAACAATTGTTATACATATTATACTTTTCAATTAAAAAAAAAAAAGAAAAATTACATTTTGGGCGCAGATCCATTATCTTCTCTGTGCCTATGCACCTGGTTATCCAACTTTTTCGGTAGTGTAACCCCTTGCAGGAAAGTTCATCAACTGACTAACTATTCATACAATTGACTCTGAAAAGTAAGTTAACTAACTATAAATTTTATGCCCTTCTGCCTTCATTTGTTGAGTTGCTGCAAAAACATTCTCCACAATCAGAGGGCAATTAGCTTATTTACAACAAACAATTAATGGCTTCTTTTGCTTTTGCTTTTCTTTTCCTCCTCTTCCTTTCCATTCAACCATATTCCACCATAGCCAACATAACTCTGACCTCATCACTCACCACAAATGACAATTCACCTTGGCTATCACCATCTCAGGACTTTGCCTTTGGCTTTCGCCAAGCCCCCAACTCAAGCCTCTTCCTGTTAGCCATTTGGTTCAACAAGATTCCTGATAGGACCATAATTTGGCATGCAATTGGAGACAATTCAATTAATCCAGCAGTGCCTGCAGGATCAAGAGTTGTGCTCACGGCAAGCAAACTTGTTTTAACGGATCCTAATGGCTCGGCAATATGGAAGGCAGAACCGGGCAGCACAATATCTTCTGCTGCCATGCTTGACACTGGGAACTTTGTGCTTGTAGGTTTTGGTTCCACTTATCTTTGGGAGAGCTTCAAGCATCCTACAGACACAATCTTGCCCAACCAAACCTTGACTTTGGGTGACATGTTGTTTTCCAGACTAACAGCAACCAATTACTCAAAGGGAAGGTTTCAGCTCAATTTCAAAAATGGTAATCTCCAGCTCAATCCTATAGGATGGCCAAGTGAATCCCAATATGATCCTTATTATATCATTATTAGTGGAATTACTTCTGAGTCTGTCAATCAGCTGGTTTTTAATGAATCAGCAAACATTTACATAGTTAAAGTGAATGGAAATATTGCTGAAATTCCTGGATGGACTGCTGTGTCTACTACAACAGATAACTATTATAGAGCAACATTAGATTTTGATGGAGTTTTCACTCAGTATGCTCATCCGAAGAATTCCAGGAATTCCAGTGGCCATGAGACATGGTCTACTCTGCACCTTGTTCCTCAAGATATTTGTAGGCCACTTATAAGTGACTTCGGTAGTGGTCCTTGTGGCTACAATAGCTATTGCTCCCTTGAGAACTCCAGGCCCAGTTGTTACTGCCCACCGAGGTTTGATTTTGCTGATCCACAAAACAGATTTGGGGGTTGCATACCAACTTTTCCACAAGGCTGTGGACAAGACGATGGATCGAGAGAGCCCGAAGAATTGTATGAATTCAGTGAGCTTGAAAACATAGATTGGCCTCTAAATGATTATGAAAGGCTGGAACCCTATAACCAAAGTCAATGTAAGGATTCCTGCTTGCATGATTGCTTATGTGCTGTTGCTATTTATCGTGACAATACATGTTGGAAGAAGAGATTGCCACTCTCCAATGGAAGAATTCAGCCTGAAGCTGCAAATGCTCTGTTCAAAGTAAGGAAAGAAGTCCCTCCTTGTGGTTGTTCCAGGAACGAAGTTCCTCCTAAAAGTGATAAGTTGTACTAGGAGCATTTTTGGTTTGTTCTGCATTCCTGAACCTGCTTTTGCTTGTCCTTATGACCTAGAAGGCGTGCTAGTATGGTTCATCAATAATTTAATGGTTTTACTGCTCTAACTCGTTCTGACTCCGGTTCCGGTCCAATTTAATGGTTTTGCACCAACACAACGTTGTTTGAGGGTCTTCCACCCGTGAATCTTCTTCTTGAACTATTTCTAAAGGGCGAGATACATAATTCCAATGTTAATTTTGTGTAAACTAATTTTTCAAAATTTAACTTTCTATCAAAATCTGTATAAAAATAAATTCATACCACTTATATTAATTAAATTTAAAATTAAAATTTTGTTATTTTTTAATTTATATAAAAAGAGTCATGACATTTAAAAAATAATTAATTTTATTTTAATAACATGACATATTATTATAAAATTTTAAATCATTATATATATATGTGACATTTATAATATTAAATATTTATTTTGAAATTTAAAAATAAATTAATTTTTCAAATAATTAGTGACTTTAACTAAATAAAAGGATTAAATAGTTTTTTTACATTTTTTATTGGTGCGTAATTTGACCTAATATAAGAAAAATTATACAGGAATTAGGAAGTTGTCGTCAATAATAACTCAAGATATCCTACTTTTAGCTTGAAAAAAAAAAAAAAGAAAACTTCCCTTTCCAATTTAACGAGTCAAGCAACACTGTTTTACTTTTTGTGTCTATTTTATCTTTGAAAAGGGACAGGAGAGCGCAAGAGTGTCCTGTGGGTCTCACGTCTTTTTTGGTTTCTTTTTTTTTCTTTTTCGGACTGTTACGAGTTTTTAACCAATTAATCCTTTTTAATTTACGGACTTCATTTTTCTGCCGGCTTTCCCGCTACAAAAGAACAAAAGATGGCTTGGTTTTTTTTAGTTAAAAAAAAAGGGAAGTAGCAAGATATTCTAGTCGAATATCATGAAGAAGTGTAGATTTGTAAATAAACCGTGTAAACAACAATGTCATCATGAAATAAAAGCAGGAGAAAAGGATCGCTGGTCATCTTGCGGAAAGATGTGTGAGTTTTCACATAGAAGGGAAACTTTGGCTGAGTTATAACGGAAACAATCAGTTGAATTATAGTGGATTCATAAAATCAAAGTAAAATTCACTTACACATAATAAAAAAAGATATAATTTTTAATTTATCATTTTCATGCCAGTTTTGTTTTTACTAAAAAAATAAAATTAAACAAAAGAAAGTTAACCTAATTAGAAAATCAGTCGTTTTAAATGGTGTACGAAAACTTAAAAGTTTGGTTAAAGTCATTTTTTCACCTCAATTCACCGTTTTTATATAATTTTTTCGAAATGAAAAAAAATGAAAAAGACTAATGCAAGTTGAATGACAGAAACTAATCAAGAAAAGTTAGAATGACGGATACTAGTCAGAGAAGTTGGGCAGTCCAAAAGAAAAACAGCATATCGTGGAGCATTATGTGTATTGAAGTCAAACAAAAATTCACTTACATATATTAAAAAAATACAATTTTAATGACTATTAAAATAATTTTTTTGTTTTAGTTTACCACTTTTTTTTTAATAAAAAAACAAACAAAACTAAATAAAAAAAATTTAATCTAATTGAAGAATTGGTCCTTTCAAATGGTGATAATTATTAAAAAATTTTAATAATAAAATATTTTATAAAAAAATTCAGAAATTTAGTGACGACCGTCGAAACTTATTTTTTTACCTCAATTTGCTGTTTTATGTAATTTTTTATTTGAAATGGGAAAAAAAAAAAAACGAAAGAGATTGATGGAAATTGAATGACAAAACTAATCAGAAAAAGTTGAATGGCGAATACTAGTCAGAGAAGTTGGGCAGTCCAAAAGCAAAACAGCATATCATGGAGCATTATGGGTGTTCAAGTCTCTTCCAGGAAGGTTCAGAAGTCAATTGCCTAACTATTGACACAAGTAAAATTGACACAGGAAACTAACATCAACTTGTATGTCTGTCCGCCTTAATTTGTTACTATTGACACATACCTCATTTGTTATATCAAAATGGGAGAAAACTAAAACCATTGTTGGGGTAAGATACTGCAATGACTCATCGAATTGTCCAGGCTTGTGCCTCGTTTCCATTCTCTTTGCTGATCCCACTTAATCAGACAAGTCTCCTGTTGTTCTTTTCTTTCATGTAGCAGATGGGGGTTGGAATTGTCATTGACTTTAGTCAGAGTCCTGGGGACTACTTTTCCGCTTCCATTTGATAATTACAAGCAGTGGCTTCTTCAGACACTAAGAGTTCATATTTTTTGTACTTCATTTTTTCCTTTTTTTTTTTTTTTGAAATCCAAAACATTCCTGTTTTATGCTCGTCTGGCCAAACGTCAAGACTAACAAGGAGGAGGAAGAAATCTATAGCGAACGAGAGGATATAAACCTGCAAATAAGCTGCCTGGTGTCGTTGGGCCATTGAGATATTGGTCCAGACTTTCTTCCATCAAGCTCAAAATGTTCTCCTACATAGAACAGAACTTGGAATTAGTGCCACATCATGAAAGTAAAAGCTGCAGCAAAATTGCTCATAACATCATTTATCACTTGTGTACAACCAAATTATTGTTTCACTTATTACAGCTCCTTATGCGGTGAGAGTGTGCGCGTGTGAGAGAGAGAGTCTACTGTCCACACATGTGAAGCAGATAAAATGAGTATCCACGTTATCTGAAGCCTACAGAAAGAAAAATAGGTGAGAGAACCTTGAAGAAATAAAATAAGCAGTTGCTAATACTTCCCAAGTATTTTGCAAAGCATTTTCGACCAAGCTTTATCACCCGATACTGTCAAGTGAGTCATTAAGGACACATTTAACCATTGTAAAACCCTTTTCAAATTTTGCAATGAGCCACTAGAGTTCATAGCTTTAAGTTAGGTTTTGACCATGCTTTACTTTCAGCCATTTTTGTCCCATCCTGCATTTTTTTATGCCCATAAATCTCGTAACTTTTTTTTATGGAACAATGACAATACATTTACGCCCTTATCTTTCTCTAGGGTAGTATGCTCCAAAAATTAACAGAGACTTAAAAGTAAGTCACATGCTCATACTTTACACCAATCTGAACACTACTTGAGCAAACATTTTGTTACCTCGATGAACAGCCTATTACCATTGAATGCCCTAAAGGTCACCAATGGGTTCCCCAACTGGGGCCACACTTACAGTATAGAGAAGAATTTCACCGGAATTCTTATTAATATAAGTATTTAGTGGTTACCATATACCTAATTAAAGAATCGGTCGTTTCAAATGGTAATAACTATTAAAGTCTTTTTAATAATAAAATTTTTTATAAAAAAATTCAAAAATTTAGTAAAAACTGTCAAAAAATTTTTTTATCTCAATTCATCATTTTATGCAATTTTTTTGAAATAGGAATAAAAAAACAAAAAATGAAAGAGACTGATGAAAATTAAATGACAAAACTAATCAGAAAAGGTCAAATGGCGGATAGAAGTTGGGCAATCCAAAAGAAAAATAGTATATCATGGAGCATTATGGGTATTCAAGTCTCGTCCAGGAAGGTTCAGAAGTCAATTGCCTAACTATTGACACAAATAAAATTGACACAGGAAACTAAAACCATTGTTGGGGTAAGATGCTGCAATGACTCATCGAATTGTCCAGGCTCGTGCCTCATTTCCATTCTCTTTGCTGATCCCACTTGATCAGACAGGCCTCGGTTATTCTTTTCTTTCATGTGGCAGATGGGGGTTGGAATTGTCATTGTGCAGATAGGAACATATTTCCAATTCATATCTGATAACAGCATCTGCCGCAACAGTGGGGAAAGGGGGCTTAATCTTTGTAGTTATGTTCCCAACAGCATGGAGGAGACCTATTGTTCCACAGGCATTACCCACCGTTTGTCTCATGAAATAGACTTTGCTGCTAGGTTTCCTGTAGCCAGAACACACAAGGAGATCATAAAATGCTTCTGATCTGGAAACACAAGCAAGTGCTTGTGAATCAACGTCTATTCCAAAAGCTCCGATTTCACAAAAGTAAAATGCATATACTACATAAACTTCAATGCTATTGTGCTCCTTGAGGCACCATCCTTTGACAAACAGTGAAATTTAATCATCTGACCAACAACTTTTATGGCAGCCTAGATGTCTAACGAGTTTATAGGCTAGACGAAGCCAATAGCAATTATCCCACCCGGTTAAACTCAAATATTTCACAAAAATAATATATTTGCAGAAAATAGCTCGACAATAAATTTGCAAATGCTGTATAAAATATGGAAATAAGTACTCTGCATGCGATTATGTCATTCAATACTGTCCTGTTGCCTGCTCTCTTCCTCACTCTGCAAAAGAAAAAAAAAATTCACCAAACATCAGCAGACAAGCAAATTGCCTTGCTAGCCTTCCCAGATGCAATTATTGGAAAAATTAGCTCTTTCCATTGTTTAGCAAAACTCATTATAAAATATTGATTTTCATACATATTAATTATACTTTTAAAATAAAAAAAAATTATTTCTGTGGGAAATCTTGAAGTTATAATAGAGATTAACTAATTACAAATAATAATATAATTAATGATCCCCTATTATATGTACTCTAATAATTGAAAATTGAAAACCAAAGTTTTTGTTTTTATATTCACGCCATATTTCACAAGTAAAGAGACGAGAAAATTGGATATATATAAAATCTTCAGTTCTTTGTAGTTACATTTAATTAAATTAAATTCAATATCCTAAGAGTTAGTATAAACAATATAATTTAAAATTTGAAATCATCCTAAAAAAATTAAAAAAAAAATAAAAGTACCTTTAATTTTTTTTTCTTTTTGATAAACAAAAGAGAAAAAAATACACATTTACTTGCTTGGGTGAAGAGTGTTGTAAAACTAACAAGCAATAATTATTATGGTTTCTTATTGCAGCAAAAATAGCTTTCAATCTACCATGCTTGTCTCTGCAAGAATTAGTATGGTAAGGTGTTTCAACTTGAGAACTTGAGTAAGTGTCAAATTTGTCAAAACCCCTATTTTACCTCGGGGATCAAATAATTGACAGACAAATAGAAGCACGTTAACAAGCTAAAATGAAAAGAAGTCTTACACGAAACTTCTACACTATAGAGGATCGCAAAGAAACTGTTTCTATTATAATCTTGAAGCCATAATGGCAAATAATTAAATTAAGTAACTAATTAAAGATGACAGTACAGTTAATGACCTCCTATTATATATATATTCTAATGATTGAAAATTAAAGGCTAAAGTTTTTTCTTTTTTTTTTTTTTGTATTCACGCCATGTTTCATAATTAAAAAGACAAAAAAGTTGGATATATGCAAAATTGCCGGTTCCTTCTAATTATGTCCAATTGAATTAAATTCAATATCTTAAGAATTAATACAAATAAAATAACTTAAAATTTGAAACAATTTTCCAAAAAAAAAATTCAAAATGAAAATACTTCTAACATTTATATATATATATATATATAATTAGAATGTATAAATAAGTAAAAATTTTATATATACAAAATTGATATTTATTTATATATATACTTTAATTATACATATATTATATATCTTTTCTTCAAATAAATAAATTAAAAACAAAGGCAGGTGAGAGTCGCGTAGAACTCACATTTGCCACGTTAACCGCATCCATTTTTTGTTCATTTCACCTCGTCGAAGTTTTTTTTTTTTTTCATTTTTCCGTTGAATCTGTATATTGGACCGTACCATGTGTACAGATTGAGGGTTACTTTTTATTTTATTTTATTACCTTTTTAAATAGCACGTAGCTTTTATTCATGGCTGTCTCAGAAGGAGAGGCAACTCACAACTTGGCCTTCAACAGCCAACATCCCCCACTAAAATCAACATTGTGACCCAACAACCGTACAATCGCAGCTCCTAACTCTACCTAGAAAAGACAGACCAGCGTAGCAAGACTACCCCAGAATTTACCAAAAAAAGATAACCCCCCAATATACAGGTCAGAAAAGGTCAAAACATGGCGCCCCTGGGCAATGGTGCCATCTCCCACAGAATCACGGGAGCAGAACAACACAAATATTCCACACAAACATCCCCAGCTACATTCTTCACAACCGTGCAGTAAGATCGTCGGTTCTACGTTCTCATTTTCGCCCGCGAGTCTGCAAAAACAGATTGATGTTTACTACCACATGCCACGCTCATTAAAATTTGCTGATATTAAAATGTTTAAATAGAATCATTGTGATGAAACTGCTGGGCTTCACCTGTTGGGCTTAGTAGTTACCTTGGGTTGGAGGAGGCCAGAGACCACTGGGCCTGGATTGCGGGCCTAATGGTCCAAGTACACATGGATTCAAGGCAGATGGTAAGTCTAACAGTACTTTCTAACCTGAGTTGTCGTTGACTCCACGTTCTGAGGAGACTGTGTAATGGTTGGGACATGAGAATCTGAACTTTTCAATTGAGAGAACTAACGTTGACACCTACTAAACGGTGTGTGTATGGGGAATTAAACTAAAATTTTTTTTTGCAATACAAAATTTTAGAAATAAAAATTTAAATTTTTAACTAACAAAATATTTAAATTACAAAATAATTTTTAATTTGTCTCTCTTAGAGTTAAGATGAATATATTTTTTAAATATAAATTTAGTATTTCTTTTTTTCCGAGTCTTTTGCCTGTGAATTTTTCTTGTTAAAATTTTTCCAAAGACCAAGCTACTCAATGTCAATATCAACCCTGTGAAAATTAATTTTTTCAAAATTTGACATTACCGTGAATTCGTAAAAAAATAAATTCACACTCATTAATTTTTCAAAGTTCAACATTCTGTCAATGCCAATGCCGTCCATCCCCGTTCATTTCGTCCTGTACCATATATTAGTGTCCTTTATCTTAGATTACCGTTTACTTTTCTGATTAAACTTTTGTTTCGGAGCTGTTATGCGTCTTTTAACAATCGAACTCTTTTAATTTACCAACCTCCCCTTTCTGCCGCCTTTCCCGCTAGAGAAAAAAAGGGTGTCTTGGTTTTTTGTTTTTTTTTTTAGCTATAAATAAAATGGGAAGTAGCAAGAGATTCCAGTCGAATATCATGCAGAAGTGTAATAGTAAATGAGCAGTGTAGATTTGTAGATAAACAGTGTAAACGCCAATGTCATAACGGAGCAGTAGAAGGAGAAAAAGATTGCTTGTTGTCTTGCTGAAAGATGTGTGAGTTTTCATAAAGAAGGAAAACTGTGGGTGAAAAATAGATCCCGTTAGCACTTAACAAGAATTGTAATGGGTACAATTAGATTTTTCTTTTTCGTTTTGTTGCATTAGTATTTTATGGTCCAATTTGAGCAGCCCCACCTAACTTGATAGGGTTGTGACAGTGGATTTATAGGGCCAAATTAAAATTCAATGGCCCATATTAAAACCGAGCACAAACATCTTAATGTTAATTAGAACCTTTTGTTTTTAATTTTTTACTGTAATTCACCTTTTTAATGTAATTTTTTTTAAATGAAAATAAACATAGGAGACTGACGACGACAGCTGAACGGTAGAAACTAATAAAAAAAAGTCAAATCTTTTTCATATATTGATATAGCTTGGCATAATCTTCACCGGGCACGTAGTAGTTTCGTAGTCGAAAAGAAAAACAGCATATCATGCAACTTTCTGTGCATTGAAACGTCCAATTACGTAGCCGACGAGAATTTGACGGGGAACAGAAAGAAATGGTGGGTCTGATGTACAAATTTGTTTTTGTTTTCTATAAAAACACATATAATGTGCAACAAAATCAAAGAAAATGCATAATAACTATTATATAATGTGTAACAAGTAGTAATTTCAAATTATATAATGATTGTTGCACGTTTTATATTATGTAATAATTATTATACATATTATACTTTTCAACTGAAAAAGAAAGAAAAATTACATTTTGGGCGCAGATCTTCTCTGTGTCCCTGCACCCTTCCTGGTTATCCAACTTTTTCGGTAGTGAAAACCCTTGCAGGAAAGTTCATCAACTGACCAACTATTGATACAATTGACTCTGAAAAGTAAGTTAACTAACAACAAATTTTATGTCATTCTGCCCTCATTTGTTGAGTTGCTGCAAAAACATTCTCCACAATCAGAGAGCAATTAGCTTACTTACAACAATTAATGGCTTCGTTTGCTTTATTTTTCCTCCTCTTCCTTTCCATTAAACCCAATTCCTCCATAGCCAACATAAATCTGAGTTCATCACTCACCACAAATGACAATTCTCCATGGCTATCACCATCTCAGGACTTCGCCTTTGGCTTTCGCCCAGCCCCCAACTCAAGCCTTTTCCTGCTAGCCATTTGGTTCAACAAGATTCCTGATAGAACCATAATTTGGCATGCAATTGGAGACAATTCAATCAACCCAGCAGTGCCTGCAGGATCAAGAGTTGTGCTCACGGCAAGCAATCTTGTTTTAACGGATCCTAACGGCTCGACAATATGGAAGGCAGAACCTGGCACCACAATATCTTCTGCTGCAATGCTTGACACTGGGAACTTTGTGCTTGCAGGTTTTGGTTCTAATTATCTTTGGGAGAGCTTCAAGCATCCTACCGACACAATCTTGCCCAACCAAACCTTGACTTTGGGTGACATGTTGTTTTCCAGACTAACAGCATCCAATTACTCAAAGGGAAGGTTTCAGCTCAATTTCAAAAATGGTAATCTCCAACTCAATCCTATAGGATGGCCAAGCGAATCCCAATATGATCCTTATTATAGAACTAATAATGGAAATACTTCTGAGTCTGTCAATCAGTTGGTTTTTAATGAATCAGCAAGCATTTACACGGTTAAAATGAACGGAGATACTGCTCAAATTCCTGGATGGATTGCTGTCTCTACTCCAACAGATTACTATTATCGAGCAACATTAGATTTTGACGGAGTTTTCACTCAGTATGCTCATCCGAAGAATTCCAGTGGCAATGAGACATGGTTTACTGTGCACCTTGTTCCTCAAAATATTCGTAGATCACTTATAAGTAACTCTGGTAATGTTTCTTGTGGATACAATAGCTATTGGTCCGTTGAGAACAACGAGCTCAGTTGTAACTGCCCACCAGGGTTTGACTTTGCTGATCCACAAAACAGATCTCGGGGTTGCATACCAACTTTTCCACAAGGCTGTGGACAAGACAATGGATCGAGAACGCCTGAAGAATTGTATGAATTCATAGAGCTCGAAAACACAGATTGGCCTCAAAATGATTATGAAATGTTGAAACCCTATAATCAAAGTCAATGTAAAGATTCCTGCTTGCACGATTGCTTCTGTGCTGTTGCTATTTATCGCGAGAATACATGTTGGAAGAAGAGATTGCCACTCTCCAATGGAAAAATTCAGCCTGAAGCTGTAAATGCTCTGTTCAAAGTAAGGAAAGAAGTCCCTCCTTCTGGTTGTTCCAGGAACGAAGTTCCTCCTAAAAGTGAGAAGTCAGTTGTGCTTGGAGCAGTTTTGGGTTGTTCTGCATTCCTGAACCTGCTTTTGCTAGTCCTTGCTCCATTAATTCTGTTCAAGATGAACAAGACAAGATTACAAAATGATGTGCAAGATCCAAAGATTTTTGAGACAAATTTGCATTCATTTTCTTACGAGGAACTCAAGGAAGCAACAAACTGTTTCCGGGAAGAACTGGGGAGGGGCTCTTTTGGGATTGTGTATAAAGGTGTCCTCAAATCTGGTTCAAGAAATGTCATTGCGGTCAAGAAATTGGTCGAGTTGGCCCAAGAAAGGGAAAGGGAATTCAGAACTGAAGTGAGTGCAATAGGAACTACTCATCATAAGAATCTCGTCCGGTTGCTTGGCTACTGTATTGAAGGATCGAATAGGCTTCTGATATATGAGTTCATGAGCAATGGCACTTTGGCGAGCTTCCTTTTCACACATCCAAGGCCTAATTGGCATCAAAGAGTCAGGATTGTCTTAGGAATTGCAAGAGGACTATTGTACTTACACGAAGAATGCGACACCCCTATAATCCATTGCGATATTAAGCCTCAAAACATACTTCTAGACGATCATCTGAATGCAAGAATATCTGATTTTTGATTGGCAAAACTGTTACTCTCTGATCAAAGTCGAACTCGTACTATGATCAGAGGAACACGGGGCTATGTCGCCCCCGAATGGTTTAAGAATGTGCCTGTTACTACCAAAGTCGATGTCTACAGTTTTGGAGTGCTGTTATTGGAGATCACCTGCTGCAGAAAGAGCGTTCAAATGGAGCCTGAGGAAGAAGAAAGAGCAATACTTATAGATTGGGCCTATGATTGCTATGGAGAAGGAAGAATTGATCTTTTGGTAGATAATGACGAGGTGGCCTTGAGTGGCATGGGGAGGCTACGAAGCTGGGTGATGATAGCTTTCTGGTGCATTCAAGAGGATCCTTTAAAAAGGCCTACAATGAAGATGGCCATGGAAATGTTGGAAGGTTTTGTCGAAGTCCCTTCACCTACTTGCCCTTCTTCCTTTAGCTCCGCTGAGTGCAATTCAAGCTATTGGTAGTTTGGCTAGAAGTTTATTGTTAAACGGAAATGTCTTAAAACACATGGTCATATATCACCTTTTGTGCCTTGCTTGACATACAACACCATTGTTCTTGAACTTTCTGCTCAATTATAGTTATGGAACTCCTCATAATGTCTGTTATGGGTCAGGGCTCAATGATCTGGGCCACAGTTCACTAGTACAAGGGATTATAGCAATTCGGTATGTATAATGTGTTCAGAGTCGGAGGGTCGGCCAACCATTCCGACCGAGGATATCTCTGTTATCAAATTCTCAAATAACTTTGAAAAAAAAAACAAAACAGAAAAACAAGAAACGGAAGGCCTTTTGGGTAGTTTGAGCATGTAGGATGATTTATTAGTGGCTGGGAGTCGTTGGGTCTCTCAGAATTCTATACGGTATTGTCTCCACTGAAAATGCCTGCAAAGGTGTAGATTGGGTTATTCATTTCT
This sequence comes from Bruguiera gymnorhiza, assembly GCA_020883675.1. Taxonomy (NCBI): domain Eukaryota; kingdom Viridiplantae; phylum Streptophyta; class Magnoliopsida; order Malpighiales; family Rhizophoraceae; genus Bruguiera; species Bruguiera gymnorhiza. The sequence continues at coordinate 594,581 of JAIRCJ010000197.1, read as the reverse complement.
ATAAAGCAATATCTCCTTGTGGCGTGCATGTAAATCTAATCAGCATTCCTCTATTTAGATAAAAAAAAAAAAAAAGAAAAAGGAAACTTATAACCATAGTCATGGAACTGATTACATAAAGTATGAGTAAAAAACCATTTACTTCACTGGGAAAAAAAAAAGGCGCACAAACACGCACATTAGTGAAGTGTGGAGATGCAGCTGTTACATCAGGATGGCAAAACTCATAACCATTTGTCAGGGACTTGGATGAAACTTGATCACTGGCCTCAAAGCACATCCGCAGCTTTCTTTGAAACAGCGATTACGTTAAAATTGAGGGACTCGGGTCTTTTATAGATCATGCCCTTTATGACCTTTGCAGCATCCTGCATTGCAATGGGATGTCAGCACGTCAAGTTCAAGGGTTAGATGCAGCCGATCTTTTGTTAGGATACAACAAGCACATTCTTTCAAGAATCAAACACTCGTTAAAAAGAACCAAACCAATGTTCACATGTGTTCATTACTGGCACGCACGCAAACAAAATCAGAGAGACCGAGGGAGGGGGCAGGGGCACTTGAGTAGTTGGGGGAGGGTCCAGAGGAGGACAACCTTTCTTCGGCCCACAACAGATTTGGCAACCGGAACTCCAAACAAAACCCAAGGAATTGTTAAGCCAATATCGAAGGCTGGGCTGTGTTTATCCAGGCTTCATTGACTTTAGTCAGAGTCCTAGGGACTACTTTTCCGCTTCCATTTGATAATTACAAGCAGTGGCTTCTTCAGACACTACGAGTTCATATTTTTTGTACTTCATTTTTTCCTTTTTTTTTCTTTTTTTTTTTTTGTGAAATCCAAAACATTCGTGTTTTATGCTCTTCTGGCCAAACGTCGGGACAAACGAGGAGGAGGAAGAAATCTATAGCGAACGAGAGGATATAAGCCTGAAATAAGCTGCCTGGTGTTGTTGGGCCATTGCGATATTGGAAGTAGTGCCACATCATGAAAGTAACAGCTGCGGCAAAATTGCTCACCAACATCATTTATCACCTGTGTACAACCAAATTCTTGTTTCACTTATTACATTTCTTTACACCATGTGATTGTGGCTGTGAGAGAGATAGAGAGAGACTACCGTCCACACATGTGAAGCAGATAAAATGAACTTTGATGGGCTGGGCAATGAAATTGATGAGTTTCTAGTTTCAACACTACTTTTATTTATTTTTATTTTTATATTATGTGTTTCGAGCGTTAACTCTTAAAATCGAATTATTGTGCTGAAACTGTTGGGCTTTATTTATTGGGCTTAGGTAGTTGATTGTGAGCCACCTTGGGTTGGGGGAGGCCAGAGATCACTGGGCTTAAATTGTGGGCGTAATAGTCCAAGTAAACATAGATTCAAGGCAGATGGCCTTGATTTAAGTCTACTAATACTTTCTAACCTGAATTGCCGTCTACTCCACTTTCTCGGGAGAGACAGTAATGGTTGAGAAATGAAAATTTGAACATTTCAATTAAGAGAACTCACGTGGACACCTACTAAACGGTGCACGGGGAATTACATTTTATTTATAAAAATTATCACATGTCGAAAATTACACAAAATAATAATAAGAATAAAAAAAGAATGGAGAGAGAGAAGTAATGATATAGATTATACAAATCGAAAATAAAAAAAAACAGAGAGAAATTCTTAAGAAATAATAAATATCATTTTAATAAATTATTAATTCATAAATTTTATTGTAAAATATTGCAAGTATAAGCATATATAACTAAATTAAAATTGCTATTATCAGAAAAATTTACAACAATATTAATGTGGAAGGAATCAATGAAATTAGTCCTCTCTTTGCTTAAATTTTAATCATAATTTGTTACAAAATTTTTCTTAAGAACTGATCATATTTGTCCAGTCTACTTTATCTAAAAGCATAAGGTGGTTGTCTCCTGCAATTTGTAAACAAGTGGAGGACAAAAAAGTCAGAAAGACATGGGAATTGGAATTCAAGCCAAAATGTTTCATATTTTTATGATGCAAATATTAAAGTAATAGGCGTATAACTTTCCTCTTCAGTTCATAAATATTATATTCAACATATTTGTAAAGGGTTTTTTTTTCCTACAATTGACTTAGGCCCTCACAAGTTATAATTACCCATTGGGCTAGGAAAACCTAGGGCCCAAACTGCTAGGCGCTGCCATCCACTTTTGTGGCTTGAATTTCACACTCTCCGATGCAAAGTATCAGTGTCTGAGAAGTACACATCCATTCCATTGCAATTTGCAATTGCCTTTTTTGGCTGTGCCAACTTTTATCAGAAAACCATCCGAGGGGAAAACAGGGGGTCAAACTGCTAGCATTGGATACTGGACCAACGAACAAATTTTGTAAAGATTTTAAGATTATAAGATTAAGAACTCAACAAATATATTTGTGTGAATATAATTTTTATATGATTACAGTTAATGATCATATTATAATTATATTTAGTTTCTTTTTTGTTAAAAAATTTGATAATAAATTTAAAATTTTTAAAATAATAGTATTGAGAAGAAGATGTTAGAATAAAATTTTTAAATTTATATAAATTAAAATATCTATTTTTTCTACTTTCGATTATTTTTATTATATAAATTCACGTACTTAACAAAATTTTTATAATAATACATTTTAATTTTTGTTGCAAATTAATTACTAGTCTTACAAATTAATTTTTTAATTTATATTTTGTATCTAATTATATTAATATTATTATAATTATATTAATTTATCTATATATTACATTAAATTTTTATTTATTATAATTATATATATATATATATCTTTCATCAATTCAATTCATATATATATTTTTCTTTATTTTATGTATCGTTAGGACCAATAAACACAATCTTAAACTTCCAACTTTGCAAGAGATGATGATAATAAATATTGTTGTTTTGGGCAAAATTTTTTAATTGTGTCATTTTTAACAACGAAGAGGGCTAGTCACCTCAATATTTTTTTAATAAAAATATTATATTTGATTAATCAAAAATTAAGAACATGAAATTTATACTATCATTGATAAAAGAAAAAAAAATTATATAGTCATCCAAATTTACTTCATCACTAATACTTTTTAATTTCTTTTTTAGTTAAAATAAAAGACTTATACACCATTTATAAATTACTAATTAAATTCAATAAAATCATTAAGTACATTTTTGTAATTATTAAACTTAAAATTTTGAAGTAAAATTTAAATTTAAACTTTAAAATTTATTTATAAAAAATATAACATGTCCTAATTTAAGTAGACAAAATAATAATAAGAATAAAAAAATTTGGTTGTACGAGGAAGAAGTAATGATATAGATTATACAAATCAAAAATTAAAAAAAAAGAGAAAAATTCTTAAAAAATAATAAACGTCATTTTAATAAATTATTAATTCATAAATCTTATTACAAAATATTGTAAGTGTAAGTATGTATAATTAAATTAAAATTACTATTATCAGACAAATTTATAACGGTACTAATGTGGAAGGAATCAAGGAAATTAGTCATCTTTTTGCCTAAATTTTAATCATGATTTATTACAAAATTTTTCTTAGGAGCTGATCATATTTGTCCAGTCTACTTTATCTAAAAGCATAAGGTGGTTGTCTCCTGCAATTTGGAAACAAGTGGAGGACAAAAAAGTCAGAAAGACATGGGAATTGGAATTCAAGCCAAAATGTTTCATATTTTTGTGATGCAAATATTAAAGTAATAGGCGTATAACTTTCCTCTTCAGTTCATAAATATTATATTCAACATATTTGTAAAGTTTTTTTTTTTTCCTGGAATTGACTTAGGCTTCTGGTATATGAGTTCATGAGCAATGGCACTTTAGCAAGCTTCCTCTTCACACATCCAAGGCCTAATTGGCATCAGAGACTCAGGATTGCCTTGGGAATTGCAAGAGGATTATTGTACTTGCACGAAGATTGCGACGTCCCTATAATCCATTGCGATATCAAACCTCAAAACATACTCCTAGACGATCATCTGAACGCGAGAATATCTGACTTTGGATTGGCAAAACTGTTACTCTCTGATCAAAGTCGAACCCGTACTATGATCAGAGGAACACGGGGCTATGTTGCCCCTGAATGGTTTAGGAATGTGCCTGTTACTACCAAAGTGGATGTTTACAGTTTTGGTGTGCTGTTATTGGAGATCACCTGCTGCAGAAAGAGTGTTCAAATGGAGCCTGAGGAAGAAGAAAGAGCTATACTTACAGATTGGGCCTATGACTGCTATGTTGAAGGAAGAATTGATCTTTTGGTGGATAATGACGAAATGGCCATGAGTGACATGGGCAGGCTACAAAGCTGGGCAATGACAGCTTTCTGGTGCATTCAAGAAGATCCTTCAAAGAGGCCTACAATGAAGAAGGTCATGGAAATGTTGGAAGGTATTGTCGAAGTCCCTTCACCTACTTGCCCTTCTTCCTTTTAGCTCGACTGCCGGCAAATCAAGCTATTGGTAGTTTGGCTAGAAGTTTATTGTTAAACGGAAATGTCTTAGAACGCCATTGTCATTAGACATGGCCATATCATTATGCTTTGTGCTTTGCTCGGCTTACGATTCTTGAACTTTCTGCTTAATTATAGTTATGGAACTCCTCACAATGTCTATTATGGGTCAGGGCTCAAGGATTTGGGCCGCAGTTCCTAGTACAAGGGAGCATAGCAAATTGGTATGTATAATGTATTCAGAGTCGGAGGGTTGCCCAACTCTTCAGAATGATGATATCTCTGTTATCAAATAAGAGTTTTTTTTTTTTTTTATACCCAAAAATAAAAACAGAAGACCAAGAAACTGATGGCCTTTTGGGTAGTTTGAGAATGTAAGATGATTTATTAGTGGCTGATAATCGTTGGATCTCTCCGAATTCTATACGGTATTGTCTCCACTGAAAATGTCTGCCAAGGTGTAGATTGGGTTATACATTTCCATAAAGCAATAGCTTCCTGTAGCGTGCATGTAAATCTAATCAGTATTCCTTTATTTAGAAAAAAAAAAAAAAATCGAAACTTATAACCACAGTCATGGGACCGATTACATCAAGTATGACTAAAAAACCATTTACTTCACCGAAAAAAAACACACGTGCGCACACAGACACACAACAGTGAAGTGTGGAGATGGAGCTGTTAAAATCAGGATGGCAAAACTTGTAATCATTTGTCAGGGACTTGGATGAGACTTGATCACTGGCCTTAAGGCACATCCTCTTTCTTTGAAACAGCTATTACGTTAAAATTGAGGGACTCGGGGCTTTTCAGGATGATGCCCTTTATGACCTTTGCAGCATCCCGCAATGGGATGTCAGCACATCAAGGTCAAGGGCTAGATACAGCAAATCTTTTGTTAGGATAAGACAAGGATACCCTTTCAAGAATCAAACACTCCTCAAGCTTGAGTTGAAGAGAAGCAAAACCAATGTTCACATGTGTTCATTACTGGCACGCACACATACAAAATGAGAGACAGACAGAGGAAGAGGGCGGAAGCAGTTGAGTAGGTGGGGAGGGAGGGTCCAGGGGAAGGACAACTCTTCTTTGGCCCAGAACAGACTTGGCAACCGAAACTCCAATTGAAACACAAGAAATTCCTAAGCCAGTATCCAAGGCTGGGCTGAGTATATCCAGGCTTCATTGAATTTAGTCAGAGTCCCAAGGATTACTTTTCCACTTCCATTTGATAATTACAAGCAGTGCCTTCTTCAGACACTAAGAGTTTATTTTTTTTTTTGTAATTCATCATTTTTGTTTTTCCAATTTTTTTTTAATCAAATCCAAAACATTCCTGTTTTATACTCGTCTTGCCAAACGTCAAGACTAACATGGACAAGGAAGAAATCTATAGCGAAAGAGAGCATATAAAACTGCAATAAGCTGCCTGGTGTGGCTGGACCACGACACATTGGTCCCGACATTCTTCCATCAAGCTCAAAAAGTTCTCCTACGTACAACAAAACTTGGAATTAGTGCCATATCATGAAAGTAACAGCTGCAGCAAAATTGCTCACATCATTTATCACTTGTGTACAACCAAATTCTTGTTTCACTTATTACAGTTCTTTATGCGGTGAGAGTGTGCGTGTGAGAGAGAAAGTCTACCGTCCCCACATGTAAAGCAGATAAAATGAGTATCCACATTATATGAAGCCTACAGAAAGAAAAATAGGTGAGAGAACTTTGAAGAAATAAAATAAGCAGTTGCTAATACTTCCAAATAACACATTTAACCATTGCAAAACCCTTTCCAAATTTTGCAATGAGCCGCTAGAGTTCATAGCTTTAAGTTAGGTTTTGACCACGCTTTACTTTCAGCCATTTTTGTCCCATCCTGCATTTTTATGCCATAAATCTCATAACTTTTTTTTATGGAACAATGACAATACATTTACACCCTTATCTTTCTCTAGATTAGTATGCTGCAAAAATTAACAGACTTTTATAAATAAGTCACATGCTGATACTTCACACCAATCTGAACACTACTTGAACAAACATTTTGTCACCTCGATGAACAGCCTATTGCCATTGAATGCCCTCACGGTCACCAATGGGTTCCCCAATTGGGGCCACACTTACAATAAATAGAGGAATTTCACCAGAATTGTTATTAATACAAGTATTTAGTGGTTACCATATACCTAATTGGTGTCATTTCCTCAAATAAAATTTCATTAATACATCACTATCCAAACTAAAATAGAATTATTTCAGCACCAACCTCTATATCACCAGCTGTAGCTGCTACAGAATGTGGAACTTCCATTTCTCCGCCATTCTCAAGAAACGATGCATGCTGGACAAAATGCATGGACAATACACAGAAATTTGAGTCGAGATATCATCATGGTTGTGAATTGTGAGCATAAGTGGGCTCAGAGGTGCATGATAGGATGAACGGGACAAAGGGGAGAGCAATAGCATAAACCTAAGGAGCATAAGGTAAAGCTGGAACGGATGGAACGGATCCATCAACTCAAAATAACATGTTATACCAAATTAGATTCACCATACTAATACTATGTGATTATGCAAAGTGAAAAAAAAAAAAACAGCTACTTTTCAGCTCATCTATGTGACCAAAAAAATGTATTCATAAAGTCCATGTTAGCCCCAAAATGCCCATCCTAGTTATTCCTTAATTTAATATTGTATATATTTAGTATCAGTGCCACAAACCATATCTCATTTGTTATATCAAAATGGGAAAAAACTAAAACCATTGATGGGGTAAGATGCTGCAATGACTCATCGAATTGTCCAGGCTTGTGCCTCATTTCCATTCTCTTTGCTGATCCCACTTGATCAGACAGGTCTCCTGTCATTCTTTTCTTTCATGTGGCAGATGGGGGTTGGAATTGTCATTGTGCACATAGGAACATATTTCCCATTCATATCTGATAACAGCAGGTGCCGCAACAGTGGGGAAAGGGGGTTTAATCTTTGAAATTATGTTCCCAACAGCATGGAGGAGACCTATTGTTCCACAGGCATTACCCACCGTTTGTCTCATGAAATAGACCTTGCTGCTAGGTTCTTATGGCCAGAACACACAAGGAGATCATCAATGCCTCTGATCTGGCAAGACAAGCAAATGCTTGTGAATCAATGTCTCTTCCAAAAGCTCCAATTTCACAAGAGTAAAATGCATGTACTACATAAACTTCAATGCTATTGTGCCCCTTGAGGCATCATCCTTTCACAAATAGTGAAATTTAATCATCTGACCAACTTCTTTTATGGCAGCCTAGATGTCTAACGCAAGTCTATAGGCTAGACTAAGCCAATAGCAATTATCTCACATGGTTAAACTCAAATACCTCACAAAAATAATATATTTGCAGAAAAAAGCTCGACAATAAATTTGCAAATGCTGTATAAAATATGGAAATAAGTACTCTGCATGCGATTATGTCATTCAACTCCACCTTCACAATACTGTCCTTCACAATACTGTCCTGTTGCCTGCTCTCTTCCTCACTCTGCAAAAGAAATAAAATTTCACCGAACATCATCAGACAAGCAAATTGCCTTACTAGCCTTCCGAGATGCAATTATTGGAAAAATTACCTCCCTAAAGAAAACAAAGTTGAAATTTGCTTAGCAGTATGCAATGTTTGGTTTAGCAAAACTCATTATAAAGAAACGCTGCTGGGACAAAACAAGACATCACTGGTGCACATGCCAATCTAAAAACCAAGAAAGAGAACCGCAAGTACAGGTTTTGGAACCATTTCCAGCAGTTCATCATCCAAGCCATAAACATCATAGCACTCTGCCTCAACCTCAGGAAGACCAAAGCCCCAGAGGAACTGCAACGAGTAAAGTAAAAGACATCAAAGAAAGTGAACGAATTTAAATGGTTTTTCTCTCAAATTCATTAATCAAAATGAACAAGAAAAGAAAAAAAAAAAACAAGAATTTCACTTTCCTAACAAAAGTACTTAAACGCTGCTCAAAATAAAAATTAAACTTCTGATGGCTTTAAATTCAAAGAATTGTCTTACTAAACCCTAACTTTCCACTCAATTGTCAAAAATAAAAGACCAAAAACAAAACCAGAAAATGGAAAAAAGATGGTGATGCGATCCTTTTTGTTTCGTTTTTCTGATCACAACAAATTAATAGTTTCCTTTCTTTCTGGAAAAGATTTTCTCGGGAACCAAACAGATGAGGCGGTTGCCTGATTCATGACGACAGGGTTAGCTTCAAGAGGAAGCCATCTCTTAGCAGAAGGGCTTTCGTTTACAGCTGTAGTTTCACTTTACACTTTCCTCTTCCTTTTCTTCTATATTGATTTCTGATAGATCAGCAGGGTTTTGGATGGGTTTAAAATAAAAACCAAAAGGCAAAAAGCTTCAATCGGCGCCGCTGTTACTACAGGGGTGTTGGGCGACGGCCGTGGGGGGGAATTCGCAGCGGAGACTCGGGACCCGCCGAAGGATGGGGCTCGGGTTTGGTTGGGGACGTTTGAGACGGCGGAGGATGCAGCATTGGCTTACGATCGCGCCACCTACAGAATGCGCGGCTCCAGAGCGCTGTTGAATTTCCTGTTGAGGGTGAATTCCGGTGAGCCAGACCTGGTGAGAATCACTTCTAAAAGGTCATCGCCGGAGCCACCGTCATTCTCCGATAGTGGGTCACCAAAAGAGAGGAAGAAGATTGTCGGGTCGTGGCGGCTCGGCGGCGACGACCACAACCGCCACAGTGTCAACCACGTTGGGTTGGAACCGGGGGAAGAGAATAGGGTGGGCCAAGGCAGATATCAAATTGCAGCTGGTACACATGGCGAGCAACTATTAGTCAGCTAATTATTCCGCCTCTTCTGAGAGAATGCTTTATTAAGGAATAAAAATGTGAAAAAGAGAGTGATAGAATTTTGATACTTTTTTAGAATGGAGGTTAGGGAACTGAAGATTTTTTTTTTTAAAGAGAGAGAGAAGAGCTTGGATTTGGACGGGGAGTTAGTGCGTTGTCTGCCTTGTGAATATAAGATTGCTGTTGTTTGACGAAATTTCTACTACAAATTGAATCAATTTTATTCATTTTTATGGATACACTTTAGAGACATATTGTTCCTACGGGTTTTTCAAGTATATTGTTGTTAATGGTATGCTACCAGCGGCTCTTTCATTGATAAAAAATTAATAATAATAAAATTTAATTTGCAAATTTAATATATTAATAAAATAATATTTAATTTTATCAATAATTTATTATAAAAATTAATTATCACAAGTTAGAATTGAACTTTATTTTTTTTTTCATTGATTTAGTAAATTTGACATTTATCGTGAATTCACTTATTTTATATTTAATTTTAAATTATTTTTATTTTAAACTTTTAATTTTATTAAAATTATAATAAAATTAATTTTATTTTAAAATTTTAAAAATATATATTAATAATAACTAATATTTATAAGTCAAATTTAATTATTATTTATAATTTATTTATTTAATATTAATAATATTTTTTATTTTTGAAAAAATCTTTATCACTGAAATATATTACATTATAGATATTATGAATAATATTGTAAAGTGAAACAATTTTACAAATTTTATAATATTTTTCAATGACAAGGGAATGAATTCCAAGAGAGCTAACATGTTAATTTATCGCCCGGACTCATATGTGCATTTAGCCTTACGAGGAACCTACATGATCTTATGCTCCAAATTTCTTAAGTATGAAATATCTGTCTGCTATTTGCATGGCAAGAACAACATTTTAATGTATAAGTTGGGAACCTTAGAAAAATTAACTTCTTTAAATAAATATTGTTAAGAAAATAAATGTTAAAATTTATAAGTCAATAAAATTAAATAATTAAAATATCATTAAATTATCGGTATATATTTTTTTATTTTTTTATATATTTTAATTTTTTTATAATAATATTTCGTATTTACAAAAAATCTTTTATAATTTATAAATTGAAACACACCGTTCCAAATTTTATTTTTAAAATTATTTTTGTTACATGATGTTTAATTTTATTTCACACAAAAAAATATTTAATTAAATTTGAATTAATTTAAAAAATTAATGTGATATATTTCATAAATAATTTAATTTTTAATTAAAAAATATCGTCCAAGTAAATATATTTAAATTTATAAATTGAAATTAAAAAAATATGAAAATACATTCAAATTAATCAAACTAAAATTTTATCTTATTTTCATTTACTCCACACGTATAATTGCACAACACACAAATTGTGAAAATATGACCAAAGGAAATGGGTTCTCAGCGTAGAAATCAGACAACGGGAAAGATCACAACAATGAACATAAATTTGCAAGAACGCCACGAATAATGTTTTCAAATTCCACAAAGACTAAAAGAATGAGATCCAGGTTTTGCGGGACAAAGTCAAGTTCCATGATCCAAAATAAGCATACTAGATCTATGTGCTCAGCAATGAACCAATCAGAGAGAAATAACTTCCAATCCACCGTGAGAAGCAATAGTCAACGAATGTTAAAGGACACATTACCTTGTTTGTCTCCGAAAGAGTTAGCACGGTAAGCTGTTTCAACTCGAGGACTTGAGATGGTGTCAGATTTGGCAGAACCTCCATTATACCCTGCGAATCAAATAATTGTCAAACAAATAAAAGCACGTTAACAAGCTAACCAGAAAATAAAAGTCCCCATGCACGAAACTTCTACACCATAGAGTTTGAAAAGGGATCACAAAGAAGCTATTTTCGCTGTGATTTCGGGGTCACAATGAAAATTAACTAAATTAAGTAATTAATTAAAAATAATATAATCATTAATGATCCCTTATTATATATACTCTGATAATTCAAGAAAATTAAAGATCACGATTCTCAATTTTATATTCATGTCGTATTTGATAAGCAAAGAGACAAAGAAGTTGAATATATGCAGAATTACCAGCAACTCAATTAAATTTAATCTTCTAAGAATTAAAATAAACAATACAATCTAAAATTTGAAAGAATATTCTTTTAAAAAAAATTAAAGATAAAAGTAATTTTAATTTGTTTGATAAATAAAATAAAAAAAATACATATTTATTTACTTGATACAGAAACAGGGTAAAGAGCCCTATAAAACCAAAAAGTAACAATTATTATTATTTCCTGTAGCAGCAAAAATTGATACAATTTTTACATGAAAATACGAAAAGAGACAAAATTTTGGAGGATAGTGACTCGGAGGAGGGAGAGAAGAGCTAAAAAATCAGAGAAAGAGAAGAGACAAAAGTGAGAGGTGGCTTGGACGATGAGGGTGGCAGGGAAGGAGCCATCAAGGGTGGAAGCTTAATTCACAAACTCTTCGATCACTTTGGCTTGTTACTGTTCTATTGTCTCCATTTAAACTAAGGGTGTCATGAAAAAATTTGATACAACTAGAAACTGAAGAGAGTTTTTAAAGTCTGTTAGATATTTTTGTTGTAAATTGTTGAATTTGAGTTTATATACTTATTTCTGATATAAAGTTTTTTAGAGGATGAAAATTTGAGAATTATTTGTTTTGTTTTTTTTAAATAAATTTAAAAAGAGTAATTAAGAATTTAATATAATTAATATTTATAATAAAAAATAATTTAATTTAAATTAACTTAATTTAATATGTAAGAGAATTAAAAAATTAATTAGAATTCAAGTAAAGTAAAAAATATATATTTGTAATTGTAAATAATAAATTTATTATACTAAAATAAAAATACTTAAATATAATAAACACTTTAATAAAAATAATAAATTAAAAAATTAATAATAGTAAATAAATAATTTATTTGTTATAATTTTTAATCATAATCCATTAATCATTTTTTTTGTTTTTAGATGAATATTATTATTAAATTTATAAAATTGATACGAGTCTACTTAAGTAACATTATTATAATGTCACTTATTAAAATATTCATATAAGTTATAGAATTACTTTTACGTATTAATTATTTTTTAAAAAAATGATAAATTATTTATATATATAATTTTATTTTATTAATATGTAATAATAATAATATAATTTTACATATAAATTTTATAATTAAATTAAAATAATTTTTTTAATTTTTTATTATTTTTATTTTAAAAAAAATTAAGTATATAAGGTGAGTAATAATACGTAGGAGGTTCATATAGGTTTTATATTTTTTATTTTTATTTTTTGAAGAAATATATAAGATGTATATAATTAAAATAAAATGTACAAATAAGTAAAGTAAAATATGTATATAACAATTAAAAAAAATTGATCTATACAAAGGTGATACATATTTGTAAATATTTACGTTAAATAAGTAAAATAAAATATGCTCACTTTTCCACTGACGCTTACTTTTTTTGTTTTTAAGAACAACACATGGCTTTTATTCAGCGCTGTCCCAGAAAGAGAGGCAACCCCACGACTGAACAAGCATACACCAAAACCTGCCCTTCAACAGGCAACGCCCCCGTTAATATCAAAATTTTGACGCAACAATTGTACAGTAATTGCAACATACAGAGCAACGTAGCAAGACTACGAGGAATTCACAAAAAATAACCCCCGATATACAGATCAGAAAAGGTCAAAACATGGCGCCCCTGGACAATGATCCCATCTCCCACAGAATCACAGCAAAAAAAAAGAAAAGAACAAAAATATTCCACACAAAGATCCCTAGCTACATCTTTCACGACCAAGCAATAAGATCCTCGGTTCTAGAAGTTCCCATTTTCGCCAGCGAGTCACCAAAAACAGATTGATGCCACGCTCATTAAAATTTGCTGATATTACGATGTTTAAAGAAAGGCTAGACAGTCTTCTCCCAAAACAAAAAGAAAAAAAAAAGCCCAGACAGAACAAGAATATGTTGTCTTCGAAATAAAAAAGAGATGAAAATTGTTTTTGCGGTGATTGGAGGAGGCTTTGATGGGCTGGGTAATAAAATTGGTGAGTTCCCAGTTTCGACTGACGATGAGTTTCGAGCTTCAACGCTTAAAATAGAATTATTGTGATGAAACTGTTGGGCTTTATCCATTGGGCTTAGGTAGTTGATTGTGAGCCACCTTGGGTTGGGGGAGGCCAGAGATCACTGGGCTTGGAGTGTGGGCCTAATAGTCCAATTACACATAGGTTCAAGGCTGATGGCCTTGATTTAAGTCTACTAGTACCTTCTAAGCTGAGTTGCCGTTTACTCCACGTTTCTGGGGAGACTCTGAAATGGGTGAGAAATGAGAATTTGAACTTTTCAATTAAGAGAACGCACGCGGACACACCCACTAAACGGTGCACGGGGGATTATTTTTTTTTTCTATTAAAAAAATTTATTGTCATAAACTATATAATAAAAGTAATATTTTTATAAATATTATATTCTTAAATTTTTTAAAATATAAAATAATTTTTAATTTACTTTTCTTAATGTCAATATAAACACTAATATTATTTTAAATTTTAATTTTATTAAATAGAATTGTAGAAGGAGGCAATAAGATAAATTAAAATATTGTATATCTATTAAAAGTTTTTCTAATTAGAGATATTTTTTTTGAAAATGAAAAAATTCATCTTACCACGGTATATTTTACTGAAAGATTTTCCTTGATATTAGATTGCATATGTTTAAATAACAATTACCTGAAGGTTCAGACTAGAAATAAGGTCTTTGGATCCTAGCAGAAGTTTGGCAGCTGTGAGAAAATGAATGCACTATACGAATCTAAATGCACCTTATCTTGGAATTAATTGGGGTCCGTACATCTTTTACAATATGAATGACGCGGAGGGTTCTCACCCACAATTCATGCGCCAATCAATGAGAATAAAGCCAAACAAACCTGATTTGACCCTTGAAAAACGAACATAACTTGGATATTTTCTTCGCGAGATTGGATTTTTCCTTGTGACATAGAAGGCGTGCTTGTGTGGTTCATCAAGAATTTAATGGTTTTTCTGTCTAACTACTTCTGACTCCAGTTCCGGTTCAATTTAATGGTTTTACACCTACACCTTCCACTCCTGAATCCTTATTCTTGAACTTTTTCTAAAGACCAAGCAACATCATGCCAACTATGTGAAAATTAACTTTTCAAAACTTAATATTAGTCAAAGTCATATACAAATAAATTCATATCACTTATATTAATTAAATTTAAAATTAAAATTTTATTATTTGTTAATTTATATAAAAAAATAATGATATTTTAAAAAATATCTAATTTTATTTTAATTATATGAAATATAATTATGAAGTTTTAAATTATTATTATATATATATATATGTGATATTAAACAAATTAATTTTTAAAATAATTATTAATTCTAAATAAATAAAAGTGTAAAATTACTTTTTATATATTTTTTTTAACGTGCTAGAAATATGAATTTGGATGTATTTGAGGGAAAATTATATAGGAATAAGGATGTTGTTGTCTTCAATAATCAACTCGCGATAGGATTACATGGGATATAAAAAAAAGAAAAAACAGAAAAAGATCCCTTTCCAATTTGATGAGTCAGGCAACACCGTTTTGACTTATGCGTCTATTTTATCTTCGGAAAGGGACAGGGGAACAGGGAAGACGGAGCAGGAGTGCAAGGGTGTCGCGTGGGTCTCACGTTTTTTTTGGGGTTTTTTCTTTTTTCTTGAGCTGTTACGAGTTTTTAACCCGTAAAAAGTAAATAAGCCGTATAGATTTGTAAATAAACAGTGTAATGTTATGTACGGATTATATCTTAAAAATGGGTAGATTAAGTATAATTTAATTCTTATATTTTATATCAGATAAAAAATATTTTTTTAATAATATAAATATAAGTATTATATATTTTAATAAATTATTTTTTTAAAAAAAGTAATAATTTGTAACAGTAAACACTACTATCATCGTGGAATAAAAGAAGTTGAAAAAGATTGCTGCTTGCGGAAAGATGTGTGAGTTTTTATATAGAAGGGAAACTTTGGGTGAAGAATAAATCCTATTAGAATTTTACAAGAATATTAGACTAAAATTTACTTACACATGTTAAAAAAGGGACACAATTATTTTAATTGCTATTAATTTTTTTTAATTATCACTTTTAAATTAGTTTTTTTTAAATTATTAAGAAAAACAAAACAAAAATTACTTAATTTGGAGAATTTCGGTTGTTTCAAATGGTGATAGTTATTAGAGCCTCTTTAGTATCGAAATCCCCTTCGAGAAGATTCAGAGTTTGGTGAAAGCCATTAAAGTCTTTTTTTTTTTACCTCAATTCACCGTTTCTATGTAATTTTTTCCAAAAGAAAACAAACGAAACAGACCGATGGAAGTTGAATGGCAGATACTAGTCGAAGGAGTTTAGTAGTCCAAAAGCAAAACAGCATATCATGGAGCATTTTGTGTATTGAAGTCTCTTCCAGGAAGGTTCAGAAGTCAATTGCCTAACTATTGACACATATACAATTGACCCAGAAAACTAACAAATTTTATGCCCTTCTGCCTTAATTTGTTGAGTTGTTGCAAAAACATTCTCCACAATCAGAGGGCAATTAGCTTATTTACAAAATTAATGGCTTCTTTTGCTTTTGCTTTTCTTTTCCTCCTCTTCCTTTCCATTCTACCCAATTCCTCCATAGCCAACATAACTCCAAGCTCATCACTCACCACAAATGACAATTCTCCTTGGCTATCACCATCTCAGGACTTTGCCTTTGGCTTTCGCCAAGCCCCCAACACAAGACTCTTCCTGCTAGCCATTTGGTTCAACAAGATTCCTGATAGGACCATTATTTGGCATGCAATTGGAGACAATTCAATTAACCCGGAAGTGCCCGCTGGATCAAAAGTTGAGCTCACAGCAAGCAACCTTGTTTTAACGGATCCTAATGGCTTGCCAATATGGACGGCCGAACCTGGCAGCACAATAACTTCTGCTGCCATGCTTGACACCGGGAACTTTGTGCTTGCAGGTTTTGATTCTACTTATCTTTGGGAGAGCTTCAAGCATCCTACAGACACAATCTTGCCCAACCAAACCTTGACTTCGACTGACACGTTGTTTTCCAGACTAACAGCAACCAATTACTCAAAGGGAAGGTTTCAGCTCAATTTCAAAAATGGTAATCTCCAGCTCAATCCTATAGGATGGCCAAGCGAATCCCAATATGATTCTTATTATATAATTAATAGTGGAAATACTTCTGAGTCTGTCAATCAGTTGGTTTTTAATGAATCAGCAAACATTTACATAGTTAAAATGAATGGAGATACTGCTCAAATTCCTGGATGGACTGCTGTGTCTACAAGAATAGGTTATTATTATCGAGCAACATTAGATTTTGATGGAGTTTTCACTCAGTATGCTCATCCAAAGAATTCCAGTGGCAATGAGGCATGGACTACTGTGGACCTTGTTCCTCAAAATATTTGTGTGCAAATGATGAATGACATTGGTAGTGGTCCTTGTGGCTACAACAGCTTTTGCTCCGTTGAGAACCCCAGGCCCAGTTGTCAGTGCCCACCACGGTATGATTTTGCTGATCCACAAAACAAATTTGAGGGTTGCATACCAACTTTTCCACAAGGCTGTGGACAAGATGATGGAACGAGGGCGCCCGAAGAATTGTATGAATTCATAAGGAGTAAAAGCATAGATTGGCCTCAAAATGATTATGAAAGGTTGGAATCCTATAATCAAAGTCAATGTGAGGATTCCTGCTTGAATGATTGCTCCTGTGCTGTAGCTATCTATCGTGACGATACATGTTGGAAGAAGAGATTGCCATTGTCCAATGGAAGAACTGAGCCTGAAAATGCAATTGCTCTATTCAAAGTAAGGAAAGAGGTCACTCCTTCTAGTTGTTCCTGGAACGAAGTCCCTCCTAAAAGTGAGAAGTCAGTTGTGCTAGGAGCATTTTTGGGTTGTTCTGCATTCCTGAACCTGCTTTTGCTAGTCCTTGCTCCACTAATTCTGTTCAAGATGAACAAGACAAGATTGCAAAATGATGTGCAAGATCCAAAGATTTTTGAGACAAATTTGCATTCATTTTCTTACGAGGAACTCAAGGAAGCAACAAACTGTTTCCGGGAAGAACTGGGGAGGGGCTCTTTTGGGGTTGTGTATAAAGGTGTCCTCAAATCTGGTTCTAGAAATGTCATTGCGGTCAAGAAATTGGACGTTTTGGCTCTAGAAAGGGAAAGGGAATTCAGAACTGAGGTGAGTGCAATAGGAAAAACTCATCATAAGAATCTCGTCCGGTTGCTTGGCTACTGTATTGAAGGGTCTAATAGGCTTTTGATATATGAGTTCATGAGCAATGGCACTTTGGCAAGCTTCCTCTTCACACATCCAAGGCCTAATTGGCATCAGAGAGTCAGGATTGCCTTGGGAATTGCAAGAGGACTATTCTACTTACACGAAGAATGCGACGCCCCTATAATCCATTGTGATATCAAGCCTCAAAATATACTTCTGGATGATCATCTGAATGCGAGAATATCTGACTTTGGACTGGCGAAACTCTTACTCTCCGATCAAAGTCGAACTCGTACTATGGTCAGAGGAACACGGGGCTATGTTGCCCCTGAATGGTTTAAGAATGTGCCTGTTACTACCAAAGTCGATGTCTACAGTTTTGGAGTGCTGTTATTGGAGATCATCTGCTGTAGAAAGAATGTTCAAATGGAGCTTGAGGAAGAAGAAAGAGCAATACTTACAGATTGGGCCTATGATTGCTGTGTTGAGGGAAGAATTGATCTTTTGGTGGATAATGACGAAATGGCCATGAGTGACACGGGCAGGTTACAAAGCTGGGTGATGATAGCTCTCTGGTGCATTCAAGAGGATCCTTCAAAGAGGCCTACAATGAATATGGTCACGGCAATGTTGGCAGGTTTTATTGAAGTCCCTTCACCCACTTGTCCTTCTTCCTTTAGCTCAACTGCCGGTAATTCAAGCTACCGGTAGTTTGGCCTGAAGTTTATTGTTAAACCGAAATGTCTTAGAAGCACGAATATGAGATTTCATTATTTTTTCATTGCCAAAATTGTTATAGGACACGACCATATCATTACCCTTTGTCCTTACCTGCCATACAACACCATTGTCGCTGAACTTTGTGCTTGTTTTTTTTTTCGGTCCCATGTGCTTAATAATAGTTAAGGAACCCCTCACAATTTCTGTCATGGGTCCGGGCTCAAGCATTTGGGCCACAGTTCACTAGTACGAGGGAGCATAGCAAATGGGTATGTATAATGTATTCAGAGCCGGAGAGTCGGCCAACCCTTGAGACTAAGGATATCTCTATTATCAAATAAGACAAAAATTAAAAAAAAAAAAAGAAAAGCAAGAAACTGAAGACTTTTTGCCTAATTTTGGCATAAAATAACTATATTTTTAATTCTAAATTTTATTATTTTTAATATAATTTTAAATATTTTTTATAATTTTAATTTAATCTTAAACACTATAATTATATATTGATTGAATTTATCCATAAAATACAATTTAACCATTAAATAAATATTTCAATTAAATTAAAAAAATATAAAAGTACGATTTGATTTCATCTATTTTTCACACTTTAAACAAAGCCAAATAAATGCAGGAAGAAAGAAATTCCAGTGCTTGAGCCGGCGACAAGGGCAAAAGGAAATTGCGTACTTTCTTTTCATTTCCACTGCCGATCGCTGCCTGGATCTGGACTTTCGAGACCCAACACGTCCATGCCATTTCTACCGCCAAGATTAAGATAGGGTTAGAGAAGAAAAGACACCTGGAAGAAGAAAAGAAAAATCAAAACATTACCCTCGCAGAAAATGCAATAACACAAAAGAGTTGAAAAATCAAAACATAACCCTCGCAGAAAATGCAATAACACAAAGAGTAGAAGTCGAAGTCCAAGAATCATCAATTTAAAGCACGCAAATGGAAGAAAACAAAATTTAAGTTCGTATTTTTGCAATATTTTGTTGTTAATAAAACTCAATTAACATATAAATTACAAAAATATTTAAGATTATATTAAAAAAATAAAAAATTTGGAACTGAAAGTACAATTTTCCCCTTTTGGCATGCAAGATGATCTATTAGTGGCTGGTAATCGTTGAGTCTCTCAGAATTCGATACGGTATTGTCTCCACCGAAAATGACTGCCAACGTGTAGCTTGGGGTATCCATTTCTATAAAGCAATAGCTTCTTGTAGTGTACATATAAATCTAATCAGCATCTCTTTATTTTGATAAAAAAAAAATCAAACTCATAACCATAGTCATGGAACTGATTACATTAAGTATGACTAAAAACCATTTACTTCACTGGATTCAAAAAACAAAACACACACACACATTAGTGAAGCGTGTAGATGCAGCTGTTACATCAGGATGGCAAAACTTGTAACCGTTTGTCAGGGAATTGGATGACACTTGATCACTGGCCTTAAAGCACATCCTCAGCTTTCTCTGAAACAGCAATTAAGTTGAAATTGAGGGACTCCGGGTTGTTCTGGATCATGCCCTTTATGACCTTTGCAGCATCCTGCACTGCAACGGGATGTCAGCACATCAAGTTCAAGGGCTAGATGCAGCCAATCTTTTGTTAGGATAAAACAAGGACACTCTTTCAAGAATCAAACACTCATCAAGCTTGAGTTAAAGAAAAGCAACACCAACGTTCACATGTGCTCATTACTGGCACGCACACAAACAAAATCAGAGACAGTGGGAGAGGGCAGGGGCAGTTGAGTAGCTGGGGAGGGAGGATCCAGGGGGAGGACAACTCTTCTTTGGCCCAGAACAGACTTGGCAACCAAAACTCCAAAAGAAACCCAAGAAATTCTCAAGCCAATATCAAAGGCCGGGCTGAGTTTATCCAGGCTTCATTGTCTTTAGTCACAGTCCTAAGGACTACTTTTCCACTTCCATTTGATAATTACAAGCAGTGGCTTCTTCAGACACTAAGAGCTCAAATTTTGTTGTACTTCATTTTTTTCATTTTTCCTTTTTTTTTTATTGAAATCCAAAGCATTGCTGTTTTACACTCAGTCAGACATCAAGACTAACAAGGAGGAGGAAGAAATCTATAGTGAAAAAGAGCATATAAACCTGCAATAAGCTGCCTGGTGTCGTTGGACCATGAGGTATTGGTCCAGACTTTCTTCCATCAAGCTCAAAAAGTTCTCCTATGCACAACAGAACTTGGGATTAGTGCCACATCACAAAAGTGACAGGTGCAGCAAAATTGCTCAAAACATCATTTATCATTCGTGTACAACCAAATTCTTGTTTCACTTATTACAATTCTTCATGCTGTGTGAGTGTGTGTGCGCGCGGGCGCGTGTGTGAGAGAGAGAATCTACCGTCCACATAAGTGATGCAGATAAAATGAGTATCCACATTATTTGAAGCCTGAAGAAAGAACAATAGGTGAGAGAACAACCTCAAAGAAATAAAATATGCACTTGCTGCCTCAAGTACCTCAATTTCACAAATACTTCAGTATTCTGCGAAGCACATTTGACGAAAAACCTTATCATCCGGATACCGTCAAGTAAGTCATTAAACCTGAGGGGCACATTTTTCTTTTGTCCATAAATCTCACAACTTTTTTTTTGTGGAACAATGACACCTTTATCTTTCTCTAAAGTAGTATGCTAACAAAATTAACAGACTTATAAATCAAGTCATATGCTGAAACTTCACAACAGTCTGAACACTACAAGAGGAAAGCAATAGCATATGCCCGAGGAGCATAAGGTATACCTGGAACGGATCCATGCTTGCAGTGGCTTTAAAAAACCTATCCAAGAATGATCCTTCAACTGAAAATAACATGTTATACCAAATTAGATTCCCCATACTAATACCATGTGATTATGCAAAGAGAAAAAAAAAAACAAAAAAAGCTACTTTTCAGCTCATTTATGTGACCAAAAAAACGTATTCATAAAGTCCATGTTAGCCCCAAAATGCCAACTTAGTTATTCATTCATTTCATATTGCATATATTTAGTATCAGTGCCGCAAACCAGATCTCATTTGTTATATCAAAATGGGAGAAAACTAAAACCATTGTTAGGGTAAGATGCTGCAATGACTCATCGAATTGTCCAGGCTTATGCCTCATTTCCATTCTCTTTGCTGATCCAACTTGATCAGACAGGTCTCCTGTTATTCTTTTCTTTCATGTGGCAGATGGTGGTTGGAATTGTCATTGTGCACATAGGAACATATTTCCCCTTCATATCTGATAAAAGCATGTGCCGCAACAGTGGGGAAAGAGGGCTTAATCTTTGAAATTAAGTTCCCAGCATGAATTAAGTTCCCAGCATGGAGGATGATAAAAGCCATATTATACCATACCAGTTTAAATCAACAAAGAAGTTGATATTTTGAAAAATTTTGGAAAACCAATGACAAGAGAAATGTTAAAAAAAAAAAATTCTTAATAACTTTTTGTGAGACATATATTATCAAAAATTTGTTAGATACGAGTTAATAATAATAGATACTTCACTAATACTTGCAAAAGTGTGGAGGAATTTAAAAATTATAATTTTGAAAAGAAAGTTGAATTTGGGAGTTTTAGATATTTAAATGAATTATTTTTATAAATTTTTATTATTTAGTGAATTGAACGAATTTTTTTAATAAATTCATTTTATTAGTGAAGAATTTTGGGAGTTAGCATATAAAAAAGGTGGTCTGATGTGAGGACAATAGATTGAATGAATTTTTTTAATAAATTTATTTTATTATTTAAAATTTTTAGAAGTATATAAAAAGAATAATTGAAATAAAAAAAGTAAATGATGAGTATATAAATTATTTTTTTAATATTTTAAAAATTAATTTTAAATTTTTATACTTAAATATATTATTTTAATAGATTTATTTTATTCAATGTTATTATTTTTATAAGTGATATTTAAATTTTATAATTCTGATTTTTAATTATTTATAATTATTAAGTTAAAATTTTAAATCTCTTAATTTTTATTACAACAATTATATACTAATATTAGGGTTGAATTAGTGATCAATTCCGTTTATAAATAATCGAAGTTATTATCAGAGGAGACTATTGTTCCACAGGCCTTACCCACCGTTTGTCTCATGAAGCAGACCTTGCTGCTAGGTTCCTATAGCTACAACACACAAGGAGATCATCAATGCCTCTGATATGGCAACACAAGCAAATGCTTGTGAATCAATGTCTTCCAAACCCTCCAATTTCACAAAAGTAAAATGCATATACTACACAAACTTCAATGCTATTGTGCCCCTCGAGCCACCATCCCTTGACAATCAGTGAAATTTAATCATCTGATCAACAACTTTTATGGCAGCCTAGATGTCTAACGCAACGCAAGTCTATAGGCTAGACTAAGCCAATAGCAATTATCCCACATGGTTAAACTCAAATACCTCACAAAAATAATATATTTGCAGAAAATATCTCGACAATAAATTTGCAGATGCTGTATAAAATATGGACATAAGTACTCTGCATGCTATTATGTCATTCAACTCTACCTTCACAATACTGTCCTGTTGCCCGCTCTCTTCCTCACTCTGCAAAAGAAAAAAAAATTTCACCAAACATCAGCAGACAAGCAAACTGCCTTACTGGCCTTCCCAGATGCAATTATTGGAAAAATTAGCTCCCCAATGAAAACAAAGTTGAAATTTGCTTAGCAGTATGCATTGGTTGGTTTACCAAAACTCATTTTAAAGAAACGAAGGAATTACCGCAGCTGGGATAAAACAAGACATCACTGGTGCACATGCCAATCTAAAAACGAGGAAAGAACGTGAATTCGAGTGAAAACATACCTGCACGGTGATATTATAGAGGAAGAGAACCGCAAGTACAGGTTTTGGAACCATTTCCAACACTTCATCGTCCAAGCCATAAACATCATAGCACTCTGCCTCAACCTCAGGAAGACCCAAGCCCCAGAGGAACTGCAATAAGTAAAGTAAAAGACATCAAAGAAAGTGAGCGAATTTAAATGGTTTTCTCTCATTTTTATGTATACACTTTGGGGGACATATTGTTCTTATGAGCTCTTCAAGTTTATTGTTGTAGCCGATATGCTGCAATTAGCTCTTACATTGATAAAGAAAAGAACAGTAAAGAAAAAAACAGAGTGTATTAATAGAATAATATTTAATTTTATCAACAATTAATTTTTAAAATTTGTTATTATAAGTCAATACTAATTTTTTTTTTCTTCTATTTAGTCAACTTGATATTTATTATGAGTTCACTTATTTCATACTTGATTTTAAATTTTTTTATATTTTAGAATAATTATTTTACAAATCTAAAAATTATTTATTAAAATTTTATTTTTATTTTTATTATACTAAAAATATACCAACACTGATATTAATTAATATGTAAATATTAAATTTAATTTTTAATTTATTAATTTAATATCAGTGACTGTTTTTAACTTTTGAAGAGATCTATCACTTAATAGATATTACGGATAATATTGTACAGTAAAACAATTTTGCAAAATTTATAATATTTTTCAATGACGAGGAAATCAACCTTATGTTAATTCATCGCCGTAGACTCTACTTGTTTTATTTATCTTTGTATTTATCATCAGTCTATATATGGGTTTAGTCTTACGAGGAACATTCATGATCTTCTGCTTCAAATTTCCTAGGTATAAAATATCAATATGCTACTTACTCGGCAAGGACAACATTTTAATGTATAAGTTGGGAAACTTAGAAATATTAACTTTTTTAAATAAATATTGTTAAGAAAATGGGTATTAAAACGTTGCAGCAAATTATAAGGGAATAAAAGTCGATAAAATTGAGTGATTATATCGTGATTTTAAATTTTTCTATTTTTTATATATTTTTTAATTTTTTATTTTAATAATATTTTAAGCTAGAAATTTTTTATAATTTTAATTGAATATCTTATATAAATAAATTAATTCTTAATTTAAAAAAAAGTATTATTAAGATAAATATATTTAAATTTTTTATAATTCACGTATGGATTTAAGGCAGATGGCCTTTGTTTAAGTCTAATAATACTTTCTAACCTGAGTTGTCGTTGACACCAGGTTCTGAAGAGACTGTGTAACGGGTGAGACGTGAGAATTTGAACTTTTCAATTGAGAGAACTAACGTTGACACCGACTAACGGTGTGCGCATGGGGAGTTCAAAAATTTTTTTTTTTATACATTAAAAGTTCATTGAATTGAGTTAAAAGTTACCTAATTGAGATAATTTTTATATTTTTTATAAAATTAAAATACGAAATTTTAATAATAAAAATTTAAATTTTTAATTAATAAAATATTTAAAATATAAAATAATTTTTAATTTATCTTTCTTAATGTCAAGATAAATATATCTTTTAAATATAAACTTGTTATTATTTTTTTTTAGTCTTTTAATTATGAATTTTTCTTGTTAAAATTTTTTCAAAGACCAAGCCACACAATGTCAATATCAACCTTGTGAAAATTAATTTTTTTAAAGTTTGACATTACAGTGAATTCGTATAAAAATAAATTCACACTAATTAATTTTTCAAAGTTTAACATTCTGTCAATGCCAATGCCGTCCATCCCCGTTCATTTCGTCCTGTACCGTATATTAGTGTCCTTTATCTTAGATTACCGTTTACTTTTCTCCCGCTAGAGAAAAAAAGGGCGTCTTGGTTTTTTGTTTTTTTTTTTTAGCTATAAATAAAATGGGAAGTAGCAAGGTATTCCAGTCGAATATCATGAAGAAGTGTAAAAGTAAATGAGCAGTGTAGATTTGTAGATAAACAGTGTAAGCACCAATGTCATAACGGAGTAGCAGAAGGAACAAAAGATTGCTAGTTATGTTGCTGAAAGATGCGTGAGTTTTCATATAGAAGAAAAACTTTGGGTAAAAAATAGATCCCGTTAGAACTTAACAAGAATTATAATGGCTACAATTGGATTTGTTTTTTTTTTTTTTTGTTTTGTTGCATTAGTATTTCATGTAAACTTGAGCAGCCCCACCTAAAAATTGATAGAATTGTTACAGTGGATTCATAAGGCCGAATTAAAAGTCAATGGTCCATATTAAAACCGAGCACAAAAAGTTTAATGTTTGTCAGAACTCTTGTTTTTAAATCCAATTCACTGTTTTTATGTAAATTTTTTGAAATGAAAATAAACGGAAGAGACTGATGGCAATTGAATGGCAGATATTAACGAAAGAAGTTCAATCTTTTTTATATATTGATATAGCTTGGCATAATTTTCACCGGACACGTAGAAGTTTCGTAGTCGAAACGAAAAACAGCATCTCATGCAAGTTTTTGTGCATTGAAAAGTCCAATTATGCGGCCCACGAGAATTTGACGGGAACAAAAAGAAATGGTGGGTCTGATGTACAAAAAAAGAAAATTTGTTTTTGTTTTCTATAAAAACACATATAATGTGCAACAAAATCAAAGAAAATGCATAATAACTAGTATATAATGTGTAACAAGTAGTAATTGTACATTATATAATTATTGTTGCACGTTTTATATTATGTAATAATTGTTATACATATTATACTTTTCTACTAAAAAAAAGAAAAGAAAAATTACATTTTGGGCGCAGATCCATTATCTTCTCCGTGCCTATGCACCTTTCCTGGTTACCGAACTTTTTTGGTACTGAAACCCTTCATCAACTGACTAACTATTGATACAATTTGACTAACTATAAATTTTATGCCCTTCTGCCTTAATTTGTTGAGTTGGTGCAAAAACATTCTCCACAATCAGAGGGCAATTAGCTTATTTACAACACTTAATGGCTTCTTTTGCTTTTGCCTTTCTTTTCCTCCTCTTCCTTTCCATTCTACCCAATTCCTCCCTAGCCAACATAACTCTGACCTCATCACTCACCACAAATGACAATTCACCTTGGCTATCACCATCTCAGGACTTTGCTTTTGGCTTTCGCCAAGCCCCCAACTCAAGCCTCTTCCTGCTAGCCATTTGGTTCAACAAGATTCCTAGTAGGACCATAATTTGGCATGCAATGGGAGACAATTCAATTAATCCAGCAGTGCCTGCAGGATCAAGAGTTGTGCTCACGGCAAGAAAACTTGTTTTAACGGATCCTAATGGCTCGGCAATATGGAAGGCAGAACCGGGCAGCACAATATCTTCTGCTGCCATGCTTGACACTGGGAACTTTGTGCTTGCACGTTTTGGTTGCACTTACCTTTGGGAGAGCTTCAAGCATCCTACAGACACAATCTTGCCCAACCAAATCTTGACTTTGGGTGACATGTTTTCCAGACTAACAGCAACCAATTACTCAAAGGGAAGGTTTCTGCTCAATTTCAAAACTCCAGCTCAATCCTATAGGATGGCCAAGTGAATCCCAATATGATCCTTATTATATCATTATTAGTGGAATTGCTTCTGAGTCTGTCAATCAGTTGGTTTTTAATGAATCAGCAAACATTTACATAGTTAAAATGAATGGAGATACTGCTCAAATTCCTGGATGGACTGCTGTGTCTACTACAACAGATAACTATTATAGAGCAACATTAGATTTTGATGGAGTTTTCACTCAGTATGCTCATCCGAAGAATTCCAGTGGCCATGAGACATGGTCTACTCTGCACCTTGTTCCTCAAGATTGTAGGCCACTTATAAGTGACTTGGGTAGTGGTCCTTGTGGCTACAATAGCTATTGCTCCCTTGAGAACTCCAGGCCCAGTTGTTACTGCCCACCGAGGTTTGATTTTGCTGATCCACAAAACAGATTTGGGGGTTGCATACCAACTTTTCCACAAGGCTGTGGACAAGACGATGGATCGAGAGAGCCCGAAGAATTGTATGAATTCAGTGAGCTTGAAAGCATAGATTGGCCTCTAAATGATTATGAAAGGCTGGAACCCTATAACCAAAGTCAATGTAAGGATTTCTGCTTGCATGACTGCTTATGTGCTGTTGCTATTCATCGTGACAATACATGTTGGAAGAAGAGATTGCCACTCTCCAATGGAAGAATTCAGCCTGAAACTGCAAATGCTCTGTTCAAAGTAAGGAAAGAAGTCCCTCCTTCTGGTTGTTCCAGGAACGAAGTTCCTCCTAAAATTGAGAAGTTATAATAGGAGCATTTTTGGTTTGTTCTGCATTCCTGAACCTGCTCTTGCTAGTCCTTATGACATAGAAGGCGTGCTAGTGTGGTTCATCAATAATTTAATGGTTTTACTGCTCTAACTCGTTCTGACTCCGGTTCCGGTCCAATTTAATGGTTTTGCACCAACACAATGTTGTTTGCGGGTCTTCCACCCGTGAATCTTCTTCTTGAACTATTTCTAAAGGGCAAGATACATAATGCCAATGTTAATTCTGTGTAAACTAATTTTTGAAAATTTAACTTTCTATCAAAATCAGTATAAAAATAAAATCATACCACTCATATTAATTAAATTTAAAATTAAAATTTTGTTATTTGTTAATTTATATAAAAAGAGTCATGATATTTTAAAAAAATATTTAATTTTATTTTAATAATATAACATATTATTATAAAATTTTAAATTGTCATTTTATATATATGTGACATTTATAATATTATATATTATTTTTAAATTTAAAAATAAATTAATTTTTCAAATAATTGGTGATTTTAACTAAATAAAAGAATTAAATAACTTTTTTACTTTTTTTTATTGGTGCTTAAGAAATATGAAGTTGAATGTATTAAGAAGTTGTCGTCAATAATAACTCAAGATATCCTACTTTTAGCTTGAAAAAAAAAAACAGAAAAAGAACCCTTTCCAATTTAACGAGTCAAGCAACTGTTTTGACTTTTTGTGTCTATTTTATCTTCGGAAAGGGACAGGGGAACGCAAGAGTGTCCTGTGGGTCTCACGTCTTTTTTGGTTTTTTTTTTTTTTTTTCCTTTTCGGACTATTACGAGTTTTTAACCAATTAATCCTTTTTAATTTACGGGCCCATAGACCACTAGGCCTGATTTGCGGGCCTAATGGTCCAAGTACACATGGATTCGAGACAGATGGCCTTGGTTTAAGTCTAACAGTAGTTTCTAACCTGAGTTGGCGTTGACTCCACGTTTTGAGGAGACTATGTAATGGTTGAGAGATGAGAATCTGAACTTTTCAATTGAGAGAACTAACGCTGACACCTACTAAACGGTGTGTGTACGGGGAATTAAACTAAAATTTTTTTATGCATTAAAAGTTCATTGAGTTAAAAGTTAACTAATTGAGATAATTTTTATATTTTTATAAAATTAAAATATAAAATTTTAGAAATAAAAATTTAAATTTTTAATTAACAAAATATTAAAATATAAAATAATTTGTAATTTATCTCTCTTAATATTAAGAGAAATATATTTTTTAAATATAAATTTAATATTGTTTTTTTTTCTGACTCTTCGACCTGTGAATTTTTCTTGTTGAAAATTTTCCAAAGACCAAGTTACACAATGTCAATATCAATCCTGTAAAAATTAAATTTTCAAAATTTGACATTACGGTGAATTCGTAAAAAAATAAATTCACACTAATTAACTTTTCAAAGTTCAACATTCTGTCAATGCCAATGCCGTCCATCCCCGTTCATTTCGTCCTGTACCGTACATTAGTGTCCTTTATCTTAGATTACCGTTTACTTTCTGATTAAACTTTTGTTTCGGAGCTGTTATGCGTCTTTTAACAATCGACCTCTTTTAATTTACCACCTCCATTTTCTGCCGCCTTTCCCGCTAGAGAAAAAAAAAGGGTGTCTTGGTTTTTTGTTTTTTTTTTTAGCTATAAATAAAATGGGAAGTAGCAAGAGATTCCAGTCGAATATCATGCAGAAGTGTAATAGTAAATGAGCAGTGTAGATTTGTAGATAAACAGTGTAAACACCAATGTCATGACGGAGCAGTAGAAGGAGAAAAAGATTACTAGTTGTCTTAATAGATCCCGTTAGAACTTAACAAGAATTATAATGGGTACAATTAGATTTTTCTTTTTCCTTTTGTTGCATTAGTATTTTATGTCAAACTTGAGCTGCCCCACCTAACACTTGATAGGGTTCTGACAGTGGATTCATAGGGCCAAATTAAAATTCAATGGCCCATATTAAATCCGAGCACAAAAAATTTAATGTTAATTAGAACCTTTTGTTTTTAATTTTTTACTCTAATTTACCGTTTTAATGTAATTTGTTTGAAATGAAAATAAACAGAGGAGACTGACGGCGACAATTGAACGGTAGAAACTAATAAAAAAAGTCCAATCTTTTTCATATATTGATATAGTCTGGCATAATTTTCACCGGACACGCAGTGGTTTCGTAGACGAAAGGACAAACAGCATATCATGCAACTTTTTGTGCATTGAAACGTCCAATTACGTAGCCGACGAGAATTTGACGGGGAACAGAAAGAAATGATGGGTCTGATGTACAAAAAGGAAAATTTGTTTTTGTTTTTTATAAAAACACATATAATGTGCAACAAAATCAAAGAAAATGCATAATCACTATTACATAATGTGTAACAAGTAGTAATTCCACATTTTCTAATGATTGTTGCACGTTTTATATTATGTAATAATTGTTTTACATATTATACTTTTCAACTAAAAAAAAAGAAAAATTACATTTTGGGCGCAGATCTTCTCTGTGCCTCTATACCCTTCCTGGTTATCCAACTTTTTCGATATTAAAACCCCTTGCAGGAAAGTTCATCAACTGACTAACTATTGATACAATTGACTCTGAAAAGTAAGTTAACTAACTATAAATTTTATGCCCTTATGCCTTCATTTGTTGAGTTGCTGCAAAAACATTCTCCACAAGCAGAGGGCAATCAGCTTATTTACAGCAATTAATGGCTTCTTTTGCTTTTGCTTTACTTTCTCTCCTCTTCCTTTCCATTCAACCCAATTCCTCCGTAGCCAACATAACTCTGACCTCATCACTCACCACAACTGACAATTCTCCTTGGCTATCACCATCGCAGGACTTTGCCTTTGGCTTTCGCCAAGCCCCCAACTCGAGCCTCTTCCTGCTAGCCATTTGGTTCAACAAGATTCCTGATAGGACCATAGTTTGGCATGCAATTGGAGACAATTCAATTAACCCAGCAGTGCCTGCAGGATCAAGAGTTGTGCTCACGTCAAGCAACCTTGTTTTAACGGATCCTGACGGCTCGACAATATGGAAGGCAGAACCTGGCACCACAATATCTTCTGCTGCAATGCTTGACACCGGGAACTTTGTGCTTGCAGGTTTTGGTTCTACTTATCTTTGGGAGAGCTTCAAGCATCCTACCGACACAATCTTGCCCAACCAAACCTTGACTTTGGGTGACATGTTGTTTTCCAGACTAACAGCAACCAATTACTCAGAGGGAAGGTTTCAGCTCAATTTCAAAAATGGTAATCTCCAGCTCAATCCTATAGGATGGCCAAGTGAATCCCAATATGATCCTTATTATATCATTATTAGTGGAAATACTTCTGAGTCTGTCAATCAGTTGGTTTTTAATAAATCAGCAAATATTTACATAGTTAAAATGAATGGAGATACTGCTCAAATTCCTGGATGGACTGCTGTGTCTGCTACAACAGATAACTATCATCGAGCAACATTAGATTTTGATGGAGTTTTCACTCAGTATGCTCATCCAAAGAATTCTAGTGTCAATGAGACATGGTCTACTGTGCACATTGTTCCTCAAAATATTTGTATGCCACTTATAAGTGACTTGGGTAGTGGTCCTTGTGGCTACAATAGCTATTGCTCCCTTGAGAACTCCAGGCCCAATTGTTCCTGCCCACCGAGGTTTGATTTTGCTGATCCACAAAACAGATTTGGGGGTTGCATACCAACTTTTCCACAAGGCTGTGGACAAGACGATGGATCGAGAGAGCCCGAAGAATTGTATGAATTCAGTGAGCTTGAAAACATAAATTGGCCTCTAAATGATTATGAAAGGTTGGAACCCTATAATCAAAGTCAATGTAAGGATTCCTGCTTGCATGATTGCTTATGTGCTGTTGCTATTTATGGTGACAATATTTGTTGGAAGAAGAGATTGCCACTCTCCAATGGAAGAACTCAGCCTGAAGCCGCAAATGCTCTGTTCAAAGTAAGGAAAGAAGTCCCTCCTTCTTGTCGTTCCAGGAACGAAGTTCCTCCTAAAAGTGAGAAGTCAGTTGTGCTAGGAGCATTTTTGGGTTGTTCTGCATTCCTGAACCTGCTTTTGCTAGTCCTTGCTCCACTAATTCTGTTCAAGATGAACAAGAGAAGATTGGAAAATGATGTGCAAGATCCAAAGATTTTTGAGACAAATTTGCGTTCGTTTGCTTACGAGGAACTCAAAGAAGCAACAGATTGTTTCCGGGAAGAACTAGGGAGGGGCTCTTTTGGGGTTGTGTATAAGGGTGTCTTCAAATCTGGTTCAATAAATGTTATTGCTGTCAAGAAATTGGACAAGTTGGCTCAAGAAGGGGAAAGGGAATTCAGAACTGAGGTGAGTGCAATTGGAAAAACTCATCATAAGAATCTCGTCCGGTTACTTGGCTACTGTATTGAAGGGTCTAATAGGCTTCTGGTATATGAGTTCATGAGCAATGGCACTTTAGCAAGCTTCCTCTTTACACATCCAAGGCCTAATTGGCATCAGAGAGTCAGGATTGCCTTGGGAATTACAAGAGGACTATTGTACTTACACGAAGATTGCGACGTCCCTATAATCCATTGCGATATCAAACCTCAAAACATACTTCTAGACGATCATCTGAACGCGAGAATATCTGACTTTGGATTGGCAAAACTGTTACTCTCTGATCAAAGTCGAACCCGTACTATGATCAGAGGAACACGGGGCTATGTTGCCCCTGAATGGTTTAAGAATGTGTCTGTTACTACCAAAGTCGATGTTTACAGTTTTGGTGTGCTGTTATTGGAGATTATCTGCTGCAGAAAGAGTGTTCAAATGGAACTTGAGGAAGAAGAAAGAGCAATACTTACAGATTGGGCCTATGATTGCTGTGTTGAGGGAAGAATTGATCTTTTGGTGGATAATGACGAAATGGCCATGAGTGACACGGGCAGGTTACAAAGCTGGGTGATCATAGCTCTCTGGTGCATTCAAGAGGATCCTTCAAAGAGGCCTACAATGAAGATGGTCATGGAAATGTTGGAAGGTTTTATTGAAGTCCCTTCACCCACTCGTCCTTCTTCCTTTAGCTCAACTGCCGGCAATTCAAGCTATCGGTAGTTTGGGCAGAAGTTTATTGTTAAACAGAAATGTCTTAGAAGGACAGATATGAAATTTCATTATCTTTTTCATTCCCAAAATTGTTATAGGACATTGTCATATAATGTATTCAGAGTCGGAGGGTAGGCCAACCTTTCAGACCGAGGATATCTCCGTTGTCAAATAAGATAAAAATAAAAAATAAAAAAAGAAAAAAGAAAGACAAGATTTTGCGTAATTTTGAAATAAAATAACAATATTTTTAGTTCTAATTTTTTATTTTTTAATATAATTTTAAATATTTTTATAATTATATATTAATTAAATCTACAGATAAAATATTATTTAATTGTTAATTAAATATTTTAATTGAATTAAAAAAATTAAAATTCCATTTATTTTCATCTTTTTTTCTCTCTCCAACCAAAGCCAAATAAATGCAGGAAAGGAAGAAAGAAATTCCGGTGCTTGAGCCGGCGACAAGGGCAAAAGGCCTGGCCTGAGAGAAAGAAATTGCGTACTTTCCTTTCAGCTCCACTGCCGATCGCCGCATGGCTCTGGATCTTCAAGACCCAACACGTCCATTTCATTTCCACCACCGAGATTAAGATAGGGTTAGAGAAGCTGTTTTCCTCATAAATAAGAATGCGAAGACACTTGGAAGAAGAATCATCAATTTAAAGCAGGCTGATCAATGAAAACACAATTTAATTTCGCATTTTCATAATATTTTATTGTTATTAAAACTCACTTAACATGTAAATCGCAAGAATATTTAATATTGTATTAAAAATTACAAAATTTAAAACTAAAAAAATAATTCTCTTTTGGTATGGCTAGTAATCGATGGGTCTCTCAGAATTCGAAACGGTATTGTCTCCACTGAAAATGACTGAGGTGTGTAGATTGGGGTAACCGTTTCCATAAAGCAATAGCTCCTTGTAGCTTGCATGTAAATCTAATCAGCATTCCTTTATTTTTGATAAAAAGAAAATCGAAACTTAAAACCATAGTCATGGAACTAATTACACAAGTATGACTAAAAAACCATTTACTTCACTGGATAAAATCTTTTTTTAAAAAAAAAAAAAAACACACACACACACACACACACCCATTAGTGAAGCGTGTAGATGCAGCTGTTACATCAGGATGGCAAAACTCGTAACCATTTGTCAGGGACTTTGGATGAAACTTGATCACTGGCCTTAAAGCACACCCTCAGCTTTCTTTGAAACAGCAATTACGTTAAAATTGAGGGACTCGGGGTTTTTCTGGATCATGCCCTTTATGACCCTTGCAGCATCCTGCATTGCAATGAGATGTCAGCACATCAAGTTCAAGGGCTAGATGTAGCCAATCTTTTGTTAGGATAAAACAAGGACACTCTTTCTAGAATCAAATACTCATCAAGCTTGAGTTAAAAGAGAAACAAAACCAATGTTCACATGTGCTCATTACTGGCACACACACAAACAAAATCAGAGACAGAGGGGGAGAGCGCAGGGGGAGTTGAGTAGGGGGGGGAGGGAGGATCCAGTGGGAGAACAACTCTTCTTTGCCCCAGAACAGACTTGGCAACCAGAACCCCAAACGAAACCCAAGAAATTCTTAAGCCAATATCAAAGGCTGGGCTGAGTTTATCCAGGCTTCATTGTCTTTAGTCACAGTTCTAAGGACTACTTTTCCACTTTCATTTGATCATTACAAGCAGTGGCTTCTTCAAACACTAAGAGTTCAAATTTTTTTACACTTCAGTTTTTTCATTTTTCCCTTTTTCTTTTTTTTTTTCAAAATCCAAAACATTCCTGTTTTATACTTGTCTTGCCAAATGTTAAGACTAACAAGGACGACGAAGAAATCTATGGTGAAAGAGAGCATATACACCTGCAATAAGTTGCCTGGTGTCATTGGACCATGAGATATTGGTCCTGACTTTCTTCCATCAAGCTCAAAAAGTTCACCTACATACAACAGAACTTGGAATTAGTGCCACACCATGAAAGTAACAGCTGCAGCAAAATTGCTCACAACATCATTTATCACTTGTGTACAACCAAATTCTTGTTTCACTTATTACAGTTCTTTATGCTGTGTGAGTGTGTGTGTGTGCATGCGCGTGTGTGTATGTAAGAGAGAAAGAGAGGGAGAGAAAGAGAGAGAGAGAGAGAGTCTACCATCCACACACGTGAAGCAAATAAAATGAGTATCCACATTATCTGAAGCCTGCAGAAAGAACAATAGGTGAGAGAACAACCTCAAAGAAACAAAATAAGCACTTGCAACCTCAAGTACTTTACTTGCTCAAATACTTCAAGTATTTTGCGAAGCATATTTGACCAAAAACCTTATCATCCAGATAACGTCAAGTAAGTCATTAAAACCTGAGGGGCACATTTAACCATTGCGAAACCCTTTTTCAAATTTTGCAATGCGCTGCTTAAGTTCATAGCTTTAAAGTAGCTTTTGACCATGCTTTACTTTCTGCCATATAACTAATAAGTGTTATTTCCTCAAACAAAATTTCAATAATACATCACTATCCAAACTAAAATAGAATTATTTCAGCACTAACCTCTGTATCACCAGCTGTAGCTGCTACAGAATGTGCAACTTCCATTTCTCTGTCATTCTCAAGAAACACTGCACGCTGGACAAAATGCATGGACAACACACGGCAATTTTAGTTGAGAGATAAAAAACACTCTACTAAGTTATCATCATGGTTATGAATTCCGAGCATAAGTAGGCTCAAAGGTGTGTGATAGGATGAATGGGACAAAGAGGAAAGCAATAGCATAAACCTAAGGAGCATAAGGTAAACCTGGAACGGATCCATGCTTGCAGTGGCTTTAAAAAACCTATCCAAGAATGATCCTTCAACTGAAAATAACATTTTATACCAAATTAGATTCACCATACTAATACCATGTGATTAGGCAAAGAGAAAAAAAAAAAAAGCTACTTTTCAGCTCATCTATGTGATGAAAAAAACGTATTCACAAGGTCCATGTTAGCCCCAAAATGCCCATCCTAGTTATTCATTCATTTAATATTGTATATATTTAGTATCAGTGCCACAAACCAGATCTCATTTGTTATATCAAAACAGAAGAAAACCAAAACCATTGTTAGGGTAAGATGCTGCAATGACTCATCGAATTCTCCAGGCTTGTGCCTCATTCCCACTCTCTTTGCTGATCCCACTTGATCAGACAGGTCTCTTGTTATTCTTTTCTTTCATGTGGCAGATTGGGGGTTGGAATTATCATTGTGCACATAGGAACATATTTCCCATTCATATCTGATAACAGCATGTGCCACAACAGTGGGGAAAGGGGGTTTATATATAACTCATAAAAGAATGAGAAAGAGAGAGAGAGAGGAAAAACTTACGTAATTTAATCTCTGAAGTTATGTTCCCAACAGCATGGAGGAGACCTATTGTTCCACAGGCATTACCCACCGTTTGTCTCATGAAATAGACTTTGTTGCTAGGTTCCTGTAGCCAGAACACACAAGGAGATCATAAATGCTTCTGATCTGGAAACACAAGCAAATGCTTGTGAATCAATGTCTATTCCAAAAGCTCCAATATCACAAAAGTAAATGCATATGCTACATAAACTTCAATGATATTGTGCTCCTTGAGGCACCATCCTTTGACAAACAGTGAAATTTAATCATCTGACCAACAACTTTTGTGGCAGCCTAGATGTCTAATGCAAGTCTATGGGCTAGACTAAGCCAATAGCAATTATCCCACATGGTTAAACTCAAATACCACACAAAAATAATATATTTGCAGAAAATAGCTTGACAATAAATTTGCAAATGCTGTGTAAAATATGGAAATAAGCACTCTGCATGCAATTATGTCATTCAACTCACCTTCACAATAATGTCCTGTTGCCTGCTCTCTTCCTCACTCTGCAAAAGAAATAAAATTTCACCAAACATCAGCAGACAAGCAAATTGCCTTACTAGCCTTCCCAGATGCAATTATTGGAAAAATTAGCTCTCGAATGAAAACAAAGTTGAAATTTGCTTAGCAGTATGCATTGTTTGGTTTAACAAAACTCTTTATAAAGAAACGAAGGAATTACCGCTGCTGGGATAAAACAAGACATCATTGGTGCACATGCCAATCTAAAAACCAGGAAAGAACGTGAATTCGAGTAAAAACATACCTGCGCAGTGATCGGATAGAGGAAGAGAACCGCAAGTACAGGTTTTGGAACCATTTCCAACAGTTCATCATCCAAGCCATAAACATCAGAGCACTCTGCCTCAACCTCAGGAAGGCCTAAGCCCCAGAGGAACTGCAACAAGTAAAGTAAAAGACATCAAAGAAAGTGAGCGAATTTAAATGGTTTTCTCCCAAATTCATTCATCAAGATGAACAAGAAAAAAAAAACAACAACAAGAATTTCACTTTCCTAACACAAATACTTAAACGCTGCTAAAAATCGAAATTAAACGTCCGATTGCTTTAAATTCAAAGAATTTTCTCACTAAACCCTAACTTTTCACTCAAAAGTCAAAAATAAAAGACCAAAAAAAGAAAAACAGAAAATGGAAAAAAGCTGAAGATGAGATCTGATCACAACAAATTAATAGTTTCCTTTCTTTCTGGAAAAAGATTTTCTCGGGAACCAAACAGATTCGGCGGTTACCTGATTCATGACGTCAGGGTTAGCTTCAAGAGGAAGCCATCTCTTCGCAGAAGGGCTTTCGTCTACAGTTGCCATTTCACTTTACAGTTTCCTTCTCTTCTTCTTATTCTTCTCTATTGATTTCTATTAAATCAGAGGGGCTTTGGATGGGTTTAAAATAAAAACCAAAACGCAAACATTTAATTATTTTTTAAATTAAATTCACAAATTCAAATAAAATAAAATAAATATATGTTTAAAAAATCTGAAATTTTTAACGAAAAAGGAAAAACTATATATATATATTTTTAAAATATCTAAATAATCCAAAAACTTAAAAATAAATTTAAATAACTAAAAAAAAAAAAATATATATATATATATATATATATATATAGACAAAAAAGGGTAAAATATTTTCAGATTTTTTTCTTAAAATTTTTAGATTCCATTTTGAATTTTATATTTTTCAATTTTTGTGTAATTTTTTGATTTCAAATTTTATTAAAAATTTCAAAATTTTTGAAACTATTTTTCGGATTTATTTTAAAATTTTAAAATTTTTATTTTGAATATTTGAGTTGTTTAAGAAACCTTTTGATTATTTGAAATTTATAAATTTATATGATATTTTTATAATTTGTTAAAATCTTTTAAATTTTTAATTCATTTTAAAAAAGTATCGGTCATCAATAAAAAATAAAAAATAATAATGTAACATATGAATTAGTAATAATTAAGTATATCACGTAATACATTTAATAATAAAATAAAGAAAATAAACTAAATGAATTGAGGAAGAAAATATTAAAAGTTAATTTGAAAAACAAAAATTATGACTCTAATTTGAAATGTAATCAAATGTAAGTGGCCCAATTGAATTGTTGGCCAAACCGAAAAAAGTGGATTTTAATCCTTAAAAAGGGGAAAAGCAAAAGTGGGATTTTGTTTTGCGTAAATGTGCAGAATTCAAGCAGAATGGGAATGTAACATAATCCATTCACCGTTGGATTATGGTGAGGTTACGGATCTGACGATTGCCTTGCCCTATTGGAAAATAATTCCCACATTCTTATTCTTTATTTTCTTTTCCTTTTAATTCCATTTTTTTTTCTTTTATAACAAAAATGTGAAACCCACGCCGGGAAATGTTTTTTTTACTTGCAATTTTGAGTGGAGCTTGGGGTACGTGGACAAAGTTTTTGCCTCGATCTATGACCATAGAAAACACCACATGAGACCATTTATACTAAAAACCTTTTTTTTTTAAAATAAAAAACAGAAAATTACACATTCTATTTAAAATAATTAATATATAACAAGAGCGATCAAATCGTGTAATAATTTATTATATACTGTTACAAATTCAATCGCAAGTCTAATTGAATGTGCAAGAAGATCGTATAATTGTGTAATAGCTTATTATACATTGCATTCAATTTGTTGTGTTTTCAATCAAATTTATTACACATTCACTTAATATGAACCAAGAAAAAAAATTAAATTAAAAAAAGATAAAAATTTTTTAGCCTTTTATTTATTTATTTGTTTATTATGCCAGGTAGTTTGCGTACAAAGCCTTGGTCCGAGGAATTTTATGGTTATAAAACAAAAGAATAGGATTGAGGATATTTTACGCTGAACGGTGGTCTACTGGTCTGTGTAAGAGATACGTTTTTTTTTTGGAATGTCTCTCGGCCATGTTTACAGAGACTTTGGTGGTTTGATTTCTACTTAAATTTGTATAGAAGGGTTCATTAAAAATGAAAAAAAGAGTTATGTCATGTTGTATAACTCGATAAAGCCTCCAATGGAAGAAACAAGTTAAAACTTTTTTTTTATTATTATTTTTTATGATGATTGACGCTATTTTTAAATTTATATTATTTAAATTTGAAATTAACTAAATTTTAAATTATTTTTATTTTAAATATATTTATTTATTATTGATTTTTTTAATTAATATAAATTAAATTGATTCAAATTTTATATAGGAATTATTAAAGTTGAATCAAATTTAATTACCTTTACTTAGACTAACTTGTGTGCCAAAACCCAAGTGGCTCAAACATCAAGTTATCGATTACTTGGTTAAAACCATGCAATAAGAAAACATGCGAGCACACTCGCGTACAAATGTCGTCGATTACTTGTAACAGAAGTGGAAATCTGCCAACCTGCGAAACAAATATTTAAAGAACATGGGTAGAGAAATCAAGATCAACCACAAGAGATCCTGAGAAACTGTTTTGAATGATTAAAGCAACATAAGAATTGGCTGGCACTTCGATCTTCTTTCACCTAATTTGGACACCGAAAAGTCCAACTCCATTGTTTGCTTCTTCTTTCACGTTGTCGGCAACAACATGACTGTTCACTTCTGGTCTCAAATCTGCACTACAACGATGGATATCTCTCATGTAAAAGACTCTCTCCTTAGCTCTCTCTTTATATGCACATCGATAGAAAAGGCGAATATCTTTTGGATTCAAGTTATTCATCTTGAAAGAGTGTCTCCAGCTGTTTGTAAGCACAAATGTTTGTGTGCTCTTCCGATATGAATGCCAGAAGGTCCATGGCCAGAGATGTCCGTCTTAGAAGGTTAATGGTATGGACTTAGGTCCCATTTTGTTGTCCTCCTGAGTCTGCACCGGCAAGAGGGGAAAGTGGCCATTTGCATATTCCTTGGGGATATGAAAGCCCTTGACATGAACAACATTAGTCTGAGTCAGCTCCTTCTGAGAGAGCATTTGGTATGAAATACCCCATTGATTTGCTAGCATAAGTGCTTCACATTCCCCGACCAAAGGTTGGCTTGCAAGGTAGTAGGTAAATAAACTAAGTTCTCATTATAAAGTACCAATTTATCCTTTTAATTTACTATAAGTACTAAGTATTATGCAACTCTAATATGAAAATTAATATTTATTTATATATATACTTTAATTACACACATATTATATATTTTTCTTAAAATAAATAAATTTAAAAGAAAAAGGAGAGAGTCGCGTAAAATTCACGTTTGCCACCTTAACCGCATGCATTTTTTGTTCATTTCACCTCGTCGAAGTTTTTTTTCATTTTTCCATTGAATCTGTATATTGGACGGTACCGTGTGTACAGATTGAGGCTTACGTTTTATTTTATTTTATTACCTTTTTAAACAGCACGTAGCTTTTATTCATGGCTGTCTCAGGAGGAGAGGCATCTCAGGAGGAGGGGCAACTCACAACTTGGCCTTCGACAGCCAACATCCCCCACTAAAATCAACATTGTGACCCAACAACCGTACAATCGCAGCTCCTAACTCTACCTAGAAAAGACAGACCAGCGTAGCAACACTACCCCAGAATTTACCAAAAAAAGATAACCCCCCAATATACAGGTCAGAAAAGATCAAAACATGGCGCCCCTGGGCAATGATCCCATCTCCCACAGAATCACGGGAGCAGAACGACACAAATATTCCACACAAAGATCCCCCAGCTACATTCTTCACAACCGTGCAGTAAGATCCTCGGTTCTAAAAGTTCTCATTTTCGCCCGCGAGTCTGCAAATACAGATTGATGTTTACTACTACATGCCACGCTCATTAAAATTTGCTGATATTAAAATGTTTAAATCGAATTATTGTGATGAAACTGCTGGGCTTCATCTGTTGGGCTTAGGTAGTTACCTTGGGTTGGGGGAGGCCAGAGGCCACTGGGCCTGGATTGTGGGCCTATTGGTCCAGGTACGTATGGATTCAAGGCGGATGGCCTTGGTTTAAGTCTAATAAGACTTTCTAACCTGAGTTGTCGTTGACTCCACGTTCTGAGGAGACCGTGTAATGGTTGAGACATGAGAATCTGAACTT
The DNA here is from genome assembly GCA_020883675.1 of Bruguiera gymnorhiza. NCBI lineage: Eukaryota > Viridiplantae > Streptophyta > Magnoliopsida > Malpighiales > Rhizophoraceae > Bruguiera > Bruguiera gymnorhiza. The sequence continues at coordinate 553,318 of JAIRCJ010000197.1, read as the reverse complement.
TTCAATTGAGAGAACTAACGTTGACACCTACTAAACGGTGTGTGTATGGGGAATTAAACTTAAATTTTTTTATTCATTAAAAGTTCATTGAGTTAAAAGTTACCTAATTGACATAATTTTTATATTTTTATAAATTTTATATTTTTTATAAAATTAAAATACAAAATTTTAAAACATTAAATTTAAGTTTTTAACTAACCAAATATTTAAAATACAAAATAATTTTTAATTTGTCTCTCCTAATGTCAAGATGAATATATTTTTTAAATATAAATTTGATGATATTTTTCTTCCAAGTTCTCTACCAATGAATTTTTCTTATTAAAATTTTTCCAAAGACCAAGCTACACAATGTTAATACCAACTCTATGAAGATTAATTTTTCAAAGTTTGACATTACCGTGAATTCGTATAAAAATAAATTCATATCACTTATATTAATTAATTTCTCAAAGTTTAACATTCCGTCAATAATGCCAATGCCTCGGTCAATGCCAATGCCGTCCATCCCCGTTCATTTCGTTCTGTCCCCTATGTCAGTATCCTTGATCTTAGATTATCGTTTACTTTCTTACGCGTCTCTTAACAATCTACCTCTACCTCTTTTAATTTACCAACTTCCATTTTCTGCCGGCTTTCCCACTAGAGAACAAAAGGTTGCTTTTTTCAGTTATAAATAAAATGGGAAGTAGCATGATATTCCAGTCGAATATCACGCAGAAGTGTAAAAATAAATAAGGCGTCTAGATTTGTAAATAAACAGCTTAAACACCAATGTCATCACGAAGTGGTAGAAGAAAAAGATTGCTAGTTATCTTGCCAAAAGATGCGTGAGTTTTCATATAGATGGGAAGCTTTCGGTGAAGAATAAATCCTCTTAGAACTTAACAAAAATTATAATAGAAACAATTGAATTATAGTAGATTCGGCCAAACTAAAATTTACTGACACATATTAAAAAGAGACACAATCATTTCAACGATAATTAAAATATTTTTTATTTTAATTTACTATTTTTATGTTATTTTTTTTAAAAATAAAATAAAATAAAAAATATTTAACAAAAAAATTTAATTATTTCAAATGGTGATCACCATTAAAATTTTTTTAGTATTAAATCTTTATAAAAAAAATTCAAAAATTTACCAATGACTATCAAAGTCTTTTTTTATTTTTTACCCATTTTTATATAATTTTTTTAAAATTAAAAAAGAAGAAAGAAATTAGAAAGAAGATTTAATAATTATTTAAGTTTTTTTTATTTTTCTATTTATTTTTATATATATTTTTCGAAATAAAAAAAGATGAAAGAAATTGAGGGAAGTTGAATGCCATAAACTAGTCAGAGAAAAAGTTGGACGTCAGATACTAGTCCAAAAGTAAAAATGAAGCTTTTTGTCCAGTCTACTTTATCTAAAAGCATAAGGTGGTTGTCTCCTGCAATTTGTAAACAAGTGGAGGACAAAAAAGTCAGAAAGACATGGGAATTGGAATTCAAGCCAAAATGTTTCAACATATTTGTAAAGTTTTTTTTTTTCCTACAATTGACTTAGGCCCTCACACAAGTTACAATTACTCATTGGGCTAGGAAAACCTAGGGCCCAAACTGCTAGGCGCTACCATCCACTTTTGTGGCTTGAATTTCACGCTCTTGGATGCAAAGTATCAGTGTCTGAGAAGTACACATCCATTACATTGCAATTTGCAATTGCTTTTTTTGGCTGTGCCAACTTTTATCAGAAAACCATCCGAGGGGAAAACAGGGGTCAAACTGCTAGCATTCTTTTCTTTTTTTTTTTTCAACAGATATTTCACATCCATCAATGTCCAATGAGGTGGACCAGCGCAACAAGCATAAATGAAAATTGCTTTTTCACAATGAGGCATCACAGAACAGTGAAGATTTTGATAGATAGAGACTCCATTGCTGCCATTGGACCCCCCAAAATGGAATCCATATTATAATTATTTGGCACTACTTCTATCTCACTACGGCACAATAGTATCAAAAAAACTTAAAGGCAAATACTCAAATAAAGTCTTCACCATATGAAATCTGATAACCCAATACTAATGATAAGGTTCTTTCCGACATAATCGTCGTAACCTTTGGCTTGGATTCCTATCTCCATATTGGATAGGTCCTCGAGGCTTTTCATGAAATTAGGAATACATGGGATAGCTCCATATTCCAACCCCAGAAAACCAACGATGATTTTTTTCCAATTCCGTAACCGCAGGGGGCAGAGGCCTCATACTTTTACCTTGAAAAGCAACCCAAAAAAAAGAAGAAGAAGAAGATCTCTTTCCAATTTGACAAGTCAGCCAACACTCTTTTGACTTTTGGGTCCATTTTATCTTTGGAAAGGGACAGGGGAACGGGGAGGACGGGGCAGAAGGAGCACAAGGGTGCCGCGTGGGTCTCACGAAAGAGACTCGTGGAAGTTGAATGGTCGAAACTAATCAGAAAAAATTGAATGGCCGAGACTAGTCAGAGAAGTTTGGTAGTCCAAAAGAAAAACAGCGTATCATGGAGCATTATGTGTATTGAAGTCTCTTCCCGGAAGGTTCAGAAGTCAATTGCCTAACTATTGACACAAATACAATCGACCCACAAAATTAACAAATTTTATATCCTTCTGCCTTCATTTGTTGAGTTGCTGCAAAAACATTCTCCACAATCGGAGAGCAATTAGCTTACTTACAACAATTAATGGCTTCTTTCGCTTTTGCATTTCTTTTCCTCCTCTTCCTTTCCATTCAACCAAATTCCTCCATAGCCAACATCACTCTGACCTCATCACTCACCACAAATGACAATTCACCTTGGCTATCACCATCTCAGGACTTTGCCTTTGGCTTTCGCCAAGCCCCCAACTCAAGCCTCTTCCTGCTAGCCATTTGGTTCAACAAGATTCCTGATAGGACCATAATTTGGCATGCAATTGGAGACAATTCAATTAATCCAGCAGTGCCCGCAGGATCAACAGTTGTGCTGACGGCAAGCAACCTTGTTTTAACGGATCCTGACGGCACGACAATATGGAAGGCAGAACCTGGCACCCCAATATCTTCTGCTGCCATGCTCGACACAGGGAACTTTGTGCTTGCAGATTTGGGTTCTACTTATCTTTGGGAGAGCTTCAAGCATCCTACCGACACAATCTTGCCCAGCCAAACCTTAACTTTGGGAGAAAAGTTGTTTTCCAGACTAACGGCAACCAATTACTCAAGGGGAAGGTTTCAGCTCAATTTCGAAAATGGTAATCTCCAGCTCAATCCTATAGGATGGCCAAGTGAATCCCAATACGATCCTTATTATATCATTAGTCAAAATACTTCTGGGTCTGTCAATCAGTTGGTTTTTAATAAATCAGCAAACATTTACATAGTTAAAATGAATGGAGACACTGCTCAAATTCCTGGATGGACTGCTGTGTCTGCTACAACAGATAGCTATCATCGAGCAACATTAGATTTTGATGGAGTTTTCACTCAGTATGCTCATCCAAAGAATTCCAGTGGCAATGAGGCATGGACTACTGTGGACCTTGTTCCTCAAAATATTTGTGTGCAACTGATGAATGACATTGGTAGTGGTCCTTGTGGCTACAATAGCTTTTGCTCCGTTGAGAACCCCAGGCCCAGTTGTCAGTGCCCACCACGGTATGATTTTGCTGATCCACAAAACAAATTTGAGGGTTGCATACCAACTTTTCCACAAGGCTGTGGACAAGATGATGGAACGAGGGCGCCCGAAGAATTGTATGAATTCATAAGGAGTAAAAGCATAGATTGGCCTCAAAATGATTATGAAAGGTTGGAATCCTATAATCAAAGTCAATGCGAGGATTCCTGCTTGCATGATTGCTCCTGTGCTGTAGCTATTTATCGTAACGATACATGTTGGAAGAAGAGATTGCCATTGTCCAATGGAAGAACTGAGCCTCAAAATGCAATTGCTCTATTCAAAGTAAGGAAAGAAGTCCCTCTCCCACCTAAAAGTGAGAAGTCAGTTGTGCTAGGAGCATTTTTGGGTTGTTCTGCATTCCTGAACCTGCTTTTGCTAGTCCTTGCTCCACTAATTCTGTTCAAGATGAACAAGACAAGATTGCAAAAAGATGTGCAAGATCCAAAGATTTTTGAGACAAATTTGCATTCCTTTTCTTACGAGGAACTCAAGGATGCAACAGGTTGTTTCCGGGAAGAACTGGGGAGGGGCTCTTTTGGGGTTGTGTATAAAGGTGTCCTCAAATCTGGTTCAAGAAATGTCATTGCTGTCAAGAAATTGGTCGAGATGGCTCAAGAAGGGGAAAGGGAATTCAGAACTGAGGTGAGTGCAATTGGAAAAACTCATCATAAGAATCTCGTCCGGTTACTTGGCTACTGTATTGAAGGGTCTAATAGGCTTCTGGTATATGAGTTCATGAGCAATGGCACTTTAGCAAGCTTCCTCTTCACACATCCAAGGCCTAATTGGCATCAGAGAGTCAGGATTGCCTTGGGAATTGCAAGAGGACTATTGTACTTGCACGAAGATTGCGACGTCCCTATAATCCATTGCGATATCAAACCTCAAAACATACTCCTAGACGATCATCTGAACGCGAGAATATCTGACTTTGGATTGGCAAAACTGTTAGTCTCTGATCAAAGTCGAACCCTTACTGTGATCAGAGGAACACGGGGTTATGTTGCCCCTGAATGGTGGAAGAAGGTGCCTGTTACTACCAAAGTCGATGTTTACAGTTTTGGTGTGCTGTTATTGGAGATCATCTGCTGCAGAAAGAGTGTTCAAATGGAGCTTGAGGAAGAAGAAAGAGCAATACTTACAGATTGGGCCTATGATTGCTGTGTTGAGGGAAGAATTGATCTTTTGGTGGATAATGACGAAATGGCCATGAGTGACACGGGCAGGTTACAAAGCTGGGTGATCATAGCTTTCTGGTGCATTCAAGAAGATCCTTCAAAGAGGCCTACAATGAAGAAGGTCATGGAAATGTTGGAAGGTGTTGTCGAAGTCCCTTCACCTACTTGCCCTTCTCCCTTTTAGCTCGACTGCCGGCAAATCAAGCTATTGGTAGTTTGGGTAGAAGTTTATTGTTAAACGGAAATGTCTTAGAACGCCATTGTCATTAGACATGGCCATATCATTATGCTTTGTGCCTTGCTCGGCATACGATTCTTGAACTTTCTGCTTAATTATAGTTATGGAACTCCTCACAATGTCTATTATGGGTCAGGGCTCAAGGATTTGGGCCACAGTTCCCTAGTACAAGGGAGCATAGCAAATTGGTATGTATAATGTATTCAGAGTCGGAGGGTTGCCCAACCCTTCAGACTGATGATATCTCTATTATCAAATAAGAGCTTTTTTTTTTACCCAAAAATAAAAACAGAAGACCAAGAAACTGATGGCCTTTTGGGTAGTTTGAGAATGTAAGATGATTTATTAGTGGCTGATAATCGTTGGATCTCTCCGAATTCTATACGGTATTGTCTCCACTGAAAATGCCTGCCAAGGTGTAGATTGGGTTATACATTTCTATAAAGCAATAGCTTCCTGTAGCGTGCATGTAAATCTAATCAGTATTCCTTTATTTAGAAAAAATAAAAAAAAAATCGAAACTTATAACCACAGTCATGGGACCGATTGCATCAAGTATGACTAAAAAACCATTTACTTCACCGAGAAAAAAAAAACACACGTGCGCACACAGACACACAATAGTGAAGTGTGGAGATGGGGCTGTTAAAATCAGGATGGCAAGACTTGTAATCATTTGTCAGGGACTTGGATGAAACTTGATCACTGGCCTGAAGGCACATCCTCTTTCTTTGAAACAGCTATTACGTTAAAATTGAGGGACTCGGGGTTTTTCAGGATGATGCCCTTTATGACCAGCATCCCGCAATGGGATGTCAGCACATCAAGGTCAAGGACTCTTTTGACACTACTCTCAGGAAAACCAATACAATTGACAAAGAAAGAAGAAAAAATACTGCATAAATGCCCTTGGACTATGTTAATTTATAGCAAATGTTGGATAACGTTAAATCAGTGCAATACACACAAGGTTTGGTTATGTAAGCCTAATGTCGCGGATTTTCTTTAAAATACAATTTGGTAGTATATATAATATTTATTATTTTTCACCAAATTTATGGACATTATTATCAAAAATTGAGATTCTCTATCCTACTTCTTTCACATAAAATGTTTAACAAGAAATATCATAATCAGTATTAGATAAACTCCAATATCATCTATTATAGAGTTTTCTCTTTTATAACATGGAAGTCAAGTTATAACTAATTGGTCCGTAACACAATCCTCCGTAACACTAAGTTATAGAGATAAGACCAGAACGTTCAAGCCACGTAACCATTCGATGTCTAAAAAATGTTAACCTTTCACATAATCATAGGATAAATTGCAACAAAGATAGAACTCAAAGATCACAGGAAGAATACTATAGCAACAACCCAAAGAAAGAGTTGGTGTTCCTTGGGCTGACACTAAGACCCTGGCTTGTTATAGAAAGCTACTTCTAAAATCAGTCAAGATAATTAAGAAAACTTGTGATTTTCTTCTCTGGTACAGGACAACAAAATTCCGAGGATAACAACTATTCAACAATCCAAGACCTGTCTTTTTTGTTTTAGATTTACTAACCATGAATTATTTAATGTCGGGCAATTGGCAACTAATATTTTCTTTTGGTGCAGTACTAAGATTACACCTCAAAGCTAACTTCTGAAACTTGGTGATACCTCAACTGATGTAAGTAACTGAAAGTTCTTATTCCAACGACTCCATTTGGTCATCCATATGCTTTAGCTAAATGAAGAGTATCATCAATCATTTAGTCTCTCCCTAATTTGATAAGGAAAAATGTTATTGATTAATTTCTGGTTACAGCTAACTTTGTATTAACAAACATTAGTATCCATTTCTAAAGTAATTTGTGTTGCATGTCACAGTCATTCTGATATTCAAATACTTGAAGCTATGGCTAAAGATAATATTCAGAATTCCCCACTCTCTTAATTCTTTCCTATTCCACACATATGCACCAATACTCCTATCTATAGTGCACTATAACAAACTCAAATTTTTGCTCATGGATATTCCATATCCTATCAGCACAAGGTCATTGATAAATATATCCATTTCTATTGACCAGGAATCTATATTACCTCTCTAATAACAAAATTCCGGCAATAGGATAAGAGCGGTATAGAAAAGTGAGTGCAGATGATGGCGGCATAAGGAAATCCATTCTATCACCCAAATCCAGCTGTTTCAATGGTAAATGGCACAGCTGTGGAAGCTGATTTTAGATTATCAGTTTTTTGTAAAATTTAACCAAATGGTTTAAGGCAGTAAAACAGATTGGTTATAAAAGAAGTCTATTTACGGTCCCACTGTCTGCTTGAAGAAAAACATAGAACAACTGGAGTATATATTCATGCATAACACCATTACGATCAAAGCAGAACATAGTCATAATGCGGATCAAAAGTTCTACAAAGTCATAATGATTACATTTCTTAAATAATTGAAACCATAAAGATACTAATGAACAGTATGCACAAGTTCATACATAATATTTTTTGTGATATAACCCAAGTTCTCCTGATATTATGCATGAATAGTAATGCACCTGAAAAAACTAACGAATACTACCTCAATTATAAGGCATTTGTACTTTTTTGTGCAAGAAAGTTTTAACACGTCTATCAAACATAACATCATGTAAAACAGTTCATATGAACCCATTAATGTAAAAAGTTTTAACTAGCCAAAGCAAAAGTAAATATACATGTAACAGTTGTGCAGGGATAGTTTCTTTCCAACTAAATGATCTTTGATTTGATTAAGCTTAAGAATGTCAGATTCTAAAATGACACCCTAAACAAGATCAATCCCACTAAAACAAGTACCAAGCAAGAATGATCCAAGCCAGAAGATTTTTTTTTTTTGCCTTTTCATGTCATCACCTATTCCTAGAGCTGGTTTTGGAGAGCCAAGGAATTGGATAAAAATAAGATTGAATAAACCAAAGGGGAACAAATACTTCTGGTTACCGCATTTCGTGATTTCAGGTTTTGATTCGTTTCTCTGATTTTGTAAATTTTTTGACTGACTTCTTATCTAATTTTGGGCTCTCTTGAATTGATTTTCATACTTAATACTTGTTAATTTTAGGGCTCTCTGAAAACCCTTTTCTAAAATATCTTTCCTAAATTGCACAAACTAATATGCAGATAGCCATGATGTAAATCTCCCAGTTTACTGCCAGCCTTTCTGTTCAACCATACAATTTCCAACTCCTTTACAATACAAATAGCTGGCATCTATTGACAATGTCAAGAACCCCATGACACTATGCCATTGAAAAGGATCAGTTAGGTGCTTGCATGGAGTTGAAGCCTTTGCTGTTCACTTGAAAAAGGAAATCTAAATGGATCAAATCTTAATGGTTATTTTGTTTGGATAAATGTAAGTTCCATAAAATTTTTGTTGGGGTCTCAAATTAGAACTCACATACTTTTTCTTTTTTTCTCGGTTTTTGCTACCCTGGTTTGGGAGCATGTTGAGAATAGAGCGCTTAAGCAGTTCGCATGGCTATGGTAAGACTTAGATGGGTGTTGTATTTAGTGTTTGTATGTTGAGTTTACAAGATCTTAGGGGAGTTTTGGCAGGGAGTGAAAGAGAGATTTGGTAGGTTTACTTCAATAGATTTTATAATTGCTCATTGATTGCTTCAGTTAACATCTAGACTTGTATTTATGGAAGATATTGGCAGATCCTGTTGTACCAAGCTTGTAGGCTCGCTTCAAATCATAAAAAGCTTTCTTGAGTCTATAGACCCAACTCACTTTGCCTTTCACCGTAAAGCCTCTAGGTTGCTCTATCCGAACTTTTTCTTCCAAGTATTTAATTAAGAAAACTGATTTGACATTTATTTAATAAACTTTCCATCCTCTTTGAGTTGCTAAGGACAGTAAAATTCTAATTATAACAAGTCTTGCAATGAAAGCAAATATCTTTGAAAAATCAATGCTAAGCTACTGTACATAGTCTTCTGCTACCAATATTATTCTCTTTAATGAAAAATTTACTCTCACAATATTATAATTAAGTTATAATAAATTTTCTCATAAAATAAAATATACTTAATAATAATTTACACTATTAAAATTAAATTTTAAAAAATTTTATATATTATTCAAAATTATTTTACAAGTAAATAATATTTCTTTATATATTATCTTTTTTTTTTAATCAAAAGAAGATCACTATATATATATATAATGGTCAAAGTATCATTTGATCAAGAAAAATATTATTTAGTATGAATAAATATGACATTTTTACCATATATTTTTTTCAAAATAGTATCTTTTTATAATTATTAAATAAATTAAAAAATATATTTAATTTTTTTTAAATGTTCTAACAATTCTTTATTATTTTTGAAATATTAATGAATCCCCTGTAATTCTGAAAAGTAAATATATAAGTAAAGATCTTTTATAGATTCAACATTTATATAGCCAAAATTGTATTACAATAAATATGAATAATATAGTAAATAAATTTTAAACTAATTATTCTTATTAATGAGTTGTAAAACTAATTTTCACAAAAAATTATATAATATTATACATATCTCTTTTAAATTGATTGATAAATTAAAAATTATTATATTTATATGATTTTTTTATAAATACTTTAAAGTTAAACTTTTTAATTAATTAAAATAGTCTAGACATTTTATATTTATATAAGTAAACTAAGTTCTCATTATAAAGTACCAACTTATCTTTTTAATATACAACTCTAATATGAAAATAATGAAATATAGTATTTTAATTATACTAATAATATATTTTAATTTATTAAATTTAAAATTTAATGTTATATCAAATATTAAGTTAAATAAAAGTAATTTGTATGTATGAATTTGAAATTCATCTTTCTTAATATATTTATTCACTAAGATTTTTATGGATCCTTTAATATCATTAATTAATTAATATACAATAACTACCAACATATTTATCTTACAAGTCTTTAAAAATCAACTTTAATTAAGAAGTTGTTACACTCTTTAAACTTTATTCATCTTAGATTCCAAGTTAGAAATCTATCAATCACAACTTTTATTTGTTATGTTTCAAACTCTTCTTTAATCCAAGTTTAAGTCTGGTAAGATAAAAAAGAATTCTCAAATTTTCAAATTTTTTTATATAGTTCTAAATTTTCTATTTTTTCAATTTAATTTTAAATATTACTAATTATTTTTAATACGATACAATTAAAAATACAAAAAAAAACAAGTCAAACATTATACTCATAGTTAACATATAAAAATAGATATGAGAACGTGTATTAATAACTACAATATATCTTTAAATACTTCAAATATTCTATCCTTATAAACAAAAATTAATTGATACACAAAAAAAAATATTATAATAACATATTTTAGCACATTAACTTTCAAATATAATATTGGATTTGCTTTTTTCTCTCAAGAACCAGATTGAAAAAGAAAATAATATTTATAATTAAATTGAAAAAATAAAAATTTTAGACTTGTATTAAAAAATTAAAAAGATTAAGGAATATTTTTTTGACTTATTTTTTTTAATTGTTATTTTCTAAGAGATATTACATAAATAAAAGTCTCTGGGATTCATTTTTTCATTAGAAAAAATGTCTATTGATGTTTTGCTATTCTTAGGGTCAAAACTTAATCACTGTAATTTTTTTGTTATGTTGCATATATACAAAAACTATCAATAGAGACACCAGACCATTTAGTTTAATGCCTAAGGGGTGCAGCTGTTGCCATTTTCTTTTTGTAGAATTCACTTTAAAAAGACACAATAATTCTTTTGTTCATAGCACTAATGAATATAAATGGTCCAGCTAAATACCCTAGCACGCTTCGTTTAATCTTTTTGACCAAGAGTGATGTCTATGACTATTTGGACCTATAATCATTCAACCAAATTAACTGAGCAGTTAATTGCCCTTATTTCTTCCAAAAGACTTGTGTTCGAAGCAAAAGGAATACAACTTTTTGTTATTTTTATGACTATTACCTCCTACGGTATTAGTTCTTAATTTTTTTTTTTTAAAGTGACGCCTCTTACACAACGACATAAGTCTAATTTTAATTTTTAATTATATAATATAAACAGTTTATTAACCACTAACTAAAATAATTAATTATCAAAGTAGTTAATTTAATGATTAAAATTTGTCCATTCACTTAGAAGAATATAGGTTCGAAATTGAGAAAACATAAGTTAAGTCCATTTAATAGTAACATCTACTTCGTCTAGTGACGGAAGGCTCTCTAAAGTTCCCAAGTTCGAAACTCCTATTAAACGTTACTATATTTTATAATCGCAACATTCATCAGACATACATTTATTTTATTTGGTCCAGTGTCAAAACAAGGGCCACTGTAATTTTTTTTTTTTTCTTCTTTCTTTGTTTCTAAAAGGCTTGCTCTACAGGCAAAGGATTATATAATTATTTTGTCTCGGCTGTAATCATAATTTTTTAATAATTTTTTATTTTTTATTTTATTATTATTATTTTTTGTATACGGCCATTGTGTGGGGGGTCGCTTGCTCTCGCATAAAGGAATTAACAATGTCATTCCTCCCTACTGCCCACGGGGGACGCTTGCATGACTTTTTATAATAGTTTATTCGGTTAAAAAATATATATATATATACTTTTTAGTGTTAAAAGAGTGATTTTTTTATTAAAAGATATTTATTATTATTAATTAAATAAATTTAAAAATATGTTTAATTTTCATTTTACAAATATTTCAACAAAGACTTTGTTGGACTCTGCTTCAACAGATGGGATCAGGCGACTTGCAATACGATAATAAGCATGTCCAGGGGAGTACAACTCCAAGATTGTTATAGCTTGGGAGGTCACAAACGAATGTTTTAGGATAAACATTGATCGATAGATCGGAGTAAATATGGTTCGGAGGGTCTTACATGGCCGAGGGCAAGCACTTTGATATCTTCTCTTTCTAGTCCTTCTGAACAGAATTTTTTTTTTTGGAACAAAAAATAAAAAATAAAAAATAAAACAGAAAGAAAAGAGAGAGGGGCTTGTCTTAAGATAAGCATGATTTGGGCTTAAATATACTTTTAATATGGGCCCAATTTTTTTAAGGATTTTTATTGATGGGTGGCCTTTAGCCCCTTCTAAATTGCACTAAATGCCAATAAATGGAATATTGGACTAGTGAAACTAAATATTTTTTTAAACTCTAATTGCAAACCATTAAATGCTCCACTCAAAAGAGAAAATATTAGGTTTGCCAAGGCCAAAAAGAAGTGTTTATCCAAGGCATTTAATGCTATGAGACTTTAAATGGCCCCTTCAAAAAGGGAAAATGTTGGGCAAGGTCTACCTTTTGAATTCAAAATTCTATTATATTACAAGATATTAAATGCTCTCTTAAATTGGAAAAATGTTAGATAAGGTTAACAACAAATGTTTTGCATTAAATATATCTTTATATATATATATATATATATATATATATATCCATTGATCATAATGTTATTAAAAAAGGAATATGATACACAATGTAAGCATCCCCTCCCCATGCACACAAAGAAAAAAAAGAAAAAGAAAGAAAAATGAGGCAAAGAGTATGAGTAAGGGGCATATCTATTTGATTTTACAATGCTCTCAAAGAAAATATTGGATTAATGAAAATAAAATATATTTGAATGCATATTTCTTTAATGACAAAACATTAAATGATCCCCTAAAAAAGAGAAGTGTTTACCCAAGGAATTTAATGCTATGCCCCCTTAAAAAGGATAAAGGTTAGGTGAGGTCTACGTTGAATCCAAAGTTCTTTAATGTAACAACATATTAAATGCTCTCCTAAATAGGAAAAAAGTGTAAAAGGAAAAAGGTTAAGCAAGGTCTACTTTGAATCCAAGGCACAAAAGCATTAAGTATGAAATGAGCATTTAATGGAAAGGAATAGTAAGAATTAAATATTATAGATATTTTGGAATCTAGTCGAAAATATAACTTCATCGCATCTTTTAAAGGTGGCTTAGAACATTGGCTATATATATACTCCACCTATAATCCTTGAAATATGCTAAAAAAAAAAAAAGGGGTAATCCGTCTCATTTCATTTCATTGCTTATAGTTCCGACTTGACTAGAATTAATTTTTAAGGATTTTATACTACCGTGTTGGAGAAGAATGATAGTATTATCTTAGTGGCAACGGTAAGGTATTTTCCTTTTCCTTCTATATATATATATGCGCATAGAAAATATGGCATTAAATATAATTTTACTTGGATCATTACACTCCATGCTTGTACAGGATCCATGGAAATGAATTGGCTAAAATGCCTTTCATTGCAACACGTCGCTCCCACAGACAGAGGGGGATGTCCAGAATATTGCTCGGGCAATGCAATTCGTACGTAGTCAAATGAAATTTAATTTATCGTTTTTAGCACAATTAATTAGTTATAAATTACTCTTGGTGCCATAATATATTTTCTTTCGTATTTAGAATGAGTTCAATGTTTTTTTTTTCTTTTTTTTTTTTTGGGTATGAGAAAGGACCGTCGTGTTTCATTGATATGCTAACGTTTGTTTCTCTTTCAGATGCATTCTTATATGAGGACTACTACGTAGTCACACTTATTGAAGTACATGGTAGTCACATGAGAATATCAAAGTAATTTGGTATCCTTATTTTCATCTATTTGTATCAATAAAAATAATTAAAAAAAAGATTAATTTACATCTTTTCTATTTATGATGTGTCCACCTAATTGTGTCTATCTATTGCAGAAAAATAACAACGGACATTGGTGGATAGCTGCTCAATTGTCGGATATTCTTTGCTACCACAAACTGGTCAGAAATTGAGTGAAGATGAGGAATTATTATGATGGGTGGGCAAAAAGAGCATGTACATGGGTGCACACCCAAAGAAACACTAAATTACAAACATTAAACATATAGAGCTTCCCTCGGTATTTGTAACACTATAATGGAGCGGAATCTATATTCTATGTTTTCTTGTGATTTTCAACCCTTGTTTGTTGTGATCTTATCAAAATTGTGAGTTATAGGCCATGTTGTCTACCTCCATCCACTTGAATTTCATCTCAAACTCTCTCTTTAAATTTAGAAGCTCCATTTACCTTGTCTTATCATTCTCACGAAAACAGAAAGGTTTGCTCATTTGTTGTGCTCGCGAGCTAGATCTTTTGGGATGTAATTGTTGTGTAGATTGACTCGGGGAGGAGACACTGGAGCCATTGTAATCCTTGACCTCAAGCATTACAACAGGACACTGCCATTATTATACGTTTCCTCAGAAGGGCAGTTAATAATAGGGCCTCTAGTCTAATTTTTCTTGTCGTTGGGCCCTTCCCCTGGGCTATTTTTCCATAAAACATTGCATTACAGAGAACTGGGCTTCTTTCCACAAAAACCCACTTTGTACTCGTCCGAGAACCAAATTCAGTTTCGATCAATAGATTTTTGGCAACACCGAGTTACGATGGTTTTCATTATCTATTTCAATAATTGAGAATTTAAACTTTTATTTTTAAATTTTAAATTATAATAGAGTATGAGATTTATGAAAATAGAAAGAATTACTTTTATTATATAATTCACAATTCAATGAGCTTCTTAATAAGCCAAAAATAAAAAATAAAAAAAATTAGTTTTGATCAATAGATTTTTGGCAGCATCAAGTTATGATGGTCGAGGAGGGTGGCCGAGGAGAATCCTAACTCCCGAAGTGCATATTATAGGGTCTAAGATCCTCAATTGTAATATTATAAGAGAGAAAAACAAAATAGTAATATTTAAAAATAATAACGTAACAACAATTAAAAATATAAATTAATCACATCACATTTAATTATACAAATAAATAAAATTAAATATTAAAAAAATTATTATAATATCCTTTTGTTACTACTATAATGATTCCTTTGTATTACAATGTAATGATACTCATTGTGAAATTTGGTTATGCAAGAAATTGTGGGGAAATGCTAAGGACACACAAGCGTGAAGTTCATTACCAAAATTTCTTAATTTGAAGCCCACCAGAATCGACCCTTAAGTCTTCTTTGTCTTTTGGGCCTCCTTTTTATCATAAAACTAGCAATATGAGGAGAAAACTAGACTAGAAAACTGGAATATGTTGTTAAAGAAAATAAGAAATTGTACAAGGCTTAAATAATGAAAGTCTTAGTTATGAAAAGGAGGTGCTATCCTAGCGGCACGAGTATGACTATCAATTCTCTTTTTAATGTCGACCATGGTGCATATGGTTATTTATTAGACAACTTTGTTGTACCCTATTAGTGATGTTTGCACCAGCATCATGCCACCCCGTATTGCACTTTCAACCTACGACTGTGGGCATTCATCTGAGCGTGTCCTTCGTAGAATCCGCGTTATTGGTGTCGTGGTCGTCTCACTTATGTGTGTTCTAAGTATCTCAAATAAATAATTTATTTTGAAAAGATTTGAAAATAAAGCAAGATATGTCGAGTACGTGCATATGAGTTGACCCATTATATGAAACAAATCTTTTTCCTTTGCACCCGCCAAAAGGGTTAATTGTAATTGTCAATAGAAACTCAAGCAAGCTACCTCTACATTTTGTCCATTACTGTTT
Organism: Bruguiera gymnorhiza; assembly: GCA_020883675.1. Lineage (NCBI taxonomy): Eukaryota > Viridiplantae > Streptophyta > Magnoliopsida > Malpighiales > Rhizophoraceae > Bruguiera > Bruguiera gymnorhiza. The sequence goes on along the minus strand of JAIRCJ010000197.1, from coordinate 537,573 downwards.
TGTTTATTATTATTATTATTATTTATGCACGGTGTCAAACAACGAAATGGTTCCTCTTTTGTTGGGTTTGTTAGTTGTTCAGCTAGAATGATCAAATGAGTATGAAAATCCACTGAAATTTGACGCAGCTTTTTATTATCATATTCTTGCACAAGGAAACAGGCATTGAATTGCTCAACAGAAGACGTCAACCTCTTGGAAGATATCATCTTTCAAACTGATGATAAAGCAAAAGTCAACCCCCCCACCTGAGAGTTGGTAGGGAAATGCTAAAATTCAGCACTAAAAGAGAATGGAAACATTAAATCAGGTTTCAAATTAAGAATAGTAATTAATTAGAAACCGCAGGCCCTTGAGTGGACTCGAGGCTCATGTGATTTACTTTTTTTTTTTTTTTGTAGAGTCAATTCCTTTTTCTTGGAGTGCAATTTTCGTGCACAGTATTAAATTCGTATTTCTCTTCTACTCAAAGTAGGTCAACAGAGCAAACCTCTCCATGACATGATAGCACATCGTTTTCATGAGCTGCAATGCACAAGCGGTAGTATCTTATTCTACACCAAATCACGGGTCATAACATACCGCATTTACGTATCCATGTCGGCACAATCCAAAAGGAACAAACTTTGAATTTTTTATTTCTATTATTATTATTATTATTATTATTATTGGTCTCTTGAAATGTAGCAATTCCCGGCTTCAACACAATTATCCTCCAATATGAAAGCATGAAATTTATCTTGACCTAGTGTACACCATGATATTCTTACCTGGTTGAATTTAAGCTTCTCAAGACAAGTTCGACTTTATTTGGTAGACTGAAAGCATTTAGAGCGTTGTTTTTTCTTCATCTTTGATTATGTATCTATTTATTTGCTTACCCTTCAACACAATTTTCTTAACTAAACTCTTTAACTATTTTGTGTGCAGGCATAAAATCTGTTGGAAACTTTTGATAGTGTACACCAATAGTATTCTGCCCAGGTCGATTTTAAGCTTCTTGAGAAAAGTGCGATTTTATATGGCAGACTGAAAGGCATGCAGCGTTGTTTTTCTTCTGTCCATCTTTGATTATTTATCCATTTATATGCTTATCTTTAAACACAATTTTCCTAACTAAACTCTCTGACCATTTCTTGCCTGGGCACAAAATCTGTAGGAAATTTTGGATGATATTATATGATAGTCAAATACAGTCTCCATGCGTGCTGCACAATTTTAGTTTTCTTCATTGTCATTAAATATCAAATTTGAAATTCAAACTCTATGTATTAGTTACAGTCAATTTTATTAAACCCAAAAAAAGAGAGAACTAGATAAGAGTTATGGTGTTTTGAACTTGGGATCTTCGAAGCCTTCCCCACTTGTCTTGTTTCAATAAGGGGCTTTTGTCAACTCAAGTATTCCAACACCCCATGTCGTGAGAGTGCTCGTTTATCGTTACCCTTTTTGAAAAGTCAGAGCATTGTTTTTTGCAATCAGCATTACGTTAAAATTTTGCTTTTCCGATTTATTGGCAGTTTAGCCTGTGCTACCATGACGTTTCTCAAGGTCAGCAACATGAAATCTCCAAGAAATACAGTTTGGTTTACGTATATTGACTTTGGGGCCCAAATAAAAAAAGAAATACATTGCACTCGCTAGTGCGCGGATAAAAGTACAACAGCCCACAATGCCTTTATGCTCCACATGAGACGCACGTTGACCATACATATTTATTTTGTTTATTTATTTATTTTGTTGTTCTTTATATCTTTCGGGGAAAGACAATTACCTTTAACATTTTTCACATTTTTAGCTTTTAACGTCAAGTTTTCGTGGTCGGTTTGCTCTACCTTCCTTACATGATTCTCATGTGAGCTTTTCATGTATTATATGTTTTTTTTCTTTTTCATCCAAAAATACAATCGAGTCGTGAGCTACATAAAAATAATTAACTCAATTTTCTATTTCATGCAAATTTCAAGTTCCTAAAATTTGACAATAAAACGTCAAATAAAGATGTTTAGACTCTTAGCTATAGATCACTTGAGGTATTACACCTTTTTTATTTTATTTTTATTTTTTTAGATCGAGTAAATTAGAAAATGAGAATGAATTATGAGTAAAATTTAAAATTTGAATTCCAAACTTTTTATGCTTTGGGGGTCGTTGGATGTTAAGACTATCTTTCCAGTTTACTGTGAAAAGCACACGACAACCTTTAATAATGTCCCTTTGCGTGTCCTGCTTTTCCTTTCTTGTATTTTTTTCGTTTTTATAGTAAAAAACACAAGCCTCCTTCAGTCTTCCTCTCTGTCGCGTCCAAGCAACAGATGGGACGGTGGTCTTTCCCATCCGAATCATATGCACGTTAATTAGAAGATTCGATAGCAAATTAGGCGTAAAAAAGAAGAGTAGTGTTGGCACGAGACACTTAAATTGACCCTCTTATCAGGCAAAAATTGCAGATCTTCCTGATACAAATGGACCATTCGGTTTGTCGGTGTCTCGGATGGATTACAGAAAAGAGACCTGCTATCCATTACTATTCAAAAAAAAAAAAAAGTGTGTAATTTGTGAATGTAATGAAAGACATGTCTGAGCGTCAGTAATTTACAATGGGAAAATGATGATCAATTAAGATTAATATAATCGTGCATTCACTTTCTTCTCTTAGATGCAACGTTATTCCTTCTAAAATATGGAAAAAAAAAAAAAAACGATGAAAATGCTTACTCGAAAATTCAAGTATCCATCGATATATCTCTAAATATAAGATATTAAAGATACACCATAATAATTCTCTGCACAATCTACTGTAACTGTTCCATTATTGCCTGTACGCTTCGAGTTCATTCTGATCGATCTATTGATCGATTTCCTAGAAGCCACTAGGTAGGCCTATTCGTTTGAATGTGAATATTGCGCACACTAAATTAGGCCGAACATAAAAAATGCTCGTAACAAATGAGAATCACATTGTGTATATGTGGCCACCTTTGTTTTTATTCCTTTTTCTTTTTTTTTTTTATATACAGTTTTTAGAATTTTCTCTGCGGTAGTGAACTGACCTTTCTTGTCCACTTCGTGCAACATATTCAGGCCTATTTTATTCGTTCGTGCTGCCCATCTTCCTCTCATGTGGGTCACGCTTAGCACAACACATTCTTTCCCTTTTCGTCTTTCAATTTGATCACGGATCCGCAATTGCTTTGCTTTACTCGTTTAAAAGCTCCTTCTCTTTCTCGACTTGTAAAGGATGGTGGGGGCCGTCCACAGCCGAAAACCTAAGGATTAAAATGACTGTATAATGTAACACTTTTTCATCTTTAGCTATTTCATAATTATTAGCCAAACATATAGCAATTTTGTCTCACTGGTTGTTCTTCAGTGGTTTATCATATTCTCCTCGTGATCAACGTTTCCTGTCGCCCCAAAACACGACCGATTTGCGCACATCCATTTCATGATTAACGTGCGATCATAATTCATGATTAATTACATACCAAAACTGTGATTTAAAAAAAAAATTACTACGAGTTGAGGTGTCAACTTTTTAGGGCATGATTAACTTTTGTAAGTAAAATCTAAATACATGTGGTTGGAATAATTATATCAAATATTTTCTCGTATGTACAGTTATGTACAATGATCGTCTGCATTTGGTTCACAAGTTCCGAATAAAAAGAAGCGAAGAGTGGGTGTCGGATGTATTTTTTTTGGTAGAAATTAATACCGACTACTTTGTTATTTTGTCTTTTTGTCGATTATACTTGATCATGCATAATTTTATTTATTTATTTTTATAAAAAGGAGGGTTAGTTATACTATGAAAATGGTAATAATTCATTAGTAGATTGTAGAATTTAATAGCATCCGTACTCAACAAAATATAAAGATGGTGTGGTAATGGTCGGTGAGAATATATGAAGAAAACAATGCCATGCCCACTTCAAACATATTGGGTATTAATTTTCACGAAATAAAGAGGAGATAAATTATGTCAAAACCACATGTGGAGGATAAAATTTCACAAAAAAAATAAAAATGAAAATAAATTACACGTGGACATTTCAGTGCTTTTGTAACTTCAAGCTAAGAAAAACTTCACTCTCGATAATGCCTACGTGGAAAATGAAAGTTTAAAGCTCGTAGTACTTTAGATAAAGTTCTTTATTCTCTTTTCACCGCCCCACGAAAGAAACTATGCGTTAATCCAAGCCAACAGTTTTTTGTATTAATGGCATCTGTCTCTTCGAGACGTCATGGTGAGTAAGTACTAAGCTAAGTAGCACTCTCCCAAAATTAGAGGAAATCAAATGTACGTATTAAACAAAGTCATTGAGGATGTGTCGTTGTTTTGACTTTGGTCTTTTGTGAAAGGAAGTCTGCCCCTGTTTTCTTCTTTAATCCATATGAAAGCTCATAATTACGTCGACTACAGAATCAGGAATAATTCACTCTTTTTATGTTTATCTTGTTGGTTCCAAAAATATTTAAGGGGGGAGAAGGGGTGAATTAAGTTATAAGGACATGTGCCTATATAAAAAATGTGTAGAATAAACAAGTAAAAATAAATTCAATATGAATATCAAGTATAATGTATAGATGAGCGTATGCAAGAGAAATCAAAAAAATCACAAAGTAAATAAATAATTGTGAGTGATGATAAATAATAATCAATAAATTCAACAAAAAGTGAAATTTAATAGTTTATAAATATTCGAATCTTTTCTCAAAAAATCTATCTTAAAAATTTTAACCCTACTATAAAAATTTTCAATTAGAGGAAAACAATAACAACACACACACACACACACACAAAACTTCAATCTTTCTTATAACATTTTTAGCACACATACAATCTTTACATACAACAATCAGGTTAAAACCATGAATTATTTCTTTTTCTTTTTTTATCTCACAAAACTCAATACAATTGAAAAAAAGTTGCTATGTGCTAATTTGGGTACGGTAGGTCTTCTAATTGTTAGAGATAGAGAAAACCACGTTATGGAACATTAGGCTAGAATTAAAAAATCTGCTTGATTATTTCTATACGTTGGCCCAACCTGCCATAATCTCAAAATTTTTCAGATTTGTTACTTGGACTTAAAAAATGTATCCTTGTATATTTTGTCCAGCAAATTCTTTCCGAAATTGTGCTGAATCTCCATAACTTCAACTCCAAGTCTTCCATGTAGGTGAAGATAAGATTTCCAATCAAATATAATTTCAAATTGCAAGCAAAAAATTTTTCCAACAGAAAAAAATTGTTTCAACGTTGGATTTCCTTATAGAGATTTATTTGCACCAATATAACTTCCATATGGGTTTTGGAGATATGTGTTGCTAGCAACCCTTTTAAGCTAAAAAATAATGTTCTCTTAGTATTCAACCACATTCAGAAAGTTTCCCTTTCAAGAAACAAGATTAGGATGCAAACACTCCGATAAACGGGTTAACGGAATAATGAGTTTGAATTTTAAACAACTCATCGACGTGATATGAAGGAACCAAAAGTATTCATACCGTACAAAGATGCCTTAAGGTTTTGGGAGATGGAAATTTGATCAAGGGGCTTTTTATGAATGAACGGACACAAAACGACAAGTTTACATACCTTCTATTTGCAGATGATACTTTGCTTATGTGTGATGCTTGGAATCTCAGGTTTTATGATTGAAGGCTGTGCTTGTTTACTTTCAGGCAATGTCGGGGCTCGATGTAAGCTTGACAAAATCTGAAATTTTTCCTATTGGTCGGATCGGTAATCTTGAGGACCTTGGAAATATATTGGGATGCAAAGTTGGTTCCTTGCCTCCCACATACTTTGGTCTTCCCGTTGGCAATCAATCAAAATCTTTAGGAGCTCGGAAAGCTGTGATAGAAAGGTTCCAATTTCGCTTTAACCTTTTTGCAATGCAAGTATTTGTCATTGTGCGGAAGATTGACTCTTATCAAGAGCACCCTTTCCAAATCCCCACATATCAAGCCTTTCTTAGTTAGGTTCTTCGAAATGGGGCAAGATCAAAGTTCCTTTAACTTTATTTATTGTCACGTAAAAAGTTCTATTCAACTATTTAAGTGCATGCATTGTCAAGCTAATCCAACATTGTTTGTCCACATCATACTTCATGCTTCGAACTTGATCAAGAGGAAATCAAGTAAAAGATATGTTCAATGTTCTTTGCACTTTATTAAGATTCTATGAAATCCCAAAAAGAAAAGGATTTCCTCCTTTACCAGGGTCAAAAAAATTGAAAACAAAATTGCTGCTTTCTAGGTAATTTCCCAGTTACGTGATTCAAACCGTTCAACATATAGGTTCACACAAGAAGAAAATTATTAGCTTTCTTAACAGGAGATATAGAAATAGTAGAAGTGGCATACTACGCAAGAGAATATGTGCACTATGCATATAGTTAATTACGGCAACCATTTTATTGGTTGATTGCTGATCAAATAGACGGATGACACTTATGGCAACACCAACTATTTGACTTGAATTTTCCCTCTTACTACTCCATGGAAAAGTCTTTTCAAGTATTCAAACCTTTTTAAGTTCGGCACAAAAGTTTGGCCTTTTAGCATATCCGCCCAAGTTTAGTAAAGAACTGTCTCGGTCTAATCTCTACGCATAATATTGAATGGAATTCAATGGCATATCTGGCTAAGCTTTTGACATATATAAATGCGTGTAACAAAGGGGACGTGGGGTGGTGATAATATTATGACGTTATGAGATTTATATTCATCTAGATGAGGTTTGAAATAAAAAATGTGAGAAATTCCCAAATTAGAGATTTTAAATTTAAAATGACTTGAAATTATATATTTATATACGATTATGTACTCTCAGAGGATAGAAAAAGTGGAAATGCAGAATGAGATGAACAGGTTGAAATTGAGGTGGTCATTTATGTCGAATACGACTAAACATTAAAGCAACCGAAAGGCACTATCAACATCATTTTGGGCGAGTTGCCATGCTTTTAGAAATTTGAACGGCAAAAAGGAAAGCTAAAGCTGCTTGCCTTCCACAACGTTGGTCATTCAAATTAAGCAAGCAATGACCATTTGAAGAATTGAATCCCCAGCTGTTACTGGCCTCCATGGCGAATACCAGAATTGAAATATGTTGGTCACTTGGAATAATATTAATCCACAAGCCATTTCTTTACTCTTTTTTTTTTTTTTTTTTGGTATCCTATCACTTGTATTCAAATTGCAGACCAGAATTTTTGCCTCATCAAAATAAAAAAACACTAAGCTTTTGAGAACGGAAAGAACTAGGAAGTATCCTAATCCTATAGTCACTTGTAATGCATTCATGTACCTAGATCTAACATTAGAACGAAATTAACTCCAAAAATTATTCTGAATAAGAAATTGAACATACTCTCTTTGACCAATGCTCAATCTTGGGGGTTTAATAAGAAAATAAGTTGTAATAAATTTCTCAGTTTTGACATGGATGATCCAACTAAACGAAAGGTCGTGGCCACCATAGGAGACATAATTTCTGAATGCATAAGCACAAGCGCATACTTTTAGCCTTATTGACATGCAAAGAAAAATGAAAAAGGAAAAAAAAAACGAAAATCAAAGGGCTTGATTACCCTAATTAAAAATTTTCTGAACTCAAATAGACTTTAAAAGATTTTATACTGCATAAAATTCACTTTATGTTACGTGGATAATATTTTGTATAATATAAAAATATTAAGATTTATTATTTTACCATAATTTTTATTTAGTATAAAATACTTTATATTTAGTATAAAATTTTTTAGAGGAGCAACTCAATAATACTTATGGAACAATAAAAAATGTAAACTAATAATATTTAATTTAACCTTACAAATAAATAAAATTAAATATAAAAAATATTTTATTATCTTTTTATATTCATCATAAACATTATTTTATAATATAATTTTCTTTGTTTTTTCTTTTTTTGTTTATTTGAATCTATAAAATTCGAGCCCGGCAGGGCCTTCCCAAAACAAAAATATTCATTTCGTCCTTGCGTTTTGAAGCGTTGGCTTTGGGTGGAGTCGTTTCTGAATGTCAATCTTGTTCGGACCGTGAGGGGAAAGTCAGAAATATTTCTTACACGAAAAATCGTTTTCACCGGCCTGAGAACTTTTAAGTCGTCGTTTGACTCTGCAATGTCGTATTGCGCAATCTCTCTACTTCTATCCCCTGGCCGCTACTTTTCTCTCTTCTTTTTTTTTTTTTTTTCTCTTAAGAATCTATTCCCCACTTTGTAGCAGTCTGACATTAGTCTTTGGTTTAATTTTTGCAAGGAAAAGAAAATTCAAGACAACTTCCACCTTTTGTAATAAGACGGGGCATTCGCTGGCAGAGTTAGCCTCGTCAAGGAAGATTTGCCATTACAGCAAATTGTTTGCTGTGATCATGTTTATCCCTGATGCTTACTAATTTTACTTTTAAAAAATATAAATATGATAGATTCATTTAAAAAAAATATAAGGTAATTGGATAAATAGATAAAATAAATAAATAAATAATTTGATTCATATTTTAATACAAGTTAATAAATATATAATTTTTTTCAAAAATCAAATTAACTCTTTCATTATTATTATTATTTTTTTGTTTTGTCAAGTAGTGAAATAACGAATTTTAATATTATTTAAATTTAAATTTTTTTATGTATTTTTTATAATTTAAATAATAAATTAATTAAATTTTAAAAATAAATAAAAAATATCATATTTGAATAAAATTATTTAATTTAAATAACTACATAAATAAATAATATAGTAATTCGAATTTTATATTTTTTTACATAAAATTTAAAAAAATTATATATATATTTAATTTAAATAATTTTTTAAAATATGTGAGTTAATTTAACTCTATTTTTTAAAGAAACCAAATTAACTATTTCCCTTTTTCTCTAATTCAACAAGACGCATGCTCTATTTTTGAATAAATAAAATCTCTTCTTCAGGGTTTTTCAGTTTCAATCTTAGGACTCCTCCTCCTATTTGTCAAAAATGAAAAAATTATGGTGCCCGATAAATCCGTATTTCAACATTAGCATGCTTCAACTTTCCAATTTTTACTAGTCAGTAACGTGTTCTGACTTTCCAACTTTTACCCGTCAGTAACCATTAACCAGGATTTTTTTTTTCATTGAAATCACTCGACAGTTACAACCAACAAATTAAAAATAAATACGTCATAATTATTTCATGAATCATATCATGAGAAAGCTATTGAAATGACTTCATTTAAAAATTTTGGGTTAAACGAACTCCCCAGATGCATATGGGCTAAATTTGAACTTTTTTCATTAATCTAATCAAGATTGCACTGAAACTGTGCCAGTAGAAACGACAAATTTGAAAGAGTGTGGCATTCAGATCGTCGATGAGGTAAAGCTCAAATACGCATCTTATAATAATAATTATTATTATTTTAATGAAACAAATGAACCTGAATAAAAATATATAATTAATTAATATCCAACAGCAAAAGTCTAACAATTCATTAGCACCCGTGAGGAATGTGAAAATCTAAATAGACATGAATTTGAAGGATTCAAATAAATACAAAAAATTTTATACCATAGTTTATATACGTACACTATACTAATCTACACTCATGAAATATAAACTATAAAAGTATGATATAAAATATTTTTACAGCCACTTAAACTCATTAAATTTATGTGCACCTAAGTCAGAGCCGTGGGAGACAGGCAACATACAAAGAGCGAAGATGATGCTCGACGCAGACTTTCTGTGAAGCCACAAATCCATATGTTGACTTTCTTATTTCATTCTTTTCCTAACCTTTTACTTCAACTCAACAAGAGACGGTGACGCGGTGCTGTTGTTCCTCAACCAACCGGCCGGTCGTTGTCGGTACTCCATATCTATATTCCACTTATACCCTTCCAGTTTACATTCCCACGACGCGTTGATTAGGTTCTCATCTTGTAATTAAACATAAAATACGAGGGCATTTGAGAATCATTCCCTCTATATATACCCGACCATTGGAGCCATTTAGATCCACTTGGCCCAAAAATCGTAGCTGTCCTCTCCTCTCTTCCTCTCTCTCTCTCTCCCTCTCTCTCTCTCTCTCTCTCTCTCAGAGGGGTGTGCAAAATCGATGCAGATCAGCTCAACGTTTGTAGCCCAAAACCTTAACTTGTTTCAGGCAAAACAAGCCAGCTTCCAATGCCAGCAATCCCCACTAAACACAGTAATAACAAGATCGACCTCTCCATCTTTAGCAACTGCTCCTATTAAACGGGTTGCTTCCATTTCTACTGAGGCAACGAAGCAACACCTAGCCAATCTTCAAAAAATCCTCCAAAAACAGCCCAATGAACAAGTATGCGAGCCTCAGCCTGTCCGCGAGGTTGCTAGCAATAGTGGGTCGTTGGCAAATAAGGGTAAAGCGTTGCTAGAAGGGCTCAGTTTGGCCAGAGTTTGGCCGGAAATGAAAGCTGCTGAGGAAATGTCCCCCCGACACTTGAAACGGCTCCAACGGTTGTTATCCATGACTGCGGAGTATTCTCCGAGGAACAACCTCAGCTCCCGGTGGCGGGAGTACCACGGTTGCAATGATTGGAAGGGGCTTCTCGATCCGCTTGATGAGAATCTCCGGCGAGAGGTGGTCAGGTACGGGGAGTTCGTGCAAGCCGCCTACCATTCTTTTCATTCTGATCCCGCCATGCCCGCGGACGAAGCCCCGATGCCTAGACACGTGGCATTGTCAGATCGGTCTTATAAGGTGACTAAAAGTCTCTATGCCACGTCGTCCGTAGGATTGCCTAAGTGGGTGGATGATGTGGCTCCCGATCTCGGGTGGATGACCCAACGGTCTAGTTGGATTGGGTATGTGGCAGTTTGTGACGACCGCAGGGAGATCCAACGGATGGGGAGGAGGGACATTGTCATCGCTTTACGTGGGACATCCACGTGTCTTGAGTGGGCCGAGAACATGAGGGCCCAATTAACCGAATTACCCGAAGACAACGATGACGAGGCCGACCCGACCCACGGACAATCCAAGGTGGAATGCGGGTTCTTGAGCCTTTACAAAACTAGGGGAGCTCACGTGCCTAGCCTGGCCGAGTCCGTCGTTGAAGAGGTAAAAAGGCTAATAGAACTGTACAAGGGTGAGGCTCTAAGCATTACCGTAACAGGACATAGCCTGGGAGCAGCCCTGGCGCTTCTAGTGGCCGATGAATTGAGTACTTGTGCACCTTACGTGCCCCCAATTGCCGTCTTTTCCTTCGGTGGACCTCGTGTTGGGAACAAAGGATTCGCAAATAAAATTGTACAGAACAACGTCAAGGTGTTGCGTATTGTGAACAATCAAGATGTCGTCACCAGAGTTCCGGGCTTGCCTATGGTGGAGGGGTTGGAGGGTGACATGCCACTGGCCTACACACACGTGGGGACCGAGCTACGCGTCGACACGAAGATGTCCCCGTACCTTAAGCCGAATGCCGACGTGGCATGCTGCCATGACTTGGAGGCTTACTTGCACCTGGTAGACGGGTTCCTGGCATCCAATTGCCCGTTCAGAGCAAATGCCAAGAGAAGTTTAGTCAAGTTGCTAAATGACCAAAGGTCGAATGTAAAGCAGTTGTACACGAGCAAGGCAAAGGCCTTGCGTCTTAACTTGAATTTTGAACGGCAGGGGCTGGCCGCTTCTTGTTGCTTGCCCAGCCCTTCCGCACAATAACCAATTAAAAATCAACATTTTTTGATTCGTGAAAATTTTTGTTGGTACGACCAATGACAAGTAGACGCGGAATTAACATATGCCGCCGTTGCAATTGGCTGGCATTCATCAGACCAAGAGCTCCCAGGTTCAAACTTAACAACTGCCATTCTTGCACCGCTCTCTCACAGCGACCAACTGCATAGTTCTACGTGGCAATCAGCATTCTAGATTTCTGGCTGAACAGCGGGAGATAGAAAATAACTAAACAAAGGTTTGCTTCTCACGTTAACAGGTTCGACTTAAGCCGCCAGCGGCCTTTGGACTGGGGATACATAAAAAGCGTATCACTTGGTCCAAAACGGAAAGAACGAGGAAAAAGACCCCAGCGAGCAGCTGCTCCCGTCCGTCGTTGATATTCCTCTAGGAAGAATTTCAAATTTTGATCCATGAATACGATCAACTTGACACATTTTAGACTTACATTCATATTATTTTACTATGACCATTAAATTATATTATTTATATTATTATCTATTTGAATCATAATCATGCATTAAAATTAATAATTATAATATTATTAAATATAATTTATATTTAAAATACGTTTCAATTCACTGCTTGCATATAATTTTTATGTTTTAAATTCGTTATAAGTGTTTCCATAATGTATTTAATAACTAAAATTATGGCGGTAATATGGGGTAAGAACATCGCCATTCTATCTATAATTTTGCATGCAAACTTTCTATGTGGTTCAAACAAAAGAACAAGCAAAATGAAGTCATGGGGGAGTTGGGACGATAACTCGCAAATTGGTCGACATAAATACATGATCAGAGATAGCCACTTGTTAATTAATTAATGGGAATTGTTCGTTATAATTAAGAAATTGAACATGTCTCTCCCCCGGATGTACAGAGAGTAACTGCACAATGACAAAGACCGAAGATAATATTATGAAAAGGTTCGTTTACATGGACAGACAAAGGATCCTCCTACCATATCTTAGACCGCGATATGTCATAACATTCATTGCGAGCAGCCACGAAAAATAAGTATCTTATTTACAGACTATGGTTACAAAGCAAGGCTAAAATGTCAACGAACTGAATGCTTATTGCCTTTCATTTTTAGCCAATAACTCTTTTAGTTATTTCTGTAATATGGACCCAGTAAACCATGGCGATAACCCCAAGAATTACCAAATTCTAGCCATTTCACTGGAAGAGAATTTTTCAAATTTTGTTGGTGAAGATTGAAGGGTTAGGTTAGTATATAGATGGGATCAATTTCTTGAGTTGGATAAGATTGCGGAGGAAGCCCCTCATTTCCGTTATAAAATAAACAACTCTGATGGCATGACACGGCCGAGAAGAAGATGGTTGAAATAGTCATGTGGGCACAAAGCCACGACCCTGGGCCTTGGTCTTCTTTTTTTTTTTTTTTTTGTTGCTTTTTTGGTCTCTTTTTTCTTCTATCAAAACTGGGCCAATCCTTGCATGGACCCAGGCATGCTTTGTGAGGCCTCACAGGTAGGTTTTATCGACTTAAAATGGAGGCTCAAGTGAGTACAATTGAATAAACTGCCTTATAACCCACATAAGAATGATAGGACAAAATATGTGTGAACAATTGACCCTCTTTTCATGAATCCTTTTGGAAAAGAAAATTCCTTTTTTTTTTTTTCTTTTTGATTGGTTTTAATGATTATAACATTTAAGAGCTGCAAAAGTATCAATTGATTCTTTTGACAATTTATTCCAATTTAATTTTAATTTTTATAAAATAATTAAACTCAAAATTTAACTTACTAAATAAATTTACATGTATTAATTTATTTTCATATATTTTATATTTTTATAAAATATTTAAATTAATGAGATTTGACACTTTGATTTTTTTATAGTTGTTAAAATTAGAGTAACATGTCCTCTTCTTAGCACAACCTATATAAACAATAATCTCCCACTAGTACGAGATATTCTTTTATTCTCCACTTATCTTCTCTATCATACTCACTCAATCATTGGAGTGTTAACGCTAACTACAATATCCACACCTCGAGCAGTTCAGCTTTTGCAATGTGAGAGCAGTGCTTGGAACGTAAATTACAAGCCAACGAGTGTTGACCTCCAAAAAACCAAACATTCTTCTCACTTGTGTCCCGAAAATTTTCCTTTTTTACAATGTTTTTAGTAAGGTGGACGTTCTTTCTTCATCGCATTTCTTTTTCCCTCTTTCAAAAATTTAATTTAACCACTCAATTCCTAATACTAAATTTCCTTTTTTATACATACGAAACCTTCTACCTTTATAATCAGCAATAATGGCCCCGTTTTGTTGGTGGGGACTGGCAGGTTGCTATAATTTTCATTTTGTAAAAAATTAAAATTTCGGCCATTTATCTCAAATATAAATGATTTAAACCAAATTTCCACAATTTATCTCTGGATTTTCGCATCCAAAACATGACATTGGCTAAAAGCAAAGGCCGCTAAATTACCATTTTGTCGTGCAAAAACTTAAAAAGAAAAAAGAAAAAAAATCTCTAAAAAAGGAAAAAGAAAATTTCTTGACAGATCAGAATCGGAAGATCGTCATGCGGTTAAGACAAGCAGAACCACATTTCGTTACAATGTGCAGACTCGTACCCGAACATTTCCACTAGGGCCCTTTAATATTAGGTTTGAGCCACGCTCTTCGCTTCTGTGCCTGCCGCATTGATTAGGGTTCCCCTTGCCTGTCAGTCACTCTTTCTTACTGATTTTCCCGACTTTTCCTCCACTTTCTCACCTACCAAACACATCTTAGCTCTGTTTTCTCAGATCGGTCTGTTATTCATGGCTTCAGACAAGCTCTAATGGTCTGTTAAAAAAAGGGTTTTGTTTTTCTGTGTTGTTATTGGAATAGTCAGAGGAAAAATGGCAACCATGAACCCTTTCGATCTCCTCGGCGACGATGATAATGAGGACCCCTCTGTGCTCATCGCGGCTGCGACGGCGGCGATGGCCCAGCTGAAGGGGGAGAAGCTGAAGAAGGCGCCGAGTGCTCCCTCTCAGCCCCTAGCTCAGCCGCCTAAGCCGGCTAAGCTCCCCACCAAGCCTCCTTCTCCGGCTCAAGCTGGTAAGATTCATTTTTTCTGTTTTTTTTCTTATTTATGTTTTGGGTTTTCATTTAAATAGTTTGTTTTTTTTTTCATTTTAATTGATTTTTAGCTTTTTTTTTTTTGTTTCTGTTGGTTGCTGGGAGTGATGGAAAATGAAGGAAAAGTGTGAATTGATACCGAAGATGCATTTATTTTTGCAGTGTGTGTTTTTCAGTTTAAATGAATTCTACTTTCTGTTTCTATTCTCCTGTGTGGTTGCTGAGGAGGTGGGAAAATGACATGAAATTGGAAATTTTGTTTTTTTGCTTAATTCGTTGGATTCGCCAGTAATAGTTGTTTTATTGTCTTGAGTAAGTGATAGCAATTTGTTTCCTTCTTTGACTTTCATATTTTTCCTAGATAACAAATTTATTCTTTCATCCTATATGTGTTTTTACATTTAACAAATTTAGCCTGCCATTTTTTGTCATTTAGTTATATACCTAGCAAGTGTATCATCTCTTTTTAATGGAAGTTTCAAAAAAGCTGATCTTGTTGTCATATTATACCTTCTTATAGGCAAACTAATACTGTAATGTGATAAAATTGCAACACTAAGAAGTACATGCTATAACTGAAGATATAGAAATGGGCAAGTATGTGAGAACAATGGAAGTTGAGTAATTTTTACTTAATACCGTGAAATGTTGATTGGATAATCTGGCTCATGAGTTTTGGTGATTAATGATTATCAGATTTTGTTAGGCCTTTTTCTGTTGTTTTTGAGGTGTTGTGTGGTTTGGCCAAATATGAGATGACTATTGGAGTTGCTTACTGTTAAGCCATCTTTTTAATCCTCATGTGATTGTTGCTCTGAGCAGTGAGGGAAGCGAGGACTGAGGGTGGACGAGGAGAAGGTGGCCGGGGAACAGGCCGTGGTGGTGGACGTGGCTTTGGTCGTGGAGGGGGCCGTGGTGGTGGATTTAACAGAGACTCAAATAATGAGGGTACCTTTGGGGGCAGCAATGGGCACAAACCATCTGAAGAGGGAGACTCCGGCAAGCCATCTAACAGGCGCAGCTACGGTTCCCTTCAAGGTGGTTTCCGCGGGGGTCGTCGTGGTGGTTTTAGCAATGGAGAAGCTGGAGAAGGTGAACGCCCTAGGAGGATGTATGAACGCCGCAGTGGTACTGGTCGCGGGTTAGTATTTTGTAGTTGAAAAATTTAGTTCTAGTTATACATATGATCCTTAGCTTCTTAATAAGTACATTTTATGACTCGTAACACTGATTATGAAAACATGATTACGAAAACATGTGTATTCTGACAGGACTGAGATTAAACGCGATGGTGCTGGTCGTGGGAATTGGGGAACTCCTGCTGATGAAATTGCTCCGTGAGTAACTGTTTTTTCTACCCTGTGAATGGTTTTGGATATCAGGATTTCTGTGTCTTTAGTGCAAAAGAATAGTATTTACATGTTTATCTGCTCTGTCTTGCAAATTGAAGAGAGACTGAGGAACTTGTTGAAATTGAGAAGACTGCAATTGCTGAGAAGCCTTCAGGAGAGGAGGATACCACAGATGCCAGTAAGGAAAATCCTGCTACTGAGATTGAAGAAAAAGAGCCTGAGGACAAGGTTGATGGAGTTGTTTAACCAATTCTCAGTTTATTTCTAGAATATTTAAAATTTGGCTCAGACAAAGTCAAAACCATGGAAGAATACAATTTGTTTTTTCCTCAGTGTCCATGGCATTGAATTAAAGAAGATTTATGCTCAGTTTGTTGACTAAGAATTTTCTGAGAAATTAAAGAATAACCACAGACATAAAGTTCTTATGTTTGATCACTTCATTAAACTTCAAAAATTTAAGTGAGGTCTTAATATTTGAACCTAGGAATGATTTATAGCTCGTCTTATGTTTCATTGATTCTTGACCATATATTACTTTAGCATGATGTATGGATGCTGTACGGCCATGAAGGGTCACTATTCAGAATGTTGAATGAATGAAATAGGTTTGAAACCTGAACTTAGTTACTATTGTTTGTCATATATTTCCTGCCTACTTTACTGTCTGTAAGTATTGCATATCGATGGTGTTTAAGTTGTGGAATATGTTTGCCCCTGGCTACATTTGGGCAATACTTTGTGTTCTACTTAACATGTCAGAAATGTGAAGATGCAATGTTATATATATAACAGGAGATATGATTTTACATTGGGAATGCTAACAATGGAGAATGGCGGAGTAGTTGATTACCAGTATATTAATACATGCTCTTTCAAGAATTTCTCAATTCACATTATTATCACTACCCTCGTCTTTCATAGGCAGAAGAATTTGGTTATATTCATTTGGTAGAGTCCAGTTCCTTCTGATTATCTGTTGCTTATTGGAGCAACTATTTTGATTGATTTTGAATGTTTTTGTTTGAAAAGCTTATAAAGTCTCTTTAGTGTTAGTATGAAATCTTTGATTGTCTTCTAAACAATTCTGTGAAAATTGTAGTATACTTTTGAGTTTGTTGTTAAAGTGCGATACCATGCCTTGCTAATATGTCAATGTATCCTTGTTACTTTGGATTGACAGGAGATGACACTGGAAGAGTATGAGAAGGTTCGTGAGGAAAAAAGGAAAGCTTTACTGGCCCTGAAGCCAGAGGAGAGGAAGGTTAACATGGACAAAGCCTTTGAGTCCATGCAGCAGCTCTCAAGTAAGAAGGAAAATGATGAAATCTTTATCAAACTGGTAAGAAGCTTGGATGCAGTTCCTTATTTCTTTGGTGAATCCCAAACAGGTAATTGACTTCAAGCATTTGATTTTTAGGGTTCTGAGAAGGACAGAAGAAAGGATGCAGCGGATAAAGAAGACAGAGCCAAAAAGGTGTGGACTTTTCTTGCATAAATCAATTATAACAAGATTTTAAGTAGATATTACTCTGGCTATTGTTATGTTCTTTTAAGAACTTTATATTGTTTTAGACCCTTTTTCCTCTAATTTATCCTTGTTCCCTCATATTGACTCATTATCGCATTAGTGTTGAAATATTTGTTGGCATCAAGCAGAGCAGTAATGTAGTTAGAATTGTTTCTGTGGGTTGCTGTCACCACTGCCAAAATTTTGCAGTCTTAGTCTGGGTGAAAGTTCTTCCTTGCTATACCCAACTTTGTGCATCATAGTCTTTGGGAGCAGAATCTGTTGAGATTTAATTTCTTGAAACTTGCTTTGGGATTCCTACTGTGACTGTATGACACATGTTCCATGGACATGATTTCCTGTGTTTTTGTTTGTGCTTAGCTTTAAGAACGATCACCTCCCTTGCCTAAGCACTGAGGTGAAGCACTGGAGGGGGTCAGCGCATATTGTTCCTGAAGCTAGGCAGCTTCAATGAGGCTCACTTTTAGTGCCTATGCATTGCTTCTACTTGTAATCTGTTCTCTTTTTAAATTGTTAATGGGTAAATGTACTGTTTTGTCCTCTATTTGTTGATTATTACTTTATTTAATTCTAGGGGCAATAAAGACAATTAATCACAATTGGATAAACTTCACTTGATCTCCCTCCCCTATCTAAACGACTCTAAGCAAAGAATCAGATGAGGTCATAGAGCACTTTTTCTTGTCAATTATTTTGTCATTGATAAGTTTAGCAATTGCCTTTTTTTATGAATTTCTGAATTCTATTTTCTAATGTAGAAATAAAGCATTTCATATCTTATTAAAGTTTTGCCACATTATATCTTGTTGGTTTTCTTCCAAAACTTCAATTCTAAATATGTTGATTTTTAAGAGATAAATATAATAATAATAATAATAATATTATTATTATTATTATTATTATTGTGAAATTATATGTGAGAATGTTTTCAAAATACATAAATACCTACAAACTGATTTTAAAAACTGAAAAATTTTGTAAAACAAGACATTCAATAAATTTAAAAATAACTCAATGTTTTAACACACAATTTGATAATTATAACTAATGATACACCTAATGGTTCCGTTTCACCATTCAATTATTTGAGCTAATAAGTTGCATGCTTTAATCAGACATTTTTTGTGTTATTCACTTTGTTTTTATAAATTTTTTTTTTCTTCAAAATTTATCTTTATTTTGAAATTTGCACCTCACTTTCCTCAGTTGTGCACCTGCACTTTGTGTCTTGAGCCTAGGGGAGCCTAAAGTGCTTCAAAGCTCCTAGCACTTTTGAAAACACTGCATTTGTTTGTGGTTGTCTAACTTAATCTGTGCTGTATGTTTTCATCTTTTGTGCCCCCTTTTTGGGTCAAAATTTTGTAAGCTTGTGCAATTAAGCAAAAGAAATAGATAGTTTTCTTGTATGTGTCTTGCAAATTTTTTTACTTCCTGCCATTTTGATGTCTTTTCCATATATAATCATGGAAATGTTGTAGACTTTCTAAGTAACTGCAATTGTATGTTGTTTAGTCTCTGCCTGTCATGTTACTCTTATAATCCTAATTTGCTGCTGCATGAATGCAGTCTCTCAGCATAAATGAGTTCTTGAAACCAACTGATGGGGAGAGCTACTATACCCCTGGTGGTCGTGGCAGAGGACGCGGCCGTGGGTCAAGGGGTGGTGGATCTGGAAGAGGCTATGGACTTGATGCGGCAGCCCCCTCAATTGAAGATCCAGGGCAGTTCCCTTCCTTGGGTGGTAAGTGAGGTGTTTGTGCACCTATTGCAGTCACACTGGTTTCCCCATGTCTGGACTTCCTTTGTGATCTAACCAGGACTTTAGGGCCAGATGCTTTATCATGAGGCCATGGATTTCCATAAAAACCATGCTTTAAATTATGTCTTCTGGGTGTAAATTCTAGATATTTGTCCATGCCTGCGATTACTTCTTGAATTTTAATATGCATCCCCACCTTTTTCTTTTCTTTGTTCAAGTTAGCGAACAAGGGCCGTTGTCATGTCTTGAACCATGCAGTGGCATCAGTTACGGTTTTCTAGTAGGTCAAAAACATTTTGTACTCTTATTTTAGTTTTCTTCCTATTCTTGATGCATGAAGAGAAATGTACCAGTTTTGTTGTTTTTAAACTGAGTCTGCTTTGGTATGCTTGAGTGCCAAGAGAGAGGCTTAGTCGTCTTTGGGATTCAATTTATTTATTCTTTAGTTCGGGGCAGATGTATGGTGACTTGAATGGCCCTCTGCGATTTGCTGTTTCCAATCTGTTACAAAAAGTTTCTGAAAAGCAGATTAGTATTTTTTTTGGAAAACAGATTGGAAAGAAAAAAGAGGTGATGAGTTAAAGAGTCGTGGAACTGGCTTCTGTAAATTTCTCCAACCCATTCATTAATATTACTTTGTGCATTAGAAAATTTTTATCTTCGAAATGAAATATACGTCTTGATAAAAGGGATTCTTCTCCCAAGTGGGCAAGATGCCTACTCGCTGGCAGTTATGTCCAAGCTTTGTCTAAGAGCACAAGCTACACTCCAAAACCCAGATGGCAATCCGAGCGAAGTATAAAATTCACCAGCTAATGTCTACGTGCTTCCTTATTGTATCATGTCTTCAAAACTCCCCTACAATCACATAACATCTGAGAGTTTTAATTTTATCAACAGTTTAATTGTCAGATGTATAAGACAGCTAAGACTATAATCTCATGAAATTCAATATTGACTGGCTGTGCTAGTAAAGGCGGGAAAATGATGGAAGCCTCGGCACTCTTGTATACATCAAACTGACGTTGTAGGGGCTCGAGCTTTCTTTCCCCAAGTAGCTATTAAAGACACAGCTTCCTGGAATACAACGGTATCGGGTATTTACCGGAATGGCAAATAGATAGCAAACGAGTTGTTCTTAATGATCCGGGCAAAAAGTGTGTTACAGGGTATGCTATGGTTTCGAGGCAAGTAGATTGTAGCAACGTGGATTCAGCTGCAAAATCCTTCAACACAGCGCCTGGTAAGAACGTTGTGGCTTGGACTGCAATGATAACTGGGAGGATTAAGTTATCTGAGAGGATGTTCGAAGAGATGCATACAAAGAGTTTGGTCACAGTCGCTGATTGCGTTGAGAAGTGTAGAACTGCTAATGGTCTGAAGGTTTTCAAAAGAATTGTGCAGCTGCCAAATCCATCAAGCTTGAGCAGTTTACTTTAAGATGTACCTGCTTTACCATTGGGCAGGCAAGTTGATCAGCTAGTCTTTAATACACCTTTGCGTGGCCACGATACCATTCTCAATAATTGATGAAGCAGGATAAATACAGAAGAATTAGACTTTGAATATCGTGTGGTTAGATATAACAGACAGGGCTATTCACCAATATTCCTAATTTGTACAAATGTTTCTTAAAATCAAATACATTAGCATTGCAGAAGAATGGAAATTTTAAACAGAGTGCTAAACAAAGGACAAAGAGAGTCGAATCACATCAAATAACCCTCCTTATATCAAAGCATTAAGAAGAGAACTAGTTTTACAGGCAACGAAGAAGATCATTAACATCACAATCCGACTAATGTTAATTCCCTTTCAAGAAGAGCAGCAACCAGACTTCTGGTCAACAGGCTGTCCTCGGATCTGCACCGTTGGAGGTCTTGCACTGTTCATGGCTGGTTGGCTTGCCATCCTGCAGGTAAGAAACAAGAATTAAAAAGCTGAGTCCAAATATTGTACAGGATACACAAAACTATGTTAGCACAAAAACAAGGAAAAAGTGACAAAAGTAGTCAGATTTCTACAGAAAATCACATTGTAATGGCGAAACATATGCATTTACATGCTACTTGTAAAATTAAAAAAATAAAGAAGAGAAACATGAGTACCTATTCTTAATTGAAGCAGCCATAGCCATGAAAGCTTCCTCAACATTAGTGGCATTTTTAGCACTTGTCTCCATGAAAGGGATCCCAATTTCATCAGCAAATGCCTGAAGCAATATAATTGTAAGTTCACTGCTAAACATTGAGGACCTTCTTTGATACTCAACACCAAGTGCTGCTAACCTTAGCTGTCTCATAGGAGACAACCTTGTTTGCTGTGAGATCACATTTGTTACCAACTAGAAGCTTGTTCACATTCTCACTTGCATAACGGTCTATTTCATTCAACCATTGCTTCACATTGTTGAAGCTCTCTTGGTCGGTAACATCATAAACAACCTACTCAACAGGCCCCCACAATAAGATAAATGCAAAACAGAGATAAAATGGAGAAAGTGATGTATATACCAGAAAAGAGATGATTCAGAACTTACAATGATACCATGAGCTCCACGATAGTAGCTGCTTGTGATTGTCCTAAAACGCTCTTGCCCAGCTGTATCCCACTGCATATTTGGTGAAAAACAAGAAAACCCTATAAGCCAATCAATTGGTGACCAATAAATAGTCACTGCCCTAGGGAGGGCAAAACAAGCACAGCAATTTACAATAGCTAAGACCCAGTAATACAGAACATTTTCACCAAAACCCCACCATGTATTCTGTAATGTCATAAACCTAGAACTCCCACATGACTAAAACCACAATTAAAACCAATTTCAAGCATAAATCAATAAAAATTGGATAAATGAATGGAGGTCCTAATAGGTGATAACTTACAATTTGGAGTTTAATTGTCTTGCCATCTTGCTCGACCGTGCGTATTTTCTGAAACAAAAGACAGGAGATTCAGTTGCCAGGACTAAAGTTGAAGTACAAGGAAAGCTAGAAATGAAGAAAATAATTGCTCACAAAGTCTACTCCAATAGTACTGATGTAGCTGTCAAGATATGAGTCATCCTGGTCAACACAAAAAAAAAGAGTAATTAGGAAACAAGTGAAATTAGCCAATAGATTAGCAATTAAGTTTTAAAGGAACATGGAAATGAGGAGAAACCAAAACTCGGTAATCCAGATTAATGCTTAACAGTTGTCATTCGGTTCCATATACAACCTCAAAACTTCCTGAACTGTTTTGCCCCATGTGATCAGTTTACAATCACCAGTTAATATAACAAATGTGCTCCAATTGCCACTCAATCCATTTTAAACACATACCAGGACGTCAAACCGTAAAGGGTTGAAGTGATTTTGTATGTATTTTGTCTTTCAAACACCCCAGGATGCCAGCAAGCGAAAAAGCAGGTAAATTTGATTAAAACAGTGTCAGAAACTTACAGCGAACCTCAGAAGCAGACAAGA
Source organism: Bruguiera gymnorhiza (assembly GCA_020883675.1). Taxonomy (NCBI): domain Eukaryota; kingdom Viridiplantae; phylum Streptophyta; class Magnoliopsida; order Malpighiales; family Rhizophoraceae; genus Bruguiera; species Bruguiera gymnorhiza. The sequence goes on along the minus strand of JAIRCJ010000197.1, from coordinate 514,617 downwards.
TTTACCGACACCCGAATCTCCGATAAGTAACAGCTTGAACAAGTAATCGCTGCAAAGACATAACATAACATAACATAAATCAATCAAACAAACGACAACGGATATATGTACAAATAGAAGCTCAAATTCTTTCAATTCTCTGTCAATCAAATTACCCACTAAATTTTTCTTTTTTTTTTTCTCTCTTTAATTTCTACGAATCATCGAAAATCCCCAATTCAAACCCTCCGACAACCAGTCAAGTAGGATCGTTTAATCAACAAATCACACAACAAAACAAAAACAATAATAATAATAATAATAATAAGGTCAACGGATCTTAAGTCAAACATCCCGGATCTAACCGATCAGGCCAATCGTAAACCGCACCATTAATTCAATTATCATTAGAAATTTCAAAACAAAATTCGAACAAAAAAACAGAGAACCGATCAAGACCAGATCCAGGCTAATTAAATCTCAAAAAAAAAAAAGAGGGTAATTAAACAAAAATCGATTTGGTTCAGAAATAAATTGAAAAAGAAAAAAGGATTGGAAAATTAAATTTGGGGATTTTCTTACTATTCAGTACTCATGGCTGCGTCGTGAATAGATCGACTGAATCGCGAGAATTCAATGATATCGTACTCTCAAGGAAAGCGACGTCGCCGGCGGGATATCGGCAAAATATGAGATTACCGGCAAGAGAGATTGAAAATTGGGGTAGGAAAATTCAAACGAGAAAATAAAAATAAATTAAAAAATTCGAAGGAATTTTGAGCGAGCGAGCAGGACAGAGAAGGGATTTTAAAAGGATCCCAGCGCAGTTCTGGTCGGAACATTTATTGTGAAGTAGCTGTGACGTGTCAGTTGTCCTATTTGCATGCCACGTGTTCCCACCTCTTGCCTCTGTCTCCACCACCCTCCCCCCCCCCCCGGAAGCTTCCCTCTGCGTCTGCAGATTATACCAAGAAATGTTACCACAAATGATAAACGCCTGACGCTGACTCGTTTCACAGGAAAACAAGAATCTGGCTATTTAGGACGTGCCTTTAAAAGTTCAAACCTTGGAAATATGGTATTTGTCTATATTTTGGGACCAAATATGATAATCGGATTTTTCAATTCCATTTTAATTTTTACAAGTTGATTCGGTCAATTAAAAAACGACTTTTGCAGCACTTCAAAATAAAATATAGAAGAATCATTAGGAATACCACTAGATTTAAAATTTAAAATGATATTTGAATTTGAATTTTAACTTCGGTGATAATTAAATTTCCTCCCCACTCTAATTGGAAAAAAACAAAAAAAACAAAAAAACATGAATACATTAGAGGAGGGGCATGAGTAGTTATATTAATTTAATTTAGATAGGCACTACAGGTTACTAAAGAATACACTTTAAGCTAAATCCAAGTGACCATTAAGTATGCTTTTTAACTGGGATGTGATGAGTACTCTTTTGTTTGCAAATAGCATCGAGTTGCTGATGGGGACGGACTTATGTAACACAAAATAATATTAAAGAAAATATGCTTTATTTTAAATATTAAAATTAGCCTAACTCGACTTAGCCAGGTTGGTAAGAGTCAAAAACCCCTTTGGGTGTTTTGCATCTTCTCTGATGTTTAGAACCCGCATTCTCCCCCATTAATATATAGCAGTTTTAAGTGCTAACTATTTTAGTGTTTAAAAAAATTATTAAAAATAAAGTAATTAGAGAATTAAAAAAGTTGAGGGGTATAGAAATAGAAGGGACGGGGCGAGAGGAGCTGAGTGGATAGATAGAAGAGAGAACATGAGAGGGGTGAGAAATTGTAAAAATTCAAACTTTTAAGGGGTTGAGAAGGAAATGTGAATTATTGACGGATTAGAAGATCCATGATTTCTTTAAGGCGGAGAATCTCATTCCCTCTTAAGAAAATTAGAATGCAGATTTTCATTTCGAAACACTAATCATGATGGCCTTTTTTTCTTTTTTTTTTCTTTTTTTCTTGTTACATGAAAGAGAACAGTCAGTCATCATGGTTGGAAAAATAGAAATTAAGCCAAGTCTAGGTGGGTTGAGCTGCTTGTAACCCTAAATTAAGCCAAGTCTGGTTCAATTGAGATGCTTCTCAGGCCCTAAATGTTCCATGCTGAGGCGAAAACTTTAAGCTTTTGGATTGCAACCCAGAGGGCGAGTTTTTGTTTTTGTTCTTCTTTTCTTTTGTTTTCTCTTTTTCACAAGACCCAATTGCTTAACATAATTTAGTTTGCATGGACGGGTGAGCAAGACGCGTTATAAACAGGTCCTGTGGATCCTGTGTCCAAAATTTTATTTATTTATTTATTTATTCTTAATATATAATGTATGAGTAGAATATGTAACAATTACATACAAATATCAATAAATGTGATTGTGAATTGTACGACAAATATTAAATATTTTATCTTAAATGATAATTATTATATACTTTATACTATTTGTTGTGCATCTTATATTTATAAAATAAAATAAATTAAATTTGCGCTCGAGGCCCGGCTGGCGCCCCACATGCCCCGTCGGCGCAGTGTCTCTATCTCCCCGTCTACCAGTGTTTTTCAATGTAGTTTTTGCTATGCAGCATTAGGGTTCAATCCTTCCACCGCCCCGGTCCATATATCAATATCCACGCAAATTAAAAATTAAAAAAAAAAACACCTAAAAACAGAAACGGATTGTTTTTTGGCTCGTGAAATTAATATTAGTTCGATAAAAACAAAAACCGGATGGTTTGGAGTCGTCACACATTGCTTAAGTTGTTAACCTTCTCATTGCGTGAGCTTAAATCCCCTTAAAATAAGAAATTGAAGTATTGCTAACTACGAACCCGCTGGCTTGAGTGTCGATATGCAATGCCCCCAACAAAAGGTAAGTTGGCCAAACGGTACGGTATACATTTTTCTTTACTTCCTGTACAGGTTTAAATGGGAATAGGAAACAAACATTGGTTAGTGAGAACTGACGATTGATATATGCCTTCAATGGTGAAACCAACAGAGGCCAGCATTGGTGGGCACAACTTCCTCAACGGTCACCCCCACCACGACGACCATGGCGGGGACACAATTTTCCTAGCTCCATGTATATGGGCATGGTGTTCAACAGTTGTGCAAGGAATGGACTGGTCATGGGCAATGGGGCATACCCACAAATTTTAGAGACAGAGTGGTCCCGCTTTTTAACTGAATTCACACCTTTTCTTTTCTTTTAAAACTGTTTCATAGTTATTTATATATATATAAAATAAAAATCTATTGAATAGTTTTGATAGACTCTGATATCTGCTCTTATTTGTATATGAGAGAAAAAAAGAGTTTAGAAATAAAAGGTAGTTTTCTTTTCTTTTTTTGTTTTTTGACAATCAATTTATCATTGGTTTGATTTAGCTCATTTTCTTTGTCTTATTCATCCCAAAAAAGAATTAGATAAAAAAAGAAAAGAATTTTGCTTTAAAAAGTAATTTTGCGATTTTCTCTCTTATTTTCCACTTGGAATCCTTATAAACAAAAGTTCAACCCTGTGTCATCTATTTCACAGTCTTGCTATGCACGCAGCAGCCACATAGCCCAATTTAACAACAAATCATGTTCAAAGAACAATATTGAAGTAGTGGGTCTTTATTTTATGTGGGATTACTTTATATATATATATAAGAAGAACAATAAATGAATAAGAAGGAAAATGTTATACCTACGCATTCATGACGTGAGACATATGCAAACCCACAAAATAAAAACATATTGTATTGCACCAACTGTAAATATGACTTAATACATATTTGACAAGTATGAGAATATCACTTCATCCTTATAATTTGACCTTATGAAGCCCATTAAATGTGAACCATCTACCCCTGCCTTGTACAGCAGTACATGCCGATTTTAGGTCTAGGGTAATCTTAAGTGAGAGCTCCATCATCGTCTATGTCCTCTCTAGACCAACAAAAAACACTGACTAGCTACTGGAGGTTGCAATTTAAAACTGAAGTTGCCATCATCTTCTAGAGCAAATCATCATCGCTTGGTCGGCTGTTGAGTATAAAGGATTACTCCAAGTGTATTGATGTCTTAATTGAAAGTTTCCTTTCCTCATCATATATGTCCTTTCCCGGCGAAAAGCTGCTTCGCCAGTAGAGGTTGCAATTTGAAACTGAAGTTGCTATCATTTTCCAGAGTCAATCATCATCGCTTGATTGTTTGTTGACTATTAAGGGTTACTCCATACGGATTAATGCTTTGTTTGAATTTGAGGAATGACGTGAAAGAAAGCTATGAGAAGAAAATTATTAAAAAATATAAAAAATTAATTTCTTCATTATTTATTTGAATATATTAAAAATGTTTGAAAAAAATAATTTTTTGTTTGAATATAGTGAGAAAGTAGAAGAGAAAAAATTGATATTTATAAAACAATAATTATGCCCTTATGTAACAACTAATATATAATTTAACAAATTATCTTCTTAACAACAAAATAGGGAAAGAACTATTATAAATGAAAAATAACATCTTACATCTAATAGTAAGGTAAATAAAGAAGCAAAGACTATTTCACTACGTTAAGTAATTCCAAAATATAATGGCAAAGAAATTTATAAAAAAAGAAAATATTGGGAAAAAAATAAAATGTTTTTTCTGGTAATTTGGACAAAATTGAATTAGTGAAAAAGAAAATAAAAAGAAATTATTTTTTTAGACCGTGTGCCTCCTCCTTGTAGCCCTTTATATCGCTTGCCGAAAAACCAAAGACATTGAAAGCGTTAGATATGATTAAGAGTAAATAATTATGTAATTTAACCATAAAAATCACTAAAAAGCCATTTTCTTTCTTACTTTCTCGCCAAATCCGTGAGAATGTAAAGAATAAGCATTGTAAGAAAATTCTTTGAGATTCCCAAAATACTTTATTTTCCTTATGTTGATTTAAACATGTGAAAATCTATTTTCTTTACCATTTTCTTCCTTTTTTAAAATTTCCTCACCTTCTTCTCACAAAACAAACAAAGGTAAATAAACCATCGATTAAATTGAAAAATCTTGTCGACATTTTTTTTTTCTGTTTCGTTTTTTGTTTCCTTTATTATTTTGGAAAAAATTAAAATTTTTCTTCTTTTGCTATAATCTTATTTGTATGTTTGTTTAAAGGTGTAACAGATACTAATTATATATATTATTTTAAGTAGATTTTCCTAAATTTTTTTATTCTTCACATTAGGTATGGAGTCAACTTAAAAGAAATTAAATTAAAAACAATAATAACAGCAAAAAAAAAAATTCAATTTTAAAATTAATTAAAGCAAACTGAATTTTTTTTTCTTCTTATCATTCTATTCAACAATTAAAGTAAAAAGTACTCATAATTTAATACAATTATGATCATTAAATTTTTCTTTTCAATTTCCTAGTATTTAAATTAAGCAACATTGTTATCGATCAAAATAAGTTATTGAACTATAGAGTTTTGTAAAGAAAACTATTTTCGTTTGATGTGCTTTTAAATTTGAGATTGCAATCAAGAGATTAAAATCAGATTCATTATAATTAATGATAAAGTGCCAGAGATAAATCATATGGGAGGGTTCGAACATAAGCAGTAATTGAACATAGTTTATATATAATCCCACATTGAGCATTAGGTTCAAGACTGGTTCCACTTCTGCTCACGAAATGGTTTGCTAAGGGGCTGCCTGTGACCCAATCCTCTCATAATAACTTATGGAAGCACGTTAGGAATTGCATGGCATTGCCGCAGAATGCAATTCCTTTTTCTAAATATAATAACCCACCAATAGCAGAATGACCCTTCTTTGTTCATAAATGGCATGGCCTGTCCATTATGGTCGCAGTTACATAAGCTTAATAATGACCTTCCTAATTTTGAGCAACGGGTCATTTTCAATATTATGGACCGGAAAAATTAGGTCGACAGGTCCTGCGGATTGATCCGCATCAGGTGATGTAGCATGTGCGCATTCCATACGTTTTTCTATTTTTAAAATTATAAAATATGTACTAAAAAAGATGAATGTACAATAAAAATAATAAAATATATAAATAATTATTAAAAATATAAATATATATTATATGATATATATTACATATTATTATTAATCTATTTCACATTATATATATTTCTTTAAAAAAAATCCTGTACCAGCCATTTTCCAAATGGGCTTGCAGCCCAAGAAAGACCTTCGTTTTATTTTATTTGACAAGCATTAGCAAACTTTTCAAACCGTCAACATGTCCCCAAGTATTCTTTTTTTTTTTTTTTTCATCGGTTAAATTCAACCTTCTATCATCCGACCACGGTTAGTGAAGTCTATAAATATTGTACATTGGAGCAAGTGGCTCTCGTACTATCGAATATCGCAATGTCCGATGAGATGAGTCAATTTGGCCTCAGATCAGAACTTGAAGCCGTCCAAAGCGTGCCGCCCATCAATGTAACTGATCCACGGCAGACACGCCTTGTCTCCGCCACGGACCCCGTCGGCCCGGGCATTTTCCGGGGCTGCCTTAACGTAGTGCTTTACTACAACAAGGCAACGAGGGAGGACTCGGGGTGGTTAGTTGCTGCGTGGTTTAAGGAGTCACTGCAGAGGGCTTTGGCTGAGCAACCATTGCTTAGTGGAAGGCTGAGAAGGGGGGAAGATGGCAAGGGACAGCTAGAGATTGTGTCTAATGACAGTGGGGTTAGACTTATTGAGGCAAAGTTTCCGATGACTTTACAAGAGTTTCTTGATATGAAAGGGAGGGAAAAGTCTGAGGCTGAGCTTGTATTTTGGAAGGAAGTTGATCAACAAGATCCACAATTCTCCCCACTACTCTATGTTCAGGCAAGTGATATTGAGTCAGTATTTTTTTTTTTTTCCTTTTCTTACTTATGAGATATATGGCAATAATAAACATTTTCTTCTTATAATTCTCTTACATGTCCCGAATGTGATTCCAATGTTAAGAAACTTTATACATATGATTTTGTAAATAACTTCTATAATGTAATTACTACTATTGATTTCATGCAAGTTTATGATTTTAGGTTCCTAAGTGTTGGAATTTTAATTTCACGCTGAAATCAAATTATAAATAGGCACACATTCACATTTACTGGAAATATGTGCACACAACTGATTTATGTAATTTTGCAAATTCTTGCATAAGTGAACTTTTTATTATGAAGAAAAAAAATAATTGCAAAAATGTTTGCATCAAAATTAACACTCAAATTTATCCCAATCCCAAATAGACCTCTCACACTCTAGGAGCACGCCTGCTGCAAAATACCTGCAACTGTATACCTTTGTGACTTTCGCAAGCGCCCTCTGTACTCGGTTTCCTCTGCCACCCCTTAATTCCCAAGAACCACTTTTATTGACACAAAGCTGTACAAAAAAACAAAACAACCGGCCACGAAAAATTATTTAGCCTTATGACATGTGCCATTAAATGGCAATTGGTTGCTTGCCTGCTCCTTTTATATGCCATGTTCATCCACCAGAAGTAATGTGTTAAAAGCAAGTGGGTCCATCTTATCTTTGACCTTTACAATTCAAGCAATGGCCTGCATATCTGTTGTCGATCTTTTACAGGTTACCAACTTCCAGTGTGGTGGATACTCAGTTGGGATTAGCTGTAGCATTCTTTTGGCAGACATTTTGGTCATAGACAACTTTATCTTGAGATGGGCCAATATTCACAAAGAGATGCTCTCCAAAAATGAAGTCCTCAAATTGCCCATCTTTTATCTCCCAAATCTCAAGCCACCTAGTTTCTCCATTACTGGCACCTTCAGCCCAACTCCTAGCAAGAACTCTGGTCAGACTATGATTTTCAACATTGTCAATGAAAGCATGGATTTGAAGAATGACTACAATGAGGAGGCAGAGCACAAATTTGGTACTAATATTCCATCAGAGTTTCATCTGCTAGTGAAAGAATCCCCCATGGCTATAAAAGTACAGAATTGCAAGAAACAAGAGCATCTCAAGTACCATTTGAATCTCAAGAACAAACTCACTTCTTCAAGTTGGTCAGAATTGGGGATAAATGGTATAGCTTTTCATGAAGGCCACAAGCCTGCTCGTGTTTCAGATTGGATTGGATCAATTGGTGATGGACTTATAATGGCAATCCCAAATTCCATTACTTCTGAGATGAAAATTATTGTCTCAGTCTCAGTGCCTAATCAAAGGGAGATTTAATATAGGGGCCTGCGTTTATGTTTCCTTTCTTTTCTTTCATTAATAAATCCAACTGTTCTGTGATGTATTTAAAAAAGATTCAGCATTTGTTTATGTAATTTTTAAATTATTACATCTTTCGTGGCTTTTAAGTAACTTCATTGACCAACTAAGTGTTTGTTCAGCTTGTGATAGACTGTCGGTGGGCCAGTTCTCATTGAAATGGAAGTCTATTAGGATTGCCTAGAACTTACTAGTCTGGAGGAAATACAAAAATAAAAAGGAAGAGCTTACTTGCAGCGGGAGACTTGCTGTGGATTGCATGTTCGTTTCTGTTTAAGTACTTTAGCAACTAAGTTGAAATATCTGGAAAACTAATAACTATTTCTTGCATTATTCTGACCAAAACGTGGAGTATATGTTTTCATGTTTAGCTCTAGCTCCATGTGGCAAATTCTCTGTAAGTAATCTCCCTCAAGCTACATTTGATAGAAATCAATTTTGAGCCAACAGGGAGGTATTTTTAGCTGCTAAAATCTGTTTTTTTTCTTTGGAAGAGTACCTTCGGGTCAGTTTACGCATCAAACTAGAATGTCCTTTTCTTATATGACATGCAAATGCATTTGAAATTTTATTAATAGAGTGTACCCAACAAGGACTTGACGTGGAAGCTTGAATTATTCGAAATGATAGTTTAAAGATGATTTAATGTATTTTTTTATTAGTTTAATTTTGAGTTTTATTATCATTATTATTATTATTATTATTTATTTTAAATAAAAAATTTTAATCAAATATATAGTATTAAATTTTAAATTTATTAATATTAAAATTATGTATAAAAAATTTATTTAGATTTAATGATATTTAGATAATAATTTTTTAAAAAATTAAATAAAAATATTTAAAAATAATTTTTAATTTTAATTTATAAATATAATTACAAAATATTTGTTTTCGTATTATAAGCAAAAAAGGGAACATAGAGAATTGGACTATCGTTAACAATGCCGCATAAATGCAAGACTAAAGTATTCAAGAATTCAAATGTGAATCAGATAGGCGTCATTTATGGGATTGTAGCCGAAATCCCGTAGATCAAGCAAAGAAAAAGGACCGAGTAAATACAGGCAAAGAAAAACAAACAGAGAGGGACCATACTGTAGTGGTACGTAGAGTCTACCTTTTGAAAAAGGTAATATATATTTTTTTTAATTTTAAATTTTTTGTTAAAAATATTTGATGCATAACAACAATAGTAAAATGTATAATAAATTTAGAATAATTTGTAAATTTTATTTTTTAATAATTTATTACATATATTATCATATTTATTGTATATTTTATTATTTTTGTTGTTTATTAGATATTTCACAGTAAAAAAATGTTAAAATTTCGTGTCATTAGGGGGCTTACATATCACATTACCTCGGATTCCTTCTTTATCAATTCTCTCTGCTCACGAATGTTCCCTAAATAAAAAATTGATTTTGCAAGTCATCAGGACATCATAGTTCATTAAGAGTCAAAAACCTATTGTCCGTAGTTTATGTTGCTTCTTATGATCAACTTTAGTTTAAAAAACGAAATTTTGTTAATCCTATTTATCATTAAATATATTTGCAATGTAAACCTTTGACGTGCGCATGAACAATCAACACAGAGCACTTTCTTGAACATAGTGCACTGGCGAGCTAGCTCATCTGTTTTGACGGTGAAAGGGAGAGAGAGAGAGAGAGTACAAGGGTAGATCTATAAAATAACAACCGAATTATAAGCACTGGCCAAAGGGCAATGTGCATGTCAGACGATATCATCTCGTGTTCCGCAACGAAAAGGAAACTCCTATAAAATATTCAACTACTACTATTTACTTATTGACATTATTAAATAAAAGACGGAGATTTCGGGGTCCATGATTTAGTTTTTTTCTTAAAAAATAAAAAAACAGCTTAAGAAGGAGATTTGTAGGGACGGCAATGCGGGGGAGACAGGAGTCAGCACAGCGCAGAGCGTTATAAACATTCCAAAATTGAACCGGCCTTCACTCCCGATCCCCGTCAAAGGACGTTTTACACTGTCAACCTTGGTCCCCTCAAAGGGTTAAGGACCTCTGTCCTTGTCCCGTCCCCATCCTTCATCTCGCAAGACATTATGAATATACTCCCTAGAGGACAAGCAATATGCTTCCTTAAATTAAACAAAAACACAATTTAACTACCAGTAAGGTTTGTATATTAGCTGAATTAAAACATCGTGCAGCATAAACACTACGCTTAGTCCTACTCAGTTTCAAAAAGATTTTCCTCGGTTTATTAACCATGATTTTTGTTTCCCAAGACGAAAAATGCATACATAGCAAGGCGGTGTTAGGAATAGCGCAGAATGAAGTTATAAACAAGGGTATTGTACAAACGAGAAGAAATTGTCTCCTCGATGCAATATTGCTTTACAAGTCTTCTGCGTTTCATTCAGGGATTCACCCTCCCAAATAATCTTCCCCATTTCTAGTCCTGTAAATTGATTACTGTGTGTGTGCGTTTTTTTTTTTTTTTTGTTAATTGACTCTAACTAATTATCAAACTTGAAACCTTTAACTCTGAATATGACTCCAGTACCAATGGGGTAGAGGTCAGTGATTTTGTTTTTTCTGTTTAGTAGGTGAATACTGAACACGGCAAAGGTCCGTCCCCATCGCCATACAGTAAATGAGTGAGCCCACTTAGTGTTGTGGTGGATCAATGATTTGGCACTTGTGTGCCGCCCATGGACTTGACTCGTCTAGTCAAGTTGCTGATGGGCTACATCCCAGCTCATTCATGCATGTATACAATGAAAAGGTGTCAGGTGAACTCGGTCTTTTTAATATAGGAATCAAGTGGATCCACTAAATAAAGCGTAATTATGATCGTTCCATTGCAAAATGGATCTATTTTCCTCTTGAGATCTTTAATGGACCATGTCATAAAATTACTTAAACTCCTCGGGCTTATTGGCAGCCGAGATGTTACAACCCACATAAGTTCTTGTTCTTTTGTTAACACTTCTACCATCTAATTATACTAACAATGCTCCGATGAAAAAGTAGTTTGAGCTAAAATCAATATGTGGTTTGGTTAAGCTAAAATAAGAGGTTGACTAGTTCACTCATTGTGCAAGTAGCTACAGGTTGAAGTGTCCACTTTACTATCCAAAAATTATGCTGGAATTTGGGATATTGATGTAAATTGTTGGGTTCTAATGATTTCAAGTCTTGTATAATTCAATCCTTGTGAGCACAATAGGCAAGTCTACGAACAAATAAGTGGAACTAGACGCGCAATTCAATAGACCTAAACTGGTGCCTAGTCATAAGCTTTCATTATTCATTAATAAGAGACTCATCACGGGTTTTCTAGACCCAGATAAGAGATGATTGCTAGTGATAGTTTGTGCTATAATTGTGTGATAAAGTAGGAAGAAGTATCGAAGTCACAATTTGTTGACCTGGTATTGCCCTTCAATGGCTAGAGGGCGGCTTGACTCGGAGCTTTCTGGTGCTTTAAAAGTTTTATTAGGTTTGCTTTAGTATCATGCCTTATAGGACAAAAGGCGAAGATAGAAAAGTAAAAGTTTAAAAAAAAAAAAAAAAAAGGCGTTTTGTGATTCTCACTCATTGGTTGTTGTCAATGGCATCCAATGCTTTTTTATTGTCACTTTTCTTTTTATTTTTTGATGAATCGACACCCCTTTTCTTTGCATGGGATTCCAATTTCTGCGAAAGGGGAATTTCTTCTCTATTCTCTACAATAGCAGACAAGAACTGTTATGGAGGAGGTGCCATTATTGTGCAATGCATTTTTTTCTCAATGAAATATATGTGAGGAAAATTGTTTTGATTAAGCAAAAAGTTGTTGCAATTCTGACTCCAAAGCAACAGTGATTTTTAATTTTTCATTGTCAACATATCTAATCAAACGTTTACCAGGTGTTTGATATGTTCTATTCTAATTATCCAAAAAATTAAAAAATAAGTTATGATCCCCGGGGTCTATGAGAGGGAGAGAATATGCCAAATAAAGGGAATTTATAAGTGTTGTGTAAAACACAAGGGGAGAAAAGAATTGTGATGTTTTGATCTCACTGCCTGTGCCCTAACCAGATTTTTTTTTTCTCTTTTGATTGGAAAAACAGTACAGGCAAGAACTTCTTAGACATTAGGGACTAGAATCTATAACTGGTCATCCGCTGCCTTGTTATGATTATGAAATGTTATTAGATTTCGAGTTATATGATGATGTTTTTTTTTTTAAATCTTATTCTTCTTCAAAATTAAAATCCACTATTAATATAGAGATCTAAGGTCTTCTTAAGAATTCCTGAGGAATCCAGTTTGTATATTTAATCATATACACGGTCACACATAACCTTCTTTGCAGCACTGTCTCTCTCTCTCTTCCTGTGCATACACATGCACAGACGGAACACGCACACAACAGTCCCCATCAGCCGCACCTTCTTCTTCAGTGGTCCCCATCGATCCTATCATCAAACAGCCCCTTGAATTTTTATTGTATGATGGGAAGTTTAATGAGATTACATCACAGCATGGGTTTATCAATAATCATATTAATGCTCAATTCTTCTGATTAGCCAATTTATACAGTAAGCAGGACCAGGCTTTCCCCCCACTATCTCTCCCTTGCCCAGCTCAACACATGGACTGGCTATAGCTAGACTCCATTTGATAGGCAATTAAAAGTCTATCTCGTTCTTTACCAATCATCAATGGGGATTTCAAAAGCAACCTTAACCAAAGCAAGCAATATTACTCTCAAGGACAAGCAATGTAAAAATCATGTTAAAACTGAACAGAAAACACAGGCAAGAATCACAGTCTCAGCTAGAGTTAAAAATCTAAAAAAAAGAAAAAAAAAAAGAGCTGTAACATCCAATGAAATCGCCAAATCATCCTCACCCACCCCATCTCAAAAATCACAAGTGCAGCTCCAGTAGTAAACTGAATGAAGAAGAAACAAACGGAAAAGGTGAAACAGAAAATTAAAGAAGAACGCACGAGTAATAATCCTAATCTACATAAAATAAACAATGCTTTGGTACCAAGTGACCCTATAAATGGCTTTAAACTAAGAGTACTGCAACTCCTCCAAGGAACACTAACAAGGACATGCTACTTTCATGCACAAAAGCTCCTGAACCTGGTGTAGCTGTGGGCCCTGTCCCTGTAAGGGAAGGTGAGGGGGCCGTCGTGGAACTGGGACTAGAACTTGGTACTGACGCTGGAGCTTCTGATGGTAGTGGCGGTGATGGTGGGCTTAAAACTGGGCTCATTGAAGGAGGTGCAGAAATTGATGGCTGTGGTGAGGAGACTGCAGCGACTGGGGAAGGTGTCGTCGTTGGTGGGGTTGAGGAGACCGGTGGCGTGGCAGTGGGCGATAGCTGGGTGGATATTTTGGGCGGAGCTGCAGCACCGGTTGGTGGGAGTACAACACTGGGTGGCTGTGAAATAGGGCCCTGAGCAATGGAGGATGCCGTGAGGGCTAGCAACAAGGCTGAGATCACGAGCATGGCACGTGACAGGGCCATGACCGAAGCAGAGTATCTTTTGTGAGGTGGGAGGAGGAAGGGTACTATGGTTTGATATATAGATCAAGGAAAGTTTGACATAGATGTTATTACTGTGTGCCCTGGAAAGCTTGCTGCGGACTTAACAGTCCAACCCAACTACTATTATTTGTTGAGATCGCACCTTTGCCATCCCCACCTCACTCTAATTACGATTAGAAGAGGCCTCATCCAATAAGAGGGAACACACGTCACCCAAAGAGATGCAATTGTTTCTAAAATCTCGCCCTCTACAAGGCGTTGCTCCACTACCCCTGACAAAGCGTCCCACTACTCTTCAGAGGGTAGGTGAGAGGCATATCAGGAGAATACAAAAACGCTAAATGCTAAGAGATTTTTTAGCAAACCCTCTCTTATTAGCTAGTCAGAGTCTCTCAATAGCACTGTAAATGCTTTCACTGATTTAGTAATTGATGTGCTCATGTTGAGCTACAGATTGACACTGTTAGTCTTCTCTTGTCTTGCACATCACAAGCCTCTCATCAAAAAATACCATCACCACGTATGTAGTTGGCTAATGAGTGCATGGACATTTGGTGCAACTGAACAAAGTAGTTGACACAACACAAATGATCGAAAGGAAAGACAATTTTTGAGTTCGCATTGTACATTATTTTTGTTGGGGAAGTTAAGCTTCGTTTCCCATTTTTTACCCAGGGCTTTTTGCTTTGGGTTTGCAAGTTCAATTTTTCTTCTTTACTCCATGAAATGCTTTATTTCTATTTTAATGGTTTCGAACTTTGGGACTGTTTTTTGGGCAGAAACTTCTAGTTTGAAGATTCAAGCTCTTAAATCACGATATAGTTCTTTTAGATACTTCAACTTTCCTAAGTCTATAGAGTTAACACAAGAGAAATGTAAACTCATATATTATATTATCATCAATATTAGTTAAATAATTTCAATTATTTAATATATAAATAATTAAAATTAAAATATTTCTAACTAATATTTATAATTATGTTATGTGAGTTTACGTCCATCTCCATCAATTTTTTGTGTCAAAATATATATAATGTTATTTGCTTGACAATTATCTGCCATTATGTTTTGGACTTTTCTAAGCTAGGTGAAGTTAAAACTTTCTTGGGGAAAAATTTCAGGGTCATTGGGTGATGGACAGAAGACAGTGATAAGTTCTTAAATTTTTCCCGGGAAAAAAAAAATATACAGAGGTAAGAGTCCAATTAGGGGCCAGACTCTTTTCCTTGCTAATGTTTAGAGTGTAAATGAACTGAGTGGAGTTGAATTTTAGCATATTCAATCGTAGTATGTTTAGTTAATATGCTGAGTCAAGCTTCTCTTTTATCAAGCCAAGTTTCATTTTTTTCATGAAGGAATTGTTTAATTTTATAGTATTAATAAAAATAATTAAAATTATAAAAATTACTTTTATAAATAAAATTAAATTAATAAAAATATTTTTTCATAAAATTAATTAATTAAAAAATAAGTGTCTACTTTTAAAATATAATTATAAATATAACAGAGTATTAAAAAATACAAAATATCTACATTTATGAGATTTATAAAGAATTAAATGTGTATAATTTTATTATTACATTCATAAGAATTTATTTTATTACTCAAAATAAGTCTTCCAAATATATTTTAATTCCATATTAAATAATTTTAAAATAAATTTAAAATAAATTATTCGCAAATTTTGATAAATTAAAAGTTATTCTTATTTAAAGTTAATTCATTTATTAAATAAGTTTTAATGGCAAACTTCAAATGAAGTTTTATCAAATCAAGTCATTGAATTTTTGGGGAAGATATCGATTCTTTTGCACTTCTATTAATGCTTGTGTTCCTTTGTATAAAAAGCAAAATCATGCAATAATGGTAATAATAGCGATAATGCTCAGATGGGCCTACAATTTTATAAGAAGGGAAATTTTAGAGAGCATAATTTTATTGGAGCACATAGAAAAAAGTAATGATATGAGTTGTTACATGGTTGAATTTTAAATAAAAAAAGAATAAATTATTAAATATTATTAGATAAACTGTATGTCCCGTTAAAAAAGAGTTACTCAGTAATGTCTTTAAAAAAGGAACAAAAAGATAAAGGAGCTTTTGTGTCAAAAGCAATGAATTAGAGACATGACCCAGAAAGACAACGCAAAAGTTTTGAGGTGGTGGCTGTGCTTCTGCCCTTTTAAGCTTAGTGTGGACTGGCCCCTCTTTAGCACTCAATCATGTGCAATGAATGAGCTCCACGTCGCGCACATAAACAAAACAAACGGATATTCTTTCACAGGACCACTAGCCCTTTAGTGCCTTGCCGCCTGCCCGGAGTAGGTAGCCTGCCACATCAAACCTAATGATTTGATGAGTTATCCACGAGAATCACGATGACAATAGCAGCAGCTCACCATTGGATGTCAATACATCCCTATAACTAAAGTTCTCTGAGTTTGTATTTTAATTTGATCCGTAGCAAAAAAAATAAAATAATAAAAAATAAGACACTAATTTTTATATATATTAAGTTATAAAATATTATACTTGTTTATAAAAATATATACAAATAAAAAATATTTAAAAAAGTTAATAAATTATCTATTAAATTATACCAAGAGAGATTTATATAATTAAAAAAATTTTATATAATAAATTTAGATTATAAATAAAATAATATATTAGAATTAAATAATATTATATTGAATATATTTACTAAATTATATTAAAACAAATTCATATATAATTTTTTTATAATCAAAATATATTTGTACAATAAATAAAAAGTATATATATAATAATATATTAAAATCAAATAATATTGTATAAAAATTCACTTGATTCTAATGAAAATTTTGTAAGATTTTAATATTTCTCCTTAAACTCAAGATGACAACGTAGCCAACTTAAGTTTGGAAAACAAATCAGAGAACCGCTCGAATGGATGAGATTTTGTGAAAATATTAGTAGTTTGATGAGTAAAAGTAATAGAAATTAAACAAACAATATTTTACATAATATATTGATGAACGAAATGATAATCATTCTCAATGTATTTGGTTTGCTCATGAAAGATATTATTATGAGCATTTGAAATGACACTATGATTGTCACAATAAATAGGTGTAGTAGATAAATATATAATACTTATATCTTATAAAAACCATAACAATTTAGATGTAACGTTTGTTAAAGCCCAATATTCAGCTTCAATACTACATTAAGTAGCAACTATTTATTTCTTATTAAGCGAAGAAATGAGTAAAGTCCCCAAGAAGAAACAACTTCCTATTGTAGAACGTTTGTTTGTAGGATCTCCTACTTAATTAGCATCTAAATAGGTTTACAACTTAAGTGATGATCAAGTAGAGCAATGGAGTTCATGAAATATAATTCCCTTGACATAGTGAAGAATACAAAGAATAACGGCAAAGTGAGTAAACCGAGGTGCTACCATGAATTGTTTGACCACATATACAACATAGATAATATTTGGTCGAGTAACAGTGAGATACACCAAACTCCCAACTAGTTGTTGATAAAAAATAAGATTCTTTAATGATGGGTCATAAGTGGGTGAAAATTTGACATTGTACTCAAAAGGAGTAGAAAAAATTTTATTATCACTAATCCCTTTGTTCAAGTGAGTAAATCTAATGTATATTTGGTTTGGGACAAATAGTATCTAATAATATTAAAAGAAACTTTTATTTTTAGAAAATAATTAAGTCAAGATCTTTCATCTCAAATTGTGGACTGAAGTACCTCTTGAATTCATTAATACTCTATAAATCACCTTTTGTGATAATCATATTATCGACTACAGTAAAAATAAAATAATTCTTTTAACACTTTTACAAACAATGAGGCAATATCATAAGGACTAAAATATATATATATATATATCAAACTAGTGTATAGTAATATTAAATTTGGCTAACCATACTTGAGGTGCTTTTTTGAGGTCATAGAGTATTCAATAGAGACAATAGACTTTATTAGGTGGATGGTTATATATAAGTGAAAGTGCATATAGATTTCTTCGGTGAGATCACCATTAAGAAATGCATTCTTAATGTCCATTTGAAGTAACTTCCAGTGTCAAACTACAATAATTGCTAGTAGACTTTTGACTGAAGTGGTTCGAGTCATAGGAGCAAAAGTTTTCTTATAGTTAATATTATACTCTTGAGTAAAGTCTTTAACTACCAATTGAACTTTGTATCGCTTAATAAATCCATCTGATTTTGTTTTAATTTTGTAAACCCACTTGCACCTAATAACAAATTTATTAGGAAATAACTCAACTAAATTCCAAGTGTAAGTTTGTGATAAGGAATGCAATTCTTCTACCATTATTTGCTGTTAAAGAGGATAAATATTGAATTCTTGATAAGTTTAAGGTTTGTATAAATAAGTAATGGTTAAGTAAATAACAAAATCTTAGAAGTGAAAGGGTAGCTTACTTACTTGAGAAGAATGACACGCAAGTGAAGGCTCAAAAGGTGACTCAAAAAGAAATATTACATCCATAAATGAGGAAGATACTTTAAGATTGATTAGTGATACTTATATTGAACTTGTATCCAAACTAGGAGGAAAAGGATCTATGAGAGGAGATTATAATGAAATTTTGGAATTCATAGTGTCTAACATTAATTCAATAGAAGGATTAGTAAAGAAAGATTATGAGGAAATGTTTAATTAAAAGGAGGAAAGGGAAGCAAACATCTTATGTTCTTAAAAAATGACGTGACAAGAAATTTAGAGATGTTTAGATATGAAGTTCCAACATCGATAATCTTCATGTTCAATTCTATAACCAAGAAAACAATATAAACACATATATATGTTTAACTTGGTTCATTCATTGGGGTGCAAAATAAATAAGCACAACCAAAGACTCGAAGAGATTGTTATATAGGTGGTATACCTTATAGTCACTTAAAAAAAGATATATTTTTAATGATGTGGGATGAAATACAATTGAAGATATATAAAACAGTAAGAGCAGTTTCTTTCCAAAAATGCTAAGAATAAAAGGTAAAAATAATGATTTCAATTGTATTTAGGATATGGCAATATTTTCATTCAACTTGTCTATTTTGTTGTGAGATATTAGGACATGAGTATTAAAGAATAGTACTAGTTTAGGCAAAAAGTTGTACTAGTTTAGTCTTATTATATCTTTATATTATGAGAACTTAATAATATTAGAAGGATAATATCATATAGGTTCAAAAAATACCAATTGATCCTATATATGATACATTTGAGAAAGAAAGGTATTAATGGACTGACCTAATTGTTTCAAACGATAGTGATCACTGAGTAGCTGAGATTAATGGGCAACATCATAGGTAAAGTATCATGAAACCAATAAATCTCATACCTCCTTTGTTGTGCCAAGTCAACCAAATTGAAATTTGATAATTGGAATACATGTATTGCAAAGTCACATAAGAATCTTATGATTGTTGCTTTACCACTAATCAATCCATTTAGCTAATTTTTCAAATGATTCTTCTTTTGTTACAATTAGTTTTGGAATTCCCCAACTAAAATAATGTCAAAGTTTGTAACTCATTAAAAAACTGTACATATCTTGGGACCAAAAAATATAATTTATCTTATCTAAAATAGTGCGTAACATTATGAAAACTTTATATTTCTTTATATTAGGAATAAATATGATATCAAATAATGATAAAAAAAAAAGAAAAGTGTAAAGTTGGACATAAAACATACCAAAACAAATTTTAAAAATTCATTTGATCTAATTAAAAATCGGCCTAATAATAGTTGAATCAAATGGTAAAAAAAAAACTCAATCATAGTAATATAAATAGATTTATAATAATGATAATATTGAAAGACAAATGATGTAATAGACAAAATATAATAATAGACTATTTCAATTTCTTAAAAAAAAAAGTTATTCTTACTAATTGAAAGAGTATAACTAAATTCTAATATTATAAAAAATAAAGTTATGACAAAAATTATGAAAGAAAAATAATGAAAGAATAATTTTTGTATTTATTAAACTAGAAAAGACTATAAAAAATATATAAAATAAGAAAAAAGTATTAAAAAATTAATAAAATATTTATCAAATTATATTAAGAGAAATTTATATATATTTTTGATATAATTGAAAAATATCTATATAATAAATTTATATCAATATATTAGAATTAAATAATATGATACCAAAATTCACATTATTTTATTAAAAATTTATAAAATTCTGACAAATAAATCCGAAAAAAATTAAAGGTGACCTGTATACACAAAATTTTGAGTTGGTACAAGAAGCCCCAGTTCATTGGAGGCGTACAATGTAAATTGAGATGTTTAGTCCTAGATTCACGTTACGAAGACTTATAAAAAGGAATCATCAAATTCAAAATAGATTGTTAGCATGCAACAGAGAAGGGAGAAAATCATGAAATGGCAGGACGTATCTATAAATTGCTATAGCATTGAATGAAACCATCCTTTCGCTGGAAGAAACAGACATTCACATGCCCTGACAGTTTTTTTTTTTATTTATTTACTTATTTTTTGCTGTGCAGTGCTGTTGATTTTACGAAGGATATTTGTTCGGTACAGTTGTAAATGACGTGATTGCTCCGCACGATGCACATTAAACAGTAAAATCTTAGAGCAATGTGTGCAGAAAAACAAAAAAAGGACAACAAAAGTGGAAGAGAGGACAATCACGGAACCATGATTCTTCAAAAGGGGTTGGATTGATAGGAGTGGATAGGGACAGTGATTGATGTCTATACTCATTTGGCAATCAGGTGACAATTATGAATATTTCCGTATTTATCAACTCCAGCTGATACCTTTTTTTCCTTTTTAAACAGACTGAAAGAGGAAAGCTTTATTCATTTTGAGATAGCTCGGTGCTGATACCTTAGTTTAGCACTGAAGGGATACCATTTTATGCTAGGGAAAAGGTAGACGGAATGAATATGCAACAAGCTGGATAGAATGCCCCACGTGTTGCTCAAAAAATTCAATGACGATTTGTCGTGCATTTTATCCAACTTGTTGTAGACGGTGCATATCTTAGTAATTTTTGGTAGGAAACATGAATCTAAAAAAAAAATTAAGATTGTTGACGCCAGTTCGTCTGGATCGCGTCTTTTTTCTCTGTCCATGTACCCATGCTCGTTATACTTGAAGGAACGAGTACTATCGTAGTTTTCCCGTTGAAAGACATGCATTAACTTAGTCCCAAACTGTTAACGAAATCTGTCAATAATGTGCTAGGACAGTAAAGTTCAGCTTGAACTTCATTATTTTGGATCAATTTTCCCCTTTTATCATGAGCCAATGGGGAGGGGGGCAGCATAGGTTTCTACATTCAAGAAGGTGAACGAACCGGTTGGATACATCAATATGTAGACCACAAAACAAACAGCAACTCAAAATTGCATTTGGACTAGTGCATAAACAAGAAACCTCATTTAGCATTTGCAGCTTTAGGGTACAGCATTGATCGAGCATCAAATGACATTTTGTGCAAAGTTCAGTCATTCTATGGAGGTACCACTTAGCTGGTTCAGTTTTCTTGCAAAACATTGGATTCAACATGGCATGTGGTTAACATTGAACATTCTATAACATAGGCATCCACATATTGCTTATTCAATATATGAGAATTGCAGATGATAAGATACATTTTTGGTGTTTCAATTTACAGAAAAGACATATTCTGTGTCCTTGATTTCAAACCATAATTGAGCTATTTTAAAGAGCCAATCGTTTAACTTGTTTCTAGAGTCCCTCATTCTATGCAAAAGCTTTACGAGGGCGTACCTGATTTTCACCTTTGGTCACTTAAAAGTGGCTGGGTTGCTGCAGCTGCAAGAAACAAATATCAAGGAGGAATGAAAACAAGAATGAGGGAGAGCGAGAGATAGAGATCAATTTACAAATGAATTAAATTCCATTATATTATTGAAGGGTGACAAATGAACCAAAATGGAAGAGAATGCTGGAACAACCAAGAAGTTAGGAATGTAGGTGGTGGAGAAAACGGGAAAACGAATGCTGATCAAGTAAGGATCATGCCAGTAATAGTTTTTACAGACATCCAATTTCCTACTGCTAGCAATTTGCCCCTCCTAACAAAAAAAATTTGTAAATTTTGCAACTCAATATCAGTGACCAAGAAGATTTTGACACATATATGAGAGTCTCAGGCTAAGAAATTCATCTCGAAGTAAATAAATGTGGCCAATGAATGAAGTGCCGAAGGAGAAAAAATTCAAAAAGCAATAGTTTCTTTTTTGGCCGGGTCCAAATAAAACCAATAGTCGACACCGTGCTTACATTGGTTTTTCAGCTATATTTTCCAATACCAAGGTTCTTTCCTCGGTAAACGCCTTTTGCTCAAACAGGATTTTCAAGTTAAAACTCTGAAAAGAAAATCTGTTTGCGAGAGGTAAAGACTGAAATACGGCTAATTCAACCATGAAGTGAAACTGATTCCTATGTGAGCAGGTCAAGAAAGCAATCTCCATTCAGATGCTTTTCTTTTTGCTTGTTCTTTTTTTTTTTTTTCCGTTATAAACTCCCATTTTGCTCTATTGAGGTTCCCATGTTATATAAGATGAGCAAAGGTCGGATGTACGCAGTTTTACTCATAACTTTTTACAAAGAAACTATAACTACAACTTGAACTTATAACCTCTAAATTAAAATAAAGTAACTTTACAATTATACCAAAATTTGTTCTTTGAATTTTAGTTCCTATGGATTCCCAAAGAAGGAAGTTTCTACTGACAAAATGGATCAATATCCTACAAACAACGGTTAGTTGAACCAAACTTCCAGGGGGGTGGTCCCAAGTTTAGTAGCGTTACCAATTGTGAAATGTACTACCTTCGTTTTGGGTTTCCACAATATTCTGAACCCCCTCCCAAAAAAAGGTTGTTTTGAAGTTTTACCTGAATTGAATTTTCCCAACTCCAATAAATCAATTACTTAAACTATTCATGACATTACCTTCATGACTCTGTTGTCCAGCCACTGAAGGCATCCGTTTGCTAGTTTTCTCAGCAATTTCATCCATGACCAGACGTGAAAGAAGAAGCCCCGCAATAAGAGCAGCAATCATCAGCATCAAGAAAACTGCATTCCATCCCCTCTTTGATAGAAACCCAGTAAGAACAGGACCCAGGGCTGCACCAATTGACCCAGTTCCATCAATAATAGCTGTCACCGTTGCAAGGGCTCGAGAATTCCCCTTGAGAGAACTGTGGGTGCCAAGGTCTGCAGAAACTGCAGTTGTAATAAGTGCGTACGGTCCGTTTACAAATAAGCCCGCAATCATCATAAGGACAGTATTCATTGTCTGTGACACACTCCCATAAGCGCGGTATAAGAGCATGGAAGGTATTACAGCATACATGAAACTGGCTGCTGTAATAGCCCGAGCTCTTAGCCTATCAGATATATAACCGGCAATAATTCCACCAAAAATACCCCCCACATCAAACAAAGTGGAGAGATTTCCAGCTGTCTTCACCGATACATGTTCTCCTCCGATTTCTGCAAATAATAAACATTTTGTAAGTGTGGGCTAAAAATGAAGGCCAAAACGTATCTGTTAAAATAGCAATGTACTTCGTCATCTGCTTAACAATCAGATCCAATTAAAATACTACAACAAATTTCTGGTATGGAACTTGAACTATAGGAAATACCTGTCTGACTCAAATAAAATGGTAGCCAGTACAGAAATGTGTACGCCACAAGCTTCGAGAAGAATAGGCACAATGCAAATGGAATCACTCCTGGTATCAAGCAAGCTCGAAGAAGCCCCACACTTGTCCTAGGTCCAGATCCATATTGAACAGAAACAATGGTTTCCCTTCCCACAGCACTTTCCTTCTGTGATTGGGCTTCTACATCAGTAGGCTCCTCCACCTTTGCTTCTGAGACGTGAGGAGAAGGAAATCCAATATCCTCAGGATAAGCAGCCAAGAAAAAGAAGACCAACACCCCTCCCACTGCAATAAAGGCACCCGGAACTATGAAAGACCATCCCCAGCCATGGTCCAAAACACTAGCTGCAAGAAGAGACCCACTAATATTCCCAATTGAAGTGTGTGCATTCCAAATACCCATTATTAATCCCCTCTTCCTCTTTCCAAACCAATTACCAATAACAGCCACAACAGAAGGCCAACCAGTGGCTTGAAACAACCCAGCAACCATTTGCATAACCAAAAAAAACCAGAAAGCATGAATGTCCCAAAAGTATCCCATCCCAAATAATCCCACAAAAATGCCACTTCCAATCATCCCAATCGTTAAGAATAACCTCAAATCCAATGAATCCCCTAAATGTCCAGCAACATAGATACCCAGAGAGTAACAAGCAAGAAATGCCAAATCAATCTCACCCAATCTCGATGTCCCATCTTCTCCATTAAACGGGTACCAACCTGCATACTTAGTCCTATTCTTCTTTCCACCCATAAACTCCTCTTTAACAAAGATACTGCCAATTGGCCAAGGGTCATTGCCAGAGTACTTACCATGCTCAGGATCCAATACACTCTTGACAATACTACTGGGTTTCCTGGATGCATGATAACAAGCATATGCTATGAAAGTGATCAACAAAACCATGTACCTATATGCACTCAGGCTCCAATCTCTGCCTCTCACTTTTCTTATGATCAAAATCCCAGGTGGAATTTGCCTTACAAAGCGTAAATCGCTAGACATCTGTAATCAGAATTAAAAATGTACCTAAAATTATTCACCTTTTCAAATAAAGATTCAATTTTGATGCAAATTAAACAACCTAACTCCCATTATCAGCGGGAAAGCAGCAAACTTTGGCAAGAAAGAAGGAGAAAACAAGAACCCCACCTCCTAAAACGAAGCAATTTGTTAGCTTGATGCAAAATTCATGGCCGGGTTGATCTTTAGTAGGCTTGAAGATGTAGAAAACGTATTAAAAACAATAGATTTTGGCCTGGTTTGCTTCAGAGAGAGAGAGAATGGCAGAGTTTGGAGAGACAGTTCGGTAATTGCCAGAGAGAAAGAGAGAGGTACTGTTAGAACGACTTGAGGGGCAGAGAGAATGGCGGGAAAGGCGGGAGTCTTCAACGAGAAGAGGCCACGTGGGGAGCAGTACGAGGAATTTGAAAAGAATTTTTTTTTTTTTAATAATAAAACAAGGATGGTAAACAAAATATTACAAGAGAGTATTGCGGAATATGAGAGGAGCCAACTCATTTAACTTCAGCCAACACTTTGATGGAGAATTAAATATATGATAAATTTAAATTTATGATAACAAATAGTTTTTTAATCACAAAATTACAATATTTGATATTACAATTACTTATAGATGAGTGCTGAAACTTGAAAGTTTGAACATTACAATTCTTCTCCTTTGGACAATTTCTCTATTGGAGAAAATGGGAGGCAAAGGATTTGAAAAAGAATTAACATGTTTGGACGCCAGTCTTGTACAATACAAAAAAAGGAATTTATTAGTTGGATTATGTAGACCTAATAAATCAATGATATTGCGTCAAAATATTATTTTGATCTTGTTATTTGTCACATTGATATTGGAATGTAGAATTGGGATTCTTTGTTTCCTATTCCTTACTGAGATTGTATATGATATTCCTTGAGTACATATTGAATAAGATAGCAATCGAGCCTCGGAGAATTATTGCTGGCATCGGTGTTAAGATTGTTTTCCCTTTTGCTTATGGACCATTTTGTGCAAGAACTATTTGATTGTTTTGCATCGAGTCTCTGATGTGATTCACGTGTTACCTTTTGCTATCTCAGCTACTTGCCTATTATCAAGGAGCTAAGAGTAGGCAATATTGTATTATCTGAAGCAATGGCGGATCCAGCTAATTGCCCCCCCCCTCTGACCCATTTCTTTGTTTCTTTCTTTTTTTTTAATTTTTAATTTTTTCTTTTTGGGGGTCAAAGAGGAAATCAAGTCATTGTTAAGACAAAAAAGTGAAGTTCATGCCATTATATAGAGGATTCACAAGAGGCAACGGGGGATGGGTGATCTAATCCAAGGGACAGTTCCTGTTCTTCTTCTGCTTAGCGACCCAGTCAGCAACAGAGTTAGCGCTACGCCTAAAGCATCTGCATCGACATCTTCGCATCTACTTGAGTATTCTCTTGACATTGGTCCAATATCCTAGGGACAATCATGCTGGTTGTCCTAGACAGCTTTATATATCACCTCAGAGTCGGTTTCAATTATCATTCTCACTTGTCCCATAAAAACCTAGCCATATAAGCAGCTTCCTACAATGCATGTGTGCCTCAATCGCTGAAGGCTTCAGTGGGGCTCCTGGGCAGCATGACCAGCTCCCTTTTCTCCACTGCAGTCATCACCCTCCTCAAAGATAACTAAGGATCAACCCTTGCCTGTTCCATACAAAATTCGTTCCTCATCTTCCAAATATTCTAGCATGCAATCCCGAAATTGTTGAGAGATGATGAGCTCCCTTCCTTCTCCAGGTTCTCTTTATCCCTTGGATTCTTTCGCACGGTGTGATCTGAGAATAATTAAAGTTAATACAAGAGATTAGACACCACATTGGAGAGAGACTTTGCACTCTAGTTCATTGCCAAGCGGGGTCCAGACTTAAAAGGTTGGATTTAAATGCCTTCATGCTGCACCTTTTATATATATATATATATAAGGATTTATTATATTTAATGAAAAAATAATAATTTTACTTATATTTTAAAAAGTGAAAGGAGAAAATTAAAAAAATAATAAATTATAAATTTTTTGAGAAAAAAATAAATTGAAAAATATTTTTTCTTTAAATAATAAAAAAAGAAGTTAAGATTATTTTTAATTTTTTTAGAAATTATTTTTTTCTTAACTATTAATATTTATATTACATGAATTTTATATATATATATATATAATATTTAACATAAATTAAATAAATTTTAATATATACCAAATTGTATTTAAATAAATTAATATATATTATATATATTATGAAATTTTAATTTTATTAAAATAGTAAAAAATAATAAATTAATTATTAAAATTATATTAAAAATTATAAATAATAAAATTTTATTTAAAAATTATAATTTTAAAATAAAACATTTAAATTTTTAAAATTAAATAAATAGTATCACATAAATTTTAGTAATTTATATTTTTATATTAAGAGTGTGTGAGAGAAAAAAAAAAAAGCTAAACGGGTAAGAAAAAAAAAAAAAAAACACGATTTCAACGATAACGTTTATACTTTTTGTGACTTTGGGCTTTGTTAGTTATACTACAACACGTGTCACCCGTCTCCTCTCTATCTCTCTCTGATTGGTGAAGAAGAAGCTCTGTAACGATATAAAGAATCGAACTTGGCGCCTAAAACTGCGATCCCAACGCCATTTTTTGTTAATCAAATGCGCCAGTCCTCCATGTTCGTTTAGCCACATGTTAGTTTTTTTTTTCCCCTATAATTTCTCTCTTTCTCTCACTTAAAACACTTTCTTTACTCTCTCTTAATATTTTCTTTCTCTATCTGATTGATTTAGAGCTCTAGTTGATGTGGAAATTTCTGTGATTTTTTTCTTTTTTTTTTGGTTGGTGGGTCTTTGTCTTCTAGGTAGTGGTGGTGGGGGTGGTGGTTCTTATGTTGAATTGTGGGGTTTTCTTGGATCATTGACAGATTGGTTGATTTGGGTTGTGATGGGATTTTGAGATTGGGATTGGTGCGTTGGTCTGTGTTTCTTTTTGGGATCGACATGACGGCCGGCGGCGGTGGTAATCAGTTGATCTCTGTCCATCCTGACGAGCTCAAGTTCATTTGTATGCACTTTCTCTCTCACATAAATTTAGTTTTTCTTTGGCTGTGAAGAAATTGAGATGTGGCTACTTTTCTTCAATTATTCGTTTATTGATGAAAGTTTGCAACTTTATTGTGATATGTTGGGTTCAATCAACGAAGAAAATGCATTAATTGGAACACAATCTATCTGGGTTTGGTGGACGTGGGGCCATCCTAAAAGCTATTACTTGTAGCTTCATGCCTTTGCTTTCTAGCTGTGGTTAAGGAATCTCTATAGTTCTCCACTGGGGTGTTGAATTTATTCTATTCTTGTTTGTGTTTGAGTATTGTATGCCCTCAGACGTTCAAATGAGATCGTTGTCTATTAGCTGGACACCTGATGCTGCAGCAGACAGTTTAAAGATGTATAGATGGTTAGTTTGCAAAGACGAAGAGGTGGATTGTAAAGCAGATAAAATTGATGCAAATACAATGTTTTTCAAAAGGCTGGACTAGTTAAACTTTTCTTGGAAGTCTAAAGTTACTTGCGTGGAAGTTTGTGGGACTATAAGAACTCACCTTTATTGCTAGGGTAGAGGAACAGTTTGGTTTAAATAATAAATGCAGCAATGGCATGATACTTGGAAATGGCCTCGTGGCTTGCCTGTATGGACTGTATGATTACCAATATTTGCTGGCCGATGGATGAAAATGCTAATGCTAATGCTGGCCAAAACTCTTGAAAATGATAATGCCTTTTTGGGTTTAATATCATTCATGGATCCCTGCTATTGTAGTTTTTATGCATAGTTTGATTGGACTAACAATTATGTGCATGTTTGTTCAGTTGAGCTGGAAAAGCAAATATCTTGTGATCTTAAAGTTGTAAACAACACAGAGCACAGTGTTGCTTTTAAGGTAAAAATCTCACTGCATATTATGCAATCTTATTGCTGGTAGATAAACATTTGAGACTGTATTAAATTAATCATGGCCTCATTTC
Organism: Bruguiera gymnorhiza; assembly: GCA_020883675.1. NCBI lineage: Eukaryota > Viridiplantae > Streptophyta > Magnoliopsida > Malpighiales > Rhizophoraceae > Bruguiera > Bruguiera gymnorhiza. Next base: position 486,019 of record JAIRCJ010000197.1, on the reverse strand, counting down.
CCTTTGTGCCAGGTTAAAACCACTTCACCTAGGAAGTACTTTGTAAGGCCCAACACTGGTGTCATACTGCCTTGGGATTCATGTGTTGTCAGAGGTTCTAACTGTTGCTCACTACAATTCTTGGATGGAAATTCTTGAACTACAAATTCTCTAGCTAAATATTAGCTTATTGCGAGGGAAAATATATAAATAGGGTATACTGCTCAAGCATCAAAGGTGTAATGAAAGAAGAAACTAGGTGTTCTTTATGCGTTTGTTAGTTGATGTTTCTAACAGCTTCAAACTCTTATCTCTGAAATATATCAGTGGGGTTGGACCATTATTCACCACTTGCTTGTGTATAATGTGCCACCCTTCTATTGTCCATGTATATCCTTCACTAGCTAAAATAATATGCTGTTATGCTGGTCATTAACCAATAGCTAATACTTGGATTTTCAGTTACTCTTCAAGCTCAACGAGAATATCCTCCAGATTTGCAATGCAAAGATAAGTTTCTCCTACAAAGTATGACAGTGGCACCACACATTGATGTTGATGAGCTTCCTCCAGATACTGTAAGAATGTAAACCTGAAAAATAACTTGTTTTACTAGAGTAATTCTTGATGAAGTTGATTTTATGTAAATTATGTTTGACTATTTGACCAGTTTAATAAGGACAATGGAAAGACGATAGAAGAGTGCAAGCTTAGAGTTGTCTACATCACTCCCTCTTCATCTCAAGGAAACTCAGAAGATAAAACATTACGGAGCTCCACACAAAGTCCTGAAGCTAACTCTGTGAGTCTGATTTATTTCTATATCTTGTTTACTTCATTACCGTTTTTCTTGTTCTCAGGTAATTATCTGAATTCAGTTTGATGGACCTAGTTTTAGCTCATTGCACATGATGCTTGATTATTTGATTGGGGTTTCAAGGGAAGTGGCGTTGGGAGGGAGCTTCCTCAGGCAGTGAAACTCCTAGAGGAAATTTCTAGGCAAGGTGGCATTTGATCTCTATATGGACATTTTCATATTGGTATTCTTTGTTCTTCTGCTGGCACTCATCTGGCAATCAACTTCAGATTATACTAGAACAGAGCATAGTTAGACACAGGAACAAAAGAGAGCCCATGGATAATTGAGAGAATCATGAATCATCTTTATTCCATACTGTCTACACCAATATATCATAGTACAAACAAAAGGTATGAAGATTTTATGGTTAAATTTTCAGAGCCATAGTTGACAATGCATTCATTTTTCAAAATTGTGAATAACTTCTAGCTATTTGACTTCTAAGGAGGGATGTGTGTGGTTTGCAATTTTGTGTTTTTTTCATCTTACTGTCCTGTGACTCTTTTCAGTAAAAAGAGAAGAAAATTTTGTTTATACACCACATTCAAGTGCCTAGACCACCTGAATGCCATAGCCTATTTAGTTCACTGATCATTATTCTTTTGTGCTGAATCCAGGCTGTACAGCATCTGAAGGATGAAAGAGACACAGCTGTTCGACAAACACACCAACTGCAACAGGAACTGGTTCGCACTTTGACCCTCTCTCTGTATTGTTGCATTTATTTAGTTATTTGTTCTGCTGGAGCCATGCACTCAAGGATCACAAACATGTAACTTCAGCTGTTAAGCTAATATTGCCAGAAAAAAGGATTATATGTTGTCACCAGAAAAAACAGAGAAGGTGCTCAATGTTATTCATGTCGTGTAGAATTCAATGACTGGCATGTTAAACTGTTATTTACTACAGGAGATGCTGAAGAGACGAAGATATCAGAAAAGTGATCCAGGCTTCTCGCTCACGTTTGCATTTGTTGTGGGGCTTATTGGAATTATGGTGGGCTTCCTTTTGAATCTTTCATTGTCTTCTCCATCTGCCGAATGACGGTCAGTGGACACCATTCAAGACCTTAGAGGAAAAATATTCTTGTAAAAATTGCACCGTGAAAGCTGTGGCTTTGAAAAGAAACTTAATTTCTTCCCTCTTGTTGATGTATTAATTGTTTCAAATCTTGTTTGATTTCATTTGCATACTACAGTCATTGCTACCCGATTCACTTCTTGTTCTCAATTCTACCGGTTTTTAACTTGGAATTGGCACTACTTTCAAGTTGCCGATTAGTGTATTAATCAACTCATCTCAATTTGATGGATCTTCTAAGAGCTAAATTGATATCAGAAACCAGCATAACCTTGAGCTCATCATTTACTTTGTGCAGTTGAGAAATTAATTAGGAGCATGTTATAGTTTTACACTTACAAAAGTAGCATCCAAGAATTTATTGTGCCAAAGAAGAAAGTGCAAATAAATTCTGATCAAGTTCTCGTGATGCTTTGTCCAGGTGTAAGAAGATTGATATCCGAATCCAACCTGGGTCCCTGCCTGATAAGTTTTTGCTTTCTCAGGCTCTCATGGCACGGAGCAAAGAACTCATGCTTTAGAGCGTCCTCTGCGCTGATTCTTGTTCTTGGGTTCACTGTCAAGCACTTGTCCACGAGATCAATGAGCGAGCTTGGGAACTCAAGAAAATCCCGTCTTTTTGTGTTCATTTTGCACCATTCCAACAGTGTCACTGATGGCAAAAATCTCGTATCATACAATTCCTGCATTAAACATTAACTTGTTTAAGCACATACCATTGGTTAAGCCATCCTTTATGCAGATTATGACTGATTTTTTAACTCTATAACTACCACTGGGAATGAGGATTCTCGGTCATGTAGCTTTGCGACTTCCCACAAATCTTCACTGCCCCTTAACTTTGCAATATCCTTTATGTTCCTGATAACAACAACATGGTTTGAAAAGTATGATGCATCGATCAGAAAATGTGAATCATGCTTTGGAATTTGGACCATAACAATAGAACTTACTGTTCAGGGTCGCCATAAAATGGCGTTCTTCCTATCATTAGGCAGAGTAAGGTGACCCCAGCAGACCAAATATCAAGCTTGGGGCCCTGATGTAGAGACCTGAACAAAACCTGCATGAACCAATAACACTAGGTTCATTTCCACTTTTCGTAAATCAAGTCAATAAAGAAAGAGCTTAAATCATGTTCTGAGATGGCGAAACGTCCACGTTAGACCTACTGATGTCTTTGATTTTCCATAAGCAGTGGTGAAGGGAGTATTAAAAACTTTTTTTTCCTTTGCTATATAGAGGAATAATAAACAGACGTAAACACACCGCAGATGCGGCAAAAATATACGACTTTAGTAACATCGAGTTAGGCGAATAACAACTTTCGCAATACCAATACAGCATCTATTTCTACATATTCCACCATGCCTTCCAAAAAAAATTCCACCATGCATATTTGTAAAACATGAAATTTATTGGAATAGATTCACTAATTTGATGTCTACAGACCGAGACAGAGCTTTGTTGACATACCAAATCGAGTGTAGATTTGATCACATCACCGATGCAGAAGCACAGGCAAAAGTGATTAGTCTAATCTTGCATAAAATGAACAGATCATAGATCTATATTGCACATGCAGAATATAGTTCCCAGAGCAGGTTGACCGAAAAAACCGGAATTAGGAGTTTACTCTGGTTAACATACGCAGTCTGTTTTTCAGAAATGTGAGACAGGTTTCAAAAATTGCGTATGTGGGTTAAATAAAATGTCCTGCTACATCTGCACGATTTGAAATAATTAAAAAGCTCAGTAGTTCAAAGCTGGGCCGCCTATCCAAGTGTTTAAGGGTAAAAAATACGCCTCGACGGTTGAAAAACAAACGCCTTGATTGGTCAAAAAGAAATGAACACGCCCTTAGAAAAAGAAAGATTTTGATAAACACAAAAAGGGGATCAAAAAAAGAGATTGGAATGGAAAAATACATGTCCCAAGCCCAACCCACAAACCCCAAAAAGATATATAAATGACCTATTACACATCATACAGTCCGCAAATCCAGTTTTGTTACTGAATAGAACCTCAATTTAATGGGCAGCGGAAACTAAAGTCGTCGACTCCCTGGGAAGAAACTTCGAAATATCAATTAGCAAGATAACAATTTTCACGTAAGACTAGTTTCCTATTCTCAGTTATACTACTATGTGGGTGTAAGTTAGAAAAACACAAATAGAAACAAGGATTTTTCGGCAATTTTAATTAATTAATTTAAAGAAAATTAAAAACATATATATATTGTAACTTTTTGTAATTTCTCAAAATTAAATTAAATAATTTTTTTAATATTTTAACAGAGGGCATTTTTACACAACCTCAAACTGCTGGTTGTGGTCTACCTAAAAATGACATCCATTGCAGCTCCTATGTTATGAGATTTGAAAAAATAATCGAATGTCAACTTACTCTCATTTTAGTCGTTTTAGTATGCCACAAACGTACAATTTTGAGGACAGAATTTCAGTTGTTCTCACCTCTGGAGCCCGGAAGCCTTTGGTTCCAACACAAGGACCTTCTTTTTTGTGCTTCCCTTCCCCTAATAACAAAAGGAAACATGACTGATTTAAGTTAGAAAAGTCAAAGGAAATTACTTAACAAAATTGTCCTAGTCGCACCAAAACCACACCTTTGTCCATACTGAACCGTGTACCATTGACAGTGATGCCAGCCGGATGCAGTAGCATTGGAGTGAGATAAATAAACCTTCCATTGACATTTTCAGGAGAAGCAGCTATCCTTTTTCTAATGGATGAGGAAACGCTTGATGCTTCATGATTTGGGGTTTGCATTGCTCCATGCAACAAGCTGATAAGCTCCTTTCTACCTTGGCATGGCAAAGGTTCTCTCAGCCTTTCTGCTGAAGGGGTCCTAGTACTTGTGACATCCTTAACAGAAGTTATGCCAGAACCATCTGCCCCATGACCTTTTAGCATGTGCTGGCCACTAAAGTCATTATGGGTCCTTGGCTTTGTTCGGTCCATAACCTTCTTTTTAAGGTTCTTGGGTTCTAAAGTTGACTTTGGGGCCTTGGTCCTCTCTTGATTGATTGCGTTCAAAGGGATGACACTTGGAATCTTTCGACTTTTGCCCCGAGAAACAGACTTCAGTGAAGCATGACTTAAGCTTACATCATTCTTTACCTTTAATTTGTCTGCAAAGTTATAATAAAAAGCTCCATGAATTCGTCTGCCTTAACATGCTTCTTTATAAGCAACTGATTCTGGCAGCAACCAAAAAACTTCAGGAGAATTCTAAGTTCATCCCGGAACTAAAACCATACAGTTACGTATTTCAATATAAAACTGGAATAGGAAGCAGAGCTTACTTGTTCTGTATTTCTGATGCAGATCCTGTCAAATCACAATAAGGAGCAAGATAGGTATTAATCTTTAGCATGATAAGAGTGAGTGAAATAACAAGTAAATTATTCCAATGAATCGTGACTAACCATAGCAAGGTTGAAGTCAATGAGATAACCTTTGGCAGACTTACAAGAGAAAAGAAAGTTTCCAGGTTTGACATCTCTATGAACTATTCCCTGCTTAAATGAATTGCGTTAACCAAAATTCTCATTTTTGCAAACAGCATGTATAGCAAATTAGAACCTACAAAATTACCTGCTTGTGAAGGCTTGCAAGTGCTCTGAATAGACAATATCCATACCATCGTAGGCGGACAACATCTATTTCTTTCTTCAACACCTAAAATAAAAGCAAAAATAATGTCAACAAAATGACCAAACAAAATGTATGGAGGGAAGTATCTACTAGTTACCTCTGGTCTATCATGCTCAACATGCTCCAGAACAAAGCAGTCAGAGTCTCCACTCTTAAAACATCCCTCATATTTTATGACAAAGTTTTTACCCCTGAATTATAAGAATTAACTTCCATATCAAAGATCAAGACCTTTACATTCATTATGCAAAGACAGCATACTTAAATAAAGAAACTCTCTTAAAAACCTTACCCGAAGTGCTCCAGCATCCTTAATTCATTGCTGACATGATGTTTAGGAGCACTTGCATGAGGACCTGCAGATCCAGATAATCAGAACCTGACATTTGGGAATTGCTTGCAGCATAAAATCAGCTATAATGCTAGGAAAATGTTTCTATAAATCTTTAAAGACTGTTGCCACCATTTCCAATATACATTTTTTTTCTTCAGACATGAAAACTAGGCTGAACAATCTCACTAGTGTTTTTCTGTTGTAACCTAAATCCTAGAACAAAATTAAATGACAAAGTCAGCCAATAGCCTCACCAGGTTACTTAACTCAAACATCTGCATCATGCTGGAAGACACTCTGCTAGAGCAGAATGTGTCCCTTGAAGAAGTAGGGAGAGAAAGCAAAATAAGTTCAATTAGGTTGGTGCATGTCAGATAAAATTTTACCCATATCTTCATTTACAGCAAGAAGAGACATGCACAAATTTCAATATCGAAGGTCCAGCTTATGTACCTACTACATACATATAGGTTAGAAACCAGAATCAAGGATAGAGTCATTGTCTTACACTTGATGGCAACTATGGTTCCATCCCTCTTGCTCCGAGCCCTGTAAACAGTGCCATAACCACCTGCCATTTCAGATTCAAGCATACACTGTTAATGTAACAAATGTTCTAAATGGAATGTCAGAAACTAGGCTACAGACAGTTAAAGCACTTCTCTACCTGAGCCTTCTTCCTCTTCTACGATGTAGGGTTCAAAGCATGGTAGTGCTTTTGGTCCCATTTGATCCTAGAATGCAATAATCAACAGGCCTTAATCAACAAAAAATCATCAAAAGTAGTGATAGGAAAGTTAAATAGGTGAATGAGTAAATCAATTTATTACTAATACAGCAGGGGTGAAGCTTACTTTCGAAGTGATGGAGATAGCATCCTTCCTGACTTTTTTAACCTGAATCTCATCACATTTTTGCTTTAAACCTTGCACCATGTTGAAGGGCTTATGATCTTTTTTACCCTGCCAGGTATTTCTGGGAAGGTTCACAACACTACTTTGGCCTAAGAAGAGGCTAAGAGCTTGCTGTCTTGAAGCTGTTTCATCCCCAGGATTTATCTTCTTTTTGATAGAGGACTTTGACGACTGCTTCTGAGCTACAGAGGGCTCAGCATGGGCATTCATTGGCTCTTTATCCAACGATGACATCTCTTTAGTCCTTTTATAGTCACTTTCTAGGGGCACATCTAACAAATACTTTCTACTTGGATAACAAAGGTTCTCATTTTGTTCTTCTTTCATTTTGCCAGTTTCATTTAATACCGCTTCCTTGCATTCCATTCCCAGCTTGCCAGCATAATCATCCTTTGCAGCATTACAAGCATGACTGATCCTTCCAAACTCCACTGGCAATGTACTGACCTTTTTGATGTCTTCTGCATCATACATGGCATCAATTTCTGCTTTGCTCTTATGATTTGCATCATCTACCTTAACTTCATGGACCACTGCTGGGCCATCCTCTGCACTTGGAAAAGCAGATTCTTGATGAAGCTCACATCCCATGATTGTTTTACACTCCGTCTTCGCAACCATACTCACACACATTTCAATTTCTGCCTTTTCAATATCCTTCAATTTGCACCTGATATTACTATCAGCAGTTTCTATAAACGAGTCAGGCATCATGGTTGTATTATTTAGCTTGATTGGAATTCTACTTGCCTCTGCAAATAAGCTCCTCTGGATATCCTTGTTGACATGAAACTGTACATACATGGTTGAAAAGATATAAACTTCGACAAGCAAGGACTAGGGTCAAAGAGAAAGAATGACGGAATTGCTAATCAAATCCGCTTGAACAACTCCTAAAGCAAAAGGATCGGCTAGAAATTGAAATGTGTTTTGCCCTAAGAACATTATAACATCAACCGAAAGAGCAAGAGAATGGACCAGCAGGATACCTCGCTGCAATATCTCCGAATTCTTTTCAAACAAAGAGGAGCTTCTCGATACTTCTCCTCACCTGTAAATCACACCTCGGCGTATAAATAACCAAACTCCTTAACGCAAAACAAAACATAAAAAGAAATCGAGAAAAAAAAAAAACAGAGGAACACTAAACTCTACCGTTTCCAGAATCAAATCCGATTCGCTTCCGCTTTCTAAAGTACATCCTCACAACATTGTCCCGAGGCAAACCGAACGGTCGGAGTCCAAACCCAATCCGAGGAATGGACTCAAAAAGGTTGAAATTGGAAGCGAATCGCTTGAAAGCGAGAAGACCGACGGGAGAAACGGTTACAAAGACGTTACTTTCATCGTCGGCGGTTAAGGAGATGGGAGAATGCGGGAGTGAGCAGAGGAACCGGACTAGATCGGGAGTTGCATTGAAAAGAGAGCTATAGGAGGCTAGCACATGAGGTGGAGTTGGGCGGCCCATGTAGAGGAGGAGGGAGAGGAGGTGCCATGCCTGCTGCGAGTCAAACCCGCCGGTGGCGGCAGCGGCGGCGGCTGTGGCGGTGGAGGAGAGCGAACCAAGCACGGCGAGTTGTGAGTCGGGAAAGCGAGTCTCCATATCGATCGAGAGAGAGAGAGAGAGAGTCTGGATGGCGAAGGAGAGATTTTTAAGTGACAGAGGCGCGGATTTGGGAATTTTTGAGGTTTTGAGATTTTCCCGCCAATGACTTTTTTCATTTTATTTTTCCTTCTTTGTTTCCTTTCATAGAGGTTAGTAAGCGAGGGTAAATAAGTAATTTTAAACTTTCTTGGTTTTTTATCCATGTCCAAACAAAAACATATACTTTATATTTCTTTTTTTTTTTCATTATTTTCGTCTAATTCAAAGAAATTATTAAAATTAAACCCAAAAAAGATATTATTGAAAATATATTTTTTTATTTATTTTATCTTTCCTTCTCACTTTTTTTTTCTTTGAATTTTCTTCTCACTAGATTTCATATCCAAATAAAAGTGTATAAGTTAGCAAACCCTTAACCACTTAACCAATACTCTAATCAAAAATTTTATTTTAAAAATGTGTTAAAAGTAATTATATTTAGTTAATAGTTAAGCTATTTGAATTCTTAATTTTAAATTTAAATTTGAATATTTAGTTTATATATATATATATATATATATATATTAAATCACTTACCTTTTAAATATTTGTTTTCTTTCTTTCTTTTTTTAGGTTTTAATTTCTTAGTCTTACAATATTAATCTTTATACACAATAACTCATTGGTTGCAGCCTCGATGTTCCTTGAAAACAATTAACATCATTTTACTGGGGAAATGTTTTCCTTGCTGCTTTTCCTGCCACCTTGATTCTGACATGCCCACTTGTATTTCAAAAATCGAGAGTACCATTCTCACTTTCCCCTCATTTTCTTGCTACTAGAGGTTGTATAACTTTCTTTTTTATTTTTTTGGTATAAGCACGCCTTTGGATCGGGATGAATTAGCACACTCTTCACCAACTCAATTAGCTAATGGTCCTCGAGATTGCATAACCCCACATCTTAAAATTTCTTGCCTAGACAAGAGCAGGCCTTGGACTATTAAAGAGGGCAGTAAATCCTACATAATGGACGAACCGATATGGTGTTGTAGAAGAATTTGAGCTTTTAGGTTTTCATGGTGGACTCACCGGGCTTATCAGGGAATAGTACGGTGCCTATTAAGTTTGTTTATTGTGACTCGGGTCGGGTCTTCCCATACTGCTCTTTGTATACGAGGTAACTGATAATCTATGATCATAATTACGTGAGAACAAAAATGACTACATTAGATTTGATTGTGCAATTCGGGTTTCAACACCAACTTGTTTGTACCTTCTGTGGTAAATGTGATACCGTGTTAGTGTTTTGAACCATATATGAATTCATAATTCCAATTAAAAAGTGTGCTTTTACATCTTTATTACTCTGTAAGATGATGTGTTGAAGTGGTACTTCTGCACATCATGCAGACACGAGCCAAAATGAAACTAGGAGGCAGAATCGACCCCAGAGAAGCATGATGAACCCCATGAAATGCCTGTCAAATTTCAGCTGGAATTAGTTCTGCAGTTGCTTGTTTCTCTTTCCCTTGCATACTTCTTGTTTGTGCCTGTTGTTTTCAGCATTTTTGTGTGCAGAAGTGTAGAGAGCACCGCAATTGTTGAAATATAATTCGATTATCCAAGGAAGACTAATTACATCACCACAATTCCATCCTATAAAAACAAACCGACAGATTGGGCCGAGCCAGTACAGCCCAAGGCCCACCCAGTTCGTGTAACCGATTGCGGCAAATGGAATTCGGGCTAGATTTTTTCATGTCTTGGGTTTCAGATACATAAGGTTGAGTTCACTCTCAAGCTATTTCGATTTTAATTATTTTAATTTTAACTTATTTAAATTTTTAAATTTATTAAATTTCAAATATGTAAAATTAAATTTTAAGTTATTTTAGCATCTAAGTTATTCAAATTTTAAATTTTTTTTATTTACAAATAATTGATTTTTCTGGTCAATACAAGCAAGTTGGAGTAGAGGGGATTCAGTTGGAGTCAGCTTTTACCACCAGGTAATGTAAGGATACAGAAGGCAAACGCACCAGAAGCTTCCACCATTGATTGCCCCTTAAAGTGTTGACAGGACCATAAAAATACAAGGAGCCAGGGGCAGTGGAATCGGTTTGATCTCATTTATGGGAAGCGTTCTATTCTTTCCACTAGAAAATTGAGCCTGCCAAATATGACTTTTGTTCCTTTTCCTTTAGCCAAAACCGCAAAGATGCGGAAGCTTCTTTACATCTATGTTTTCTTATCAAGAAAAGGTAACATGCAAAGTAGTAAGATAATCCGAAAAATGTTTAAGTAGTACAAATAATCTTAAAGCTAGATACACATTTTTGTAGTTGCATTATACAATTCTAATTGTTTTTATTTTTATTTATTTATTTTTTTTGCCCCATTCAAACTATGTGAAATTAATTTCAAATCCCCATCAAAGCCCTGCAATTCAAGCTTGACTTACACTTATGATATCAAATTATAAGTGGGTAGTAAGACATAATTCATCGTTTACTGTTATTTACTTTTATTTAAATATAAATTTTTTATCTCACAAAATTAAATCTCACTTAATTTTTTTTTTCTCTATAATATTTGTTATTGAATTAATTTGACTTCTGTCAAACAAATAAAAGTCAAGTTAAAAAAAAAAATCTCATAACCTAATGAACAAAAGAAAAGAAATTTTAAAAGAAGTATATGATAGACCTGTGTTAAGTATCTTTTCACCTATAGGGATGACGGGGTCAAACCAAAGATGTCAATGAAAACAAAAAATCAACGAAAGGCCCGAGAGACCAAAACCAGTTACAGAACGAAGTTTGCCATAAGGATTGGCCTTAGAGGCTCGATTATTAATAATGTTCTCTCAGCTCCATCGCACGATATGTTCTTAAGAAGAAAATTTTTTTTTCAGTTTCTAGGGACAATTCCTAATGGGGTAGGTGTTGGACTGGCATGAAGCATGATGCAAAGGCCGAAAAGTCTGGACTATGCTCTTTTTAAGCTGATTTCAGCTGGGTGGCATCTAGGCAATGGCTCAACATCTCCACCAATCACATTGTTTATACATGACCTAATTGGACTGGTTCAAATCCATGGATTGTGATCTCTGGCCTAGCACCCGTGCATCAAATTTTCCCACATGAACCTAATCACCTAATAAAGTTATATAAACCCATGGCCACGAAACGCGGATCTACTTGAACGACAAAATTAATATTTAAAAAAGCAAAATTAGATAAATACGGTTAATTTGATGTATATATTAAATAATTTATTTATATATTAATTATTTAGTTTTTGAATTATAATCCCAATTATCCTAACAATTATAATTGTAAATTAATGATTATAATAGTGTAACGTAAAATTTGAAATATGGTAAATTGATTATTTTATAATTAAGTTTTATTATTATTTTTTTAAAAGGACTTAAATATGAGTGTCAACGAACTTAAGTCGTATAATCTTCTGGTTCTGTCATTAAATGATACAAAATATAAAATTGAATTCCGGCTATATCTAAGAGGGAATGATTATAGAAAGGTAATCACTTTTTTTTTTTTCGTCTTTTTTGTGGTAGATAGCTCACGGTATTAGGGGCTCCACTAGACCCTAAAAAGGCTATAAAAATTTGAGGCATTCCGGAAAAATTACATTTTACATTTTACATTTTAAGTTTAGGGTGTAATTATATTTCTCATCTCAAATATTCAAAAATTACAGAAAAGAAAACCAAGGCTTCAATGCTTTACTTAATTAGAATAAGGCCCCTCTTCTCCATTAAGCAATTAAAAAAAAAAAAAACCCCCTCTAGTTGAACCAACATAAAAAAAGAAGAAAACCCATATAAAACCAACCTGAGAATGGAATATTTATCTTCACGTGCAATGTTCTCATCAAAGGCTTTATTAGATATTGCTGATCAGCACCCCAAGAATCATTCATATAGTTTTATTTTTCTTTTTTTTCTATAATATGCTGTAGTAATATGCTTGAATTTCCTTATTTTGCAAATTGTGAAACTGAAGCATGTTTTGCAAATTGTTGTTGGTACAACATATTCTTAATTTTCTTTCCTTGGCCTATCGCCCGCAAATTGTAGATTTTGGCATTGATATCTTTTTCTTTTTTGTTATGACAGTATGTAAAATTTATGCAGAGAGTTAGAATTTTAAATTTACGGCCAGGCAGCTATATGTGGAAGGTTAATAGCCCAAAAGCGCTTGAAAAAATTCAAAAGTTTTTATCCTCTAGCTCAGATCCAATCGACACAAAAGTCCATGAAAAAGATTGAACATCTGATTGTCAAAGTTTATAGCTCTTTTGTCAGAGTTATCTTATACAAATAGTGTATAGGTTTTTTTTTTTTTTCTCTCTCTCTCTTATTGTTAACAAACATCCTTATAGCAATACTTTTGGTATTGGTTGTGAGTTTGAATAGGGAAAACTTTGTGCTAATACAGTGAGAATAGCATAATAAATCCAGATTAATAGGATGTAATTCGGTAAAAAAAATATAATATATATAAAAATATTTTTTGCAAAGTCCCAAATTTATTGTAGTTGATTATGCAATATAAGTGCGTTGTGTTTTGGTTTAGTGTTTTCGCTAATGGAGATTTGTATTTTGGCATGAATTGAGAAGAATGGTGATTTGGTCTCTTGCATTCTGGTAAGAAAAAGGCAGCAAACAAAGCAAGAAAGCAAGAAAGAAAGAAAGAAGAAAATTGTTTTATATATACTTTGTCCTAGTCAACATGAGATGTATAGCAAATAATGTCATAAAAATAGACTTTAATCCTATAACTTATGTGCCTACATGAGCATGTTGGAGTGTTACCTATTGTCCCCTCTCTCTCTCTCTCTCTCTCTCTCTCTCTCTCTCTCTCGCTGTATGACTAATACACCAACATCACTATATTGCTTAATTAATAAGATAATGAAAAAGCTGAAAGCAATAATCTCCGTCATCCATTGATTAACGAATATGGACCATTTGCTATGCAATCCATGTTAAACGCACCTAGAAAAGAAACATAAGGCAACTAAATAAGGTGAGATAGAGCCAAAACTGAATGCTACATTCATTAAAACACTTAATAATGTGAGGACTTCTAACTTTTTCCCCCATTGTAACATTTTTTAATTTTTCTATGTCAACTTGGACTTGTCAACACAATAGTTTTGATTATGCCTTCTTTGGATTGTAAAACATTCCTAAAAGCTTTAAGTGCCTAGCAGCAATCCTGACCATCGAATGTGATGCATAATTGGACCAGGTTGGATGGCAAAGATCTTCCAATCACCTTTGATAGAGTAAAAAAAGACAACCCATATACGCTTGAATTATGAGATTTACACACAAATTAAAAAAAAAAATTCTGCCATGATTTCAAGATTTTATTTAATCTTCAAAGTGAATATTACACATATTTTGACAAACTAGATAAATCCTAAAGTTATTTTAAGTCATGTGACTCTCCCATAATAGACATTTTACACTTTGCAACATATGGCACCACCATATTAACACTTTATAATGCTGGTTGTCGGACAGTTGATAATACAAAGATTTCACATTTCAGTTACAGAAAAAATGCAGAATTTCTGTTTTTTTTTTTTTTTCTCCTAAAAGGTGAAAAGGGGCATCATGGACATTTGACCAGTGTTATGGATGTATCTATCAATCGCTATTAAAAGGATTATTAACCGCTCGTTGGTGTTATCGGAGGTTAGGCTATTAAGTTATCTTTCATTTGTCATATCAAATTATAGTTTATATTATCAAAACAGGTGATTTACTGCGGTAGAGCACAGAGCTCGAGTCATGCAGCTTACCATCTCAACAGTACACCTGTAATCTCAATAATTATTGACCCACAATCTGCAACAAGTAGTGTATAAACAAATAAAAAAAAATGATTTTTTTTAAAAAATTTTTATGCGATATTCCTCTGTGGTGGGGAGGGAGAAAGGAAGACACGTCGAGGAGGGACCAGCAGTTTACGAAAGCTAGAATCGGGGACCCACAAACGAGACATCATGTTTTACAAATATTTTAGTTACATAAGTTAATCTATAATAATTTTATATTAATCGCCGAATTTAATCAACAATTGTACGCTGACCTTATATCAATCTGAACCCTTCATCGCTAGAGTAATTTTTTTTTGTAAATTAATGAATAAATATTATTGGTTTTCATTTTACTCGGTGAGAAAAATTACCATGTACATATAGTCTTCATCTTTAGTATCCAGAAAGTAATAAAATGTCTTGACATTTCTTTTTTTTTTTTTTTCAACGTTTCTTTTGGTTAAGACTTAAGATGAAGAACTCAATCATCTATGAACGAGTCATATTGTGAGATGGTTATTATTATTATTATTATTATTATTATATAATTCAAGAGTCTTTTGATGAATGAGCCATCCAATCCCAATCAAAGGGCTGCAATGGAAATGCCCCCCTTCTGGAGAGATTCAATGCTGAAGTCTTGCAACTTTTTTTTGACAGCTTAATTTTTAATGGAGCGAACCAAAAATTTTCACAGGCTAAGGCTAAAGTCCAAACGCACCAAAGATGGGTCAAATTTCTTGGCATGCCCACTTTGTGTTTATCATGGATGCACTACTGGTCATGTTCTTCCTTTTTGTCTCGTTGAAAATTCGTGAAAACCAGAAGTGGAGAGAGACGAGGATGCTGAAAAAGAAAACACCATTCCATTGTTTTTTTTTTTTCTAAAAACAAAAAAAAAATAGTTGGACGTGAAAATGTGTTTCAATTTAAATTTGGGCACATATTACTATTTAATTATATATTTTTAATTTTTTACGTATAATTATAATTGATTGAGATTGTAAATATATATTAAAAAATTTAATATTAAATTGTGGGACTGCATTTGTCTGTATCAAATTTTTCTCAGCTGTGTAACGGAGCTTTGTTTTTTTATGGAAAAAAAAAATAAAAATGATACATTGACGGAGAGTTGAAATTGCATTTAGGTGACAACCCTTCTTGGCCTATCTTGAAAAAGAGAAAATCCGAAGGCAACTTATATTTGATGGGTCCCACTTTTAACTTTAAGAACAAATCACATGGTGACAAATGTGAGCCTGAGCACGAATCAGCAGGTTGCGACGGTGACTTTAAAGCCTTTAAAAAAAAAAAAAAACAAAAAACTCCCACTTAATTTTCGGCAACATTTTATGTCATCACATCACGCATGGAAGTAACACACACGGCTCTTCAACATGTTATTGTAATAAATTAATGTTATAAAATGACTTTTAAAATAAAATTTCAAAAAAAATTAAAAAATTAAAAAAATAAATAAAAAAATATATATATATATATAAAATGATGGTTGAAAAAGTAAAAAAAAAAAAAAAAACGTAAAAAAGAAGCCAACAGATCTTATTCTTTGTTTCTTTCTCCCCTTTTCGTTGTTCTCTAGTCGTGGCTTTTCTTTTCAATTTCCTCAAGTGTTTCTAAAAAACTTGTCATTTTTTCTCACGACGTACGTATATGTGCAGGCAAAAAGCATTAGTTTCTCAAAATTCATCAAAAATATTTCCTTAAATCTTCTAACTTTTATTTTATTCAATTAACATCACTCTTTTATTTTATTGAACTATTAAATTCAATTTATAATCTAAAAGTCACAACTATATTTGTTAAAATTTAAAATTTAAATAATTCTACAAATAAATCATATAAGTAATAGTAATTAAATTATTAATATTATTTGTACATACAAAATATATATAAAAAAAAATATTAGACTTCTACATGTAAATTATTTCTAGTTATTTAATATGGATGTAATTTTTGGGATGATTTTTTTTTTTGTTAAATATTAGCTTTCAACACACAAACAACATTAATGATAATATCAAAGGTCACTGAGTTGGACGCATCAATGTTTACAAAAATACGAAAAGAGAGAGTAATTGAATATA
Organism: Bruguiera gymnorhiza; assembly: GCA_020883675.1. NCBI lineage: Eukaryota > Viridiplantae > Streptophyta > Magnoliopsida > Malpighiales > Rhizophoraceae > Bruguiera > Bruguiera gymnorhiza. Next base: position 469,622 of record JAIRCJ010000197.1, on the reverse strand, counting down.
ATATAAAATTTGGAAGTTCAAACAACTATTTTTGACAAGTTCAGGGATAAGTCAAGTTTATTATTTTGCCCCTCTTAAATGGCTTTTTCTTTTTTTAGGTTTGGAAACTTTGCCTAGACACCCACAAAGCTGAAAAGTCAATAGTCAATAGAATATATATCATACCCGAACGCCTCTATTCCTTCACTAGCCATTGGGTCCTTCCTAGGTTAAATAATAAAAATATATATTAATTAGAGACAATAAATTATTATCACTTATTATTATAGCTTAATAGTTTGAGATATTTGTTCTCATTCAAAAATTATAAAATTTACATTTTTATACAAATTAAGTAAAATTAAATATAAATTTAATCTTACGTAAAAGTAAAGTTAAAGTGGTCAAAAACTTATATTTTATTCAAAATAATTATTTTTAATGAGACTATAAAATATTAATTTTTTATTTTTTATAATTATTTGAAAAAAAAAACAGAAAAAGCTTTAAAATCTATCAATGATGATAAAAAATAAAGAAAAAGCAAAAAAAAAAAGCCCCAACATTTACTTCGCATACAATACAAACTACTAGAGGTCATATTATATGCACAAAACCCCTTCTTCTCTTTCTTCCTCTCTTTTTCATTCTTTCTCCTCCACATTTCACCTTCCTCTTTTTCACAGCCATATTTATTAGATTCCTCTAAATGGCCCTTTCTCTTCTCCATTGGATTGTGTAGATTCCCAGCTGATAATACCAATCAATATCTTCCCATTTCTAGTTGATTTTCTGTCTCTTTTTCTGTTTTCTTTAATTTTCTTGAACTGTTAAGACTTAAGCTCTTCTGGGTTTGTTTGTCTTTTGGCCTCTGTTTTGTTTTTTTTGGTTTTTTTTTTTTAGCAAACTCGCTGTGGGTTTGTTGCACAGAAGAAGCCTCATATACCCAGTAGCTTATAGCCATGGAAAAACCTGAAAATAACTGAAAAAAAAAGAAAAAAAACTTATAAAATTCTAAACTTTTTTCCTTTTGGAAACTCTTGTTCTTGGGAAATTCAGTTTTTGTTTTCCTACTGTCTTTTGTGAATTTTCCTTAAATTTTTATTGTTCTTCACCTAAGGAAAAGAGAAAGACATGGGCAAGCAAGGGCCTTGCTACCACTGTGGAGTTACAAGTGAGTTCTTGTGTCTCCAAATTTTTTTCTTCTCTAAATAAATATGAAAGAACAAAATTTCGATTAACTCTTCATTCAGTTTGCCTTTTCTCAGTCAATTATTGTTCTAAATGATCCTCTCTTGCTTAGAAAAATATATTCATTGTAAAAAATGATCACACCTAACATGGAAGGGTAGCCTGGACAAAAATGATAGATTGAGAATATGTGCTTTTGTGTTTGCTATGTTGTTCCTATACTGGTTATGAGCCACTGGTTGTTTTTTGTTTCTTTGGATACATGAGATGTTGATTTGTTTTTCTTGAGTTTGTTATTGAAGTCAGAGACATTTAGCTCACACCCTTTTTGGTATTTGTCCTCTTCGAGCTTGTAACAAGAATTTTGAACCTTCTTCATCATTGCCAATCGAGTTGGAGTCAATTTTATACTGGGCAGTCACATGGACTATATTTGATTACTGGGGTTCTTTGTTGTTTCTAATTGAGAATGCATTGAGCCCTTACATTAAGGCAAATTGCAGTTCTTCTGCTGTTGTTTCTTTTTAAATTGTTGATTCTATGGATAGGTATTTCCTTTGTGCGCTCCGTTAAGTTCTGGGTGTAATTGTCCATATTCTTTTTTATGGCTACGGAGGCAAGCTTCGCTGCTAAAGTATTATGTCCTGCAATTCTGAAACATCTTTTGGTGCTCATTGTTGCTTCTAATGCCTTGAGGCCAATCGAGTCAATTCCTGCAAATCATTTAAATTCTTGCATACCCTCTTGAAAGCTTTGAACTTAAAACTGATCATGAATGCACACTGGAATTTGGTCAGAACATGTGGTTTGAATTCCTTTTACTGGGATTGCCATTGCATATAACGCTCAGCTTGAAAAATTCGTTCACTTTAGCTTGTGGCACCATGAACAACATCCAAGCGGCCTAATTTCTTGGCTTCTTGTTGTCATGGCTACAAGCTAAAAGCTTTGTTTGTTCAACTCAGCAATAATTTGTTGTACAGGGAGGCAAAAGCCTCATTTAACTCATTTATACCTAGGATAGTTTCAACCTGAACGTTATGCTATAACATGAATTGTGAAAGTGTTGTGAGTTGAGTCAAAATAACTGTTATCAGTCTTCTTCACATGTTAGACAAACCTCCCTCATCCTGGAAATCACATTACTGGTTTGAACTTCTCACATTTATTCATGTCAATCGCTGCTACTTCTGTCTTGTTCTGTATCCTGATTAGGAGCCCTTAGTTTCATTTCCTTTCTGCATCCTGTCATCAACACATAATTATTGACAGCTCTATGCTTTTAGCTCTGGATGACCTTCTTCCCTGCCTAAGCTCAAGTTTATGCCTGTTGGAGCAGATTTCCATTGTCTTTCTTTGAAGGACTTGTCATTATACATCAGAGCCTTGTTTTGGTTTGATTGACTAGAGTTGTATCTAACTAGTTGCCATAAATCATAGGTAATTTACTTGATGAAAATTATGATTTTCACCTGACTGACCAATAGACGTTCAAACCAATGGAATTTTGTTGTGCATAGGTTGCTTTAACTTTTTGCAAACATCTTTCATGGCATACGGATGCTGAAGTTTGAGATGATCACTCCTTTTAACATCTATACAATTAAATTGCATCCTCTTTCTCTGTTGCATGTAAATATGTCAAAGTATATAATCTTGCTTACAATAGATGTTGTTTGGTATAGGTACACCTCTTTGGCGCAATGGGCCTCCTGAGAAGCCTGTGCTGTGTAATGCTTGTGGATCCAGATGGAGGACAAAGGGAACTCTGGCAAACTATACCCCACTGCATGCCCGGGCAGACCATGATGATTATGAGGATAATAGGGTCTCCAGAGTGAAGAGCATATCCATAAACAAAAACAAAGAACTTAAACTGATTAAAAGAAAACCAAATCATGATAACAAAGTGGTTGGAGGAGTCACTCCTCCTGATTACAACCAGGGTCATCAAAAGACTTTAGATGAAGATAATAGCAATAGGTCAAGTTCTGGCTCAGCCATATCCAACTCGGAGAGCTGTGTGCAATTTGGCAGTGCAGATGCAAGTGAGTTGACAGGTTGGATACGGACCAAGTTAATCTTTATGTTCCCTGTTTACATCAACAAAAGATAGAAAATTCAGAGGGGATTGAGTGTTAGTTGACTGTATTTCAAAGTTAATCGATAAGCTGCTAGCTATTGTCCACATTCCAAACTGAATCCCATGCTTGATGTAAAGGCACATGACCTTAAAGTAGTTCCAAAAATGGTTGATGAAAAAACAGAAGATAGACCACATGTATCATAAATCTGCCAGCAGCAAAAAATTCCTCTCATAGAATTAAAGTCTGTGGTTTTGCAAATGAACAAAAGTTACCTCCTCTTTTCTAGGCTGCTAATGTTAGAAGTGGGCTATACCTGTTTCCTTTTGATGATTTACTGTCTTAGTATTAACTCGTGTGAGGATACTGACTACATTGTGGAGTATAGCTCCCAAAGCCAACATGTGATCTCAGATATCAAAGCGTTAATTTTGTGGAAGAATGTATATGGTAAATTCTCAGTCAAAGCCCTAGATGTGCTAATTCATTGAGCTGTATATTAGAAGTACATTTTTTCTCAGTGCATTTTAATCTATGGTTTCTGAACTGATAGGTTTAGGAGAAAACTCAGTGCCTTTATATCTGCTTGTTGGTTACCAATATGCTTGATACCTTTTGTTCTCTATTGTTGACTAGAGTTAGGACTGCAACTTATTTTCACCCTTGCTGTGCTCAGTAATGCATTTCTTAGCATCTCACTTTCTCTCTATCCTCAGGTCCAGCCCAATCAATTGTGTGGGAAACAATGGTACCTTCTAAGAAGAGGACCTGCATCAATCGTCCAAAGCCATCTCCAGTTGAGAAGCTTACAAGAGATCTTTATACCATATTACATGAACAACAGTCTTCATGCTTCTCTGAATCCTCTGAAAACGATTTGCTTTTTGAGAGTGAAACACCAATGGTTTCTGTTGAGATAGGACATGGAAGTGTTCTCATTAGACATCCAAGCTCAATAGCTCGAGATGAGGAATCTGAAGCTAGCTCCCTTTCAGTTGAGAACAAGCAACACTCAACAAATGAGGCTTATTCACATTCTATGTGCCATCCTGTACATAATGAAAACAAGGGCACGAATAGAACTTGTCTCATGATTGAAAAAGTTAAGAATATTATTGGACAAGAGCAGCTAAAGAGGTAATTATACCTGTGAATGGTTTCATCTTCCTAAGGCCCCTTTTTTTTTCCTGTTGGTCAGCATGCATATGTAACTGGAAACATTGCTGCCATATATGTCTTACATCAATCATTGACTCTGCATCATGACCACATCCTAACATTAAAATGCAACACCAAATAATGCACTGCAAATGATATATATCTACTCGCCAATAATTGAATTAAGAATCTTTGGCACAGGGATAGAACAATTAAGTTGAGGATTGGGGCGGATTCATAGTTTACCTCTAGTATGAGCTAGATTTGAAGGCAAGGGAATAGGCCTATATTGGGGAAAGTGTTAAATTGAAAGAGGAATCCATAAACCATAGTCTGCAATGATTGATCTTTGCTGTTTGGAATTTCAGGGAGACATATCTGCATGAGAAAGTACAAGTCCTGGGGAATCATAACTCACCACTATGTAAAGTAGATTTAAACGTAAGTGTCATTTTTTCTGTTGCTTATTATGATTTCACAAAACCGCTATTCTAAAACTTGAGATTCTTACCTTATCCTCTTGTCTTGAATCACATGACTTTTTATGATGTAAAAAATATATACTCTTGGCACCAATGGTTATGTGTTGAACATGACCTTTACCAAGATTCTAACATTTGTTCTCTTGTATTCTGAATGATCTCTGCAACTGCTCCCCAAGGATTCTATCACAATGCCATAATGACTTGAATTTTGGGATATATCAAGAACAAGCTTTTTTACTCTATGCTTCCATCAGCATGCATCATGATTTTCTGTGTACTTGTTTAGGATGTTCTTAACCTTGAGGTGTTTGCAAGAAGCTTGACAAATGAAGAGCAGCAGCAATTGCTAAAATACCTACCTCCACTCGATGTTGCCAAACTCCCTGACAGGTTAGTGCTGTGCCACTAAATTTTTTAGCAATAGTTAACTTGGAAGGAAGGGTCTCCCTGAGGGGACACCCTAGTTATTAAGAATTTAGATTTCCATTTTTAAGGTCCTAGGTTCTAATCTTAGGAATGGGGTATGGGGTTTATAAGAATGAGGAAAGTTACTCCCATTGTGTGGCTCATGGCACAATGAGCTTCTTAATAGACCAAAAAAATAAATAAATAAATAAAAAAGAAAAAATAGTGCTGATTAGAGATAAGCTGAGGGAGTGGCATTTGCATTGGTTTGGCCATGTCTAATGTAGACCTACAAATGCTCCAATTAAGAAGAATGAATTGATAGAGTGAGGATAGGAAGAGAATGACTTAAGTTGACTTGGAACCTTTGCTTAGGAAGGATTTAGAACAATTACAATCTCACACCAAATTTAGTCTATAATAGAACAAAATAGCGAGAAAAGATTCATATACTTGACTTTAATTAAATTTGAGACTAAGTCTTGTTGTTATTGTTGTTAATATAAAAAGGACAATGAGATCATTGTATATCTGGTGCAAGGTACTGCATATGTTTTATTTTTTATTTTTCTTTTTTTGGTTTTGGTCCAATGGGGAACTGTTGATTTCTTTATGAAAAGCTGCATGCTTCTGTCATATTAGATCAATGTTAGCAGTTCTTTACATTGCTTGCACCTAGAAACATTTGACCTGTTCTGTTAGGGCATTCCAATGTACAAGGCTCCCACATTTATGGGATATTGGGAATGATCAAATATATGTAGTCTTACCATTATTTTCGCAAAGAGGCTGTTTATGTTAGAAATTATAATGGAATCAGGCAGCTAGAAAATAGATTAAGTTCATTTTTTATGCCTGCATGCATGGTAACATTTTCTACAATAATATAGGTTTCTGGTACTCCAGTTTTAATAACAAGATATTGTACCTTCAGTATCTTTCATTGCAAGTTCTACAGCATTGCAGTCATACTTTCAAACATTTTGACTCATGTTCGAAATAAAAGTGATTCCTTTTTCCCTTCACAGCCTCAAAAACATGTTTGATAGCCCTCAATTTAAGGAGGATATATCTTGCTATCAACAACTACTAGCAGAGGGGGTCTTTGATCTCTCCTTCTCAGGAGCCAAAGCTGAAGATTGTAAGAATTTAAAAAGGCATGCATTATCCAATTTTGCAAAATCCAAATGGGTTGAACATTATCAGCAACTAAAGGTTTGGACTAATTTTTTTTTAGTAGACATATTATCCCATTTGGGTTTCACCTACGATTCAATTCTCTGGAAGGGAAATCCACAATTGTATTGATACTTATAGCCTCTCTTTGGATGCAGACATGTAAACATGGTACGGTAGAGTCTCTCGCTACGCTGAATAATTTAATTGGTGTCAAGAGATCACGTGACAATCCAAGTCAAAAAGTTCCAGGTTAGCCAATATTTTAGTCCTTGGCAAAGCAGATCTTGATTTCTTTGCAACTTCCTTTCCAGTAGAAGCAAAATGCTACTAGCTGTTTAATATTCACATATACAGACGAAAAAATTAGTGCATATCAATGGAAATAACCAAACCAATCTTCCAACCTAGGTTTCATTTTTGGCATCAGGCATTTCAAAACAAGAACCATATCCTAGTACTTCTCACTAGACATTTATATTGATAAGACTCATTGACATGTTTTTTCTTGTTCTATATTAGAAGTTTATATGATGTTTCAAAGCACCTTTTTCCGTTTGTGCGCCAAACTGCCAAAGACATGCCAATGCATTTACAATTCCATGCTTCCTTCTCTGGATTTAGTTAATTGTGATAATTCCACTGGAGTTGCTCAGGTTTTGTGTCAAAGAATTAATAATCTTAATAATCTTGGGTAAGGATAATGGGCTAGAAACCAGTTTAATAGTCCTTGATCCAGCAAATGATTAATGAACTTTAAAAAAGCATTCATGCGTAGGTGATTGTGGTTTCGAGTCATGTTTATTTTGCACTTTTTGCATAGAGTGAATTTAGATTGTTCTCAAAGGGTCTACTTTTTTCGTCTTACAGAAGCAAGGATGGCGAAGAGCCCAAAAAGGATTGTCATGAAGGTTACCTATGAAAACAAAGAACTCATAGACAACGATGCTTCTTGCTTCAGTCCACGAAGCCTATTTGCCATGCCTCCTGACGGTAGCTCCCCTATGCTGGATTCTCTTCCTTTTGTAGATGAAAGTTCCGAACAGGATCTGCTGCTGGACGTGCCGTCGAATGGCTCATTTCCACAAGCAGAGCTTCTTCACCCCACTATAAATTTTGGCCAACAAGCTAGTACTAGTAGTAGCTCAATATACCCTCATCATTTCCGTCCCCAGTGATGCAAAATTGGCATTTTATAACTTTAGGGCTATGTAGGTGCACCTTCTGCCAAAATTCTGTGACTAGATTACAGTTGTTTGGATGCCAAATACCAAGTCTGTGAATGATGAGGTGTGATGGTTGCTACTTTTTCCCCATCTCTCTTCCAAACTTAAGTATGCTAAGGGATAAATTTTGGGGTGGCTTTTTTGTATAGGTTAACAACAGCATGTAATATGTTTCTCAGAAGTGCATTAGGGGGTTTGATGATTTCATGAACTGTGTATGGCTTGCTTTGATACTTGCTGATATTGCCAAATGCCAACTAAGGTCCATTATGCATTTCCCATGGCCTAAAGATAAAATGAGAAACAAGTTGAGGAGTAGCGTTTTAGAACATGAACATGATGAGTCCGGGAAACGTACGTCCAGTTATCAAGGTATGTGTATGTCTTATAAGGCTTCCATTGGTTGGCAAGACGAGGGATTAATCATGGAAGTTCCGAATCCGATAGCTTTTCAAGTGGTCATTTGGCAAGTCAACTGGGAGTTTTTTGTTCTTTTTTCTTTCCTTTCTGAAGACAAAAGATCCTTCACCATTGAATTTTCACCATTTTAGGTTAGCTACTGTACCTTCAGGTGAGATGGAGAATACTAAGATGTTTTCAGTTCGGTTAACTGAATTATTGGATGAAAAATGAATGGAATTAAAATTTTAGTTTGACCATTTGAAAAAGTGAATCAAACTAAATATTTGATTATCCAAAAATTTTGATTTGGTTTTTGTCATTTGAACTGATAAATTAGTTGAAAGCTAATTTTAATGAAAAAATTTAAAATTTTATGTTGAATCCAAAGAATACAATTTTTATATATTTTCCAAGAAATTTACTATTATTAAAAATCTTAAGGTTTTACTATTACTAAGAAATTTATTATTACTAAGAAATGTATATGTATATCTATATTATTATTATTAAAATAAAAACTAATAAAATATTTAAATATTTAATTTAAGTTTTAATTTTTTAAATAAATTTTTAAAATTTGATAAGTATATGAATATAATTAAAATTTTAATATATATTTAATTTATTTAATTACAATTTAATATGTATTATAATTTACTTAATTTATATTAATAATTTTTTATAAATATTTATTATTTGCATAATACAAATATCCTAATTACATAAAGTAAAAGAAAAAATAAAATTTTAAATAATTCTAAATTTTTATTTTCATTTTTTTAGAGAGAAATATTTTCAAATTTAGTTTAAAAAATTCATAATTTAAGTTTTTTATTTTTATTTTTTTCTTAAAAAAAGAATTATTCTCAAATTGATTTATTTATTTTTTCAAAAAATTATTATTATTATTATTTTTTTTGTGAAATAAAAAAATAAAAAAATAAAACTTATTAATAAATATGATAAACTCATATATTGAATGCATTTAATATTATGGAATATTAGTATATATATTGAAATAAGTATATATTAGAATATATTTGAGTGTCAGCAACCTAATAATTGGTCCAAATAGATTTTGAACCTAGGCTTGTTGGAGCACACAGATGAACTTGTGTGGGAATTCATGTCTAAAAGGGAATTCTTCTAAATTCTCAATGATTAAGAATATGCACTTCTGTTTTGTAGGTCTTAAAGTTTTAACGTGGGTAGAACTCTTCCCAATCCCAATCCCAATCCCAATCGGAATGGACTAAGAGAGACCTTTTCCTGCACAAATACGGCTTCGTGCAATTACACAATCACTGTCGTAGGCAAACACTGCTCGAAAGATACACATCTCTTGAATCTATAAATCCGGTCAAGAGATATTCCAAGCAAGGGGAAACAAAGCACGGATGGAGTCCGAGATTGCAAAAGGGTGCGATAATTCCTCGCTGTCGGATGTACTGGAGGTGGTCGTGACCTTGTTACAACTGCAGCAAGATCCGGTGAGAAAATTAAAGCGTACTAGAATGAGATTCTGGGTTCATCGCGGCTGCCTGACCTCGACGAAAGTGGCAACCTGCGTCGTGTCCCGGATTGCCCAGATGCACTACCGCCGGCCTGTACCCGACCGTTTATTGACCAATCTAGTTCATGAGCTGGTGGAATTTGTTTCCTTGTCGAGCAGCAACGAGAAGCAGCTGTTCTTAACTGCGGTGATATTCCAGGAAGAAGGGCAGTACTTGTGTGAATTTGCATGCCAGGAAATCGGGGCTTACGAGGAGCTTCTTGCTCTTGCAAGCACATGTATATTTCTGAATCCTCGAGTCCGCAGGGTTGCTAGGAGTAAGCTTGAAGAGCCCGTGTGTTGTTCCATCTGCTTGCATGACATCTCTGCTGAGTCTTATGGTGCTCGTTTGCCATGTTTGCACGTTTTCCACTGTGACTGCGTTGTCAAGTGGCTGCGGAAGCACAATACTTGCCCTCTTTGTCGTTTCGAGCTTTGAAGTTTGAACAATTATGGAACCAACCGAACAGGTGTTCCTTAACTAATTGTTGTCATTAAACTGCCCTGTTATGCTTTTATCTTATCTGCGTATATATTAATATTATTTGAAAACAGATAAAAAAAAAAAGGATCAATTTAAACTGCACAACTTTTGGCAAGCAAACACTTGTGCCAAATCGCTAATGCGATCATCATTCTTTGAGTAATCGAGTATAAATGGGCTGATCATCTCATTGGACAATGGCAATGAGCTGCACTTGGTTACAGATGATAATAAGACCAGTGCACGGATAAATCCAATTTGATTCTTGTAACCTTTTTCACTTCAAATAACGTTGATTTGCCTCTTTTATGTGAAAAAGACAATTGAGCTATATTTGGTATGTGAAGGCCTTATCTATGTGAAATGAGATCATATTTAGTTGAAAATTAAAGAGAAAAGAGCGCCTCACAAAAGATCCATCTCTAAAACCCCGGGATAATTACCTTGGATCTATTGAATTTAAGGTGTAATTACACTTTCACATATCACATGTTTAGAAATTACGAGAAACATACTGAAATTCTCTTAAGTGGTCATTAGTAAAAGTTAGTTTTAATTACAACATATGGGCAAAACGAACCAAAATGTCCTTACAACCAAGATGCCCGACAATATAACCATTGGTAACAATGTTTAACATAACAAAAGGCCTAACCATGGCAGAAAAGAGTCAAAATATAACCATTAATACGTTTCTATAAACCTTCTTTCCTTCTTGCCCTCATATTGTCCTCTTGCTTTCTTCTTCTAATTTTCTCAAGAAAACTACAGTAAGACCATTAAAAAAGAGCGTTCCAAGTGGATGAGACTCATATGGGGTAAACGGAAGTCCATTATGCTTGAATAATGAAGTTTAAACTTCAAAGTGCCAAATGCGAGTACAAAAATGTATAGAAGGTTTCTGGTGGAATATATTACCTCAAACTTCTTTAGTTGAGCCTCCACATGCTTTCTTAGTGGTTTTTCATGCCCTGATGGCAGAAACCATTTTGCACAACCTATTTGACAATTGCAGAGCATTTGCATTCATCAATATAAGAAATGGAGCGCATCATAGAGGAGGAATGTATACCATCATGAAACCACTAATTATATTCAAATGATAACAATTCAATCAAAGATTGGTTTAAGCCAAACATAGTTAAAGCTGGCAATCTGTCAAAGTAATTCTTGATCATTTAGCTGAAGGGTAATCCAGATTATTGTAGCAAGATACCCTCAAGGGTCTCTGTAATCAAAAGGACAACACGATGATAATGACAACTATAATTCTTACTTGATATGGTTCAAAGTTTAGAATTTCTAGATCCATGGGATGATGCATATAAGGAGAGGCAAAAATACTGTATCAAGCTATCTCATCTTGCCAATTTAACCTGCAAGATCCTTTACCTAACCAAAAATTCATTCAACCTGTGAGATCCTTTACCAAAGTATAGGATTTCCTTGAGCAACACAATTTATTACTGAGGATTTTGACAAATTAACAGCAAGTAAACTGAAAGATGGAACACAATATTGAACAAACAAACACACACACACAAAGTCCATTGGCCATCTGCATTTTTTTGGGGATAAGTTTCACTGTCCATCAACATTATGGAAATGATAAAGCAATTATCAGAATCCCCAATCCAATGCTGCCAATGAACCATTTAGCCCAAGTGTATATAACAAGATATTATACCCTTCAATCAGAGAAAGGAAAATGAAAGAAAAAGAAAACAGCCATTTCTTAAACCATTCTTGAATTATTCTATATTGAGATTCTAAACCATGCTTAAATCAGACAGGAGCTGCAGCCTTTGTGACTTTAAGGTTCAAAAGTCAGATAAGGAGTTCAGTTAATCATAATATGAAAACTTCAATAATCATTACCCCTAAAAAATTTCATTGCAAATCTCAATATAATTATAGATTTATTTTATACAAAATCCACAAATATTGAAAGGACTAAATACAACCATAATTTGTTGCTTCCAGGTTTTGAAAACTTCCTGTCCCATCTTAGACTTCCAAAATAGGAGTTGTGGAACAAACAAGCTATGCTCTCTGGGAATGCAGCAAACAAACCACCATTCTAATTCACACTACAGACCAATTTCAACTCAAAGCTCCTTCCCTTTGTCATCAACACCCACTGTATCCCCACCCTGGCTGCCAACAGAGTTCAAGGAAAAGTCATGCCACACCTTTTCACAACCTCAAACATGCTTAAATTCTCTAAACTATGACTGTGCAGATGGCCCTCTGCAAGAATTCTAAGTACATCTAATAATGTAAGCTCCTTATGATCCTTTGGGGACCAAATGCCATCACACGGCGCTCCCCCGCTTCTCTCATTCTCCTTTTTCCCCCGCTTCTCTCATTCTCCTTTCTCCCCCGCTTCTCTCATTCTCCTTTCCTAGCACTGATGCTAGAAATGCATATGCTTTACTCCAACATCTTTCTCCATTTCACAAAGATGCACAACACTTGGACAAACATATCTAAACTTGTCAATATCATCAATGCTATTTCTGGCTGAAATTTTCTCTCTGCTATTCCGTAATCGATCAGCTTCATTATCCATTTTCACATTCTTTGCCTTCCACTCCTATCTTATTATTCCCTGCACATTCTTTGGTTTGTTAAAAACGAGATTCTAATAGCTCCATGGAAGATTCCAGATTTCTCTTGGTGGAGATTTCTCCACGAAATTTCATGTGGATTCCATGCATTTCAACCATCTTATCTTCACTTTGGTGATTTTGTGGCAACTTTGAACCATCGGTGCACAAATCAATCACATCCATGTGTGATTTATAAATGGATTCTTCCGAAGTTTCTCCTAATTTCTCTGTTTCAGCATCTAAACTACTTCTTAAAGTATCCATAGCCATATTATTGTCCAAATCTTTTGAATTTTCAGGTGAAGAAATCAATTTACCACTAATCTTCACAAACATACCTAAACTTTTCTCAGTTTTAGCAGCTAAACTACCTCTTGGAGCCTTCAACTCCAAATTTTTATCCAAAACTTCTGATTCATTTAATGGATATTTCAACTTCACAAAAGTTTTAAATAATTGTTCTAAGGTTCCCCCTTCACCCACCCCGCCCACCCCCCTCCCCCAAACAAGTGCCTAAACCACCACCTGGAGCCTCCTCAGGTTTCAATTCTTTATCTAAAGTTTTAGACTTTTTAACAAAAGACCAAATAAAAAACCTTCATTTAAAGCTGAATCCCTTTCTGAAACCCTGAGTTCTGTGGATTCATAATAAATTACCTTGCTTTCGCGAGCTCCATTAACAACAGGAGATGACATCATGCCTGAATCGGTTTCAATCCTATCCGCCGATTGCGACTCCGGAGAAAACCTCGAATCCGTATCACTTCCCAAATCAACGGCTGCCAAATCATCCGTACTATCTCCATCAACGGCCTCGAATTCCTCATCATCTTCTGCGATCGCAGCAGCAGCTGCCAGTTCCAGCTGCAGCTCCTGCTGCGAGCCAGTTAGTGTGGACTCTACCGGCGGTGTGTGGAAGACCTCGGCAGCAAAATCGCGAGGGACATTATCACCATTCTGCTGCTCCCCGAGAGATTCCGATAATGATAGCATCATGCTTCCATTGGAGGCAACCGGAATCTGGTCGGAACCGTCGGCGAACAGGCAGAGACGCAACAGATCCTCCTGAGAAGATGGCATGCGGCAGAGATAGCTGATTGAAGCGAACGGATCGTCGCCGCCGTTCATCTCTGTGAATTTTTTATTTAGTGCGTGTGCGTTCTGATTTAGGGTTGGGTGTTTTGATTTGGGCGCTTCGGTTTGTTCAATTTTCCCGCGCTTTTTGTCTTTTTGACGAACGGTCGATGATGAAAGCGACGGTGGATATGCGTTTGCGTAGTTCGTATATAATTAGCCTTGCCGACTTGTCGTTTCAGATGACTCATTCGCATTTCTGGTTGTCCTTTTTTTATTATTTCTTTTAAAGAAAAAAATATTTGGTTTCCCCCAAAATTAGATTATCGGATCATTTATGGGATGTGGGTTAATTTAAAATTTTAGATACGGTAATTTAATTGACTCTTAAACTGCATAATTACACATATCATAAAGATGAAAATATTCTATTTTACTTGTTTGTGTATTTATATTTTTTTTAAAAAAATTGAAATATAATAAAAATTCGTCTGCTCTCCCTCTCTCTTGTCTGGTTCACCTAGCTGACTTCATGGACAAAAAAAAAAAAAACCCTTGTTGGTGGGGATAAAAGATACAAAAGCCTGTAGGAGGAATGCATAATTTGCATTGTGGTACAGAATCCTCTCGACCCATGGCAATCATGTATGCATCCGGGTCCTCGTCCCTAAGACGAAACGTGTACATCGTTAGCTGTACTGTTAGCTGTGGCTTGGATTAGCTTCGAGGCCAATAAAGCGGACATCGACAACACTCTCGCGTAAGGGAGAACCTTCGTGGTTCAATGTTATGAGTTGACAATTACAATATAGTAAACTCTACGAGTTTTAACAACCTTAGCACACTATCTACTTTGTTAGAACTTGATTACGCTTAAGATAATCTTTTACTTGAAGATAAAGCCCCCCACCCCACCCCCCCCCCCTTAAATCCAACTGGACAAAATGTCTATAAATTGTTGTTGCATCACAATCTGAAATTATTTCCTACCGCTCACAATAATTTACCAAAATTATCCAACTGTAAACCAATATAACAAGGAGTCGGGGAAGGAGCCTTCAGGTTCTTCCTCCTTGGCTTCTAAGTCTCTTTTTGTCCCCAGGAGAAAGGAAAAAAGATAGCTAAAGCAATCATGCATGCCTTCTCAAGATCTCCGTTCTCTTCTGTCTTCCTTCTATTCATCGTCATCACCACCTTGCGCTCCTCCTTCCTTGTCCAATCCGATGGGAATCCCGTCCAAGGAGCCCAAAATTTCATTGATCAAACTGCACATGCTGCGGAAAATGTTACAAATGGCACCGTAAATGCCGCAAGTGACACAAAGAATGCTGCCGAGAGCGTCGTCAATGGAACAGTAAATGCCTACAACGACACCAAGAATACCGCCGAAAGTGTCGTCAATGGCACCAAAGATATCTATAATGGCGTCCAACATGCCTTTGGCAATGGAGCCTATGGCTTGCTCTCTGGCCAGGGACCGCTACCTCTCGTGTCTGTTGTGTTTTTGGTGGTCCACTTTGTTTGTGCATTTCTGATCTTTGAAAAACCATGAAGCCATTCATGCATTGGTTTATGTTTATGGCTGACTTTGGTTGTTTTTGCTTCTCTTCATAATGTTTTTGGTCTCTTTTGTTTTTCTTTTCTGGGAATGGCAATAGGGTTATTGCATTGTTTGTAAAACGTAAATAAGGATGGAATTGTTACTATTCATGGAAATGTAATATCAATAATATGAAGCTGGGGTTGAGGTTCAATGTATGCGAGTTCGTCGTACATTGAACTTCGAGGGAGATTTTCGGAAATTGACGTCGTTGAATGGTCCCTTGAAATCCAATCTTGTTCATCAAACAAGTTGTTCTCTGCAATTTCATCTGTCTAAGATTTCGTGTTCCAAAAGTATGCCTCTTTGACACATTTTAGTACCAGAAAATGGTACCCAATTCCTTCATTTTCCTTCAGATAGTATCACAACACTGCTTAATCTTGATTGGCCTTTGAAAATCTGCTTTTGACTCCAAAAATCAGCAGTCTTTTGAACCAGAAAAGCAACTTTTCGAAGTTTCGTTTTAGAGAGAACTAGAAAATTTTCCATAAATAAAATAGGCTGTAAGAAGTCAAAAACCCGTAAAAGTTCAAAAGAAAACGAAAGTTTTAAGCTATAAAAACAAGTCTTTAACGCACCATTGAAACCAACAATGTTTTTTCAGTCTGGCAGACTCTATCGGTTCATCAGTTTGTGAACATCAGTTTAGAGATATCGTCTTCCATCGATTGATTAGCGTCAAGAGTGCTAGAAAAATTAATATTTGTCAAGCATCAATAAGGATGCCAGAAAATCAAAATTTTCTCTGTCAAGCATCAACAAGGGTGCCAGAAAATCAATCTTTCTTTGCCAATCACCAGCAAGGATGCTGGAACATTAATTTCTCTTTGTCTATAACTTTAACAAAATGTTAGAAAATTAGTTCCAAATTTGGTTTAAAAACTAGAAACTATATATTTATAATGAGTTGGTTGCTGTTTATATATATATATATATATATATATATATATATATATATATATGTTAGATATTTTATTTATGCCATTTTATCAATAAAATTATTTTTTATATTCAATATTGTTATATTGATAATATTATTACCAATAAATTCTATAAAGAAAATTTATAAAATAAATATGTTTTACAAATCTAACTATAATTAGATTATAATTATAATATACCTTAATAAGGAAAACTCGTCAAAGAAAATATGTGATCGAGTCCAATTGAGTTGAGTTGAGTTGGTACATAGGTTTTTTTATGCGAGAGTTTAGATTGAGTTTTGCATAAGAATACATGACTAAGGACCAGAAGTGAATTTTGATGTTAATATTCCAACAATCAAGTCAATAAAAATACGAAAATATCTCAAGTACATAAAAGAGATAAAATCATTATTTTGTGTGGTTGTTAATCTGATTTATTTATATATTGTTGGGCTGATTAAAATAAATAAAATTTAATGATGATGCAGCAAGTGTGGAACCAATTTCTCAAATAGGATATGGGTATTTTGTCTAACAGAATGAATTCGAAGGGTAGATTTATGAAGTCTTTGTGCGTTTGTGGTGCCTGTGCAGGTTCGACAATGGGCTCTTTTAGTCTTGTCCTAGGGTGGCCTGTAATTGGTTATGAGTCTCTTTTTCATACTACTAAAGTATTATCTTTAAATTATTTTTAATCAATAAATTAATAATGTTAGACATCAATAAAATTATGAGAGTAACATATATTATATTTATTTTTATGAAAAAAGACATTAATCTCATAAATAAAATATAAAAATATTTAAATAAATATGTAAATATTTATTAGATAAAAATTTATTAAATTAATTCATTATAACAAATTTTAAATAAAATATTTGTTGTATATATGTAAAGTTACTTATGTGATGATTAAGTAAATTTTGTAAACTTAAGATAACTAAATTATCTTTTATAAAAATTATTATACTTTGTTTTGGTCTTTAAATTATTATAGTTAAAGACTACTCGTAAAGATTTACATTAAGTGTAATATAATTTATAAAAAATAGTTAAATGATTAATAAGAAATTTATTATTTTAAAGTAATGATGAAAAAATATTTTATTATTTTTAATTAATATTAATTTAAAAAATTTCTTATCCAAGGTGAGATAAGTATTCACAAGAAATTATTATCTCTTATAAATAATTTATGTATGTTTAGAAATAAATATAATTTAAAAAATAAATAATAATTTTATATTTTATATTTAATTAAAATATTAATATGATAAAAATATTAAATTGCTTGAGATAATAAACTAAAGAAATATATCAAAATATCTTTTAACATTATTAATATTTAGATAATCATAATATGTGATTAAATATTTATCATAATATATAAATATATAAATGTAATCTGTGATATCTTAATATATCATACATATAAGAATAATTTTATAAATATAAAATAGAGATTAAATTAAATTTAATTAAACAATTTAAAAAATATTATTAGAGATAAATATAAGATATTTAAAAGTGTAGAAAATAAAGTATAATTTATGAAATATTAATACATGTCTTTGATTAGAATTAAAAGTTAGAATTTTTATAAATATCCCTTTAAAAGAGATTAATTTAATAGAATCTTATTGGTCTACAATAATTATTATTATTTTAAATATTTGAATGATTATAATTTGTGACAATATATCAAAAGAATTAAAAAAATTAAAATTATTTTCACAATCATTATAATTTTATTTTTAAGAAAATTTTATAATTATATATTACAAGTAAGTAACTCATTTTTAGAAATTAATTTTAAAATTTTTATTTTCATTTGATAAATATTTTTTAATAATTGTGAACAATATATTCATTATAAATTAACTTATTTGTCTTTCAAATTTTGGTTTAATTAACAATTGTTTTTTTAATCTGTGGTTTAAATTCAAATTTGAAAAGAGAATCACTATATAGATATAAATTAAGAAGATAAGTGAAAATAAATTTTTTTCTTGTAATTTTAATAGTTTATTTTAAAAAATAAAAGAAATTTAATTAATTACTTTATTTTTATAACATTTATGACTCTTGAAAATTAAACCAACTACAGCGATTGAGCTGTACATAGCGGTCGAAGTAACCGTTGACTAACAGAGGCGCGTTTCCGCTTGAGTTGCCCGCCGCAGAGCAAAGCAGTTCCCGACTCTCCATATCCTCTAACCCTCCGTCGTCCAAGTCCAATCTGCTCCTTCTCCTCCCACATTTAACCTCCGAATCCGAATGAATCTACGATTCTGCCACTGCCAATCTCTCTCCTTGATTACTTCCATTAGCCCTATCATAAGGTCGTCGATCGCCTTCCCGTCTTGTGTTTAAACTTTTTGTTTTTTCTTGTTTTTGTGGAGGAAAAATCATTGCTGCTCGTTTTGAATTTGATTTTTTTTTGAATTTATTTTCACTGGCTTTCTCTCGAGATCTTCACGTGTAGTATTTCTATTTGGTTGCGTTTGTTTTTATTTTTTTATTTTTTATTTTTCGTTTTTCTAAAGTTAGACCTTGTTAGATCTGATTAGCGAGGAGGAATCCTGTTTGGTTACCGAGAAAGTCGAGGAAAATGAAAAAAAATTAAATTAGAGCTCCTGTTTGTATACTGAGAGTTTATGAAACCATTAATCTTGTTATTGTATTCTGTTCGGTCTGAGAGGTTAGAATGTTGAGATGCCAAACAGCCGCTTCTTTGCCGTTGCTTGATTTATTTCTTTCATGAATTTCATTTGAAGATTTCCGTGTGATATAAATTTATATTGTACTTGAATGCTTGTTCGTTGTGGAATTTTATTTTATTTTTTTCCTTTTGAAACAAAAATTTATCGCTCATTTCAAAAGAAGTACCGAGATATTGGGCTTGAGTTGTCGAGTTCTGTTTGGTTTAGTAGAAGCTTGGGAAAAATTTAAAGGAAACCAGTGGGTCTATAACGTTCTTCAGTTTTGTTAAGCTATTAAATTGCAGAATATTTCATTGTCTGTCTATCTTATTTTTCAACTGTTTGCCAATGGTAATTGTTTAGTGTTCATTTTTGTTTCAATTGTTATCAGCTACTTCATTACTTTGTTTCATGTTCTGGAATGGGGTTTGCTGACAATATGCTCCAGAAAGAGTCTACAAGGGTAGTGTCAGGCAGATCATCTATGGAAAATGGTCATTTTTGTACGGGTCTGCCAAAGTACAAGCGGCGAAGAGTTTCTGCTGTTCGGGATTTTCCTCCTGCATGTGGACAGTTAGCCAGTAGGATTTTCATACCAGTTGAAGAAGCATCGAGGCTTGCTACAGCTGGCAATTCAATGTATGATAAGAGTTCTGATGAAATTAGTGATTGTTCCCTTACAGCTTCTGGAATGGAGCTGAATCCCCCTCTGGTGGGTGTGTCACCAAGCTTGGATCCTCTGGAAACTAATCCTGTGCAATCCAAGGCAGAAGGGAAATTACTTTCATTGGATCTTTCAAATGGGATTGAATCCGTGAATCTGGAACCTGCGGGGACATTGCCGCCAAAAGCTGAGGAGGCCTTGAATGTTGCAGGGGCAGCTGCCCATGCAAAGGCTTCTGAAGACGAAACTGTTGGTGTGTCAAAGGATTTACTTAAGGTGGATGCTTATTTTCTGGCAGAAGAAACCGTCCCACGAAATTATCCTCCCAAAAGAAGAATATCTGCTGTCAGAGACTTCCCTCCTCTCTGTGGGGCAAATGCTCCATGCCTTGGTAAGGGTGAGAACTCAAAATTGCCTGCTTTTGATGCAAAGAAGATCAGTGATGAGAAACTATGTGATGAAGAAAAGCCATGGCAAGAGCAACTGAGAGAGACACTGGAGGGAGATGTGAAACAAGTGGGAGACAATTCAAATGCTTACAACTGTAGATTGCAAGCAAATATCTCTCAACTGACTGGGAATATAGTTCCAGTTGAATGTGATGGACCTGCTACTAAAGAAGCAAGGAAGTGGCTGGAATCTCAAGCTGCTGATAGGAATGAAGTGGAGGGGGTCCAAGGCAATATACGAGGCCAAAGCATCAAACATTCTAAAGGAAGTATTCAAAATCACCCTAACCATGGAGGCTTGGCAGGGAAACTCAAGAAGAA
Source organism: Bruguiera gymnorhiza (assembly GCA_020883675.1). NCBI lineage: Eukaryota > Viridiplantae > Streptophyta > Magnoliopsida > Malpighiales > Rhizophoraceae > Bruguiera > Bruguiera gymnorhiza. The sequence continues at coordinate 449,129 of JAIRCJ010000197.1, read as the reverse complement.
ATTGGCAGACTGCTTGGAGGAGTTGGCAGGTAATGAGGACATTGGACTTTTGGAGGACAAACTACAAGCTGAAACTGAGGGGTCTGATAGCAGAGAAACAGTGAATAAAAATAACCAGATATTTTCTCCAAGGAATGAAATCAAGGTGGCCCAAGAGGATATGCAAGAAAGGGGCATCAGGTCCCCCTGTAAAGCTATCCAAAATCAGAGGATGCTTGAGATAGCCCCTGCATTATGGGAAAGGGAAATTTTAGGCTTGGAGGAAAACCTGGGGAAGGACTTAGTGGTTTCCCTCGATGAAAGAGGTCCTGAGAAAGAGCTTTCAGACTTACTAGTCTGTGATATTGAAAATTCTGTCTTTATTGGCTCAGAATTTGCACCAAAGAGGGTAGTTGTGCCAGGTCTAATGGCTGAGCAGTATTGTTCTTGGAGCCAAGGGAAGGTGGTCCATAAACCCACTAACTTGGCTGCTGCTACAACAGAAAGCAAAGGGAAGAAGGATGACTTTACCCTGCTCAAGTCATCAAATTCTGCTTTCAAGGAAAAGAATAAGCAAGGAGAGAACTTTGGAGGAGCATATGCTAAAAGGAATTCATCTTCTTCTGGAATGGCTTATCAAGGCATAGGTGCAATGCCTGCATTGGATAAAATGGACAACCCCAAAAGTGATGAATTCAGTAAATTCCAATTGGTAAGAAGACCATGTAATGAAGGGGTGAACCTCCCACCTTCCAATCCCAGTGCTTCAAGTGCTACAGGTGATGCCAGAAATAAAGTTAGGGAAACATTGCGTTTATTCCAGGCAATATGTAGGAAGCTTTTGCAGGAAGAAGAAGCAAAGGTGAAGGGGCATGGAAATACCCGCAGGAGGTGTGATCTTCGAGCAGCAAAAATCCTAAAGGAGAAGGGGAAATATGTCAATACTGGCAAGCAAATAATTGGATCTGTTCCAGGAGTTGAAGTTGGTGATGAATTTCAGTACTGGGTGGAGCTTAATATTGTTGGCCTTCATCGTCCAATTCAGGGTGGTATAGATTATTTGAATCAAGGTATTAATAGCCTTGCTACAAGTATTGTAGCATCTGGGAGCTATGATGATGATACAGATGCAACAGATACTTTGATTTATACGGGTCAAGGAGGGAACATGAATAATGGAGGGAAGCAACCTGAAGATCAAGAGCTTAAACGAGGTAATCTTGCTTTGAAAAACAGCAGGGATGCACAAAATCCTGTGAGAGTGATCCGTGGTGAAACAAAGGTATGTGATTCATCTTATTCGAGAGGTAAGACATACATCTATGATGGCCTGTATTTAGTGGACAAGCTTTGGCAGGAGTTGGGACCACATGGTAAACTGGTTTACAAGTTTCAGTTGGTTCGAATTCCTGGTCAACCAGAGCTTGTCTGGAAAGTAATGAAGAAATCCGAGAAATATCAAGTACGTGAGGGTCTATGCTTGGACGACATCTCCCAGGGGAGGGAGTCCACTGCCATTTGTGCTGTGAATACTATTGATGATGAGAGACCCCCACCATTTGAATATGTCACTCACATGATATATCCTGCTCGGTACCATCTGATTCCTCCACAGGGTTGTGATTGTAATGGAAAATGCTTTGAGGGGGAATGTTCTTGTGCAGCAAAGAATGGAGGCGAGATCCCGTATAACCACAATGGAGCTATAGTTGAAGCAAAGCCCATAGTTTATGAGTGTGGTCCTTCTTGCAAGTGTCCTCCTTCTTGCTTTAATAGAGTCAGTCAGCATGGTATTAAATTTCAGCTTGAAATTTTTAAAACTGAATCAAGGGGATGGGGAGTGAGATCTTTAAGTTCAATCCCTTCAGGAAGTTTTATCTGTGAGTATGCTGGAGAGCTACTTGAAGAAAAGGAAGCAGAGCAAAGAACTGGTAACGATGAATATTTGTTTGACATTGGACATAACTGCAATGACAAAGTTCTTTGGGATGGACTTTCTACCCTAATGCCTGAGGCACAGTCAAGCTCTTGTGAAGTTGGGCACGATTGTAGCTTCACCATTGATGCTGCACGGTGTGGCAATGTGGGGAGATTCATTAACCACAGTTGTTCACCTAATCTTTATGCGCAAAATGTTCTCTACGATCATGAGGATAAAAGAATGCCTCACATAATGCTGTTTTCAGCTGAGAACATTCCTCCGTTGCAAGAGTTGACATACCATTACAATTATATGATAGATCAAGTTCTTGATTCTGATGGCAATATAAAGAAAAAGAGCTGCTATTGTGGCTCCTCAGAGTGCACTGGTAGGATGTATTAAGGCAGGCCAGGAACGGGAATTGGATCTGGAAGAAGCCATTATATTTGGCCACTGTAAGTTGCTTTCTGGATGCGCAAGGTTGCACGTCTATATGTCGAATCCCCTGATTCATTTCATGTCTCACATGCTTTTCAGTGCTCGCCAGGTTGTATGCTACCGCTTTGTTTCCTCCCTTCTTTTATGCTGTCACAATTTGCCAATTGCAAGAAAAGAAAATATTTGTATGTTCTTGGACATAGTGAGTATTCATGGTGGTTGTCCTTGCCATGTCATCTCATCTGTATACTACAGAACTATTTTACAAAACACATAATCTACACGTAAATGTTTGAATACACAATTTTCGGTTGATGAATTTAATTGCAGGAAATGATTCTATAATATTTTTTTTTTGGGTCCAATGTTTTTTACTTGGTACCATTTATTTATGAAGTAGAAGGTAGAAATCTATATGATTTTTGAAAGGTAAAGGTCCATGCATGAGTTATTCCCACCAATTGCTAAACTCCACTTGAACATCGTTGTTCCGATTATTATTAGCCCACCCCCTAGGATTCTTCTTCATTTATTATTTATTTATTATTTTTCATTCTTGGACTACCATGAATAGATGAAGAGAGTAGTGACTTCATTTTAGAATGAAATTAAAGGATTTGCCGTGGGTTCTAATAAAATCAATTAATTAAAGATTATTTATTGCACAAATATTGTGGATATGTATGGGTATTTATTAACTATTCTATTTATGCATATCATACATGAGATCAGTGAATGACACTTTTGCATCCATCAATGCTTTATGTTATTACTTCTCATTTGAATTATTTTATTTTTCTGAGTATAGTGATACAATAAAACAAATGATAATTTTAAATAGTGAAGCATCGTCACTTCTGGTTTAAGATTAACGAAAATTATAATTGGTAAATTAGTTGAGGGTTTACCTTATGATGTGATCACAACAAGCGCAAGTGGCTAGGTAATTTTAATCTATGTATGTACGGTTGAAATCAGGCCTAACAAAATTTAATTTTCTTGTTCTCGGCAGTCAGGAATATTTTTGTTTGATCTGAATAATAATTTACTTGATTTTATTGCCACCGATGCATTTGCAAGATGGGGGAGAAAAAAAAAAAAAGAGGGGAATTGACTTTATTTCGTATCTTTTTAAGTAAGAGTACATTTATTGTTTGATTTTTTTTTAACTCACATGGACTAAAATTTAAAATTTAGACTTTATAAATATTACTTTAATACTAATAAATTATATTTTATTCATAAAGTAGGTAATCTTATTGAGAACAGCAAAGGGTATTTGCTGGCCTAAGAAACGCATAAAATTAAAAGCAACAAACTAGGGGACAATTCCCATGGCAGGTAGCTCCTGTCTAGTAAAGCTGCAATGCTGAGGTGTAGGCTACCCTTGGTTTCCAATCCCCTGGGACAGCATTAGTTGCCTGAGCCCAGATTTGATGGTGGCCGTGACTTACTCGAAACCTCAATGTAAGGGCACCCTTTGGTGGGTTAGGCACGTCCCAAACTGCCCCGTAGGCCTTTCTCATGCCTCTCCATTCCTGGCTATGATCCTGTAACCATTAAAATCAAATTAGACATTGCAATTATGCTTGATTTGCCTTGGCATGTATTGGCTAAGTTAATTGTCACAATTCCAAGTCACATTAACAGTCAGATCCTTTTTTTTTATACTCTATAATATAATATAAAGGTCTCGTGTATAAAACTATATATATTTTTTTAGTTATGCTTCGTTTCATTTTCTATTTTTTATTTTTATTTTAAATGCTAGCTTGAGGATGATTATTAGCAGAACAGAAAATTGTAAAGATCAGATCAACAAAGTCAGTGCTTGCCTGCCAAATTTCAACGGCTGAGACCTCATAAAAATCACCATGAACATCACGGACGTACAAAAGAGCAATGGCTAGGTAATCAGTGAACCTGCTGTGCTCATGGACCATGAACATGAGGTCAAAGTTGTCGTTGTACCGGCAAGGGATCCTCCGGTACTCGACGTCAACGACGCCGTAGGCAAACAGGTCGACGGCCATGTTTGGACGTGCCATTCTTGCATAGGCCTTGGTGCTTAGGATGAAGTCAGTTTTGTCCCCTTCACCGTAGTCCGTCACCACCACGCTCACCCCATCATCAGTGCAGAGCTGTGGGGCCTTGCACCTAACCTGGATTAGTGTAATGGAAAAACTCATAAGCCCATCATTATCATCATCATCATTCATCACTTCTAGGGCTGGAGGCAAGTAGAGGTACTTAGTTTAATTATAGTGCTAACTCCAATAATGTTCTAGATTATCATATTATTTGGATATATATAGTATATGCAAAAGTAAGCACTGCAACAAGTTGGTGCACTGGGCCCATCGAGAAAAAAAGGGCGAAAATGTCACTAAATTTCTCTTAAAAGAATGTGTCATTACCTTGTTTCCAAGATATCTTGTGTACTTTGCGAACCACTTTGTAACTTTACGCTTGTAAACAGTATTAATCTCTTAACAGAGGTCTATTTTCCAGATTGATTGTTGGTACGTAAAACAAATGCAAACAGCAATAACAACCAAATCTTAATATCGAATTTAATTAAAGTCTAGTGCATAAATCTTTTCTTGCATTTCTTAGGTCGGCCTCTTCGTCTCCTCTCGCTATCTTCCGCGATTTGATCATCTCCTTTAATTAGAGCATTTGTAAGTTAACAAACGTAAACCTCACTTACTCAATAATCATTAGCCAATACTTACTGTAGAGTTGTCGGGATTAAGTGGCTTGAATTTTTACCTGATAGCAAGCACCACAGCCGGTACCGTTCCTGTAAAGCTTTGAGACACCAGTTACATAAGCGTCATTAATGGTCCTTCCGTATTCTCCAAACCCACAAGCTCCGGCTGCATTCACACATCACCATTTTATGTAAAACACGTAAAGTTTATACGTAATTTGAATGAAAATCTTAAATCTTGAACATAGAAACAAATATAGAGAGAGCGGAGATGTGTCTGCATACTTGGTGTCCCTAAGCAATCAGGGCTACCATAGAAAGTTGCCCTTGAGTATGTGAAATCTTGGGAGCAACTTATGGCAGGCATTAACACCAAGGCACAGAGAAGGCCATAAGTATATCCAAGTGAAAATCCCATGGCTTTGTGATTAATTGAAGTGTTATCACAAAATCAAAGAAAGGATGTTAGGTTGAAAGAAAGATGCTTTGAGTGAGATGGGAAGCGAAAGAAACCACAGCCCCCTATTTATAGATGAGACTTGGGGCATTGATGCATGGAGGATCTAAATTGAATTTTTTTTTTTTTGTTATTCACCAACATGGAGAGAGAGGAGGGAGGATTAAGATTCTTTAGTGGCGTGGGGCAAGTCAATGTAGACGGCCCTTTTTGTTGACCCCTCAAGACCCCTTTCCATGGTATATACTTTTAAGATTTGAGCTCGAGTGCATGAATCAAGCCTACGGACACGATCAACGCTATCTGTGGTGAAAAAGTTTTTTTTTTTTTTTCATGAAAATTTAAATTTTTCAAAAATTAGTATTAAATTTTTGTTGCACATTCTTAAGTTCAATTATTTTTAACATAAAACTTGAATTTTGGGTATATATACATATGCAGGGGAGGTCAACTGATGTCATCTCCGTGGTCAATTCTCTCGGTTATGATTTTGGGTGAATGCATTAACAAAATCTGCCTAGCTTCTATCATTCCGTGGTCAATTACCAAGTTCTTAGTATGATTAATGTGCTTCTGCGACTAAATTAATTGTCCCAATTCTCCACTGTTTGCAAGGACAGTTGGAATTCAACAACCTCTCAAAAGTCCTGCTGCAACTTGTAAACTGCAAGTGCCAAGGGTCACGTACGACTACCCTTTAGCCGAGTGAGTGCTCCTCTATCTAATATCTGCAACTTGCGTGGCGACTCAGTATTCCAGGTGCATCTTCAAATGGTTCCTACGGGGTTTGAATCGAAAACTATGAGCTAAGAACATCTGTACTAGGCCACTCAATCATCGATTGTTTGGTTGCAACGCACTAAGAGAGGCACGTCAAAATAGGTAACCAAAGATATTCATGGTGTCAAATATTTGGATAAAGAATCAAAAAATTAGGGGTGCGAGCACCAACAAATTATATATATATATATCCCTTTTAGCACATTGATTTTGAACTTTTTAGCTTCAGAACGTGCGTAATGTCGGTTATCAGCATATTGTCACGTACGGATTATATCTCGGATACGGGCGGGTCAGGTATAACCCAACTCGCACATCTTACATGGGTACTGCATACCCCAACAGGTTGCCTTTTGGGATAAGGTAATGACCCCGTGATAAGTGGTATCAGAGCCGACCCAACCCGACCCCGACTCTGATGTTTCTCGCCAAGCGCTTCACTGGGAAGTAGGCAGGGAGACTCTGATTCTCGACAAGAACGTTGATAAATTCGGTGGGAGAGAATGTCACGGACAGGTTATGTCTCGGATATGAGGAGATTAGGTACGATCCGACTTCCGCATTCCACGTCAGAGCATTCCAGAGCATTCCAGATCGGATAGAAAGTAGGAAATTTTGGGTAAGATAAGAGGTGTAATTTCCGCGCAGGAGTTTACAAAAGGGGTTTCTTTTTTAGGACAAATAGGGGTAGGTGATTCCATATTATAGTTGTCCACTTGCCATTTTTAGCACACAATTCGCTGGGGTGTGCGTGTGTGGTGTGTGTGTGTGTGTGAGAGAGAGAGAGAGAGAGAGAAATCACTGGCTACTGATACCATCCTTGATCATCACTCATGATATGTCTAGTGTGCATAGATGGCTTCTATTTTCATATATTTCGCATAGGGCATATCAAGTAACAATATTTATTGAAATACATATAACTACAAGAAAAGAATAAAAAATCTTTTCATTTATAATTTTATTTATTTATGATAATAAAAAATATAATTAATTTCTATTTTTTGTATTTTTTATAATTTAATAAATATTATGAACTAACTTTTTTTTCTTCTTTTATACATATTTCCATCAATCTAAATAAAATATTATATGAGGACTAATATAAAAATGAAAATTAAAAATACACGAGTAAATATAATGATTTTTCAGTAATTTTAATTAATTGTTTTAAAAAATATGAGAAAAAATTAATTAATTAATTTTAAAAAATGAGAATTTTTAATTGATTAGTTTATAATTATAACTCTTTGTAACTCCTTAAACCAAATAATTTTTCTTTTTCATATTCATATTTCTCATATAACATATATTGAATTTACCAACATTTTTTTCTTTAAATAACGAAGAATCCCTTGCAGCAAAACCTCGGGTTGCTAGCATAGCCAAGTATGAGTTGGTATGGGTTAGCTGATTTGCAGAAGACTTGGGAGACGCATGAAATTTAAGAGACACCTCAGTACATAAAAAAAACAACCTACAGACAACGTTGAAAGATCAACAGAATTGAAAATATACGTCTATGGAGCAATACATGATGCCAGAAATACACGTATAATAACCATTGGGGCACGTCCTATATCTGAAGATAAAGGCGGGGGGGGGGGTCATGTCCACTAGGCCGTTCAAAGCGCACTCTGTTCTTGGTCGCTCAAGTCACTTTCAGCTCAATGTGTACATTGATCACTCGCTCCACTCAACGGCAAATTATATTTTCCCTAAGACATTGAGGATAAACAACATTTTAAGGCAAGACAGAAAAAGCATAGAAAAGCATCAGCACCGGTGCAGAGCTAAGAATGACAAACTCTTAAGAAGTATCCGCAGAAAAAAGTAAGACAGAGAGAGCAAGAGAGAGGGTGGGAGCTCCAGGATAGTGACCACCACAATATTGTTCCTGTAATGTGCTTTGTATGATTTATGATGTTACTTCCAACATAGGGCCCTAACCACTTGTAATCAATGGCGGAAGGTGTACCTTGGCTTACTGGGACCGAAGTATGTGTATGGTTGATATAAACGGGACTAGCACCACTAGCATCCCGTCCGTACATTGGCCGGATTTCGGGATGAGAAACAGCGAAAGGGGTTGAACAATGGGGTGCGACGATGATAATTGTATACCCAGACAATGAAACAGACCACCAGGCAACATTGCCTATTTAGTCACTCTCAGCTTCATATTCATTAAACAGAATAAAGTGAGAAGCAAGTGCAATACAGTCGGTCCAGCAATTTAGGTCACAACTTTCCAGGTGTCTATTTGATGCGGTTTTAGAAAGACAGATGGTGCCAAAAATGGAACGTGGTATCAGCGTGAAAAGAACAAGCAATCGAATCTGCACTCCAGATCATACCCAAAAACATTGCTTTATAGCCTTGGGGTAGTTAAACCAGTAAACGCTTACAAGTGCTAGTGAAATGGACTGAAGTGCGTATAATGGTGATTGAAAGAACATGTCCTAAAGAGTTCACATCGGTTTTTTCATCCTCTTTTTTACCTTCCACCAGGTGTCACAGACAAGCGCCCATTGTTTAATTGATTAGCAGCGGAAGTCTTTCATGCAGCAACACAGTGGGAATCACATTACGCATTTAATCCTATACAGGAGTATTCCTGTCAGCTTACTGAATGCCTATAGGTTGCACAGCCTGGAGTGAACGAAATGTGCTTGTTACAAGGAAATCACTGTGATTATTTGCTCCTCAGGAGATAGACAAACAACTTTAGCGTCGAAACTGACAGTTCAACCTAAAACTGTCATAATTCCAGATGAAATGGAAGTACACAACTGCGGTAAAGACTCTATGAAAAAGTAAGACCTTCATACCTACATTGCCAAGGGAAAGGGATAACTTGTCACCCACCAGCTATAATATAACAAGAAATGCAATGTAACAAAGCATTTTAATCATCAAATATCCTCTATATGATAATGGTTGGGAAATTTACTTACATATCACTCCAAAAAATAGCCAAGCAAAAATTTCAACAATCATATAAGTTGTGCTTTTTTAAGGTCTGAAACAACTCCATGGTCTTCTGTGCTCCTTTCATTGTATATGACCTGGCAAGGAAATCCATGAAAAGGGTAATTCAGCAAGCCAATGACGTTGAAAGAAATATAAAGTTTTGACTGTAATACCTTGTCTATGATGCCATATTCAACAGCCTCAGTTGGACTAAAGTATTTTGGGCGACTCATGTCAGCTTCAATTTGCTCGGGTGATTTTCCAACATGCTTTGCAAATAAGTTGACCTGAAAACCGAATTAAAATAACAGTTGTTGAATTAATAAAGTTTTAGTAACAAAGGGAAAACAACAATTTTTTGTCATTTCTCCCATATTCATATATTTACAAAGATGTGAAGAGATTGTATGATGAACCTAATCAAGCCGATCTGAAAAGTAGCCAGCAAATAGTATAATCAACCAATATTTTTGAGAAAAAAAAAAAAATTTCAATTACTAGCAAGCAGAGAGCTAAGAATGAAGGGATTGAAAATCTGTATCCAAGCTCCTATTAAAAAGTATTGCTAAATTCATCATTGCCCATACCAATTCTGCCTTTACATTCTTCACTTCTCTTCTTGCAATGTCTACATCTGTTGCTTGACCTTGAAATCTCCCAATTGGCTGTAGGTAGGAGAGGAAAGATATGTAACTTTCATTCCTTAAACCCAGCATTGATTGTAGCCAGGAAAGAAAAATCTAGCAACATATTATAAGACATGATACATCTGAGCACTAGTCATATGGTAAAGAGAAAACCTGTTTCATCATGATGGTTGATGATGGTAAAGCAGAACGGTTTCCCTTTGAACCAGCAGCCAAAAGTAAGGCAGCTTCTCCCCAGGCATTACCAACACATAGAGTGAATATTGGGGTCTTGACATACCTGTATTGCAAATTTGCAAAAGACCAATCAAGAATAAGAACACAAAACAGAATCTTCTGGTTGTAAACATCAAAAAGCAAAGAACATATATTGATAAAAGGGGCATCAGAGTTACAGTTATACATCTGACAACAAAAGTGTTTGCTCTGATCAGTCACTCCTGGCCAAGTAGGCCTTAATATCAGTGAAAATCCATTTACCATCGATTAAAGAAAAGCCAATCCACAAATACAAAGAGCATATGTACACATGCTGGCATATATACATATACCAAACACATATAGAAATGAAGCAAGAAGAGAGAGTGAATTGGGATCAAATGTCCACGTGATTAGCTTAAAGATGGTACAAACAACCGTCAGATTTAGCTCTTGGAAAGATTAGAAGTCTAGCCAATTTACAGCCTGGAAAAGTCTCCAAGTTAGTGCAAGGCCTCAACAAAGTCATAGGGGGCAGCCAACAGAACAACGATGATAAACTAAAGCACAAACAGGTTGCACAGTGAGCTCCAAAACAAACAGAGGGGAAAGAGTCATAGGGTTCTTGTTTATCATTGTTAGACTGTTGGGATGGAATGCTTAATAGACTTGTACAGTAAAATGGCATTACAAAGCAGAGCACAAAGTTTTATGACCCCATAACATCATAGACTGCAAAAGCCTCCGTCTCATAACCCAACTTTTCACCACCCTGAAAAAATCAAAAGAAAGAAAAGTTGCATCAGTAGCATGTATACTTATTCTTGGCATGTAGAAGACTAAACTTTAGGATGCGACATGCAGACAACACACTAGTAAGACAACTTGCGACGCCTCCAAGCTGCCACATGTTAAAGATCCAGACCCTCATTGAGCCAACGTCAGGAGGTGGAGTATTTGTAACTCTTTCAATAAAATTGAACTGATTACTTCAACATGATATGCACATGTATTCAGACACCTATTGTCCTTGCAGTTAGCAATCTGAAAATCTATAAACCTCTTATAAATTCCCAGGAAATGTTTTCACTTCATTCATAGAGAGAGGGAGAGAGGGAGAGAGAGAAAAATGTTTTTACTTCCAGGGGGTCTAAGTGTTGATTTGAAGTCCAAAAAAACATGTTACTCCAAGCCACCACCAAGACTATTAGTCTCCACAAAACATTCTTTTTTACAACTTTGTAAAGTAATCGCAACCATGCATAACACCAGCATGTTAAATTCAGATAATGTGAGCCGGTGCACATGAGTGAATGAAAGCTAGAAAAAAGTCCTACAACCTATCATGTATGGATAAAAAAATGAAAAACAGAAAAAAAGTGAGAAACACTTGACCTTTGTTGTCCCAGTGGAGTTTATGTATAGGTAAATAGGTTTCTCTTCATCTTCATACTGAAGATAAAGAAATTCTGCTAGTATTAGCTCTGTAACAGAAGGAACAAGAGACATGCCCAAGTAAACAATCCGATTCTTGAACAAGTATGATGCCAAGTCAGGAGGAGGTTGCTCCCATGCACTCCCCCTAGTATAAGGAATTACCTAACAACAGTAGTATGGCACACAAATGTCAGAGTGAATATAGGACTTAAAACAAATTCCTGAAATCATAAACATTCAACTCCTCATTCTGTTCAAACCTGCTGGATTTTAGAACTACCAAGCCACAACTTACCAATTTCATTCACGATTATGATAAATGCCATAACAGCATAAAGGAAATTAACTAGGACAAATTGTACAACAACAAAGCCTTAATTACAAATTTAATTAGGGTCAGCTAATCTAGGACAAGTATATAAATGAAATAAGAAATTTATCTGTCACAGGACAATAAAAACATTAAACACCAATGGCACTTCTTTGATGCACGGAATATGCAGGAAAGACAATATACTTGAATGCATATGCACCATTCTAGGAAGACGAAACATTCTCATGTGCCATTCCAAGTTTCACATTAGCCTATAAATCTCTACAGCATTCTATTCCAAGTTCACAGGCCCATGCCTTTGGATGAAGGAAAGACGGAAACCAAACAGTTGGTGCAGTAGTTTAGTTAAAAAAAACAAAAAAAGAATGAAGAATTCAGTTCCCCCAAGAAAAAGGGAAGTTTCATCTAAAACCATGTGCTCCTCAACAACAACGGTCGTAGGAAAAGCAGAGTCTAAGGGACAAATGAGTCATTTCAACTTTCTTTCTCAGCCCCTAATTGTAAAACAAAAAGGCTCACAGATATCTCCATGAAACAACAGAAAGGTTTAATCTTTAATAATTACGAACTGGGAAAGTAAGTAAATTTAATTACTTGGATTAAAAATAACTTCAAATAATCTAAAATTTACAGGAACAAAAAAAAAAAAAACAAAAAACAAAAAGAAAAGAAATGGGGAAAGAAGCTAGTGAATTGAATCGATACCATAGTGACGACGCTTCTTTTGCCCTTGGAACTGGAAATTAGAGCCGGATTTAGGCACTCTGGTCGGAGCTTGGTGCCCGTGAAGTCTCCGGTGACGCTGCCCCCAGCGGAGAAGGGGCAGAAAAGGCTTGTTGAGAGAGAGGCGCTTGGAGGAGAAGACAAGGAAGAGAAAGTTAAGGTTCCGTTGTGCCTTAAGCTTCGCAGAGAGGCCAGTGGCGACGCTGGCATGCGGCGGTGGGGCCAGACGGTCGATGCCGTTGCGGTTGCGACCTCCATTGCTGGGCAGCGCTGGTGAGTGACAAGATAGAGCGAGTCTGCGAAGCGCTAAAAGGGAGAAGAAAAGAGAGAGCCAAGACCGAGGTTGTCTTAATGGGCTTTGCCAACGGCTGCTTTGGTCTTATACTTAGCCCAAAGTGGCCCATCCTGAGGCCCAAAATCAGCATTAAAGGGGCTCACTTGGGCTGGAATCTCTGGACCACGAGACATTGAGTAAACTTCGCATGAAAGAACATGAACTATAGGTTGCAGCGCCCCCCCCAAAAAATTAAAAAAAATATATATATATATATATATATATATATATATATACATTGTAATACGGAAAATTGACACCTTTCATCTCAATATTTACTACATATACAAAACTGATGGATACATGAGTATAAGTGAATCGGTTTAAAATGATTTGATTTTTATATTTAAATTAAATTATTAGTAATAATTTGAAAAATTTTAAAATTGAAATTAAATTAATATAAGAGTGAAATCAATAAAATTATTACTAGAAATTATATGTTAGTTTGGTAGATTTGGTGATTTAAAGTATAATTTTGGGGATAAATTTTAATTAAAATAATACCAAAATATGTATTGAATAATTTATTATTTGATAAAAAGAAAATAATTTTTATAAAATATTCAAATATAAGGTAGAAGTAAAATAAAATAAGTAGTAACTGACTTTCAAAAGATAAAAAAATGTATATCATTATGCATGAACCAGCTAAACAAGTCAAATACATGAACTACAATTTGAATCTGAAGACTCAGGAAGGAAAAAGCAAATGCTAATTAAAAATTCATTGCGGAAATGCTTTTGAAGGACTTCCGAGAGAATGGAATCATGCCTGGGAATTGGAATGGAACTGCAGATAAACCATTGACAAGTTGCAAAGAAAAGATGAAGTGCTCGGGGCGCAACAGAGGAAAATGATGATGGAGTATATCAGGATAGCAGCATGGTTGTGAGTGTGTGTATATTGTTCACATTACAACAATAAATGCTTGTCTGAACCAGGCAACATATCCAACATTAATTGAACGTCTCGGATTTTCTAATGACCACTGTCATGTGGCCTGCCTGAATCACGTCAGGATTGATCGGTCGGCCATTAGGCGTTGATAAGCAGTGTGTCCCGTGTCCTTTACAAACCTTCTCTTCATTCCTTTCTCTTTTAGTGTTTATTACAGATAGGATGTCAGGACAAACTTAATTTAATCTGTCTTGCTTTCTCGTGACCTCAGGAGCAACCAGTTTTAAATGGCAGGTCAACGAGGAGGCCATTGAGAGAACCAAATCAATAGTGTCTCCGAGTCTTTATTTGCAATTTGCATAACACAATGGGGGCATAGGGCATAGGGAGTCTTTATTTTCTAAATTAATTAATTATGACGTCTCGGGTCGGTTTTTGGGGGATTTTTATAACTTTAAATCCGCGACCATTTCGACCTTGGCAGTTTGGAACATTTGAAAATTGTCAAGTTTTTTTTGTACTTCGATTCTGGTGAGTGCGGATTGTAACGGGTTAGATTGGGCGATTTTTGAAGGGTTGGGGGGGTTGTAAGATTTATTCAATTATTGATATGTTTTTCTAAAGAAACTTAAAAAAGCAATCTGTTTCTACTACTTCCCAATTTCCTAATTCTCCATATTCTTTACGCACACATGCAGCACAAGCACGTAGCATGCTTTGTTCAGCTTTCAACTTTTCACTCACCGAAGGAGCTTCAGAGATCCATTGCTTGAAATTGTACAGGGAAAAAAGTAAGTTCTCAACAACCAGGATGCTGATATCAAAGATTTTCATGAGCCAAATTATTTTCTTCACTACAGAGTTGAATTATCACATCAGTTCACACTTTGCAATGGGTCTAATTTGTCGAGTGGTAGGTTTGAAATCCTAGACTTGAGGTATCTAAAATCTCATTATTCATAAATTCGTCAACTCGTTGAATTAGTCTTTATATTAGGTTGTGTGAAATCGTAAACTTGAAGGCATCTAATATCCTACGAGTCAACAAATATATAATAGACCCGTATATTTATTGACTTAGTTTTTATCTAAAAAGTAAAATAAGTTGTGTGAAATTATAGACTTAAGGTATCTAAAATCTTATTACTTAACAAATATATAATAAACTCTTGTTAATTTAACCAGGAAACTTAGTTTGTGATCTTATCTTCCTTGCTGGTTTTGTATTCTTTCTTTATACTGCTTCTGCTGCAACTCAAAACTCAGCTTGCAGTCTTGGGAAGTTGCTTTTGCTTTCCCATTTTATGAATTAAAATATAGTTTTATGTGTAGTTTCTTAAAAATACAATCTACATCCAATTCGCCCTCAACCAAAATTTTGATTTAAATTGGATTGAGTTGGTCGGGTTAAGGAATGAAACCAAACTACTTTTTTTGGTCTGTCTAACCTAAAATGGCGCCCCTGACCAAAAAAGCCGTTTGTGTTATATCTCTAAAGCGTTGTTGTATATCAACGTCCCCAAGAACACATAAACTTTAGACCAAAAGAGAAGTTTGATTAATACGGCAAAACTAAATGTTGATTCGGAGAAAGTAAAAGTTTCAAACAAAAAATATGACAGAAGAATTTTTTTTTTCCCTCAAAATTTAGAAATAGTTAAATGTATTTTTATCAGAGAAAACTTACTTGTAATTGTAAATAAAAATATTTAAATATTAATATTTTTTGATCTTAAATTTTTTTTTAAACTGCCTACAACAATTTACCTATAATTTTTGTATAAAAATATACAAATTTAAATTATATTTTCTCTATTCTTTATATATATATTATTTCACTATTTTTTTAGATAAAAGTTTTACCCTTAATTTTAGTAACCTCTTAATAAGAGTTAATTAATTTTTTCCTAGCAGTCATTAACTTATTTGGCAAATTTTTCTAACTGTACAAGAATTAATAGCAATTTCTATACTTTGTCCCCAAAACTTCACAGGCATTAACCTTCTCCAGACTCTCGCCCTCTCTCTTGATGCCTCTATTCATTCATAAAAGAACCTGATCATTCCGTTCATTGATTTCCTTCGTCATTCTCTTACTTCCCCGTAAAGAAGCCCCCAGTTTACATTCTTTATCCTTAATATGGACGAGAGGTTGAGGGAAGCTGCTAGATGTGGAAATATTGATTCCTTATGCAAGCTAGTTCAGGAAAATCCTAATCTTCTTGACCACATAGATGAGAAGCCATTTGCTACTACACCTTTACATGTTGCAGCTTTTGCTGGCCAAACCCAATTTGCCAAGGAGATTATGATGCTAAAACCATCATTTGCGAATAAACTAAATGAAGATGGATTTAGCCTCATGCACCTTGCATTCCAAAATCAGCAAACTCACTCGGTTCCTCAACTCCTCCATGTTGACCAGGACCTTGTATGCATCAAAGGAAGGGAGGGCATGACTCCCTTGCACTGTGCAGCCAAAGCTGGAGAGATACATCTTTCGGTATCTTTTCTAAATGTCTGCCCAAAGTCCATTGAAGGTGTCACAATCAGAAATGAAACTGCCCTTCATGTTGCCTTGAATAGTGGGACGTTTCAAGCTTTGGAAGTTCTTGTGGGGTGGCTTAAAGATGGATGCTGCAAGGAAGATCATTACAGGGGGAGAAAAACACCCTATCCTTATTCACTTTATTAATTTTGTTTAACCCTATCCTCATTCACTTTATTAATTTTGTTTAATTTTTAAAGTAAAATCTGGTTCCCCCGTCCTCTAAAAAGTTTGATAAATTCTTTCGTGTCTTAACCAGTAAGACTCTAAAGTGTTGTTCACTGTGATTAACTAGAGATAAGAAGAAGGTAATTAAAAATAAAAAGATTAAGAATAAGAGTTTTAAGTGAAAAAAGTTAAAATTGTGAAAATATAAAAGTATTGTAGTGAAAATTCGTATAAAGTAAATTTATAAGTGTTATGAAAAATTATTAATTTTTATGAAAATTTTGTTATAATTAAAGTTAAATTGACTAAATATAAAAAATTATCTTTATTTTACAAAAAAAAAACATTGTAAAATTAAAATTTCAAATGAAGAATTTGAAAAAGTGAATATAAGTTTTTAATTTAAGTTAAATTATTATAAGTCATTCTACAAACTACTTTTTTCTCATATTTTTTTAATTTCAGTTATTTAATTACTTATTTTGTTATTTGTTATTATTTATCTTATTATTTCTTTTTGAAATTGAGATTGAATAGCAGCTAAATCAATTAAATTCAATACTTGCTCAGTTGTTCAACTTTTTACCTAATATTCTATCGTTACCGTGCTGCTAAGCAAGCATCATCAATACTCTAATATTCACCATCACTGTATTCAGAAAATGTAAATGAAAAAGGGATGTAATACATCATTGATTAGTATATAGTTTCCTTTCCTCAAAGATGGAAGAAAATACTGAAAGTCCTGTTTAGTGTACTTGGTGTTAATTGTTTACTGATTGTTAATTGTTGTTATCAATTATTATTAATAATAAATAAAATAAAATAATAATATTTAATTAAATTGATATTGTTTATTATTTTCAATAATTAAAATAATAAATTAAATTTTTCATTCATTATGAAAAATATCTAAATACTTAAATATTATCATTAAAAATATTTAAATTAAATATTATTTATCAATTGTTACATCCAAAGTAAACCAAAATCACATTTTTTATTGACTACTCTTTAAGAAATCTTTCAACAAACCACTTTTATAAAATTTTACTCTATACGCAACAATAATCTTAAGAGATAAAAACAAATACTTTCTTAATACTCAAACTTACTAGAATTTTTTTTTTATTTTTTAATTTAAAGGCAAATTTAGTTGGAATTTTTAGTTATAATTTAACAAAATTTCCTTCCCTCAAAGATGGGAAAAAAAAGATATTTTTGTACTTAAAACTTTAGCCGATCTTTTTTTAGGCAACTTTAGCCAATCATTTTCTTTACTCCAGCCCGGTTATTTTCTTTACTTTTCCTTTTTCCTTTTTCCTTATTCCACTTGTCCCACTTGAGCCGGACGTGTCGGGATACAAAAGTAAAAGGCACATATTATAGCTACAAAAAAAACCAACTCTGTACCCGTGGTATTGACCCGTGGTATGGTTGGTGCGTAGGTTGTACTCTGTAGGATGGGATTTTATGACTGCCAAGTAAGGAGACAACTCGAGTTGGATTTCATTGGTAAGGGAGTCCTGTTCTGAGGTGAGTCCTGGTGAGTTTGGGGGTGCACTGGCCCCCCACCCCAAGCCATTGAATAGTGGGATGAGGAGGGGGAGAAAGGTCATGAACCGGAAAGATGAGGAGGGAAACACTGTGTTGCGTATTGCAGCATCCAGAGATATACCTCAGGCAAGACAGCATCCTCTTGATTTTTCTTATAGAAAAACAAACATTTTTTTTATGAAATGATTTCCTAACAAGATGTTCAATTCTCGTTCATTGATTTATCGGTCCTTGATGCAGGCACTGAGAATATTGGTAAATTGCAAAGTTGATGGATGTTAAAGAATCTAAAGGGTTTGATAACTTTGGATATCATAAATGGTCAAGCTCAATCTGAGAACAAGGAGATTATAGATATGATAGGCAAATCTGGAGCATGATGTTAGACAGATTATATTATAGATGTTAATGAGTTATATTACAAATAAATTAAATATAATTTAATTTTTATTTTGAATAAAAAAAATTTTTAAATATGTTCACAGATTATTTTAAAAAAAAATAATTTTATAATAAATAACATTAAAATCGATTTAACTCTAATTTTAATTTTTTCCACCCACTCCTTCACAAAAAAGAAGAAGAAGTAGGTATTGGGAGTTCTGATTCGGTCTCATTTTTGAGAGAAAATAGTTTAGTTTCTCATGGTGGATATGATGGTGAAATATTCTCTCTTTTCCTTTTTTCCTTAAGTCTTATCCAAAGGAGAGTGGGAGGGTGAGTGAAACGCCTCATGGCACTCGGCTAGGCCGAGTTTCTCTGAGGTGAAATATTCTTCATTTGCACATATAGCCCAGAGCAATGTAAATAACATGGCATATTTGTTCAGTGAGAGGAAAACTCACGAATTTTTTCCCTGAGCTTTGGGCTGATTGTATCATTTCTTAGTACCTTAATTGCAGTTACAGCTGCAAGGAGACTAAACTAGTTGATCATAAGAATCTGCAGACCAGAACAGTGGTTAAAGAGTGCTGCTCAAAATGATGATGTCGAGGCATTATATGCAATCATACAGGAGGACCCACATATTTTGGAGCACATTGATCAAGTGCCCCTTGACGATGCTCCTTTGTCAGTCTCTTGGTTTGCCAATCAAGCAAGTAAATTTAATTATTTGGATTAAAAATAACTTCAAATAATCCAAAATTTACAGCAACAAAAAAAAAAAAGAAAACAAACAAACAAACAAAAAGCAAAGAAATGGGGAAAGAAGCTAGTGAATTGAATAGATACCATAGTGACAACGCTTCTTTTGCCTTTGGGACTGGAAATTAGACCGAACTAAAATTTGAATTTGGAGACTCAAATTCAATTTCTCCCTATTGCCTCGCGCAAGCAGTAAATGCCTAAAGGCAGAGGAGTTTGCGGATAAGGTCCGGCGGTTTTATGGCATATTTCACATCCAAACCACTAATGGCAACTTCTCTAAAACATAATCTGCAACCAATTCATCAACCCTTCAAGCCATCCAGAATAACACGGCAATTGCGGATTGGTTGCGAGCCGATTTGTGCTGAATTGAGTGAGGCTGAAAATCTAAATAGCTCGAGAAGGAAAAAGAGAATGCCGAATTAAAATTTCATTAGGCGTTGATAGGCAGTGTGTCCTGTGTCCTTTTCAAACCTTCTCTTCATTCCTTTATCTTTTAGTGTTTATTACAGATAGGATGTCAGGAAAAGCTTAATTTAATCTGTTTTGCTTTCTCATGATCTCTGGAGCAACCAGTTCTAGATGGCAAGTCAACGAGGAGGCCATTGAGGGAACCAAACCAATAGTGTCTCCGAGTCTTTATTTGCAATTTGCACGACACAATGGAGGCATAGGGCATAGAGAGTTTTTATTTTTCTAAATTGTTTAATTATGACATATCGGGTCGGTTTTCGGCGATTTTTATAACTTTAAATCCGTAACCAATTCGGCCTTGGCAGTTTGGAACATTTGAAAATTGTCAAGTTTTTTTTGTACTTTGATTTTGGTGAGTGCGGATTGTAACGGGTTAGATTGGGTGATTTTTTAAGGGTTGGGGGTTGTAAACACCCCTACCTAAAAGATTTATTCAATTATTGATATGTTTTTCTAAAGAAACTTAAAAAAGCAATCTGTTTCTACTTCTTCCCAATTTCCTGTGTCCTTTGTTCAGCTCTCTACTTTTCACTCTCCGAAGGAGCTTCAGAGATCCATTGCTTTGAATTGTATGGGGAAAAAAGTAAGTTCTCAACAACCAGAATGCTGATATCAAGATTTTTATAAGCCAAATTATTTTCTTCACTACAAATTTGATCATCACATCAGTTCACACTTTGCAATGGGTTTAATTTGTCAGGTGCTAGGTGTGAAATCCTCGTCACTCAGCAAATATATAATAAACCCATCAATTGGTTGATTTAGACTTTATTTAAAAAGTAAAATAAGTTGTGTGAAATTGTAAATTTTGAAACATCTCGAATCTTATCACTTAACAAATATATAATAAACTTGTTAACTTATTTATTTAATTTTTATCTAAAAAATAAAATAGGTTGTGTGAAATTTTAAATACTAAAACATCTAAAATCTCATTAGTTAACAAATATATAATAAATTTTTTAATTTGTTGATTTAGTTTTTATTTAGAAAGTGAAGTAAGTTGTGTGAAATCGTAAATTTTAAAATATTTAAAATCTCATAACTTAGCAAATATATAATAAATCGATCAACTTATTAATTTAATTTTTATTTAAAAAGTAAAATAAGAAGAGTGAAATTATAGACCCTATAGTATTTAAAATCTCATTATTTAATAAATATATAATAAATCTATCACCTTATTAATTTTATATTTATTTAAAATATGAAATAAGTTGTATAAAATTATAAATTTTAAAATATCTAAAATCTCATCACTTAACTATTAATTTAATTTTTATCTAAAAAGTAAAATGAGTTATATGAAATCTTAGACGTTAAGGTATCAAAATCTCGATAGTCAACAAATATATAATAAACTTATTAACTTATTGATTTAATTCTTATTTAGAAAATGAACAAGTTATGTGAAGTCATATACCTCGAGGCATTTAAAATTTTATCAGTTAGCAAAAATATAATAAACTTGTCAACTTATTGATTTAGTCTATATTTAGAAATTGAAATAGATTTAGTCTTCACTTATCACAAGATTAGTCTTTCCTTTCAATTATACAAAGTATTCCTTCTAATGGAGCTTTGAAAATGATCCTCCTAGTTGGGAACAAAACGGCAATAGATTCCACCGTCAGTATTTCCATTCAAAGAAATTCCAGTTTCATAATCTTTCTCCTTAATATGGATGAAAGGTTGAGGGAAGCTGCTAGATGTGGAAATATTGATTCCTTATACACGTTAGTTCAGGAAAATCCTAATCTCCTTGACCACATAGATGAGAAGCCATTTGCTACTACACCTTTACATGTTGCAGCTTTTGCTGGCCAAACCCAATTCGCCAAGGAGATTATGATGCTAAAACCATCATTTGCCAATAAACTAAATGAAGATGGATTTAGCCCCATACACCTTGCATTCCAAAATAGGCAAACTCACTCGGTTCTTCAACTCGTCGATGTTGACCAGGACCTTGTATGCATCAAAGGAAGGGAGGGCATGACTCCCTTGCACTGTGCAGCCAGAGCTGGAGAGATACATCTTTTGGAATCTTTCCTAAATGCCTGCCCAAAGTCCATTGAAGTTGTCACAACCAGAAATGAAACTGCCCTTCATGTTGCCTTGAATAGTGGGATGTTTCAAGCTTTGGAAGTTCTTGTGGGGTGGCTTAAAGAGGGATGCTGCAAGGAAGATCATTACAGGGAGAGAAAGGTCATGAACTGGAAAGATGAGGACGGAAACACTGTGTTGCATATTGCAGCATCCAGAAATATACCTCAGGCAAGACAGCATCCTCTTGATTTTTCCTGTAGAAAAACATAACCATTTTTTTATGAAATGATTTCCTAACAAGATGTTCAATTCTCATTCATTCACCCCGGAAATTTGCCTTCTTTTTTGTGGTTCCAGCTTGTTAACTTCTTTGTCTCCCCAAATTTTTTGACAACAGGATAGATATTTTTACCTTGCCATAAAGGAGAGACTATTAGGAATTATTTCCTAACAATATGCTACATCTCATGCTTTCACTTTAGAAATTTGCCTTTGTTTTCTTGTTCCAGCTTGTCAACTTCCTTTGTTTCCCAAAATTTTTTTATGCTTGATGCAGGCACTGAGTAGGTTGATAGATTGCAGAGTTGATGTGAATTCAAAGAATCGACAGGGTTTGACGGCTTTGGATATGATAAATGGTCAAGCTCAATCTGCAAACGCAGAGATTATAGATATGATAGACAGATCTGGAGCATTGGCAGCTTCTTTGTTTCCTCCTGTTGATTGTTTTGGAAACTATTTAAGGTGAAGTATTCTTTGTCTGTTCAATGAGAGGAAAACTCATGAATCTTTTGATTATGTTCAATTAAAATTTTTGGTTAATTGCATTGATTAGTGTGTTTCTCGGTACCTTAATTACAGTTACAGCCGCAATGAAAATAAACTAATGGATCATTTGAATCTGCAGACTAGATCAGTGGTTAAGGAGTGCTGCTAAAAACGGCGATGTCGATGCCTTATATGCAATCATCCAGGAGGACCCGTATATTCTAGAGCACATTAATCAAGTTCCCTTTGACGATACTCCTTTGCACATAGCTGCATCAGCAGGGCATACACAGTTTGCTTTGGAGTTAATGAGGCTGAAGCCATCCTTTGCTTGTAAGCTCAACCGAGATGGTTCCAGCCCGATGCACCTGGCTTTGCTGAATAATCAGTTGCAAACCGTGCGTCGGCTTCTAGACGCGGATGACAACCTTGTCCGGGTGAAGGGAAGAAAGGATTTAACACCGCTGCATTGCACAGCCGATAGAGGAATGCTTGAGCTGCTAGTTGAGCTTTTAATGGCTTGTCCAGGATCTATTGAAGATCTCACTGTTCATAAAGAATCTGCCCTGCATATTGCAGCTAAGAATGACAGGTGGGAAGCTCTAGAACTCCTGGTGAATTGGCTTGAGCACGCGGGCCAAAATAATGTGCTAGATTGGCCAGACGACGAGGGTAACACCGTATTTCATATTGCTAGCCAAAGGAGGCAAATAGAGGCAAGTTCTTGTTCCTTTCATTTTCTTCTCGGGAGAAGGATAAGAGATTTAGATATTGGACGGGTACTTGTATGTGTGATTAAATTTCTATAAACTTTCACTGCTCAACTGAAACCAAGCATTGAGAGGGATTCTTACCCCATAGTCAATTGATGACAAATCTGTTTAGATTACAATTAGCAGAAGAGCTAGAACCCTTTGCTCTTTCCCAGCCATAGAATTCAAGTCAGTGTAAAGGATTACAAAAGACAAAATTGATTTTCAGTTTTACTAATACCAACGACAACTAAACTAAAGAGAGCAACTTAACTAAATAGTTCATAATCTAGTTACATTTCAACTAACACAAAAAAGCATAATGCAACTGATTTTTCTTTAACCAAATAGCGGGAATCATGCTGCTGAGCTTGCTGGAGAGTAATGGAACAGCGAAGAAGCTATTACCTTCTGACAACCTCACAACCATTTTTACTAAATTGGCTTTCGTGCATACATTGGGCCCATGCCTGTTGATGGACTAGATTTACCAATGGTTTTTTCTGTCAACAAGTTGACTGGAAGCTCGCTGATGACATTACCACATTTTCTCTGCCCTTCTTCTCTTTGAATGTTATGTTATACTGAGCTTAAAGTCACCATGTACAATATGCAGGTGGTGAATATGTTAACTGAGACAGCTCCTTTGCCCGTTTGTCTTATAGCATTGTTTCCCTCTTGCTTTGGACCAAAAGTTGATCTAAACGCTAAGAACCTTGATGGCTCAACGGCTGTGGATATCTTGCAAAACCAGGAGCAGTTGTGCAGAGGGAAAATCAGACATCTGCAGCACCTTGCCAAACGCACGAAAGCCCCATCCTTTCCCGGGGTCTCTGGCCATGCAGACTATCTAAGGAGAAGGATTTCATATTTGGATAAATGGGCAATAGCTACCTATCGTGAAAATTTCCTGGTGTCCAACGCAACTCGAAATGCTGTACTTGTGGTTGCCATATTGATCGCAACTGCTGCGTACCAGGCAGTCCTCAGTCCCCCTGGCGGTACTTCCCCGTCGTCTAGCCCCACTTCATTTAACTTCAAAGGCACATCCTCCACCGGAGGCACCGGCAGCTATGCCAGTGCCACTGCGTCAAAGACCCCCAAACCCAACAGCAGTAGCCTTGCAGAAATATTGAAATACTCTCATTTAGCATCTTTCCTCCTAGACTGCCTTTTTTGGCTTTTGTTCAAAACATTCAACACCCTTGCCTTTTTTATGTCGATTATGAAAATGATAACTCTCATCCCTAATGGCCCTTTCTTTATCCTGCCTCTAGTGATACCATTGCTTTTGTGCTATGGTTTGTCTATCATATACACATTGCCGGGGGGTTTTTCACTTATGCCTATTTTTTTCTCTATTCTGGCTGTTATTTTGTTCGCCCGTGAGAAGTCGACCTTTGGCAGGAGGAGAAGGCCAGTCAAGCAGCTCTTCTCGAAACAACGTCGAGAGTTACAAAAGGAATTTCAACACGGCCCTTGCTCTGGCAATGCAACAGCACGCAATTTCAGGAGTAACTGAGTTTGCACAACACAATTGCAGACTATTGAGGGAATTGGGGCACTGCTGCTGCGCAGAGAAATTCAGGAGGACATTTTGTATTATAGTGCAATAAGTTGGCTCAAAAAGCAAGACTGTTGTCAGTCTCTTGGTTTGCCAATCGAACAAGAATAGATTTGAGAAATTCCTATGGTATTGCCAAAAAATGTTGGGAAGAAGTATCTATGTAAGTAGGCCAACAGGTAAAACAATATGGTTTTGTGCGTGTCAACCAATATAATGAGACCCAGTTATTCAAGTAAGATTTTAGGTTAGTATCCGTAAGATTTGAAGTCAGTGTTTATCCAGTTATTTAATAAAATTTAATTTATATTTTGCATATAAATAATAGTGAGAGTTAGTATCATTCCTATTTTTTTATTGTATAAATTAAAATATAGTTTTATAAGTAGTTTCTTAAAATATTGATGTGCATTAATGTCACCAATAACAAATAAACTTTAACCCAAAATAGAAGTTTGATTAAAATAGTATAAAATAATTTTGATTTGCAGAAAGACAAAAATTTGTGGGAAAAAAAATATGATAGATGAATTATTTTCTTTCCTTCAAAATCCAAAATCATTGAATGCATTTTTTATATTTGTAAAATGAATTTATTTATTAAGTTCATAAAAAATCTAATATAATTTAATTATACAGAGTAATATTAAATTATCATAAAAAATTTATCTGTAATTATAATTAAAAATATTTAGATGTCAAAATTCTTTAATATCATAAGTCTTCTCTTTAAATAACTTGAGCTAGCTCAAGCGGCTACAAAACTTTGAGCTTTGCACGCCCTTTTCCATTAAAGGGACTTAGAAAAATTCTTCTCCCAGTAACAATTAATAGTTAACTATTAATTATTTTTGAGTTAAAAGGATAAAAAAAAAGAAGAAGAGAGAAACCTTCTCCATAATCTCGGCAACCACTTTGTGAGGATTAATTAATTTTTTTCTTAACAGTCATTGACTTATTTGGCGAATTCTCTTCTTTACTAGAAATAATAGCCATTTCCATGTTCTGTCCCGCAAAACTTCACATGTATTAACCTAATCCCATCTCTCACTTTCTCTCTTTATACCTCTCACTCCTCCAGTTAATTCGATTCTACCTGTTCTCTCTACCTCATTACCTTTAATTTCTTTAGATTTCCTATTTAATTCCCTATTTGTCTTAAATTGTTGGTCACTAATATTAAGAAGTTTGTCGTCATAACTATAACACGGATAGTGCTTTTCTTCTCTTACTTTTTATAATTTTTGTGATTTTAATTCAAAACTCCTAATGTTACATTCATATATTTTTACTTTTGATTTCAAGGTCTGTGCCCAACTGAGATTTTTGGATCTAAACATTTTTTGATGAGCTTTTCATGGCTTCTTGATTGCAGAAGCATGGAATTGCAGACGCTGTTAGTGGGAACGGATTAGGTACGGTACGGTCTCATTGGGTCTGGTAACTGGATAGTCGCGGTAGCATCGAAGTGTCTCTCTCAAGGTGTTAACTAATGGGAAATTTTTAAGGTCCAATGGCCCCTATTTAATCCAGTTGGACTTTGAGCCCATCAATGCTATTGTTTCCACTGGCCATCATCCGTTGCCAATGGCATTCAATTTCTCAATCCCCTTCTTTCATCAATTATGTTTCCCATCAAACCCCAAGTATCCTTCTCAAATTTTCTTTGAGATAAGTTCAAAATATCAGTAGAAATTGTGTTGGTTTAAAGGATTTGAGCGGGCCAAGTGATTGAAACAAAAACTGTGTTTAGTGATTGCTAAAGCGCGAATCTGCGCAATGCGCGAGCATAAACCTATTAACTATATAACCTACCGCAGGGGCCATTGGATATCAAGATAAAAGGCCTCAAAGTTTTATGTAAGTATGGAAGTCTAGTTTATATGTGCGTTCAATACTTAAATTCAACCAGATTTGTTCTTTAGTATCGTTTCATTTCTTCCCCGATCTGTCGACAATGTCTGGAAGGAATAACTGTTACCTCATGTTCCTTGAGCACAATTATGCTATTCGATGGGTCAATATAATTGGAAGACATACATCGAATCAATCAATCACCGAAAAAAAAAAAAAAACTGGACTTTGTGTACTTCGCTCCTTACAACACTTGCCGTCTCCTTTCTGCAACCATATGTTATTAGAGAATATTTTTGAAACCAATTTTGGAAGTTAGTGCTCAAAATTATCTTGTTACCCAAGTAATTAACATGCTCGTGAACAAAGAAAGCACCAGGGCATTTTCAATTGAGAGTTGTTGAGAACAGTACAGGTTGAAGAAACCCAATGGTCCCTGTCTGGACTTGCATAAGTTACCTTGTCAATTTAACTACATATGTCCAGACCATACAATATAATTTAAGCCAAGGAAGAGCACATTACATGATAATATGTTTGTGTGTATTTTTTAACGGCAATAAAGAGCTGTACTAATCAGAAGTTTCAGGCAAACTTCAAAAACTAACAATGATCATGGTTTGTAATTAACTCAAATTGTTAACCACAAAGGGTCCATTTTGAACTGTTATGGATGAAATTTCGCGTTAACGATCTTTATGTTCCAATAGCTATGATTGATTGCAATTGGTATGTATTATTTAATACAAGTCACTATCAATTATTAGTCTCCAATTGAAAAGGAAAATTTTTCAAAAAACATTTAATAGTTAAGAATTTCGACATTTATCTATGAAATCTTGAGTTTAAATCTTACGAAAGAATATCTTTTATTTCATGTTCTTTAAGCACTATTTTGCCAGTGGATGGATGAATATAATTGGAAGACATATATCGAATGAATCAAGAACACCATGTATTTTTACTTTGATCACCAAAAAAAAAAAAAGGGAAGGGGGGGGCATTGTGTCCTTTGCTCCTTACAACACTAGCCGTCTCCTTTTTGCAACCTTATGCTATTGGAGAACATTTTTGTAACGAATTTTGGAAATTACTGCTCAAAATTATCTTGATATCCAAGTAATTAATATGCTTGTGCACCAAGAAAACAGCAAGGCATTTTCAATTGAGAGTTGCTGAGACCTGACTAAACATATATTAATGTCAATTTCATTGTCTTGTCCTCTTATTGCTGTCACATATCTTTACAGCTTGAAGAAATCCAGTGTATTGAGTCATAACCTATATAATAGTATTACCTTCTCTTATTTTTTAAAAGATTTAAATCTCAGTTTGTAGATGTCTAAATCTGTAATCATTAAGGTGTATCTCTTGAAATTAAGAAATTTTAATCTTAACTATCTTTCTTGTTCAGTATTTAAGTTAATTTAACTCTCACAAAAGTAGAGTCAAATTTGACAATTTCCTATGCCGCAAAGGTCTCATTTACAGGCCTCAGTTTTCCTAGATACCATTACCATCTACCAAGTGTCTCGGCTAGCTTCAGTGTCTTTATATATATATATCCTCGAGAGCCCTTGACTACACTGTGTTTCCTCTTCCCCAGGAAAATGGAACATCTGTCATGGAATATCCCCCCATGTTGCAAACATCAATACCTTGTATGCCTTTCTTCAGGTTGATTCCTATTTTCTAGACAAAATTGATAACATCCCATTTGTCGATACACCTCTGCAAGTAGCCGCATCCACAGGAAACACCGAAGTTGCTGTGGAGATCACGAGGCTAAAGCCATCGCTAGCTTGAAAGATTAACCAAGACGGCCTCAGCCCCGTGCACCTTGCATTACAAAACCGGCACGACCAATTGATGGTCCGGTTCCTCCAAATTGACGCTAACCTTGTCCGTGTCAAAGGAAGAGAGGGATTAAGTCCTGTGCAGTATGTAGCAAAGGAAGGAAATAATGATATTTTGGACCGTTTCTTGTCGCTTAAAAAAATTTTAATCTTCAGTAACAGTCGCTTTATTTAATCAGATAGTATTATTGAGTATATAAATATATACCATGTATATTTATGAATTATGCTAGTAATATGATGCATTTCTTTTTTTTATTTTTATAAATGTCCCATAAACAAGCATATATCACATTTTTAAGTGAAAAAAAAAGGAGCCAATTAGCCGCATACTTAATAAAGCTAATCGGGCATTCAAGTCTGCATCAATCCTCCCCTCTCCCTCCTAATCAAGGTCTCTCTCCGCATTCCAATTTCCAACTCCTGCCATATTCAAAAAAGAGAACCAATCTTCAGAAAAATGTGTTTTCTTTGATCCACAGCATGGATGAGAAGTAGAAGAAAGCAGCGACATATGGACTTGTAGACGAGTTATATGCATTGCTAGAAGAAGACCCACATCTTCTATTTCAACTCGAAAAGAAACAAGTTGTTGACACTCCAGTGCACATAGGTGCCAGGAACCGGAGAACCCATTTTGCCATTGAAGCAGCAAGAATGAAGCCATCACTAGCACAGAAACGGAATGGAAATGGGGCCAGCCCCATGCACCTTGCCTTGGAAAGTGGTCATATTCACACAGTTAGAGGGCCGGCAGCCGTGGACAGCGATCTCATCAGGGTTAAAGGAAATGGAGGGAACACTTCATTGCATGCTGTAGTGAAAATGGGCGATGTTTCTCTTTTGACAGAGCTTTTATACTCCTGTCCCGCGGTCGTAGAAGATGTGACCACTCGGTGTGAGACTGCCCTCCGTCTTGCTGTCAAAAACCGAAAATTGGGAAGCCTTCGGGTTTTGTTCGGTTCCATGCATCGGATGAACAAGGAGGAAATCCTGAACTGGAAAGATGATGATGGCAACACAGCCTTGCACATTGCAGTGCACACAAATTCGCTCAAGGTAATCACTGACGTTAATCTAAAATCCCGTTCATTCGGTCAATGTTTCTTCCACGATTGAGTGTTTCTGTTTCTGTTTTTGTTTTTGTTTTTGTTTTTTATTTTTTTATTTTTCATTTTAGGATTAAACAAAAAGGGTATGAAAAATTGAAAATCAAATGGAGGTATAAGTTCTTGGTTTTCTTTTATTTTTATTTTTTAATGAAAATTCTAAATTTTATTTTATATCTTATCATTGAAGTAATAATTTTATAAATAAAGTTTACCAAAAATCTTAAAATTAATGAAATCAATTAAAATAAAAATCAATTATTACAAAAATGTGTTATTATTATTTATTACATACATTTGATATATATAAGTTGGATTGAGGGAAAAAACGTTAACTATAAGTTATATTCTAAATATAAATTTCAAATATCACCCTCAATGTTTTACTTTGTAGTATCAATTGTTATAAATTTTTTTCCAGCATAGTATAGATGATGGCTTTCTTTTTTTTTTTTGACCATTTCCTTTATGTCAACTGAAGGCCACTGAGTTGTTGATGAATGATGCTGACAATGAAGCAAAAAATCTCAGCGGTCGTACAGCCAAGCAAATCTTCGAAAGCCAAGGCCAATCTCAAATTCCCGAGATGGGAATCATCCTAAACAAGGCATCCATGGCTTCAACCCTGCTAAACTCATTCATCAAAAGGCAAGACCGACACTTAGGACTCATTGCCGGACATGTCCGCAGCATAGTCCGGCAATGAGTCCTCGTAATTGCTGTCCTAATCGCAACAGCAACGTACCAAGCTGCTCTTTTGAATACTTCCGCTTTTTGTGGGTCCGTGCGCACGATTGTTGTTCTGATTATGGGGCTCCCTTTTGCATTTTTCCTGGAAGCATGCACAATGTTTATGACTTGCTTATACTTCGTTTCGGTGTTCACGATCTTCCCATCTCTGGACCATGCTCCGATGTTCCTGCTTCTGATTCTTGGGGCGATTTTGATCTTCGTCCATCTTGTTGCATTTGAGGTCCATCGGCGGCAACGAGACAAACGTAACGTGGGAAGAGGAGCTTGGAATCTGTAATATTGACTACAAACACGTATATGTATATCTTTGTTTTTTTTTTTTTTTTCTTTTTGGTTGTTGTTGCTCAGTATAATTCTTTGTAAATAAATAAATAAATAAAATGTTGGGCTCATTAGTAGCTTATGATATATAATCCAAATTTTTTTTAGGGTTATAATCTAAAATAATTAAAATAAATATAAATATTTTTTTTAGCTGGAAAAACTTAGGAGAGCCCATTGTGAGAGAGAAAAGAAGGGTTGCTGAAAAAGAAGAAGGAAAATGTAGTATTTTTTAATCTTATATTTGGAAAAAATATCAGTATCTGATTAAGTTAAAATCTGGATAGTTGATAGTTGGATAATTGATAGAGGATATTTGGTTCTTAATTTTGAATGGTAAAAATCATGTTTAAAGTACAGTAAATCTTACTTCTTTTCAATTTTTGTTGATCTATACTCTGAGCGATTTTTTGTATGTAGTTTTGATTAACCATATAATCAAATGATTGTTTGTAGTCCAATCAAACTAATTTTTGGTCAGTAATTGGAGGACACATATATCTTTTTTGTGGATAATTGGATTGAGTTTTTGTGAATTGTAAGAGCAGATTTTCCATTAGGAGTAAAGTCTCTTAATTCTAGTAACTTTTTGCTCTCTTATTAGTGGCAGAGTTGGTAAACTGTGTGGATGAATATTAACGCATGGTCCAATTTAGCTAAAATTTGGATAATTGGTAGGGGATATTTGGGAGTTCATCTTAAACGGTTGGATTATTGCTTTGAGGTCTAGTTGTTGAGTTGTAGTTGACACCATGTAGTTAGCCTGTTTTGCTCAACTTATTAATTTCTTTTTTAGTCATAATTAAATTTTATTCAATTTATTTGATGTAATTGAGGTTGTGTATCTCTATTGTACTCATTTGATTATAATGGAATTAACCTTTACCTTGAAGTGTCTCGTGGTTTTTCCCCCCTTTTAATTTAGAGAGGTTTTTCACGTAAAAATTGGTGTATTCTCTTGCGTGATTTATTTGGATTGTTATTTTTGTTATTCAATCATCTCCTTATAGGTTTAAATAAGCGAGATAAGTTTTCTGGACTATTTATACTCCATTGTTCCCTTCTTCCATCAGAATGGTATCAGAGTCAGGTTGGTATATTTGGTTAGTTTGAATGATGAAATTGAATGTGAATAAATTGGTTTGTTTAAATGACACGAATTATCATATGTAGAGGAGTAAAATGAAAGATCTCTTATTTGTAAAGAAATTATATTTGCTAGTGTTTGCTACTACAAAACCTAAGTTTAAGACTGATGAAGAATGAGAATTTGAGTATGAATAGATTTATGATTTTATACAACAATTTGTTGATGATAATGTTTATAATCATATTTGCAAAGAGACACATGCACAGACTTTGTGGAGCAAACTTAAGATTTTGTATACTTCAAAGTTTGGTAATAAATAGTTGTTCTTGTTAAAGAAAAGGATGTAGTTGAGATATAACAAAGGGAATTCAGTTGCTAACCATTTGAATGAGTTTTATTAATTAGCTGTTAGGTATGGGCATTAAGTTTGATGATGAGGTTCTTGGGCTATGGTTACTTGCTATCTTACCTGATTCTTAGGAGACTTTTTGAATCTCTTTCACTAATTTTGCCTCCAATGGTGTTTTATCATTGGAACTTATAAATGGTAGAGTGTTGAATGAAGAGATGAGAAGGAAATCTTAGGGTTCATCATTATCTAAATCAGAGGTTTTAATTACTAAAAGTAAGGGGAAAACTCAAGAAAAAGAAAATGGTAAAAAGGGTAGAAGTAAGAGTCGGAGCAAGTTAAGATCTAAGTATAAGAATATCTAGTGTTATTATTGCGGGAAAATGGGTCATAATCAGAAAAAGTGTTATAAGTGGAAGAGAGAAAATAAAGATGACAGTGATAAGTATGAGAAAAAAAATGTGAGTAATGATTGTGTTGTTATTACATCCACTTTTAATACTAGTGATCTCAATATTGTTTATGATAAGGATGTGATTAATCTGACATCTCATGAGACTAATTGAGTCATAGATAATGATGCTTCTCTCCATGTTACTTCAAGAATGGAATTCTTTATAACATATACTCTTAGTGATTTTGGAGTTTTGAAAATGAGTAATAACGACTTAACAAAGATAATTGACATTGGTGATATTTGCTTAAACATCAGCAATAGAGCACAACTGATATTAAGGAATGTTAGATATGTCTTTGATATCTGTTTGAATTTGATTTCAACTAGAAAGCTAGATGATGAAGGTTTTTGTAGTACTTTCGGTAATGGACAGTGAAAGTTTACTAGAAACTCCCTAGTTGTGGCACGAGATAGGAAATACTTCAGTTTATATCTCATGCAAGTTGTTATCTTCAAAGATGTTGTAAATGTAGCAAAAAACGATAATTCTATTAAATTATGGTATAAGTGGTTTAGTTAAATGAATGAAAAATGGATGAATTGTTTGATAAGAAAGAAGCAATTTTGATACATAAAGAGTGTAATTTTAAAAAGGTATTCTCACTGTTTTGTTGGGAAATAGAATAAAGTTACATTTAAGAGTCACTCGTCTTTAAGGAAATTAGGGTTGCTTGAATTGGTGCATTTTGATGTGTGTGGTTCTCTGAAGGTACGCTCACTTGGTGGTGTTTTTTATTTTATAACTTTTATTGATGATTACTTAAGGAAACTTTGGATTTATGCTTTGAAGACTAAAGATCAAGCCTTTGATGTATTTAAACAATTTCATGCCTTTGTTGAGAGATAGACTAGTAAGAAGTTAAAATCTATCCGTATTGATAACGATGGTGAACATAGTGGTTTATTTGATGAGTACTACATAAAGTATAAGATCAAACCCTCGAAGACACCTCCTAAGACACCATAGTTGAATGATTTAGCAAAAAGGATAAACAGAATGTTGATTGAAAGGGTTAAATGTCTTCTCTAAAATGAAAAATCACCTAGATCCTTCTAGGGTAAAGCCTTGAATATAGTGACACATGTAATTAATCTATCTCTTAGTGTTCTATTATGAGGTGATGTTTTGAACAGAGTTTGGTTTGGTAAGGAAGTCTTTTATGACCATTTACAAGTTTTTAACTATAAGACTTTTGTTTATGTCCCTAAACATGAAAGAGGGAAGTTAGATGTGAAGACTCGACAGTATATCTTTCTTGGTTATGGTGAAGATGACTTCGAGTATCGTTTATATGATTTAGTTAAGAAAAAGCTTGTAAGGAGTACAAATCTTGTGTTTGTTAAGGATCAAAACATTGAAGACATTAAGATGTTAACTCCTCAGGTTAATGATAATCCTGCTGATATTGTTTCTCAAACACCCTTTAGTGATCTGATTGATATTTATGGTGATATTCAAAAATATAATGAGAATATTCAATATGATCATAATATACAAGGTACAGGTGATATCGATGCTCTCATAGAATATCATCTACATACACCTCCACCTTCATTTCAGCCATGAAGGTCCAATAGGATTTTGGTGCTTTCTACTTGGTACTCTCCTGTTGAGTTTGAGATGTTAATTAATGGGGGAGAACCTGAGTGCTATAAAGAAGTAGTTGAAAGTGAGCAAAGACAACACTAGATAGATGTTATGACAGATAAGATGAAATCTTTATATGATAACTCTACTTATGAGTTAGTAAAGTTACGTAAAGGCAAGAAGGCTTTGAAGAATCAGTGGATTTACAAAATAAAGTAAAAAAAAAAATGCTTTATCTCCATAATCTAGAGTCAAATTGGTTGTTAAGGGATTCAGTCAGAAACAAGAAATTAACTTTAAAGAGATCTTTTCACTGATGGTGAAAATGTCTTTTATTCGAGTTATATTAAGTTTGGCTGCTAGTTAGGACTTAGAGATCAAGCAAATGGATGTGAAAACAGTTTTTCTCCATGATGACTTGGAAAAAAAAAATTATATGGTACAACCACAAGGTTTTAAGGTAAAAGGAAAAAAAAAGATTATGTGTACAAGTTGAAGAAAAGCTTGTACAGCTTAAAACAAACTCCAAGATAATGGTGTAAGAAGTTTGAGTTTGTTATGAGGGAACAAGACTATAAAAAGACTATTATGATCATTGTGCTTTCATTCAGAGATTCACTGATGATGATTTTATCATTTTACCAGTTTATGTTGATGATATGTTTATTGTTAGTCGTAATGCTTCTAGAATTAACAAGTTGAAGTAAGAATTAAGCAAGTCCTTTACCATAAAGGACTTGGGACCAACAAAGAAAATTCTCGGCATGTTAATCACTAGGGATAGGAAAAAGAAATGTTTGTATCTGTCTCAAAAGCAGTATATTAAAAAGGTAATTTAGAGGTTTAACATGGATAACGCTAAAGTGTTGAGCACTCCTCTTACTACATGCTTTAAATTATCCATTATCCAATGTCCTTCCACAGAGAAAGAGAAGGAAGAGATGCAAAGAGTTCCTTTTGCATCAACTGGGGGCAATTTAATGTATATAATGGTGTACACGAGGTCTAATATAACTTATATAGTTGGTACAATTAGTCGGTTGCTCTCAAATTCAGGTAAAGAGTATTGGAATGCAGTAAAATGGATAATGAGATATTTACAAAACTTCACTGATTTAAGACTTTATTTTGGGAGTGATAAGTCTATTATTACTAGATTCACATATTTATATATGACAAGTAATATTAACTCCAAAAAGTCTACTTTATGTTATGTGATTACTCTTATAAGGAGAGCAATGAGTTGACAATCTTGATTGCAAAAAAGCGTTGCATTGTCCACTACAAAGGCATATTTTATTGCAATAATTGAAGTATCTAAAAAATTGCTTTAAATGAAAAAATTTATGAAGGAACTCAATTTTAAACAATCAAATTATGTGTTGTATTGTGATAATCAGAGTGTCATCCATCTTGGTAAGAATTCAACTTTTTATACTAAGTCAAAACATGTTGACGTGCAGTATTATTGGATACGAGATGTTCTTGATTCTAAATAACTAACACTTGAAAAGATTCATACAAATGATAATGTTGCTAATATGATAACAAAGACATTACCAAGATGGTTAATTTGAGTTGTGTTGTGCATTGGTCGGGATGACCAAGATCTCTACATAGTTGGAAGGGTTAGAATTATTAGGCTCATTAGTCCTTTCTTATATCGGTATATAGGCCAAATTTTTTTAGGGTCACAACCCAAAATAATTAAAGTGAGTATAAATACCCTTTTGGTTGGAAAAACCTAGAAGAGCCAGTTGTGAGAGAGAAAAAAAAAGGCTGCCTAAAGAGAGAAAAGAGGGAGGTTGTCGAAAGAGAGGAAGGAAAAAACAATGTTCTTTGATCTTATATTTGAAAAGGATATTAGTATTTGATCAAGCTAAAACTTGGATAGTTAATAGAAGACGTTTGATTTTTAATTCTAAATGGTGGAGATCATGTTTCAAGCACAGTAAGTTTTGCTTCTCTTCAATTTTCATTGATCTATACTCTAGGCGATTTTTTACGTGCAATTTTGATTAATCGTGTAATTAGAGAATTGTTTGTCGTCTAATCAAGCTGATTTTTCGTTAGTGTTTAGAGGACATATATATCTTCTTTATGGATGGTTAGATTGAGTTTTTATGAATTATAAGGGCAGGTTTTTCATTAGAGTTAAGATCTCTTAATTCTAGTAACATTCTACTCTTTTATCAGTGACAAAGTTGGTAAATCGTATAGATGAATATTGACCTATGGTCCAACTGAACTGAAATTTGGACAACTGGTAGGAGACATTTAAGAGTTCATCTTGAACAATTAGATTATTACCTTAAAATCTATTTGTTGAGTTGTAGTTGGCAATATGTAGTTGACCTAATTTACTCAACTTATTAGTCTATTTTTTTTGTCCAAATTGAATTTTGTTCAATTTGTTTGATGTAATTGAGGTTGTGTATTTTTATTGTACTCACTCGATTATAATAAAGTTAACCTTTGTCTCAAAGTATCTCGTGGTTTCTATTCCCTTTTGATTTTGGAGGGGTTATCCACATAAAAATTAGAGTATTTTTTTGCGTGATTTATTTGGATTGTTATTTTTATTATTCAATTATCTCTTCATAGGTTTAAATAAGTAAAAGAAGTTTTTTAAATTATTTAAACTTCGTTACTCCTTTCTCCCATCATGTAAGACTCTGATTTAGTAAGTTTGTTTTGAATATTTTATATATATATATTTGTAATTAAATGCCAAATTAAATATCTTAATATTTTAATTATTCTTTTTTTAAAGTAATTTTTAGTTATTTTAGTTATACTTATTATAATATATTTTATAATTTTAATTATTTTTATTAATATTATAAAATTAAATAATTTATTCAAAAAATTCATAAATTTAGTTCAAAAGAAATTTTATTTATTAAAACTCAATTTATTAAACAAATTTTCATTAATTAAAATTTAAATTTTGTTACATTAATTAAATAATATTAATATCAAATTTTTTAATTTCAAGATATAATGTATATTTTGAATAACAAATAAATAAATTATTAAATAATTGCCTGTTTATAATATTTTCATTTTGTTTATGGGTCTAACGACTGGGAACAAGCGTTCAAATTGTGATTTCTTTTTTTTCTTTGGTTGAAATACATTAAGCCGTTAGTTATATAAAAAGAATGTTCTTCTCATTTCCTTTGGACAATTATTTGCTTGCAAGGGCCTCTAGCAGCATGAGTCTGGTTTTTCTTTTTCCATTAAAATTAAAGTTTACATTTCAGGTAAATTTGTTTGAGTGAGTAGAAGTTGAAATCTTCGACATTCTCTGAAAACTTTGTTTCTGTGGTCCATATGTATACGTGCGAGCAGTCATTTGTTTACTTGCGGTTCGTGTACATTTCGTCTCTCTGGTGTACTCGTAAACAACCTCAAATAATTTGAACGCTGTATAAAATATTATAAAAATAAATCTCTGAATCAACTCGGATACAAGTAACAAATAATTAAATTAATATAAATACCAAATAACTTAACCCATGATGAAGTACAGCACTCTGGGACTTTGAAGAGAAGGATAAATGCAATGCCTTTTATTAATTCTTGTTCCAGAGAATTAATCAGTTAGGTTTGTTATCAAAGGCCTAATGTAAAATAAATTTGTATGACATACGTAAAAAATTAATTTTAAATATTTATGAATTTTTATAATTAAATTATTAATTTTTTATTTAAATTTTATATTTTTTAAATATAATGTATTTAAATTGTTAATAATTTATATTTAATTAGCGTGTTTTTTATGTTTAAAGAATTAATTTTAAATGAATTTAAAAATATTAAATTTAATTAAAAATATAAAAAGTTTAAAATTTAATTATAAAAATTTATGACGAATTATACCTTTGCATCTCATTGTCGGAACTACAACTCGCCACGTGGTTCACGCCAGTACTTTATACAAGGGAAGCTTCCGTGGAATTTCTCATTAGTTTTTAAATGTAGACGATCGTCGGAATCGTATTCTGAATAGATTCGGACGAGTCTTGATGGAGAGTGAAGTCAATCGTCCATCGTCCATCGCTTCTAGAAGAGTCCATCTCGTCTAAGCTAATGATCCCATTCTCACTAGGTTTACGACTTACTTGTTTACGTCCCGACAATGAGTACTTATGTTTTTTTCAATTGATATCGTCATCCCTTTGATTCAAACGCCAATGTGGTGTTTATTATTGTTGCTGTGATTAATTAGGGAAGCTTTATCCCCCTTTCGTAAACCAATATTTCAAAATGCCAAATTAACAGGTCGTTGTGAATTTATTAAATATATAAAAATAATTAATTTATTATATAAAAATATTAGAATTGATTAAATATGTAAAAGTAATTAGTTTAATATATAAAAATGTTAAAGACAAATTTAAATTGTAAATTGGGCTCGTAAAGTCTTCAATCTCATAATAATAGAAGTCCGCTTGTCATATTACACCGTTCAAAACAGAGACTTCGTGGCGTTCAAATTGTGCAGAAACCAAAAGGTTTGAAATGAGATTCGTATATTGTTCTTTTGTCCTTAGTGATACAGGGTGTTTTTCAAACGTACAGGAGGAAACTTATCCTTCCGGGGACACCCCAGAAAATGAAAGAGAAGGTGCCGAGAAATTTCCCATTATTATAACCAATCTAAATCGTATACATTGAACCAAATAATATCACGAACACCAGGTCTTTTTTTCTTTCTTTCTTTCTTTCTTTAAGAGGATTGGCTCGACATTATCATTAATTCCTAAAAATTTAGTGAAAGGGTAAGTGAGTAAAAGGAAAATGGTCTTATCATCGCAATAACACAAATATAATTACCCAGGTTTCCACACTTGATGCACCTATATTATATTTTTGGACATATTGAATGACCCCATACATACAGAAAATAGAGGTTGGCACTTGGCATAGAGGCCACTATTATTGTGGAAATAGATACTAGGCAGGCTGTATAATAAATTTTTTTATTATAATAATTGCACACCCACAATACTGTTTTTTTCCTTCTTAATTCCAAACAATTACTTTCTTATAATAAATGCGGATTGAACTGCTAATCTACATTCTTCACATACTTTTAGTAAGAAGGACATCGTCTATTGATTGATGTGGGTATTGGGTTTTGAACAAAAATGATATTCCCAACAAGATTTTCGGAAAAGAGGTCCAATAAAAAAAATTTAGAAATTCGAAGTCCACAAAAATTTAGAGTAGGAAATTATGTGCGCAATTGTCTCATCTCAGGAGGTGTTGCCTTAGATTTGAGACGATGGTTGTCGTAGACATCAATGGCGTCTCTTTTGGGCACAAAGGTGAATTAAATTAGAAATCCATACCAAACTAAGATACCATTTATCAACACAAGACATGAGTTTTTACAGGTAAAAACTGGAGTTTCTATGCGGATCCGGGGCAGTTCCACGCCTCCACCAGAAGGCTCTTCCGTTTACTGTAGAAATTGACGACGATTACTGGTTAGTTAAGGTTTGTCGTTCCGTCGAAGGAGACAAAGACATATTAATTTCTTTGCGCGGTCGAGGCGTATGATTTTAGGTTTGATTAAGGGAATTTGAGTTTGGAACTTGCATTTGATTGGCTGAGTTTATACCTTTAAAAGACAGGTCAATCCGAATCAGATTTTTTTTCTTAAAAAAACCAAAAAATTCTCAATGAGAACTCTCGTCTAGGAATTCAATTACCATCGTATGATCCAAAAAAATAAAAAAAATAAAAAAAGAAAGAAAGAAAGAAATGATTGATTTGGGAGAGTGTAGGAGGAAATGATCCACATAATTGTCGTCGGCCTAGGACAGGTCAACCCTTCAAGTAAGGCCACTTGTGAAGGGCCCTGACCCTGGGCCATCCCATAAAAAGCCGGAAAAAAAAAGCATGAAAAACCCAGAAAAAAAAAGGAAAATTGCTATTATAAATGGCTGGAAGACCTCAGCATCTGTGCAGCTGTCTCCCAGTAACAATAGGAAGACCCCATATTTTCCCCGCATTCCCCCGAAGCACAAACAGTAATATTCCTCCCCTCAAGTCTCTCTGAAGCCAACCCAGAGATTCAACCATTATACCGATTCTCAGACGGCAGTGAGGCATGCACCTAATCAGAGCTTTGGAGAGCTACCAGCTATGAGCCCTCGTCTAGCACCCCTGGAGCGAGCTCTGGAGTGCTCTTCCTTTCTTGTCTTGCAAGTTTCTGTCACGTATCGTCAACAGGAGAAGGAGGACTCCATTTCTGGTCAATATACTTAGGCAAGGTTTCTCTGTTTTCTGACTTGGACAGTTATTACCACACGGCCGGCAGTTGCAAACCTACCGTCGTCCATCCCCCGGTAACTCTCTCTCTCTCTCCCTCTCCAAGTATATGTACGTGTGTATGTATTTAGGGGGATCTAGTTACAACAGAATCATTTAGATAAACAAAATAAATAGCACTCAAAAGGCTTGAGAGAATGTCCATACCCTTATGCAGAGTTGACTTACAGGAAGAAAACCAACCCAACTAAAAATAAAAATATATACAAAAATATTAAGCAAATCAAACATCTATCCTCAGAATCAGAATGGCTTATTTAAAAGATGACTAACCTGAGTTGTGGGAGCAAACTATCAAATTCACAACTTCTGCAACCCCGAGTCCTTATTCTTTGGCGCCAAAGTCCAAAAACCCTGAGCTTCGTCTCTCAGAGTATCCTCTGCATAGCCTACGCAATCCTTGCCAAGCTTCCAAGTCAGTCTGTAAGCGATTGTATTACAATTCACACATCTTTTATTGGCTTCAGATTTCCCATGTTCACTGCTTGTTCAAACACAAAGCTTCATGAACTGTCTTTAATATACACTGTTGGTTTCAAGCATATGCACTCCTAGTTACAGTTATGGTTGCGCTAATCAAGGCTATATGCTGCATAAATCCGCGTCCGATGTTGAATTTCTTACGTTCAAATGGCTCCCCCCGAGTCCTGATTGTGGCTCTCGTTAATTTCTGGTGTAAGGTGAGAAATCTCCAAAAAACTGATCATTCCTCTCATCTACAGAGCATATGGATGATAACTTGAAGGCGGCTGCGTCAGAGGGACGTGTCAACGATATATACGAGATTCTTGCAAGAGATCCATATGTTCTTGACCGCCTGGATCCGATACCCTTCGATGAGACTCCAGTACATATAGCTGCAAGGTCCGGGAAAACCCGTTTCGCCATGGAAGTTGCAAGACTGAAGCCATCACTTGCATCAAAGCTGAACAAAGATGGGCAGAGCGCCATGCACGTGGCCTTGGAAACGCAGAATATTGATACTGTTAGAGGGCTTGTATCGATAGACCGGGACCTCGTCCGAGTCAAAGGGAAGGAAGGGATGACCCCCTTGCATGTTGTAGCCAAAATGGGGAATGTTTCTTTCTTGGAAGAACTTCTGTTCTCCTGTCCCTTGTCCATCGAGGACTTGACAACTCGCAGAGAAACAGCACTCCACATTTGCATCAAAAACAGAAAATTGGGAGCCCTCCGCGTTCTGTTCGGGTTCGTTCACCGAGTGAGCAAGGAAGAGATCCTGAACTGGAAAGATGAAGATGGCAACACCGTCTTGCACGTCGCAGTATCCACAAATTCCATCAAGGTGAATCCCAATTCGGAAATAAGAAAATGGTATTCAAATGAAGAGAATGAATTTCAATCTAACTGGAACTTGCTTACAACTTTTATTGAATGAATTGAAGGCAGCAGAGTTGTTGCTGAATAATGTCAACATGGACGCGAAGAATCTCCAAAATTCCACTGCTCTGCACATCTTCGAGAACCAAGGCCAGGCACAAAACCCGGACATGAGAATCATACTGCGGCGAGCATCAGTGGTTTCCTATTTCCTGAACACGCTAATCCAGAGGCGAGACAGGCAGTTGGGAGTTATAGGCCCCGCGGGAGGCCTGGGAAACATTGCAGGTGACATTCGCAGCGTAGTCCTGGTCCTTGCTGTGCTAATAGCCACGGCAACCTACCAAGCAGTCCTCAGCCCACCAGGCGGTTACTGGCAGGAGAGCACTTTGTCCCACGAGGCCGGGAAAATGATCATGCGGTCTTGGGAGAGCTCGTACTTTGGTTTGTTGAACACTGCTGGATTCTGTGCTTCTGTGTGCACCATCGTTGTCCTGGTCATGGGGCTGCCATTTTCGTTTTTCCTGGAAGCATGTACGATGTTTATGTCTTGCTCATACTTCGTTTCGGTGTTCACCATCTTCCCATCCCTGGACCTTACGACGATGTTCCTGCTCTGGATGTTCGGGGGGATATCGATCTTCTTCCACCTCGTGGCATTTGAGGTCCATCGGCGGAAACGGGAGAGACGGAACATGGGGAAAGGCGCCTGGAGGTTCGAGACTGATTTTTTGGAATGAAATCAATTGTACTAGTCAAAGCATAATTGATCTGCTCCCACCTTAGGCGGAACATCGGCGGAAATGAGCGATATTGATCTTCTTCCACCTTCCTGGCATTTGTACATAGTTCAAGTATAACCAAAGTTTGTAACTATAGAGAAAACGCGAAATCAATTGGATGAATTGGAATGTCTGAAATTTATTTTTCCTTCTCCTCTTAGTTTTTTAACCAAAATTGTTTTCTACTAAATGTCAACATCGATGATTATTTTTGAAACTCCACTTTCCGAGGTAAAATTATACGAAGTTTTAATCTATATTATAGTACAAATATATGTGCATGATCCAATTAAATGAAGGTCCAATCATAGCGCCCAAATTATAACTGAACAATAAGCTCCAAATTATTTATTCCTTATTAATCGAAATAAAATCAAAATTCACATGAAAGTTTAGTTGGTAAGGTATTTTCCATTGCAAGTATGAATAAATATTTTCCTAAAAACAAAATTTTATTTCTTATTAATTTATTAACTGTTTGTTTGTTTTGAGAAACCATCGTGTGAAAGAAAGCGTGAGAAAGAAAAGTAATGAAAAAATGGAATTTTCTCTAGTTTAAAAAACCCGTATGGAAGAAGATTCACGGGGAAGCTCAACAAATTTTCTTTCTCAAGAAACTGTTCATGATCCCCTGGAATTGGCGAGAAAAATTGGAAGAAAGAAGGCTCCCGTGATGGGTTTTTTAAAACTAAATTACCAGAATATTCCTTTCTTGCATCCACTAAAAAATTCATCAATTTATAAAATGAACAACATAAGTATTCTTTTTTAATATTATTTTTTTTCCACTACTCTCTCGTAATATTCAAACAAAACATTGTATCGTTATTTTTAACTCATCTAAACAATTCATAAAAAAATAATTTCTTTCATTTCTTTGTTTTTTTTTTTCCACGACTTTCTTTCATACCTTGCCTTAAATCCAATCGGCCAAGTCCACGACTTCCTGTCACACTCCAATGGGCCAATTCCAATTGTCTGAGGATAACT
Source organism: Bruguiera gymnorhiza (assembly GCA_020883675.1). Taxonomy (NCBI): domain Eukaryota; kingdom Viridiplantae; phylum Streptophyta; class Magnoliopsida; order Malpighiales; family Rhizophoraceae; genus Bruguiera; species Bruguiera gymnorhiza. Next base: position 405,433 of record JAIRCJ010000197.1, on the reverse strand, counting down.
TTGCATTGCATCAAACCAAGACAGAAACCCAAAACCTACGTAGGGAAAGAGCAAAATGTCAATTTCAATGACCTTGTTCTCTTCTCCTCTGCTAACCCATCTTCCCAATTTCACCCACAAACCAACACTTTCTCTCAGACCCACGAGGCCTCTACCCTCCCTCTGCGCTCCCAAGGCGTCCACTGACGATGGAGCTAGAGTTTCAGCTACTATTTTCACTGTAGAGGAACCAAAGTTAGAAGAACGGAAGACTTCTGGGCCGGCTCCGGTGGCCGAGGAAAGCTCCTTGGGGAATAACGGAGGGGTGGTGGAAGAGAAGGATGTTAAGGTGGAGAGTAAATTTGTGGACCCCAGATGGATTGGTGGGACCTGGGATTTGAAGCTGTTTCAGACAGATGGGAAAACTGATTGAGACGCTGTCGTTAATGCTGGTGAGAAGGCTGGAGATGTAACAGCATGATGTCTTGTTTTTCTTTTTTCATTATAATTAAAGTTTACATTTCATGTAAATTTGTTTGAGTTTAAATAGAATCTTGGACACGCTCTAAAAACATTGTTTCTGTGGTCAATATGTAAAGATGCGAGCAGTCATTTATTTACTTGCGGTTCGTGTACATGTATCTCTTGTGTACTCGTAATCAACCTCAAATAATTTGAATACTGTATAAAAAAATTATAAAGATAAATCTCTGAATCATCTCGATACAAGTAACAAATAATTAAATTAAAATAAAAGACCAAATAGCTTAACTCATGATGAAGTACGACACTTTGGAGCTTTGGAGAGGAGGATAAATGCAATGTCTTTTATTAATTATTGTTCCGGAAGATTAATCAGTTAGGCTTGACATCAAAGGCGTAATGTAAAAGCAGCGCTACGACATTTTCTCAAATTTTCTGATCCCGTCACATTCCTTAATAATGAAGTCAACACTACGTTGTCATTTTTTTTTTGGGTCCTGAGGAGCACCACAACATTGTCAATAACTCACGATTTTGCTGAAAATAGAATCTCGATGGACAAAAACACCCTATCCATATTCACTTTATTAATTTTGGTTAATCATTTAATGAAAAAACTGCTTCCCCGGTTCTCTACAAAATTTGATAAATTCTTTTGTGTTAGACCACAAACATGCACTCTTGAACCGAAAAATAAAAAATAAAAACATGCACCGACACGCGAATATAACTACGACGCTTTTTTTTTAAGTAAAAAAGAAACAGTTTTCCTCCCTTGAAATGGGAGAAAAATATTCTTGTACTCAAATTTTAGCCGGCCTTTTTGTGGTTATTGAAGATAGCTTCAGCCATCCCTATATATTTGAACAAATAATACGACTTGTGGTGCTTCTATTCATTCATAAAAGAACCTGATCATTCCGTTCATTGATTTCCTTCGTCATTCTCTTACTTCCCCATAAAGAAGCCCCCAGTTTACATTCTTTATCCTTAATATGGACGAGAGGTTGAGGGAAGCTGCTAGATGTGGAAATATTGATTCCTTATGCAAGCTAGTTCAGGAAAATCCTAATCTTCTTGACCACATAGATGAGAAGCCATTTGCTACTACACCTTTACATGTTGCAGCTTTTGCTGGCCAAACCCAATTTGCCAAGGAGATTATGATGCTAAAACCATCATTTGCGAATAAACTAAATGAAGATGGATTTAGCCTCATGCACCTTGCATTCCAAAATCGGCAAACTCACTCGGTTCCTCAACTCCTCCATGTTGACCAGGACCTTGTCTGCATCAAAGGAAGGGAGGGCATGACTCCCTTGCACTGTGCAGCCAGAGCTGGAGAGATACATCTTTCGGTATCTTTTCTAAATGTCTGCCCAAAGTCCATTGAAGGTGTCACAATCAGAAATGAAACTGCCCTCTATGTTGCCTTGAATGGTGGGATGTTTCAAGCTTTGGAAGTTCTTGTGGGGTGGCTTAAAGAGGGATGCTGCAAGGAAGATCATTACAGGGGGAGAAAAACACCCTATCCTTATTCACTTTATTAATTTTGTTTAACCCTATCCTTATTCACTTTATTAATTTTGTTTAATTTTTTAAAGTAAAATCTGGTTCTCCCGTCCTCTAAAAAGTTTGATAAATTCTTTCGTATCTTAACCAGTAAGACTCTAAAGTGTTGTTCACTGTGATTAACTAGAGATAAGAAAAAGGTAATTAAAAGTAAAAAGATTAAGAATAAGAGTTTTAAGTGAAAAAAGTTAAAATTGTGAAAATATAAAAGTATTGTAGTGAAAATTTGTATAAAGTAAATTTATAAGTGTTATGAAAAATTATTAATTTTTATGAAAATTTTGTTATAATTAAAGTTAAATTGACTAAATATAAAAAATTATCTTCATTTTACAAAAAAAAAAAGGTTGTAAAATTAAAATTTCAAATGAAGAATTTGAAGAAGTGAATATAATTTTTTAATTTAAGTTAAATTATTATAAGTCATTCTACAAACTACTTTTTTCTCATATTTTTTTTTTTAATTTCAGTTATTTAATTACTTATTTTGTTATTTGTTATTATTTATCTTATTATTTCTCTTTGAAATTGAGATTGAATAGCAGCCAAATCAATTAAATTCAATACTTGCTTAGTTGTTCAACTTCTTACCTAATATTCTATCGTTACCGTGCTGCTAAGCAAGCATCATCAATACTCTAATATTCACCATCACTGTATTCAGAAAATGTAAATGAAAAAGGGATGTAATACATCATTGATTAGCATATAGTTTCCTTTCCTCAAAGATGGAAGAAAATACCGAAAGTCCTGTTTAGTGTATTTGTTGTCAATTGTTTACTGATTGTTAATTGTTTTTATTAATTATTATTAATAATAAATAAAATAAAATAATAATATTTAATTAAATTGATATTGTTTATTATTTTCAATAATTAAAATAATAAATTAAATTTTTTATTCATTATGAAAAATATCTAAATACTTAAATATTATCATTAAAAATATTTAAATTAAATATTATTTATCAATTGTTACATCCAAAGTAAACCAAAATCACATTTTTTATTGACTACTCTTTAAGAAATCTTTCAGCAAACCACTTTTATAAAATTTTACTCTATACGCAACAATAATCTTAAGAGGTAAAAACAAATACTTTCTTAATACTCAAACTTACAAGGATTTTTTTTTTTATTTTTTAATTTAAAGGCAAATTTAGTTGGAATTTTTAGTTATAATTTAACAAAATTTCCTTCCTCAAAGATGGGAAAAAAAAGATATTTTTGTACTTAAAACTTTAGCCGATCTTTTTTTAGGCAACTTTAGCCAATCATTTTCTTTACTCAAGCCCGGTTATTTTCTTTACTTTTCCTTTTTCCTTATTCCACTTGTCCCACTTGAGCCGGACGTGTCGGGATACAAAAGTAAAAGTAAAAGTCACATATTATAGCTACAAAAAAAACCAACTCTGTACCCGTGGTATGGTTGGTGCGTAGGTTGTACTCTGTAGGATGGGATTTTATGACTGCCAAGTAAGGAGACAACTCGAGTTGGATTTCATTGGTAAGGGAGTCCTGTTCTGAGGTGAGTCCTGGTGAGTTTGGGGGTGCACTGGCCCCCCACCCCAAGCCATTGAATAGTGGGATGAGGAGGGGGAGAAAGGTCATGAACCGGAAAGATGAGGAGGGAAACACTGTGTTGCGTATTGCAGCATCCAGAGATATACCTCAGGCAAGACAGCATCCTCTTGATTTTTCTTGTAGAAAAACAAACATTTTTTTTATGAAATGATTTCCTAACAAGATGTTCAATTCTCGTTCATTGGTCCTTGATGCAGGCACTGAGAATATTGGTAAATTGCTGAGTTGATGGAAGTTAAAGAATCTAAAGGGTTTGACAGCTTTGGATATCATAAATGGTCAAGCTCAATCTGAGAATAAGGAGCGGATTATGTTATAAATATGTTATATTATAAATAAATTATGTATAACTCAATTTTTATATTTGATAAAAAGAATAAAATTTTAAATTATATAAATTTACAGATTATTTAAAAAAAAATTAATAATTTATATGATATTATAATTAATTTAATTCTAACTCTAATTTCTCTTGCCCACTTCTTCACAAAGAAGAAGTAGCAGTGAGAATTCCGATTCGGTCTCATTTTCGAGAGAAAATAAAGAATCCGTAATTTTTTCCCTGAGCTTTGGGCTGATTGTATCATTTCCTAGTACCTTAATTGCAGTTACAGCTGCAAGGAGACTAAACTAGTTGATCATAAGAATCTGCAGACCAGAACAGTGGTTAAAGAGTGCTGCTCAAAATGGTGATGTTGACGCATTATATGCAATCATCCAGGAGGACCCACATATTTTGGAGCACATTGATCAAGTGCCCCTTGACGATGCTCCTTTGTCAGTCTCTTGGTTTGCCAATCAAGCAAGTAAATTTAATTATTTGGATTAAAAATAACTTCAAATAATCCAAAATTTACAGCAACAAAAAAAAAAAAAAAAAGAAAACAAACAAACAAACAAAAAGCAAAGAAATGGGGAAAGAAGCTAGTGAATTGAATAGATACCACAGTGACAACGCTTCATTTGCCTTTTGGGACTGGAAATTAGACAGGATTTAGGCACTCTGGTCGGAGCTTGGCGCCGGAGAAGTCTCCGGTGACGCTGCCCCCGGTGGAGAAGGGGCAGAAACGGGCTTGTTGAGAGAGAGGCGCTTGGAGGAAAAGATAATGAAGAGAAAGTTAAGGTTCCGTTGTGCCTTAAGCTTCGCAGAGAGGCCAGTGGCGACGCTGGCATGAGGCGACGGGGCCAGACGGTCGACGCCGTTGCAGTTGCGACTTCCATTGCTGGGCGGCGCTGGTGGGTGACCAGGTAATACGGAAAATAGACGCCTTTCATCTCAATATTTACTACACATACAAAACTGATGGATACAAGAATATGAGTATAAGTGAATTGGTTTAAAACGATTTGATCTTTATATTCCAATTAAGTTATTAGCGGTGATTTGAAAATTTTTAAAATTATAGTTAAATTAATATAAGAGAGAAGTCAACTAAATTATTACTAATAATTATATATTAGTTTAATAGAGATTTAAAGTATAATTTTAAAGATAAATTTTAATTAAAATATAAAAAGAAAATAATTTTTACAAAACATCCAAATGTAAGTTACAAGTAAAATAAAACAAGTGGTAACTAATTTACGAAAGATAGAAAACTATTACATTAAGCACGAACCAACTAGAGAAGTCGAAAACATGAACTAAAATTTGAATTTGAAGACTCAAATTCAATTACCCCCTATTGCCTCGCGCAAGCAGTAAATGCCTAAAGGCAGAGGAGTTTTCGGATAAGGTCCGGCGGCTTTATGGCATATTTCACATCCAAACTACTAATGGCAACTTCGCTAAAACATAATCTGCAACCAATTCATCAACCCTTCAAGCCATCCGGAATAACACGGCAATTGCGGATTGGTTGCGAGCCGATTTGTGCTGAATTGAGTGAGGCTGAAAATCTAAATAGCTCAAGAAGGAAAAAGAGAATGCCGAATTAAAATTTCATTAGGCATTGATAGGCAGTGTGTCCTGTGTCCTTTTCAAACCTTCTCTTCATTCCTTTATCTTTTAGTGTTTATTACAGGTAGGATGTCAGGAAAAGCTTAATTTAATCTGTTTTGCTTTCTCATGATCTCTGGAGCAACCAGTTCTAGATGGCAAGTCAACGAGGAGGCCATTGAGGGAACCAAACCAATAGTGTCTCCGAGTCTTTATTTGCAATTTGCACGACACAATGGAGGCATAGGGCATAGAGAGTTTTTATTTTTCTAAATTGTTTAATTATGACATATCGGGTCGGTTTTCGGCGATTTTTATAACTTTAAATCCGTGACCAATTCGGCCTTGGCAGTTTGGAACATTTGAAAATTGTCAAGTTTTTTTTGTACTTTGATTTTGGTGAGTGCGGATTGTAACGGGTTAGATTGGGCGATTTTTGAAGGGTTGGGGGTTGTAAACACCCCTACCTAAAAGATTTATTCAATTATTGATATGTTTTTCTAAAGATACTTAAAAAAGCAATCTGTTTCTACTTCTTCCCAATTTCCTGTGTCCTTTGTTCAGCTCTCTACTTTTCACTCTCCGAAGGAGCTTCAGAGATCCATTGCTTTGAATTGTATGGGGAAAAAAGTAAGTTCTCAACAACCAGAATGCTGATATCAAGATTTTTATAAGCCAAATTATTTTCTTCACTACAAATTTGATCATCACATCAGTTCACACTTTGCAATGGGTTTAATTTGTCAGGTGCTAGGTGTGAAATCCTCGTCACTCAGCAAATATATAATAAACCCATCAATTGGTTGATTCAGTCTTTATTTAAAAAGTAAAACAAATTGTGTGAAATTGTAGGCTTTGAAGCATCTCGAATCTTATCACTTAACAAATATATAATAAACTTGTTAACTTGTTTATTTAATTTTTATCTAGAAAATAAAATAAGTTGTGTGAAATCTTAAACACTAAGGCATCTAAAATCTCATCATTCAACAAATATATAATAAACTTCTTAATTTGTTGATTTAGTCTTTATTTAGAAAGTCAAATAAATTGTGTAAAATCGTAAAATCTAAAATATTTAAAATTTCATAACTTAACAAATATATAATAAATCGATCAACTTATTAATTTAGTTTTTATTTAAAATATAAAATAAGAAGTATGAAATTATAGACCCTAAAATATTTAAAATCTCATTATTTAGTATATAATAAATCCGTCACCTTATTAATTTTGTCTTTATTTAAAATGTGAAATAAGTTGTGTAAAATCATAAATTTTGAAATATTTAAAATTTCATCACTTAACTATTAATTTATTAATTTAGGTTTTTATCTAAAAAGTAGAATGAGTTATATGAAATCTTAGACGTTAAGGTATCAAAATCTCATTACTTAACAAATATATAATAAACTTATTAATTTATTGATTTAATTCTTATTTAAAAAGTGAAAGAGTTATGTGAAGTCATAGACCTTGAGGCATTTAAAATTTCATCACTCAGCAAAAATATAATAAACTTGTCAACTTATTGATTTAGTCTATATTTAGAAATTGAAATAGATTTAGTCTTGACCTATCACAGGATTAGTCTTTCCTTTCAATTATACAAAGTATTCCTTCTAATCGAGCTTTGAAAATGATCCTCCTAGTTGGGAACAAAACGGCAATAGATTCCACCATCTGTATTGGTCGGTTCGGTTGTTTTGAGGTCGGAGGTGATTTGGTTTTTGTTTTTTCTTTTTTATGTAACCTATCTCCTTATAAAATATAATTTTAGACTTTAATAATATTAGAGAATTGGCTTGGTTTTGACAATTTTTAAATTTTTAAAACTGTATCTAAAATATAGAGTACAGTTTATTTAAATTAAAAATTATAACTAATTTATATTTGACAATTTTTGCCATTTTGATTTGATTTTAGTTGGATTAGTCAGATTGAACAAATTGGATAGTTTCATGTACAACTCTAAAAAGGTTTTGCAGTTATGTGGTTAGTTTATTTTGTCTTGTAATCATAGATCGAAGTTTAAAATTAAAATTATAAACAATTAGAAAGTTTAACTTTATATTTAAATTTTAAATGTAAAATTATCTCCATATAATGAAGTTCATTGACCAATAGAAGTTGAGGAAGTCTTTTCAGATAGGAGAAGCTTCTTTCATTGCAAAAGTTATCTTGTTCTTCTCTCTTTCTGCTACTTTTCTGGTTTTCTAGTATTGTCCTTGCAGTAACCAGGAAACTTAGTTTGTGATCTTATCTTCGTTGCTGGTTTTGTCTTCTTTCTTGATATTGCTTCTGCTGCAACTCAAAACTCAGCTTGCAATCTCGGGAAGTTGCTTCTGCTTTCCCATTTTATGAATTAAAATATAGTTTTATGTGTAGTTTCTTAAAAATACAATCTACATCCAATTCGCCCTCAACCAAAATTTTGACTTGAATTGGATTGAGTTGGTCGGGTTAAGCGAATGAACCCAAACTACTTTTTTTGTCTGTCTAACCTAAGGTGGCGCCCCTGACCAAAAACGCCGTTTGTATTATGTCTCTAAAGCATTGTTGTACATCAACGTCCCCGAGAACGCATAAACTTTAGACCAAAATAGAAGTTCGATTAATACAGCAAGACTAAATGTTGATTCGGAGAAGGAAAAAGTTTTAAACAAAAAAATTTCCCCTAAAAAATTAGAAATAATTAAATGTATTTTTTTTTTATAGAGAAAACTTACCTGCAATTATAGGTAGAAATATTTAAATATGGATATCCTTTGATCTTAAAAAATCTCTTCTTAAAACTATTTACAACAATTTATCTATAATTTTTGTATAAAAAATACGATTTGAATCATTTTTCTATTCTTTTTCTATATATGTATGGATTATTTGACTATTCTTTTAAATAAAAGTTTTACCCTTAATTTCAGTAACCTCTTAATAAGAATTTATTAATTTTTTCCTAACAGTCATTAACTTATTTGGCAAAATTTTCTAACTTACTAGAATTAATAGCAATTTCTATACTTTGTCCCCAAAGCTTCACAGGCATTGACCTTCTCCAGTCTCTCGCCCTCTCTCTTGACGCCTCTCACTCCTCCCGTCAATTCGACCTCACCTGTTCTTTCTACCTCCTTTTTCTCTATACTCCCTCTCATTTTCTTCCTTAATTCTAACCCTTAGATAGTACATATCCCTTAGTTTTAGGGATTAACACGTTTATTTGGCACAATTCCCTTTGCAACGGTCAATCCTATCTGATCACTTCTTAATTTCCTTCTCATTAGATAAGCTCAAAGAAAATTTGCCCTTCAATTTTACGAGTAAAAGGCTTATGTGCTAAAATATTCCATTTATAAGAATTTAAAAAGTTTTCTAATCATGATGATGTATCCATACACCCTACTTCATTACATTTAATTTCTTTAAATTTCATATTTAATTTCCTATTTGCCTTAAATTGTTGGTCACTAAAATTAGAAAGTTTATGGTCATAATTATCACGACACTAATTTCATATTCTACAACACTGTCAGTGCTCTTCTTCTCTTCTTGTTTATTTATATATATAATAATTTTGTGATTTTAATTCAAAACTCCTTATGTTCATCTACTATTAATTGATTATGGATGTATAAAGTTGCAGGTGCTGGCAGTGGGAACTGATTAGGGATGGCATGATTGGATATTCGTAGCATTGAATTGTCATTCTCTCTCTCAAAAGTGTTATCTAATGGGATGTTTTTAAGGTCCAATGGCCCCCATGTACTCTGGTTGGATTTTGAGCCCGTCAACGCTACAGTTTCCACCCCACCATCATCCAATGGCAATGGCATTCAATTTCTCAATCGCCATCTTTCGTCAATTATGTTTCCCCGCATAAACCCAAAATCCCCTTCAAAATTTTCTTTTATTTCGTTAGGGGCAAATGCCCCTACTGCATTTCATTTATTTCAAGTGCCCCCACTCTCTGTTAGTCATTTTTTTATTCTTGATAAGCTTTAGGATGACTTATGTCCTCTCGGTCAATTTAGACATCTAAATCCTTGACTATGCCCTGTACATCAAAGTTGAAAAGTATGAAAATAAAAAATTATTATAACAAAATTGAATTCGCTGATCTACTTTCATCTCCATGACCAATGCGTCAAAGTTTTTCGAAATGAAAAGTATCCGTAGCTTCTCCCAACAACCAGTTAATGTATTGGCACTTGTCATTAGGTAAGTTGGTCATTTTTAATGGACCGTCTCCCAATCAAAATTTTAGCTGGCCCTTTTGTTTTGTTTTTTGTTTTTGGTTTTATTATTAAAATTATTATTATTATTATTTTTTTTTTTAGGTAACTTTTTGAACAAGTAATGCCATTAGCGGTGTAATAAAGGAACCTGACCATCTCGTTCAGTAACTTCTTTCATCATTCACTTATTCCATTCAAAGAAATTCCTATTTTCGTAATCTTTCTCCTTAATATGGATGAAAGGTTGAGGGAAGCTGCTAGATGTGGAAATATTGATTCCTTGTACACGTTAGTTCGGGAAAACCCTAATCTCCTTGACCACATAGATGAGAAGCCATTTGCTACTACACCTTTACATGTTGCAGCTTTTGCTGGGCAAACCCAATTTGCCAAGGAGATTATGATGCTAAAACCTTCATTTGCCAATAAGCTAAATGAAGATGGATTTAGCCCCATGCACCTTGCATTCCAAAATCGGCAAACTCACGCGCTTCTTCAACTCCTCCACGTAGACCAGGACCTTGTATGCATCAAAGGAAGGGAGGGCATGACTCCCTTGCACTGTGCAGCCAGAGCTGGAGAGACACATCTTTTGGAATCTTTCCTAAATGCCTGCCCAAAGTCCATTGAAGTTGTCACAATCAGAAATGAAACTGCCCTTCATGTTGCCTCGAATAGTGGGATGTTTCAAGCTTTGGAATTTCTTGTGGAGTGGCTTAAAGAGGGACGCTGCATTGAAGATCATTGCAGGGAGAGAAAGGTCATGAACTGGAAAGATGGGGACGGAAACACTGTGTTGCATATTGCAGCATCCAGAAATATACCTCAGGCAAGACAGCACCCTCTTGATTTTTCTTGTAGAAAAACATAAATATATTTTTATGAAATGATTTCCTAACAAGATGTTAAATTCTCATTATTTCACCCCGGAAATTTGCCTTCTTTTCTCGGGTTCCAGCTTGTTAACTTCTTTGTCTCCCAAAATTTTTTTGACAACAGGCTAGATATTTTTACCTTGTCGTGGAAGGAGAGACTATTAGGAATTATTTCCTAACAATATGCTACTTCTCATGCATTCACTTCAGAAATTTGCCTTTGTTTTCTCGTTCCAGCTTGTTAACTTCCTTTGTTTCCCAAAATTTTTTGATGCTGGATGCAGGCACTGAGAATGTTGTTAGATTGCAGAGTTGATGTGAAGTCAAAGAATCGACAGGGTTTGACGGCTTTGGATATGATAAACGGTCAACCTCTATCTGCTAACGCAGAGGTTATAGATATGATAGGCAGATCTGGAGCATTGGCAGCTTCTTTGTTTCCTCCTGTTGATTGTTTTGGATATTATTTAAGGTGAAGTATTGTTTCTCTGTTCAATGGGAGGAAAACTCATGAATCTTTTAATTGTGTAATATTAAAATTTTTGGTCAATTGCATTAATTAGTGAGTTTCTCGGTACCTTAATAACAGTTACAGCTGCAATGAAAATAAATTAATGGATCATTTGAATCTGCAGACCAGAACTGTGGTTAAAGAGTGCTGCTAAAAACGGCGATGTCGATGCCTTATACGCAATCATCCAGGAGGACCCACATATTTTGGAGTACATTGATCATGTGCCCTTTGACGATACTCCTTTACACGTAGCTGCATCAGCAGGGCATGCACAGTTTGCTTTGGAGATAATGAGGCTGAAGCCATTCTTTGCTCGTAAGCTCAATCGAGCTGGTTCCAGCCCGATGCACCTGGCTTTGCAGAATAATCAGTTGCAAACCGTGCGTCGTCTTCTAGACGCGGATGACAACCTTGTCCGGGTGAAGGGAAGAAAGGGTTTAACACCGCTGCATTACACAGCCGAGAGAGGAATGCTTGAAATGCTAGTTGTGCTTTTAATGGCTTGTCCAGGATCTATTGAAGATCTCACAGTCCATAAAGAATCTGCACTGCATATTGCAGCTAAGAATGACAGGTTTGATGCTCTAGAACTCCTAGTGAATTGGCTTGAGCACGTGGATCAAAATAGAGTGCTAGATTGGCCAGATGACGAGGGTAACACAGTATTGCATATTGCTAGCCGAAGGAATCAAATACAGGCAAGTACTCGCTCCTTTTGGTTTCTTCCACGAGGACATGAGATTTAGATATTGGACGCATACTATATGTGTGATTAAATTTCTATAAACATTTCACCGCTCAACTCAAACCAAGCATTGAGAGGGATTCTTACCCCATAGCCAACTGACGACAAATCTGTTTATATTACAATTATCAGAAGAGCTAGAACCTTTTGCTCTTTCCCAGCCATAGAATTCAAGTCAGTGGAAAGCATTGCAAAAGATAAAGTTTTTTTTGGGTTTTACTAATACCAACGACAACTAAACTAAAGAGAGTAACTTAACTAAATAGTTCATAATCTAGTTACATTTCAACTAACACAAAAATGCACGATGCAACTGATTTTTCTTTAACCAAAAAGCTGGAATCATGCTGCTGCGCTTGCTGGAGAGTAATGGAACAGCGAAGAAGCTATTACCTTCTGGCAACCTCACAACCATTTTTACTAAATTGGCTTCCGTGCATACATTGGGGCCATGACTGTTGATGGACTAGAGTTACTTGTGGTTTTTTTCTGTCAAAAAGTTCACTGGAAGCTAGTCGATGACATTACCATGTTTTCTCTGCCCTTTTCTTCTCTTTGAATGTTATGTTATACTGAGCTTAAAGTCACCATGTACAATATGCAGGTGGTGAATATGTTAACTGAGACAGCTCCTTTGCCCGTTTGTCTTATCTCATTGTTTCCCTCTTGCTTTGGACCAAAAGTTGGTCTAAACGCCAAGAACATTAATGGCTCAACAGCTGTGGATATCTTGCAAAACCAGAAGCAGTTGAACAGAGGGAAGATCAGACATCTGCAGCACCTTGCCAAACGCACGAAAGCCCCATCCTTTCCCGGGGTCTCTGGCCATGCAGTCTATCTAATGAAAAGGATTTCACGTTGGGAGAAATGGGCAATAGCTACCTGTCGTGCGAAAATCCTGGTGTCCAATGCAACCCGAAATGCTGTACTTGTGGTTGCCATATTGATGGCAACAGCTACATACCAGGCAGTCCTCAGTCCCCCAGGCGGTCTTTCCTCGTCTACTGCTACCTCATTTGTCTCCAATGGCACATTCTCCAGCGGTGGCAACTGCATATATGCCACTGCACCAAAGACCACCAACCCCAACAGCATTGACCTTGGAGGAGAGTTGAAATACTCTGAGCCAAAGTTTTCCTCCCAAGACAACTTGTTTTGGACTTTGTTCATAACATTCAACACCATTGCCTTAGTTATGTCAATTATGAAAATGATAACTCTCCTCCCTAGTGGCCCTTTCTTTATCCTGCCTCTAGTGATACCATTGCTTTTGTGCTATGGTTTATCTATCATATACATATCGCCGCAGTTTTTGTCACTTATGCTTGGTTTGTTCTTTTTTCCGGCTGGTTTTTTTCTTGCCAAGTCGGCCATTGAGACGTTGATCTTTGGCAGGAGGAGATGGGCTGTCAAGAAGCTCTTCTTGAAACAACGTCAAGAGTTACAAAAGGAATTTCAACACGGCTCTTACTATGGCAATGCAAGGGCACGCAATTTCAAGAGCTACTGAGTTTGCATAACACAATTGCAGACTATTGAGGGAATTGGGGCACTGCTGCTGGGCAGAGAAATTCAGGACATTTTGTATTATAGTCAGGTGGAGACAATGCCATAAGTTGGCTCCAAAAGCAAGACTTTCGGCGATGGAAGCTGCGTACATGCCTGTTGTCAGTCTCTCGGTTTGCCAATCAAACGAGAATAGATTTGAGAAATTTTTATGGTATTGGCAAAAAATGTTGGGAAGTATCTATGTAAGTAGGCTAACAGGTAAAACAATATGGTTTTGTGTGTATCAACCAAGGTAATGAGATCCAGTTGAGTTAGTATCTGTAGTTATTTAATAAAGTTAAATTTATATTCTATATATAAATAATTGTGAGAGTTAATTTTATTTTTATTTTTTTATTATATAAATTAAAATATAATTTTATACATAGTTTTTTAAAATATGGATGTGCATTAATATCACCAATAACAAATAAATTTTAGGTAAAAATAGAAGTTTGATTAAAACAACAAAAACTAGATTTTGATTGAGAAAAAGCAAAAATTTTGTCAAAAAAAAATATATTCTTTCAAAATTTAACATCATTGAATACATTTTTGCATATTTGTAAAATAAATTTGTTTGTTAGGTTCATAAAAAATTTAATATAATTTACTTATACACAGTAATATTACGGTGTCATAAAAGAATTTATCTACAATTGCAGTTAGAAATATTTAGATATCAAAATTCTTTAATATCAAAAATTTTCTGCTTAAATAACTCCAACTAGCTCAAGTGGCTACAAAACTTTGAACTTTGCACGCCCTTTTCCATTCATGGGACTTCCAAAAATTCTTCTCCCAGTAACAATTAATATTTAACTATTAATTATTTCTGAGTTAAAAGAAAAAAAAAAAAGAGAAACCTTCTCCATAATCTCGGCAACCACTTAATGAGGATTAATTAATTTTTTCTTAACAGTCATTGACTTATTTGGCAAATTCTCTTCTTTACTAGAAATAATAGCCATTTCTATGCTCTGTCCCGCAGAACTTCACATGTATTAACCTATTCCCATCTCTCACTTTCTCTCTTTATGCCTCTCACTCCTCCACTTAGTTCGATTTTACCTGTTCTCTCTACCTCATTACCTTTAATTCCTTTAGATTTCCTATTTAATTCCCTATTTGTCTTAAATTGTTAGTCACTAACCTCCAGTTTATCGTCATAACTCCTAATGATACGTTCATATATTTTTACTTTTGATTTTATGGTCTGTGCCCGACTGAGATTTTTGGATCTAAACATTTTTTGATGAGCTTTTCATGGCTTCTTGATTGCAGATGCATGGAATTGCAGACCCTGATAGAGGGAGCGGATTAGCTACGGTACGGCCTCACTGGGTTTCGTAATCGGATAGTTGTGGTAGCTTCGAAGTGCCCCTCTCAAAGTGTTATCTGATGGGAAATTTTTAAGGTCCAATGGCCCCTATTTACTCCTGATGGACTTTGAGTCCATCAATGCTGTTGTTTCCACTGACCATCATCCATTGCCAATGGCATTCAATTTCTCAATCCCCATCTTTCATCAATTATGTTTCCCATCAAAACCCAAGTATCCTTCTCACATTTTCTTTGAGATAAGTTCAAAATTTGAGTAGAAATTGTGTTGGTTTAAAGGATTTGTGCGGGCCAAGTGATTGAAACAAAAACCGTGTTTAGTGGTTGCTAAAAGCACAAATCTGCGCAATGCGCGAGCATAAACCTAATAACTACATAGCCTACCGCAGGGGCCATTGGATATCAAGACAAAAGGCCTCAAAGTCTTATGTAAGTATGGAAGTCTATTTTATATGTGCATTCAATACTTAAATTTAACCAGATTTGTTCCTTAGTATTCTTTCATTTCTTCCCTGATCTGCCGACAATGTCTCGAAGGAGCAACTGTTACCTCATGTTCCTTGAGCACAATTATGCTATTCGATGGGTCAATATAATTGGAAGACATACGTCGAATCAATCAAGAACACTATATATTTTTACTTTGATCACCAAAAACAAAAAACAAAAAAAAAAAATAATAACTGGACTTTGTGTACTTCGTTCCTTACAACACTTGCCGTCTCCTTTCTGCAACCATATGCTATTAGAGAATATTTTTGAAACTAATTTTGGAAGTTATTGCTCAAAATTATCTTGGTAATCAAGTAATTAATATGCTCGTGAACCAAGAAAGCACCAGGGCATTTTCAACTGAGAGCTGTTGAGAACTGAAGAAACCCAATGGTCCCTGTCAGGACTTACAAGAGTTACCTGGTAAATTTAATTACAAATGTCCAGACCATACAATATAATTTATGCCAAGGAAGAGCACATTACATGATAATATGTTTGTGTGTATTTTTTTTAACGGCAATAAAGAGCTTTACTAACCAGAAGTTTCAGGTAAACTTCAAAAACTAATAAATTACAATGATCATGGTTCGTAATTAACTCAAATGGTTAACCACAAAGGATCCATTTTGGACTGATCCGCCGCACAGGGCCAGAAAAATGATCGTGGGCTCATGGGAAAGCTCGTATTTCGCCCTTTTGGATACTTCCTCGTTTTGTGGGTCCGTGTGCACGATTGTTGTTCTGATGATGGGGGCTCCCTTTTGCATTTTTCCTGGAAGCATGCACAATGTTCATGGCTTGCTTATACTTCGTTTCGGTGTTCGCGATCTTCCCATCTCTGGACCATGCTCCGATGTTCCTGCTTCTGATTCTTAGGGCGATTTTGATCTTCGTCCATCTTGTTGCATTTGAGGTCCATCGGCGGCAACGAGGCGAACGTAATGTGGGAAGAGGAGCTTGGAATCTATAATATTGACTACCAATTACGCATATGTATATCTTTGTTTTTAAAAAAAAAAAAAAAATTCTTTTTGGTTGTTGTTGCTCAACATAGTTCGTTGTAAAAAATAAATAAATACATAAAAATAAGACTATGATTTAGAATGATTGTTTTAAATGTTTTATATATTTACAATTACACGGTAAAATTAAACATATTAATATTTTAATTACTCTTTTATTAAAGTAATTTTTTGTTATTTTAGTTATACTTATAATAATATATTTTATAACTTTAATTATTTTATTAATATTATAAAACTAAATGATTTATTTAAATTGTAAAAAAAGTTGAAATTGTGAAAAAATCAAAATATTTTAATAAAAATTGGTAGAGAGTAAGTTTATAAATGTTATGAAAAAATGTTAAATTTTGTAAAAATTTTGCTGAACAGTGTCACGAAAAATTGTTCTAAGTAAATGCAATGTCTTTTACTATAGTTAGGTTTGTCGCAAAAGGGGTAACGTAAAAGCATTATTTGCATTATTTTTATGAGATACTTAAAAAAATTAATTTTAAATTTTTATGAAATCTTAGAATTAAATTATTAATTTTTTGTTTGTATTTAAATTTAAAATTTTAAAATTATTTTTTAATAAAAATAGTTAAATGGTAAGTAATTTATATTTAATTAATATATAATTTTTAATATTTTTTATTATCTTTTGTCTAAAAATATTAAATTTAATTAAAAATATAAAAAGTTTAAATTTTAATTATAAAAATTTATGACAAATTATACTTTGCATCTCATTGTCGGCACTACAACTCGTCACGTGGTTCACGTCAGTACTTTGTACAAGGTAAGCTTCCATGGAATTTCCCATTAGTTTTTAGCTAATCTGCCAATTAAATGGGGACGATCGTCAGAGCAACTTCTAGAGAATCGTCCAGGAATATTCTGAATAGATTCGGACGAGTCTTGATTGAGAGTCAAGCCAATCGATCCGCGTCCATCGCTTCTAGAAGAGTCCATCTCCTCTAAACTAATGATCCCATTCTCGTTAGGTTTACGAACGTTCCTGCGAGAGTATATCACTCATATTTATTTAATATAAAATTTTATTTTTATCTAATTTAATAATTAAATAATAATTAATTTATTCATAATATAATTTATTATCTATTAAATTTATTAATATACTTATTAAAAATTAAGACTTCTTTATTTTTTTTTTTTGTGAAGTACTTGATGAATAACACTAAAATTAGAATCATATTAATTCTAATATTATTTATTATAATATTATTATTTTCTTCTAAATAATAGCTTGAATATATAATATTCATATTTATATAATTTAAAATTCTCATTTTCTTATCTGATATTAGAGTCGAGTTATCTCATTTGTGATATAACTATCATTGTTTATAACATTTATCCCTCTTTCGTAATTCAATATTTCAATTTTGCACATTAAAACCCAAAAAGAGAAAAATGTCAAATTTATGTAAAATAAAAAAATATTTTATATTATATAATTTATAATTTAATATTTTTTTATTAATCAAAAAAAATTATAAAGTAAATTTTAATTAAATAATATTTTAATAAATATTTTAATTCTGACATGAATAATTAAATTCTGAACACATTAATTATGTAAAAAATACTTAATTTAATATATAAAAATGTTAGTGATAAATTTAAATTGTAAATTGGGTCTCATAGTAATTGAAGTCTGTTTTTCATATCACACCGTTCAAAACAGAGACTTCGTGCCGTTCAAATTGTGGAGAAAACCAAAAATTTACTCGCGATAGATCTTACTAATTGAATTTTCGAAATCTTTTCTTTCGGTGACTTGAGATCTATTAGGGTGAATATTTGATAGCTGAAGTTTCGACTGTTTTATATATGTTAGTATATATCTATATTTGGTAATTAGGTAAATTAGGACTAAAGTTACAGTACATTATATATATATAACATAGCAGGTTGCAATGAAAAGCAGGGCCGACGAAAACTTTTCCCTCTTTCTTCTCGGTTTAACATGGTATCAGAGCCCGGTTGAGAAGCAATTCAAATTCCCTGTGCTCGGTGGTCCTAGCCCTCCTGTTAAAGATTTGGCTCACTATGCTGGGTATTATAGGCTTCCCTATTTGAAAGCTGCAAGGACTGAAAGGCTGGAGTACCGCCGGCTGGAGGTAAGAACGGCGACGTGGTTCAGGGAAGAGAAAAGACGGCGACGTGGTTCAGGGAAGAGAAAAGAGAGTCGGCGACGTGGATGATTTTGCTCCTTTGGTGTCGGCTAAGGTGCTCTGAAACAATACCGAACCAGGCTGCGACGCGGATGATTTTGTTCCTTTGGTGTCAGCCAAGGTGCTCTGAAACAATACCGAACCCTTAAACTATAAACCCTAGGATGATGACAGATCAAAAAGCCTCAAGTTCGAGGAATAATTCACCGTTCTTATTGAGCACGAATGACAACCCAGGCAATTTAATTACGCAGACACAATTCAAAAGACCAAACTACGAAGAATGGGCTAAGGCCATGAGGATTTCGTTGAGGGCAAAGAAGAAACAAGGTTTCATTGATGGCACCATTAAGGAATCGAACCAGAACTCAGATGAAATTGATGATTGGTGGACAGTAAACTCCATGATTATGTCATGGATCTTTAATACCATCGAACCAAACTTGCGTTCCATGATCTCATACAAGGAAACGACAAGGGAATTATGGGAAGATATCCAACAGCGATTCTCTGTTCGTAATGGCGCGCGAGTTCATCAATTGAAAACGGAGGTTGCAAATTGCAAACAAAACGGGGATTCAATCATGACTTATTATGGACGACTCAAGAAACTGTGGGATGATTTGAATGATTATGATCCTATGCCTACTTGTTCTTGTAATGGATGCAAGTGTAACTTCGTTACACGGCTTCAACAGCGTCAAGAGGATAAGCGAGTGCATCAATTCCTCATGGGGCTTGATGAATCATCTTATGGTAATGTTCGCTCCAATATCATCGCTTTAGACCCTCTTCCAAACCTTCATAGGG
Source organism: Bruguiera gymnorhiza (assembly GCA_020883675.1). Classification (NCBI taxonomy): domain Eukaryota; kingdom Viridiplantae; phylum Streptophyta; class Magnoliopsida; order Malpighiales; family Rhizophoraceae; genus Bruguiera; species Bruguiera gymnorhiza. Next base: position 386,115 of record JAIRCJ010000197.1, on the reverse strand, counting down.
TTTATTCTCAAGTTATAAAGCAAGAACAAGTGCAGGTGATGACGCGAGCAGCTCCCATTCGGTCTGATCCGGTGAGCTTTGCTATGAAAACAGTCAGCTCAGGTCCTCAGAATTCAGGGGGGGACCGAAAAGACAATGGAGTAGTTTGCTCCCACTGCCAGAAACTAGGACATAGCATGGACACATGCTTTCGTCTACATGGTTATCCTGACTGGTGGCCAGGAAATTCAACTCAAGGAAGAGGCAGAGGACGTGGTAACTAGGGACGCGGTCGTGGTAGAGTAACACTGGCTAATGTTGCACAAGGGGCAGAAGGAGCGGTTGCTAATGTTCCTCATGGGGGACCACTTAATGATTCTGATAAAGCTGGGTTGGAGACCCTGAGTAAAGATGATTGGGAGACTTTGAAGTCTCTCTGGGACACTCACACGAATAATACATCTATTGCTCAATCAAGGCTTAATGGTAAGACATATTTACAATGGTTGTTTGACATAGGTGCGTCACATCATATGACGGGCGAGGAAACTGCATTTGTAGAGTTTCAAGGAATATCTCATTGTCCCGTGAAAATGCCGAACAGTGAATACGTTATGGCAACAGGAGAAGGAACAGTTTTTGTAGGAAAATTATTTCTCAAGGGTGTTTTATATGTCCCTGAAATACGATGCAATTTGATATCTGTTTCAAAATTAGCCCGAGACAAAGTTTATATTTTGAAATTCACTGATCGTTTATGTGTTGTTCAAGACCGCACTTCGAGGATGCTGATTGGAGTGGGTGAAGAGCTTGGGGGGCTGTATGTTGCACGAGGGGAGCTTCTGGTCAATGCTCATGGAGCCGTTGTAGTCAAGAATATGGGTTTATGGCATAAAAGATTAGGACATCCCTCTATGCGAGTCATAGAAAAGCTCCCTACAATAGAAGGTAGTACCGAGATAAATAAAGAGGTTCATGAACCTTGTGATGTTTGTTTCTGGGCAAAACAAACTCGTATTCCTTTTTCTATTAGTGACAATAAAGTTGGTGATATCTTTGACTTAATTCATTGTGATTTGTGGGGAGCTTATCGAGAGGCTAGTTTTTGTGGTGCTACTTATTTTCTGACTGTTGTTGATGACTGTTCTCGTGGTGTATGAGTTTATTTGTTAAAAGGGAAACATGAGGTCTCATATGTGGTTAAGAATTTTTTGGCTATGACTGAGAGACAATTCAATAAACAAGTCAAAATTATACGTAGTGACAATGGTACAGAGTTTACTTGTTTAAGTGATTATTTTAAGGAACGTGGGATTATTCATCAAACCTCTATGGTTGAGACACCTCAACAAAATGGAAGAGTTGAGAGGAAACATCGACACATTTTGAATGTTGGTAGGGCGCTCCGTTTTCAAGCTAACTTGCCCATTTAATTTTGGGGAGAATGCATTCTCACTGCAGGATATTTAATTAATCGAACTCCATCATCGATTTTGGGTGGAAAAACTCCATACGAAATTTTGTTTGGAAGCCCTCCATCTATTTCTCATCTTAGAGTATTTGGTTGCCTATGCTATGCTAAGAACATTAATCGGGACAAGGATAAGTTTGCAAGTCGAAGTCATAAGTGCGTATTCATGGGTTATCCTTATGGTAAAAAGGGGTGGAGGGTGTATGATCTAGATAGGAAAGTTTGCTTTGAAAGTCGAGATGTGGAGTTCGTTGAGCACATGTTTCCTTTTGCCCATACGGACTCTGCCAGACAGGCAACTCCAGATTCCCTACTTGCTGTCATTGAGTCTACTATATTGGAGGACGTGTCTGAGATTGAGGCACCTCCGCCAGCCTCTGAATATGATGGATAGTCCGTGGAAGAAGGTGTGACAGCAGATGGGGTTGTACCAATACCGGAAGTTGCAGAGGTTACGGGTGCAACGGATGATCTTGGACGCGGCAAACGGACGCGACAGCTTTCAGTTCGTTTGCATGACTATGTGTTACATACAGTTGCCCTCAATCCCTCGAGCTCTCCTTCCTCTTCCTTGGCATCCTCAGGTACGCCCTACCCCATCACAAACTATGTGAATTGTACTAAATTTTCCTTGTTGCATCGTCGATTCGTGGCTGCAGTAATTACAAGGATTGAACCAGCCAGTTTTAAAGAGGCCATGCAACATTCATGTTGGCGTGAGGCAATGAAAAAGGAGGTTGAGGCACTAGAGGATAATGAAACATGGACAATTGCTACTTTGCCTAAGGGAAAGAAGGCACTTGGTAGTAAATGGGTCTACAAAATCAAGTATCATACAGACGGAACCATCGAGCGATACAAGGCACGCTTGGTTGTTTTCGGGAATCACTAGGTCGAGGGTCTGGATTATAATGAGACGTTCGCACCAACTGCAAAGATGGTCACAGTTCGTACCTTCTTAGCAGTAGCAGCGATCCGTGGGTGGGAATTGCATCAGATGGATGTGCACAATGCATTTTTGCATGGCGATCTTGAGGAGGAAGTTTATATGCGTTTTCCACCAGACTTTACGACACCCGGAACCGCGGTGTGTCGTCTGCGCAAGTCTCTCTACGGGCTGCGACAGGCACCGCGGTGTTGGTTTGCCAAGCTTGCTGCGGCTCTGGTTCAATATGAATTTCAGCAATCTGGCTCAGACTATTTTTTGTTCACATTTCGGCATGGCAAAGTTCAGTTGACCATTTTGGTTTATGTGGATGATCTGGTGATAGGTGGGACTGATAGTGATGTCATTCAGGTGTTTAAAACTTACTTGAATACTTGTTTCCACATGAAAGACCTTGGCAAATTGAAGTACTTCCTAGGTCTTGAAGTAGTGCGAAATTCGACTGGGATTTTCCTTTGTCAGAGAAAATATGCTCTCGATATTATTTCTGAGACCGGTTTGTTAGGTGCTAAACCTACCGGCACACCAATGGAACAAAATCATCACCTCGCTTTGGCTAAGGACGCACCTCTTCCTAATCCTATGTCTTATCGGCGTCTTATTGGTCGTCTCATCTACTTGACAATTACTCGACCTGAATTGTCTTATTGTGTGCATATCTTAGCACAATTTATGCAGGAGCCACGACACAGTCATTGGGAGGCAGCCCTTCGGGTTGTTTGTTTCTTAAAACTTCATCCTGGGCAAGGTCTTCTGCTCCACTCTGATTCCTCTCTTCATCTTACGGCTTATTGTGATGCGGATTGGGCGAGTTGCCCCTTGACTCGACGTTCTTTGACGACATATTTTGTCTTTCTTGGGAACTCTCCAATTTCCTGGAAAACGAAAAAACAGGATACTGTATCTCGATCTTCGGCTGAGGCAGAGTATCGATCTTTGGCCTCTACGACTTGTGAATTGAAATGGCTCAAGGGTTTGTTAGTTTCTCTTGGCATCCCTCACTCATCTCCTATGCAGATTTATTGTGATAGCCAGTCAGCTCTTCACCTTGCTCACAACCCTGTGTTTCATGAACGCACCAAGCACATCGAGGTTGATTGTCACTTTGTTCGTGATGAGATTCGTCGTGGTATCATTCTTCCTCAACCTGTATCCTCGTCTCACCAACTCGTTGATATCCTTACCAAAGCTCTTGGCAAGCATTCGTTTGATGTCATTCTCTGCAAGTTGGGCATTTCCGATTTTCATACTCCAACTTGAGGGGGTATTAGAGTGAATATTTGGTGGCTGAAATTTTGGCTGTTTTGTATATATTAGTATATATCTATATTTGATAATTAGGTAAATTAGAACTAAAGTTACGGAATTTTGGAGTGTACATTGTGTATATATATAACATAGCAGGTTGCAAGCAGGGCCGACGAAAACTTTTCCCTCTTTCTTCTCGGTTTAACAAGATCTTTGCTATTAAGTTTCAAAGGAGATTTCGTAATCTAGTAAACAAGATATTGTTCTTTTGTCCTTAGTGATACTTGAGCCAGACGATACAGGGTGTTTTTCAAACGTACGTGAGGAATCTCGTCCTTCCGGGGACACCCCAGAAAATAAAAGAGAAGGTGCCGAGAAATTTTCCATTATTATAACCAATCTAAATCGTATACATTGAACCAAATAATATCACGAACACCAAGTCTTTTTTTTTTTTTTTCGCTGAGAGGATTGGCTTGACATTATTATTAATTCCTAAAAATTTAATGAAAGGGTAAGTGAGTAAAAGGAAAGTGGTCTTATCATCGCAATAACACAAAAATAATTACGCAGGTTCTGGTCAATAAATATAATACAAACTTGCCTGATAAATTATTCTGCCGCATATCTTAAATTTCTCGTAGGACTTCTGCTTCATTATTGTGACACCAATCAGTGTCAAAGATCTAACCCTTATTTTTGACAAAGTGTCATGGTTTTTTCTTTTGCTTGCTAATTTGTCAATATCTTTGCTGGAAAACCTTACTTTAATTAAGGCTTTAGTAAGAGAATAATTGTATGTGAGTAACATTTTCATGGCACTCGCCTTGCAAGTTCCTTATTCCAAGTCGGCGTTTGTACTGTTGACCGTAGATATTGACGGCGATTACTTATTAGTTAAGGTCGATTGCTCCGTCGAAGGAGACGAAGACGTATGAATATCTTTGCGTGGTCGTGGCGAATGATTTAAGGTTCGAGTAAGGGAATCTGAGTTTGAACTTACCTTTGATTGGCTGAGTTTATACGTTACAAAAAAAAATTCTTAATGAGGAACTCTCATCTAAGAATTCAATTACCATCATATGACCCCCCCAAAAAAAGAGAGATTTGGTGAAGTATAGGAGGAAATGTCAACCCTTCAAGTAATCCCAGTTATGAAGGGCCCTGACTCTGGGTCATCCCATAAAAAGCCGAAAGAAAAAGAAAAGCATGAAAAACCCTAAAAAAAAAAAAGGGAAAATTGCTATTATAAATGGCTGGAAGATCTCAGCATCTGCGCAACTGTCTCTCAATAACAATAGGAAGACCCCATATTTTCCTCGCATTCCCCCCGAAGCACAAACAGTAATATTCCTCCCCTCAAGTCTCTCTGAAGCCAACCCAGAGATTCAACCATTATACCGAATCTCAGACGGCAGTGACGCATGCACCTAATCAGAGCTTTGGAGAGCTATCAGCTATGAACCCTCGTCAAGCAAGTCTCTGTCACGTATCGTCAACAGGAGAATGAGGACTCCATTTCTGATCAATATACATAGGTAAGGTTTCTCTGTTTTCTGACTTGGACAGTTATTACCCCACGGCCGGCAGTTGCATGCCCAACGTCGTCCATCGCCTGGTAACTCTCTCTCTCTCCCTCTCTCTCGAAGTATATGTATTTATATGTATGTATGTATGTATTTAGGGGGGAGCAAATCAAACATCTATCCTCAGAATCAGAATGGTTTATTTAAAAGATGACTAACCTGAGTTGTGGCAGCAAACTGTCAAATTCACAACTTCTGCAACGCCGAGTCCCTACACTTTGGCGCCAAAGTCCGAAAACTCTAAGCTTCGTCTCTCAGAGTATCCTCTTCATAGCCTACGCAATCCTTGCCAAGTTTCCGAGTCAGTCTGTAAGCGACTGTATTACAATTCACACATCTTTTATTGGCTTCAGATTTCCCATGTTCACTGCTTGTTCAAACACAAAGCTTCATGAACTGTCTTTAATATACACTGTTGATTTCAAGCATATGCACTCCTAGCTACCGTTATGATTGTGCTAATCAAGGCTATATGCTGCATAAATCCGCCTCCCATGTTGAATTTCTTACGATCAAATGGCTCCCCCCGAGTCCTGATTGTGGCTCTCGTTAATTTCTGGTGTAAGGTGAGAAATCACCAAAAAACTGATCATTCCTCTCATCTACAGGGCATATGGATGATAACTTGAAGGCGGCTGCGTCAGATGGACGTGTCAACGATATATACGAGATTCTTGCAAGAGATCCATATGTTCTAGACCGCCTGGATAAGATACCCTTCGATGAGACTCCAGTACATATAGCTGCAAGGTCCGGGAAAACCCGTTTCGCCATGGAAGTTGCAAGACTGAAGCCATCACTTGCATCAAAGCTGAACAAAGATGGGCAGAGCGCCATGCACGTGGCCTTGGAAACGCAGAATATTGATGCTGTTAGAGGGCTTGTATCGATAGACCGGGACCTCGTCCGAGTCAAAGGAAAGGAAGGGATGACCCCCTTGCATCTTGTAGCCAAAATGGGGAATGTTTCTTTCTTGGAAGAACTTCTGTCCTCCTGTCCCTTGTCCATCGAGGACTTGACAATTCGCAGAGAAACAGCACTCCACATTTGCATCAAAAACAGAAAATTGGGAGCCCTCCGCGTTCTGTTCGGGTTCGTTCACCGAGTGAGCAAGGAAGAGATCCTGAACTGGAAAGATGAAGATGGCAACACCGTCTTGCACATCGCAGTATCCACAAATTCCATCAAGGTGAATTCCAATTCTGATATAAGAAATTGGTATTGAAATAAAGAGAATGAATCGCAAGCTAACTGGAACTTGCTTACAACTTTTATTGAATGAATTGAAGGCAGCAGAGTTGTTGCTGAATAGTGTCAACATGGACGCGAAGAATCTCCAAAATTCCACTGCTCTGGACATCTTCGAGAACCAAGGCCAAGCACAAAACCCCGACATGGGAATCATACTGCGGCGAGCATCAGTGGTTTCCTATTTCCTGAACTCGCTAATCCAGAGGCGAGACAGGCAGTTGGGAGTTATAGGCCCCGCACGAGGCCTAGGAAACATTGCAGGTGACATTCGCAGCGTAGTCCTGGTCCTTGCTGTGCTAATAGCCACGGCAACCTACCAAGCAGTCCTCAGCCCACCAGGCGGGTACTGGCAGGAGAGCACTTCGTCCCACGAGGCCGGGAAAATGATCATGAGATCTTGGCAGTGCTCGTACTTTGGTTTGTTGAACACTGCTGGATTCTGTGCTTCCGTGTGCACCATCGTTGTCCTGGTCATGGGGCTGCCATTTTCGTTTTTCCTGGAAGCATGTACGATGTTTATGTCTTGCTCATACTACGTTTCGGTGTTCACCATCTTCCCATCCCTGGACCTTACGACGATGTTCCTGCTCTGGATGTTCGGGGGGATATCGATCTTCTTCCACCTTGTGGCATTTGAGGTCCATCGGCGGAAACGGGAGAGACGGAACATGGGGAAAGGTGCCTGGAGCTTCAAGACTGATTTTTTGGAATGAAATCTATTGTACATAGTCAAAGCATAATTGATCTGCTCCCATCTTAGGCGGAACATCGGCGGAAATGAGAGATTGATCTTCTTCCACCTTCCTGGCATTTGTACATAGTTCAAGTATAACCAAAGTTTGTAACTATAGAAAAAACGTGAAATCAATTGGATGAATTGGAATGCCTGAAAATTATTTTTCCTATTTCTTGGCATGTTCCCTTCTCCTCTTAGTTTTTTAACCAAAATTGTTTTCTATTAAATGTCAACATCGATGATTATTTTTGAAACTCCACTTTCCGAGGTAAAATTATACAAAGTTGTAATTTATATTATAGTACAAATATATGTGCATGATCCAATTAAATGCAGGTCCAGCACCAACTCCACAACTACCCCATCATCAAGTTATAAATACACTGAATAATAAGCTCCAAATTATTTATTCCTCATTAATCGTACTAAAGTCAAAATTCACGTGAAAATTTAGTTGACAAAGTATTTTCCATGGTAAGTATGAATAGATATTTTTGTAAAGAAAAAATTTCATTTTTTATTAATTTATTAACTGTTTGTTTGTTTTGAGAAAACATCGTGGGAAAGAAAGTGGGAGAAAGAAAAAGAACGAAAAAAAAATGGAATTTTCTCTTGTTTAAAAAACCCCTATGAAAGAAAATTCACTGGTAAACTCAACAAGTTTTCTCTCCCAAGCAACTGTTCATGATCTCATGGAATTGGCGAGAAAATTTGGAATAAAGAAGGCTTCTTGATGGGTTTTTTTAAACTAAATTACCAGAATATTCCTTTCTTTTATCTACTAAAAAATACATTAACTTATAAAACGAACATAAGTATTCTTTTTTAATATTATTATTTTTTTCCCTCTACTCTCTCGTAATATTAAAAAAAGAATGTATTCTTTTATTTATTATATTTTTATTTTTAACTCATCTAAACAATTCATAAAAAAATAATTTCTTTCATTTCTTTGTTTTTTTTTTTTTTTCACACCTCACCTTAAATCCAATTTGCCAATTCCAATTGTCTGAGGATAACTTTGCCCTGCATCAAACCAAGCCATGTGCTGACAGACACCCAAAACCTAAGTAGGGAAAGAGCAAAATGTCAATTTCAATGGCCTTGTTCTCCTCTCCCCAGCTAACCCATCTTCCCAACTTCGCCCACAAACCAACTCTTTCTCTCAGACCTACGAGGCTTCTGCCTTCCCTCTGCGCTCCCAAGGCGTCCACTGACGATGGAGCTAGAGTTTCAGCCACTACTGTCACTGTAGAGGAACCAAAGTTAGAAGAACGGAAGGCTTCTGGGTCGGCTCCTGTGGCCGAGGAAAGCTCCTTGGAGAATGACGGAGTGGTGATGGAAGAGAAGGATGTTAAGGTGGGGAGTAAATTTGTGGACCCCAGATGGATTGGTGGGACTTGGGATTTGAAGCTGTTTCAGAAAGATGGGAAAACTGATTGGGATGCTGTCATTAATGCTGGTGAGAAGTTTGGGTTTTCTTTTTACACTGTTCTTTGATTGCTTATTTACTTAAGTATTTAGTCTTTTTTGATGGTTTTTTTTTTTTAGTGTGTTGTTTTGCACTTTAATCAGTATCTAAATGACTTGAAGAGTAAAAATCTGATGAAGTTTAACAGAAAGGCCATCGCCAATTGCTCCTTTTTGCTTGTTAAGTGCAGAATCAGTGTCCTGTTGAGTATGGCTGTGTATGATTGGGGGTATGAGGACTACTATAATTCAGTTTTAATGGCCCAAAAGATGGTAACTTTGGCTGAAAATGATATATAATAACATTTTAGCATGTGTGCTCAGTGGACTGAAGTAGACAGTAACTGGAAACATTTGCTTCAAATGATTCCATGAGAAAAGGAGCCACTTGGGTTTTGCCTGAGTCACACTAAGTTTGATCATGGAAGGAGAAGTTCTTGGCAGGGTTGAGGGGGAGAGAAGAGGGAATTGCCTAAGTTAATTACTTCTGCTATTTTCATTCATCATGTGTGCATTTATGTACTTAATAAACCAACTAGGTACTTGTGCTATTGTTGTCGTTGTGTGCATTTATGTACTTAATCAACCAACTAGATGTACTTGTGCTGGGTGGGGATTTATAGGTAGTACAATGCCATGACAGAATATTTGGAAGCAAAATCTTCTTCCCACAAGCTGCAATTTATGCTGATCCCCACCGAATGAACTTGTTGCTAGAGGCTCCCCATTGAATGAACTTGTTGCTTAGAGGTTGTAGGCTGGACAGCAATTGTAGTGGGGGCTACAATAATAGTCAGAGTATGAATTATTTGGGCAGTTAGGGTTGATTCAACCCTGGGGCCTCTCAATCTGTACATACATCTCTTGAAGAAACCAAGTGGCTGCAAACTAGAGGTTTTATTTCGATTTTCGTGGATCAACATATTCAACCTGTCATTTATCACCGCTGCCATTACAACTGATTGTGTTGCAATGAGCTCCACTTTGGAGTACGGATTAGAGCATACATATGGGATCTTTATATCTTTAAGGGAGGGCTTCTCTGCAGTTAAAGCTGCTTTTTGGGTAAGAAATTAAAAAAAAAAAAATGTTGCCAGCAAATTAAATGCAGATGGTTTTTCTCTTTGTTCTTTGTCCTCTAAGCTAATTTGACTTGTGGGAAGCACAACAGCCACTCATCTGTTTCAAATTTCATCTTCTCCGGGTTCATGTTGCTTGGAAGAACAATGAGTCTTCATTACTTTTTGTTCTTTTTCCCAATGATAACTTGAGTTCTGAGAACAGCATTGCTTGCCTTGACAACACAAGATCTATTTCTGTTTTAGATTATAAAGTGAACAAGTAAATCTAGACGTCTACTTTTTATCATCAAGTAGTGCAAGGAAAAGAAAAAAAAAAACCATCTATTACTCTTGTGGCACTTATATTTGTTGCTGGAACACATGTACTATGTGCTTTTTGTTGAATTGTTTGTTTTATGAAGGAAAATAGATTGGTTGAAGTTGAAGATGGGATAAGTTTAGATCATATCCTTCATATTCGATGTTGTTTATTTCTTCGTAAGCCTACCTGGTACTTAACTGAAATACTTATGAATACATTTTAGAGGTTAGGAGGAGAAAATGGCTCGAGGGTAACCCTGAATCAACCAGCAATGATGATCCTGTAGTTTTTGACACATCAATTATACCATGGTGGGCATGGATGAAAAGGTTCCATCTACCTGAAGCTGAACTACTAAACGGTTTGTAGCGCTCTTTATGTGCACGAGGATTCTTCTAGGCTTCTAGCATACTGCTTTCTACCAGTCTAACTAATTTGGTTTCAAGATATGTAGGCAGGGCTGCAATGATTGGATTTTTTATGGCTTACCTGGTTGATAGCTTGACTGGTGTTGGTCTGGTTGATCAAATGGGCAACTTTTTCTGCAAGTCTCTATTGTTTGTGGCAGTTGTAGGAGTACTCCTCATCCGGAAGAATGAAGACATAGAAAATCTAAAGAAGTTGCTCGAAGAGACGACTTTCTATGACAAGCAATGGCAAGCAACTTGGCAGGATGATATCTCAATCCTTTCTAAAAAGGAATAGCCAGACGGCCATCATATAAGCCTTAGCCTTGAATTGTTGTTTCATTTTGAATCTCCTCTTACTTCAATACTTTGGCTTGAAGTTATTGTAATCTAAATTTTCTATCCCATTCTAACCTAGGTTTTCTCAAGGGTACCACGCAAATCATACTGTTCTATTGGTGTGTTTTTGGGTTTACAATGTAATTTGTGCACAAGACAATAAGCATCACCACCATCTCCATCATAGCATTTCTCCTTCACAACTACGGAGTATTAATTGGAATGCTTCTCAGGGATTTCATAGGAGAAGGTTTAACTGGATAATTGCTTAATTAGGAGACCGTGGTCTTTGAGTTCAATCATAAAAGGGAAGACAGGGAGTATGCCAACACAAAACAACGGGAAAGCCCTAACGAGTATTACTTATTATCATACTTTGAAGAAACCTGCCTCCGCCAGTGCAATGGAAATTGATAGGCACACGTCAGAGTATGCTTGTCTATATCTATTGATTTGACATTAAGCTGCTTAAGTTGCATTTCTTAATTGTTGTTGATGTGCCCTCCATCAGTCAAAACTACTCTTTTACCAAATTTTCAACAACAATCTGGATGCACAATTGCAGGTGATTGATAAAGAACATAAGATCCGCATCATGCTTCCCACCCTCTTAGGAGAGTAGCGCGTGCAACACGACTAACCCCAAGAGTGAAGGCTCCCATTCGCAGGTCGCAGTCATAAGTTCTGCACATTGCCTTAATGTCCTCAAAAGCTCTAATCATGTACCTCTTAAGCTCACGGTTCACTTTCTCCTCTTCCCACATGAATCCTTGAATGTTCTGCAGCAAACACACACGACAAATCACAAATGATAATATGCAGCCTTCGACACAAAGGAAAATCTGATTGCTCACTCCGGTGCAGAAAAAGCTAACTGAACAAGCTGTCAAGTGTTGTAAGCCTTAATCAAACTTATCAATATTGACAGTTGTATTTACCTGAACCCATTCAAAGTAACTAACAGTCACACCCCCAGAATTTGCATAAATGTCAGGGAGCACAACCACACCTTTCTTGGACAAAATCTGCAGAAGATATCTGTTATCTATGTTTCCAAGTAAATTATATAATATGTTTGCATGAAATTTCTACGGGCAGTGCCCATTTAGATTACCTCATCTGCTTCTGGATCAGTGGGGTGATTTGCAGCTTCTATTACAAATTTTGCCTTAACATCCATGGCATTCGCCCTTCAAATGAAATGCATTAGTAAATTATACTTGACAACATTACGTATGCTTTCCTAAACTGATCAAGATATCAGAAAAGGGTAACTTTACTAGATGATGATTTGAAATTTGTTGTCAAGGTACACACATAATAGGGAGTAATAACTCTGTAATTTTTAGTGGCAAAGTTGAGATTTTAAGAGTATTTTCGTGAATTAGACTACATACTTGTTTAAAACTCCACCTAATGCACAGGGCATGAGAACATCACAATCATGAACGAGCAACTCATTTGGATCCATGGCATCTCCGCCTGCAAAATTTTTCAAACTTTTGGTGCTCTCCTTGTGTTTCAGCAGAGCTGGGATGTCAATTCCATTTGGGTTCTTAACTGCACCACTGATGTCACTAACAACAACAATCTTTCCTCCCTTCTCATGAATAAACTTAGCTGCCCAGGAGCCCACATTGCCAAACCCCTGTCATGTGCACTACCAAGTTATGGAATTAAACATCAAATTATTTAAAAGGAAATACTAATCTTCCTTAAAGAGTCAAATTAAGCATCATAATTCATACCTGGATGGCAAACTTCAAATTAGTGATTGATTTCCCATATTCTGCAAGAAGAGCCTCTGTCGCAAAAACAACTCCAAGGCCAGTTGCAGACTCCCTGCCTAATGATCCCCCAAGATCCTGCAATGTCAGAATAATTACGCATTAGTCCTCCTACAGTGCTACCCTTTAAATATGATAACATATGCATTCAAGTACTTGCTCTAGGCACAAACGGAAAGATACTTACAATTGGCTTTCCAGTGACAACAGCTGGAGAATGTCCATGAAATTTTGAGTATTCATCCAGAATCCATGCCATTGTCTGTCCAATTAGAAAGTATATCTCATAATAATAATTGCTATATGTACAATACATACATAATTCATTCACTAAGGGAGATAAGAGATGCCTGTGAATTAGTTCCCATGTCCGGGGCAGGAACATCCCTGTGAATTCCAATGAGGTCATGGATCTTCTGGGTGAAAACACGAGTTAGGCGTTCTAATTCGCTTGCAGTCAACTCTCTGGGATCACAGCCAATTCCACCCTTCGCTCCACCGTAAGGAATGCGGGCTACTGCAGTCTTCCAAGTCATCAGTTGGGCCAAAGCATTTACCTCATCAGGATCCACCTAACATTAAGATAATGCTTTGATTCAGAATATTATATGAATGGAAAGAGATTGAAAGAAAAGTAAACACCTAAAAATTGCTGGAATTGCAGCAGCTGTGCCAAGCATTAGTTCTTCCTTTCTTCTCAATGCACAGTAACATTATAGAAACAATAAACACATCAAATTAACTTACTTTGTTTTCAATTTCATTTCATCACAAACAGTTAGAAGCAAAGTTATAATCTGTCAACTTCATTTCTTCTAATTTCTTTGTTTCCATAGTTAAGATAACTACTAATATTAGAATGGCAATGTAACGGCAAGGTTAGTCGACTGAGACATAGAGGACACAGATTTGAGTTGGAAAAATGGCCTCTTTGCAGAAACAATGATAAATCTGGAAATGCCCTTTTTAGAATCAGACAATTAAAAATTGTAAACACAATAGAACAACAAAACCTTACATCACCACTATTTCAATATGAAGTATACATATTCAACAAAGAAAGATAAAGAATTGGATTTTTCTCCTCCCATATTGTATTGGTGTGTCAAATATATGCACCCCCTCCCCCCAGAGAGAGAAACATCTCAAAGTACAAAATTGTGTGAAATTACACAACCAAATGAATCCATTCTTATAAAATGGCAACTAAATCACCTCAGGGTGGTATCTGATACCACCTTTCATAGGGCCACGAGCATTGTCATGCTGGATTCTGAATCCAACATAAGAGGCCAAAGTGCCATCATTTTTTGGGATAGTGCACTCAACCTGCAAGATCATCATCAACCCCAAAAATGAAGCCCCATGAAACAACACCAAAACCCCAGTAAAAAAAAAAAGGAAAGAAAAGAAAATAAAAGAAAGGCAGGAAACAAAGAAAGATTAAAGTTAATTACTTTAATTTCTCTAAAAGGGATCAAAAGGCTCTTTTCAAGCTTTGAATCAAGACCGAGAATGCGAGCCGCACGACGAAAGTTGCGGTTGGTGGCTGCTAGAGCATTCATGGCCGCCTAGTTAACCCAACAAAGACACACACAAGAACTTGATACTGAGAAAGACAGCTAAAGAAAATGGTAAAAAGTATCGAACTGAATCAAACGTAGGACATGCGGGTTCTACTGAGTCCAACAGATGGATACATGAGAAGATTAAACACTTTTTTTATTTTTTTCGGTGAGGGGGAGGTTTACTTCGTATATTATTAATGAGAAAAAATTTAAATTAACACAAAAAATAATCAAGCTCTAATAATAATAATATTTATTGACTAGTTATGTATTTATTTATTTTCTTTATCTGTTTGTTTATATATGGCGAGATCGATGGACTGCAAAATTTGACAAGCGACGCTCAATGCTTCAGTTGTAATTAAGAAGATGTAGTTATTAGATACGAGAAAACCTAAAAAAAAAAAATAATAATAATAATAATAAAGAAATGTATAATAAATATAAAATAAACATTGAATCATGGTAATTTTTAATTATAATTAATATGTTTTTTAATAATTATATTTATTTTGTGTTTATTTTTTATATACATTTGCTCAAAATAGGAAGTGGGCACTTGTTGTATCAAAAGATTTCTAAGTGATGTTTTTACTTGTTCTAATTTATGTTAGTGAAACTTTTGTATATTAAACTTTTGTTTATTAAGATATATTGTGTAGTTTTGTTACTATTAAAATTAAGAACATACTTTTTATTAGATTCACTGAATATAATTAATAAAATAATTTTTTGTTGATATATATATATATATATATATATATATATATATATTATAATGTATAACAATAAAATATATATTTTTAATTATAAATCTTGATTTACGATTTTTTAATAATTAATTATTGTGTTTCAAATAAAAATAAACAGGCAACCATGCCAAGCCTGTGTTCGTGTATTCAAACTCATTGGGTAAAGTATCTTAAGACCATCATCCACAACCTGGGCTGGCAGTGGGAACTGGGTACAGTCGGCAAACAGTGCAGGTTCTCTGACTTGGAGCGACGTGTGGAAGGTAATTAAGATGGGGGTGTGTACACAATGCATTTCACTTTAAAAGCAAACTAATTGGGAGCATTAAGCTACAAATGGATAGTCCGTTTCTATTGTGTATGGTTGGATTGAACCTTAAATAACTTTTAAACCTCAAGGGAAAACACAATTTGGCAAAATATTGTCCATTTTATTGTCAATTTGACTACAATTTTGATACATCCAACAACATAAATATACTTGATGCTGGCCTTCTATGTTCGACTAGCATAACAGATGGATGCCTACTCAT
Source organism: Bruguiera gymnorhiza (assembly GCA_020883675.1). NCBI lineage: Eukaryota > Viridiplantae > Streptophyta > Magnoliopsida > Malpighiales > Rhizophoraceae > Bruguiera > Bruguiera gymnorhiza. The sequence continues at coordinate 370,659 of JAIRCJ010000197.1, read as the reverse complement.
TTGCCTTCTATGTTCGGCTAGCATAACGTATGGATGCCTACTCATTTCATGAATGCATATAAAATCTGGCATATGTACATATACAGCTTATATATCAGTCTTTGTCACACACACACACATTATAAACTATACGTTCACAGATTCAGGATCAGGAAGATTAAAAACCAAAGCAAAAGTCTCTTCCAAATTGTGTAGTCATGATCACCAAAATATAAGTTCTTCTCTTCTTTCTATTTGCTTGTGTCTATGTGTGCCTTTTTCGTTTTTCTGTTGACAAAAGAATTCATTTTTCGTGTTTAAATCTTGAATCCTGTTAAGCATGGATCGTGGCAAAAGGAAACTAAAGAAAGCTCAGCTGAAGCTTCTCCAGTCACAAAGCCCCCCACTGGGTTCTGCACAACCAGAAAAAACCTCGTTCCTTCAGCCTAAGCAACCGAGTCGTCCTCCCAGTAACAACCAGCAACCTGCAAAGAGTGTAAGAAACTACTCTTTTTATTTTATACTTTATTTTTTTGATCTAGCCATGCAGCATTGGACATATCATGTTTTTTGTTCATCCACGTATGGTACGCTGGGACTTTCTTGGTGTAAAGTTATGAACTATGATATTGGTTACTCTGCCGAGACTAGAGACTTGTAGTATCTGAATAATTGATTGCACTACTTGATACGGAAATGGTAGACTCGTCAGTTGAGCTGACATAGATTTGAAAAAAACAAATGTGTCCAGAAGAAGTTAAATCAAAAATAAGCATGCAGGAAGTAGAAAATTGGGCAAAAATTAGATGTTTTTTTTTAATCTTTTAAGGTTTTTATATGAACTCAATTTCAATCATTACAATCACTTAATTACTACATACAAGATAATTATAAGAGTAACTAACTTTACTTGATGTAACTTATAAGTTAAGTAATAAGAAATAATATAATAATATAGTCAATAATGATTAATCTGGTAGTCCTACTTATTTTTATTATCTAATTAACTAATTAAACTAACTCAATTATCAAAATGTAATTAAAATAAGTTTAATTTCATCCAATGTAGCCTCTACTTCAATGCTTTGTTGTAGATTGTTGTCATTCTTCTTGCTGTAATTTAGAAGTTTCTATCAACAGCAGTAACACTAGTAGTAACAACAACAATAGCAGCCCCTTTTGCAAACAAAGTTAAGATGACTTAAACAATAAGAAATTTGAATTTATCAACAACTCCTTCTCAAATTCCTTGATATTTATACTCTATTACTTTTTAAGATATGTAAATATACTCTTATTTAAAAGTTTGGTTAGAATATTAGTTAATTGGTCTTGAGAGCTATAATGTAAGAGTTTTACTTCTCCTTCTTATTACACTTCTTGGATGAAGTGAAAATTTAGTTTTGAAATACTTTGTTTTACCATGAAAAACTAGATTTTTAGAGATTGCAATGACTGATTGATTATCAATTTTGATCTTTATGGCTTTATGTTGCTCCTACTTCATATCTCATAGCATTTTCCTTAGTCAAAATGCTCAATTCATTATAATAGTAACAACAGTAATGTATTATACTTATATAATTGACTGAACTATCACTTCTTACTTTCTTGAACTTCATGTAAAGACTTTAAAGCCAAGAAAAACAGATATCCTAAGGTGTTCTTCATGTCATCCTTACTACTTGCTTAATCATTGTCTAAGAAGTTAGACAAGTTGATACTTACTGTCTTTCTAAACCAAATCCAATAATTGTAAGTTCCTTTAATATATCTCAAGATCCTTTCAACTACTTTAAGATGGATTTTAATTGGTATTTACATATGTATAGATAGAATGCTTGTGACACATCAAATTTGGTTTAGTTGCTATCAAATATAATAGGTTTCCATTCAAGCATTTGGAAGTTCTACAATTAACCTTTTTTGAGCCATATTCCTTACAAAACTTCTCTATAGGATTCAATGGAGTAGCAACAGGTTTATATGCAATCATTTGATATTTCTTTAATAGTTCATTTGCATACTTTATCTAATTGATAAAGATGCTTTTAATTGACTACTTGACCTTCATTCCTTAAAAGAAAGTCATCACTCTAAAATCAGTCATTTCAAATACAAATCTTATATACTGTTTGAATTTATTAATCAAATATTCACTGTTACTAGTTACTAACATGTTATCTACATAAATTGAAATGATTAACACCTTACTCTCTTTAACTTTGGTATACATGGTAGGTTTACTTTGACTTATGGTAAAATTAGAATTGAGTAAGTGAGCATCTACATTACTATACTAGGCCTGAGGAGTCTATTTCAACCTATATAATGCCTTCTTTAACAAGTATACTTTCTGCTTAGCACCTTTGATGTAAAATCCTTCAGACTATTTTATGTAAATGTTTTATTCAGGAAGACTGATTTGACATCTAATTGAAACACTTTCAAGCCTTTGGAGGCAGACAAGGCCAATAACAATCTAATTGTATCATGTCTTGCAATAAGAGCAAATATCTTAGTGTAGTTTGTTTTATACTGTTAAGAGTATCCCTTCACCACCAATCTAGTTTTGAGTTTCTTAACTAAGTCATCTGCATTGAGTTGCACTTTGTATATCCATTTGACATCAATCATTTTTTTGTTTATAGGCTTATCAATAAGCTCCCAAGTTTAATTATTTCTTATCATGCTTAGCTCCCCCTTCATTTTATCTTACTAAGCTTAAATTTCTTATACTTCTATAAAGTTAAAGGGTTTTAGCATGGTCACATGTCCTCTAGCATAAATATTTGCTAATGACCTTATTCCTTTTATAGGTTCATTATCAATTTTTGCCACTTGGCCTGGTGTTGGATTAGCTTCTACATTATAAAGGCTAGAGTCTGAGCTGGATGTTTCTTGCCTTTTTGCAATTTAGCTTTTACTTAATTTCGACTAGCCTCCTCATCAAACTTTATACTTTTACTTGTTGTCACTTTATAGGTCTTAAGATCATAAACTCTATAAGCCTTGGATTAGTTGTTTTATCTAAGGAAAACACAAGCCTAAGTTTTTTCATCTAACTTAACCCTTTTTTCTATTGGGATATAAATGTATTAAATACATCTAAAGACCTTTAAATGTTGCAATGAATGTTTAACTTCATGTCAAGTCTCATATGGAGTCATTCCTTTTATTGCTTTTATAGGGAGTTTGTTTTAAAGATAATTAGTTGTGTTAATGACTTCTGCTTAAAAATACTTTAAAAGCTTTTTTTTTTCAAACAACAAGTGCCTAGATATCTTCATTAAGGTCTTGTTCCTTTTTTCACTAACTCAATTTTACTATAGATTATGTGATATAATAAACTAATGATGTATACCTGATTCTTCATAAAATTTGTTTAAGTTATTGGTTGTGTACTCTCTAGTATTTTCTGACTTGATGATTGTTATGTTGCATCTAGCTTATTTTTCAATTCAAGCCTTGAATTTGAGAAACTTGTATAAGATCTCTACCTCAAGTTTCAAGAAATAAATCTAAGTATATTTGGTTCCATCATTAATGAAAGTGATAAAGTATCTGCTACTATTCAAGAAAGAAATACTCATTGGTCCACACAAGTCTATATGGAGTAATTGCAGTTTTTGCATTACTCTTCAGGTTGATGCTTAAAGAAAGGGTTATCTAGTTTGCTTTCCTTTCCAACAAATCTCACATATTAGAGCATTTATAGATAACATAAGTACATCTCGAGACAATTTATGCATTTACTTTACAAAAGAATAATTGGAATCACTTAATTTATGCCATAATTCATTTACATCCAGAATGACATGATAAGTTAGCTTATTATTCTCATTCCAATTAATATAAAAACTTTTGTTCTTCATTCTAATAATTAGGAATTTAAGTTTTTTTTGGATCAATAATCCTACATTTTTCATTGTTAAATAATAAAGTATAATTCTTTCCATTAATTGACTTACACTTAATAATTTTTAGTTTAATTTTGAAATATAAAGTACATTAGTTAATTGTTTTATACCTGCTGGAGTACTTAGAACAATAGTCTTCTCCCTTTTCACTTCTAGATGCTCTTCATTCTCAATCTTAACTTTAGATTGAAAGGTTTAATCTAATACTTGGAATTTTGTAGCATTATTTGTCATGTGGTGTGTACTTTCACTATCAATATGTCATGTGTTTGTGGTCTTTTTTTGATACTTTATAGATTACAACAAACAATAGCTCATTCTATTGCTTTTCTTCAGCTATTTGAGTTTAACTTGGTGCAATGGTTTGACTAATATGTTTGTTTTTGTAGACCTTTGTTGTTTGCCCTATTCTTTTGTAAATTTAATTTTTCCAATCCTAATTCTTTTTGTGGATTTAGTTCATTAAATTTGTTTACCTTGATATCCTTTTTCACTTTTTTAATTTTTTGTTCTCTAATTTGTTCAACTCTACACTATTTATCTTATTCTATTCAAAATCAATACTCTTAATTTACTTTATTTAGTTCTTTATAGAGTTGAAAGAAAAAATCCAAGTGATGCCTTTACTTCAATATTTTGCTGTAAATTACTGTTAGTCTTCTTCCTCCAATCCAAAGTTTCCAATCAGCAATAGCAACATTAATAGCAGCAATAAAAGTCCCTTTTTGCCAGCAAAGTAAGGATGAGTTGAATAGTAAGAAATTTGAGTTTGTCAACAAGATCCTAGTCATACAACGTAAATTTTGCATCTAATCTGTACCAAATTCTTTTATATTTGCCTAATAAAACCCTACTCGATATTATATGGAATGTTCTTCCAGTAAACTCTTCATATAGAGAATTCCAGATTGATTAGATTTCCATAGAGTCTATTATAATCTTTCCCGCCTGAGTTACACATCATACAATGGCTCTAGTTCATCATTTCCTTTTGGCAGGTTGTCCCCGCTCAAAGAAAGTCAAAAGGGTCTGGGCCACCTACTCCTGGAAATTGAAAAATGCTCTTATCAGAGTTCTGCCGATCTTCAAAGTGTGTCCACATCAAGAAATTGACCAAGAAAAAGAAGCATAAGACTGGGTCTACAGCCAATCCCACACCAGCTGCCATGAAAAGCATGACAGTGCAAAAGAATAACGGATTGTTTTCCAAACTGGTCCCGCAAACTAAGAAAACATAGCCGACATCGACGAACTGGAGATATGACGAGAGACTATTATCGTATCAAACATAATTGCAATAAAGGAAACATTTCTTCCTGTATTGATCCTTATGTATCTTTCATTGAATTGACTTGATTTAATCTGTAATAATCCAACAACTTCAATTCAAATTACATGTCCCGAATCTTTATGATCACTGGCGGCGAGACAGCAGTGTTTACACCCAATGGTTCCCTCACAATCACTCCATACACATTGTCCATCTTTCTCACATTCGTTACATCCCTGAATCACCTTTCTTGAACAAATTGTCACGCTTGAGTTGACACGTCAAAATTTGAACACGATGCCCATTTCTGGGTTGGGCACTAAGCTCCTGTCGCTTGCCTCATAGAACCATCATCTACACCTCTAACAGCACAAAGAAACTCAATATGATGCTCAGAATGGGAGTTGAATATCAATCCTGGGACAATGGCTCGTGTTTGTTTAATGGAGCCAGCATCCAAATTAAATGGGGTAGCAAGTGCTAGCTGGTTATTTGATTGTGCTAAATGGGGGAGCCAGACTCTAGGTACTGTGTAGAGTACTCATCTTAATGTATATATTCATTCTCAAAAGTATGGGCTAAGAATTAACGAGATCTCTGCTGTCGTGTATATTCCCAGAGGGCAATTGCCCCACTGACATGAACATTGAGTGACCTAACAACTCCCAGTTGGGGAATCTCAACGCAAGCATCCAGTATGTGGATTGTATCCACTGGTATCCCCTCCTTTTCACGTCCAAGGACCAGGACCTGGCAACGGGTCAACATAAGCAAACCTCGTATGAATACTATTAAAAAGTCAGAAGCAAGCTGACAAACAGTAGCATCAAATGAAGCCACAATCGTACTAATGCTTTTCCTTTCAATCATTCTCTTTGTATGCTTTATATTTTTGGTTTTCTATTACCAATATCATCTACCTTTTTGCACAATATGGGATGCACACACCAGATCATCGTGTGCTTCTAGCCACAAATTAAAGCAACTCAAAGGGGGGACTAAGAATGACTTACTGTCTTTTTGGGGAAGACATACTCATCAAGCGGTACACTGTTTGCAGTTTGCTCTAATCCCAGGATAGAGAAGCCTTCTCGCTTCTTTTTCTCAAGGAAATGATTAACGCTATTTGCTGGGACTTGTAAAATTGGAACCCACTTCTCTGCTGTCACACTGGAAATAAAATATGCATCAGCAACTGAGAGAGGAGGTCATTAAATGAAAATAGTATAGAAATGCCTACATGAAAACATTCCATAGAAGGAAAAAAAAAAAAATTAGTGCTCTTTTGGGCCTTATTGCTCTGTAGCGAAGGGGGAAAAAAAAAGATGTTTATATGTGAGGTGACTTCAATCTGAATCAAGATTAATAGAGTGAGAAGAAAAGGCCATAATCATTTGGATTCTTGCATTTATTGCAGTTTTACGTAACTAAAATAACCAACCTAGCTTAATTTGCATCATTTTATCAATAGGACTCCAGTCTCAACCAAACCAACTCTGAAGCATTTTTATTTTTGAATGGAACTACCAGGAAAATTAATTCCCAAGCAAATCAACAGTATAGAAGTTTGATATGTGATCCATTCTTGAGTCTCGCTCAATGACTTGAGCATTTAGATTAAATGGTTTCTTGACATAGTATCTGAGGCTTTATAACTAAGAGATCATAAGTTCAAATCACGCTACCCTCACTATTTTCAGAAAACCTACGTTTTGTCTATGCTTTCAATTCAATAGGCTTGTGTGTGACAGGGTATTTTGGCTTGATATAATCCATTCTTGAGCCTCACTGAACAGCTTAAGCTTTTCGTCTGAATGATTTCTCACAAATAGTTTCACTAACTAGTCAAGAACAACTACATATGCATGCGGACAGAGCTAGTCAGTTTGAATTAACCTAAAACCAAAACTTTGTTCAAGTCAAGTTTAGATGATTAGCATCAGCGGCTTCTGAAACTTCTGAACAGATAATAAACACCCATAGAGCAACAGCCAGGGAAATACTAGATTTAAAGAAGAAATTTCATTGTTATCATCAGTACCAGATGAGTTGGAACTGTTTGTCACGTAATACACTTGTGTCTGCAATGACTAATCCCGATGCTTTAAATACCTGCAAGATAAAATAACCAGAACAAGCATTGGATAAATCTATATAAATAGCTAAAATGCGGTAAATAAAAATACAAGAAACATCAATCTCTAACGACAAACAAATGCTAAAGGAGTTTCTCTCTCCCCCACCCCTCACCATCCTCTTTCCCCCATCTCTCCTCTCTGAGCCAGAATCTGTCCCGTTGTCTAAAATCCTAGCAGTGGGCGGGTGACAGTCTGAACTAAGTCATTTTTTGTTTATCTTTTTCCTCTTTTATTTATCCCTTTCCTACTTTTTCTCAGCCCAGTTCTTGGTTTGGACCTTAATCTCTGTGAGTACAAGTCTTTCAGAAATAATGCTTTACCTCAATATACTCCAAATCTCTCACTGCAAGTTACAATTTCAAACCTTTTACTTATAAATCTGCCGAATCTGAGCTGATTTGAGTAGATCTTTATATCATTTTTGGCAAGATCTGAAAGAGGAGGGATGATTTTGTATAACGAGCTCTCCTGTCAAGTTCCAGTGTGAAATAGGTCTTTTTGAGGTTTCGTTAGTCTCTTGTTGGGACTATTGCTGCCCCTTCTAGCTTTTTGGTGGTGTATTTCTGCCTAGTCCGCAGATATGCAAGCAAATATGCAAGATTATCTCCTCTCTGTTGGCTCACCACAGAGGTTCCAGCACTTGTGTGCCTGAACTCAAGGGCTCTGGCTCAACAATCATCAGAAAGAGCATGGAGTCTAACCCAAGGAGATTTAGGTGATTTCTATTTATGGTCCCCTTATTGTCTGGATCTTAACATTGAAAAAGGGAAAAACAAATATTATTGTTGGGGGGGGGGGGAGGGGAGTCCCAATAACATACCTCACATGTCCGTGCCAATCCAGCAAGGTTAGGTATTCGATCAAGGAATGATGCTACAAGGATAAAATCTTGTCTGCTTGCTCTCATCCTTTCCAAGATCAAACTTCTTGAGTGAATTGACTGCTCAAGAAGCTTGTCTTCCTTCTCCATTTCTACATTCCACACACAGGCACACTTACTTGAAATCATCAATAGAAAAATCCAAAAGGAGTCTGTTTAAACATGCAACTCCATAACGATGACATGGGGCTTGTTGCATTTAGATTATACAACTGAGGATGAAAGAGAAACTAGATCATGCATAGGAAATTTCAAGCCAAAGAATGTTTAATGAAGTGAAGAACATATGAACAACAAATAGGAAATGGAAACAAGAATATCAATGCAAAAAGAAAAAAATAAAAAATAAAAGCAAAAAACCCATTATTGCATATTCCAAGCTCAAGCTCAATTTACATTGTTTTCCAACAGGTGCAGACAAGGTTAATGGCAAGTTTGGCACACGTGGTTACCACTTGAACAAAACATAACCTGCTTCTGCTTATAATCATGGTTGGTCAATGCCCGTTGAGTTAACCAGTTATGCAAGGTTTCATATAAGCACACAAGGTTTCATCCTCTGTGAAACCCCTAGACATAAAAGGCCAAAGAGGCCCAACCTAGCTAGTGCTTCGTGTACAGGTAAAGCTTACCGATCCATAGTATTAAGCTTAAAAGTTAAGATTCCAGAGTTCCCGGCTGCCCACACTCAAATTTGAAAAACTATCTTTCTGGCAGTAAAAGCAGTTTTCCTTTTCTTGCCCACACTCTACTGTTTTTCTTGCCCAGATTCATGTATAGTTTGAAGTCAATGCTAGAGCAAAAGATCAGGTAAAGGTTTCTTGATAATGCCAATAGCTCTCTAGAACTTAATAGTGCTGCATTAACAGTGTTGTGTGTGGTAGAGATACAAAGGGACAGAAAGTCAGGGGCATGCAATGACACAGAAATATGTAGATGGTGTACAAGGGTCATCATTTTATTTCAAACACAAATGGAGAAACAAAAAAAGCAAAGAAAAAATAAACACACATGATCTGAATGAGAATATGAACGAATTTCAAGCATAATGACATAGGCCCACCACAAATGCTTTAGCAAGTGAATCAGATACGTGCATTTTATCCCTTCAATACATACCTAAAAGTTGGTTGTACATTTCATTGTTTCTGAAATGGCAAACAGTATCAATGTATTGTTTGTCCTGTTTAGAGACAGTAAACTTCTTCTGAAAATCCCATGGCATTTCTTTTGGTAGCTGGGTGCCGGGAAATACTCCCCTGTTGTTGGGATCTTCATCAATTTGTAAGCTCTGATTCTTGATAGTAACAGTGTCCTTTGCCATGGAACATCTGAGGTCTTCCCTTGCATCCTGAAACTCTTAAAATCAGACACAAACCAAACAAGAGAAACAAAGAAGTGATGGTACACCTACATTTAGAAAGTTGAGTACTTCCTCCATGAGGGAGGTTGGAACACATTCAAACTGAAGGTCCTTCAAAACAACAGAAAAGTAACTCAGAAGCTTATAAGATCACATAGGGAAATGGATATGCAGCTATTAGCCAAACTGGAAGACTCTAATCAACACAACCTCAAATCGGCTGACAAAAATTCCTGCTGGAGTGCTGGACAATATAGGACTATAGGCATCAAGATAGCCTTCCATTGATGCTCGTAAACTGAAAAGAAAACAAAAGAACATCACTTAAAAGGATTAAATTAGAAATCCTCAATGCAAATAATTAAAAGAGAAAAAAAAAACTTGCAGTTGGCTCTGATTCTCAGCCAAAACAATAGTAGTCCTAGATTCAGGCTCTCTAAGTTGCATTACTAGTGGCATGGTCGGTGTTTTAAGCTCGGCCACAAGAATAGTGGAACAAAACAGATTTCATAGACATCCATATGTTTAGGATAGTCTTCATCATCAAAGACGTGAGAAAACTATTGAGCTCATCTCACTCCTAGTTGCTTTCCATAAAAATGTAGAAATAAATATAAAGAAAGGAAGATAGATATGTTGGCCATACGGTTAACAAAACCTTCCCTACAATACCCTCAGAATGTATCGTACATTTAGATGAACCAAAACACATAAACCACCACTATAAGATATAGAAAGTATTCCCCAGTGAACATAATATGCATGCCACAAAGTATTTCCAAATGTAGAAAGAAAGAGACCTCAAGGTAAGTCATCAAGTGCAGATGTTCTATTTGAGTTTCTATATAAAATGCAAGCAATGCAAAATGTTCCTACCGTTTACAATCAGGGTTCCTTGCCAGGTATGATTTCAAATCTTCAAAGCACCTTTTCTCTATAGGCATGGTTTCACAGGCTCCATGGTCCACAGAAGGAAAAAATTTACAAAGAACTTGGTAGACTAACAACTGAGAAAAATATGAGGAAGAGATTAGATGTAACACATTCAGTCACAATGCAATGCTTACATTATTGAGAAACAAACGGTAGCTGCAAAGAGACCTGAGTAAAACCTCGCAAGCTATGGTGATGTGAGGTTAATAATGGAATTATAGGTGGCATTAATTCATCCAAATGGTTGGATTGAACTGCTTTAGATGCATGAAGAATCACATTAGCTGCTATGAACACATAAGAGGAGAGTGCCTGCATTTCACATACAAATAATTAGTATGAGATTGCTTGCTTGTGCTTGAACTTATATATGAATGTAAGATTATTTCTGCTTGAACTAATTAAGAGAGCATTTCTTGTCAGCTGTTGCATTGCAATATCAAAAGCTTCAAAAGAGCAGGAGGACAGAGTGAGTGACTGTAAAATCAAAACCGAAGTGCAATAATTTTCACAGATATGGCCAAAATGATTATCATTAAATTGCTATGTATCTTATGATGTTATTGTCAATGAGAGTGATGCATATCAACTCAAACAGCCAGATGAATGTATTAGTCATAACCTGAAATGAAACGAAACAACAGGACATGTAAAGTGTAGATAAAAAGACTCCAAAATGATTACCTGACAACATAACGAATAAAGTACTTCTGTAGAACAGTATTTATGAAAAAATAAATAAATAAAATTCAAGGTAACCCAATCAACAACCTGTATGAAGATTTACTTTGAAATGAACATTGGACTTATGAAATGACCATTTTATGATTCATAATAATCTTACTACAACATTTATAATAATTACTGTACAACATAAATCAGGAGAGACCCACATGTTAAGGCAAAATTTCAACATATAAGCTTGTTCTTATCTGTATTTTCAAGCATTTACACCAGTACCATACTATATAAGCCATGCACCATTTCTTGGCAACCTCTCAAAGCTAGCACCCCGAACATCTTATGGCAGAATTTCTAGAGTAGAACTCTTTGCAGTCTAGAAATTATCCTAAGCTAGCTGCATATTTCTCCAACTCTTCATGTTCTAACCCGAATTCCTTATTCCATACTTCTTTATGTTGATCCACTAGAAAAATATGCAATGCATATGATATTCTTGTGTCATACATAATTGTACAAAACTATACTCCTACTTGACGTAGAACAAGATAGCACAAAGAATGATATACTTATTTATCAATTTTGGTTGTAGTTTCTATTATTCTTAAACTATAGTATTTTACAATTTATTTAGATTCATAGGACACTAATAGTCAAAGATATTATTAGAGCGAGTGACTTTAGGCCTAAGTTTAGGGATTTCAATGTTAATGTTGATTTGTTTCCTTATCAGTCACAAATTATTTGGGTTAGGAACTAGTATAAATAGGGTCTTAAGCCTTATCATTGTGATGGAATTTATTAATCTATGAATTATCCATCAAACAATGTTTTCTTCTAAGAATTCTTATCTTGTAGATTCTAGAACCCTATCAAGGCTTAATAAAAAGTTGGCCTCAATGTTTCTATTTCACATTTCCATCCCGAGTTACTACTCCTAAAATGTTCCAGAATGTCTGTAGTTATGTCACTGCAAAGAATCAATCAACCCAATTAGTTTTGCTACAGTTTATAGTTTATGTCAAAAAAAAAACTAGTCAACTTCTAGCAGTGACTGCTTTCTATGATTCATGCAAATTTCCATTATTTCCTTTCTTCATCCACTTCTTTCTAATTGTTCTTCTTTTCTATTCCTAAATAAATTCTCCCGTTCATTCTCCTGGCATCCAAGTATAGTAAGAATTTAAGTACAGAGAAGCATGCTGACTCCCAACTTATATTTACCTGCGGCCTCATGTCATAATCTTGTAATATAGAAACCAACTGCTCCCTGACCTGAGAAATAAGCAACACTCATTGGATTAAAAGAGGCATTTTGACATGAAATCAGCAAAAATATGACTCTGTGGACTAATTAGTATGCAAGACATAAAATGTAAGACCATGCATTTTGCCATGATACCCCAAAAAAGAAGACAGCTATAATAAATAGGCAGTATGGAAAATATAAAAAAGGCAAAAGATTAAAAATCCTAGCAAACATTACCCAGAATATCAATGTCAAGGGCACCTTTAAAAATTAGCAATAATGTAAAACACAACTCTGCTCATTGATAGTAACATATGACCTCCAGATTGAGAATTCCCATGAATTATAGGGCATATTAACCAAATTAAACAGTTCTCATGTTAGGAAGTGGGTATTGTCAATTCATGTGCAATTATCCCAAGATTTGCAATCATAATGAAAATTTGTAGGTAAACATAATGGAGAAATAAATTTGTGTGCACATCTAAAGCATTAACATCAGATTTGATGCACCTTATAAGGAATTGACAATGAAACCACAAGGCACCATATCTTTTGGCTCAATTTAATAAGCTGTCCTTGTACCAATTGGTATGCATTCAGCTGTTAAACAATTTAATAACTCTTATTGAAATGTGAAAACAAAAAGAACAAAATAAAGATGTCAAGAAACCACTCAACTTAGAAGTTTAAACTATTGGGTGAGGCCTAGGAATGGATCATATATCAAACTTTAATAGGTCTCCTCACACAAAAGCCTAGCTCTCTTGGGCTGGAAGTTGAACAAATTGGGCTCCATAAATTTCCAATTAAATGTGAGGACAGTATGATTTGAACTCATAATCTCTTAGTTATGAAGGCTCTAATACTATGTCAAGAAACCATTCAACCCAAACACTTAAGCTATTGGGTGAGGCTAGGAATTGATCATATATTAAACTCTAACACACCCCTTCATTAGACTAGAAGTGCAAACAAACAAGGCACTCTCGGGCTCCAGAAATTCAGGATTAATGAGAGGGCTGCATGATTCAAATTTATGATCTCTTAGTTGAAGTTTTGATACCATGTCAAAAAACCATTCAACGCAAAATCTTACGCTATTTGGTAAGACCCAAGAATAGATTATATATTAACTCTAACAAAAGCAATTCAAGAACAAGGCATTGGCAAAAGCAATAGGTATTTCAAGACAATATCCAATGAACTTCCATTCATCCTACAAAATTTTTTGTATTCAACATCATGCTTTGCTTCAATGTCTGTTACTCAACTGACACAACAAAGCCTTAACTAAAAAATTAGCTGGATTAGACATGATTTTCCAAAAAACAATGCATCCTAGAACCAAATTATATCAACTATAGATCTGCCCTCCTACCTGTCCTGCATCAGGCTATATAAATCTTTTCTCAATGTTATATTCCAGAATATTCTCCCTTTTGGGTTTCTCATCAAAAGGTGGCAATTTGTTGTCATTTTTGTACAAACAAAGCAGAGGAAACAAAACATCTCTAGAAACCCAGTTTGACTGTGTTGCACATGCCTAACATATTATCTATATATATAGGATTTTGCTAACTAGCCCACTCTTTGGAAAATTTAGCATTGTGTCCATCCTTATTTTGTAAAAATTACACTTATATCATTCTTTCTTTCCACAGTTTTTAAGGGTAGTTTTGCTATTTCAATATTTCTTTCTTATTTGCAAGCAAGAGATTCAGTGGTACCAGTCCAGAAGTTTGCCAGCCGACACATAAGCCACATCTAGCAAATTGAATGGTTCATCAGGTCTCACCATCCCACAAAACTGGACAAAACACCATCAAGACTAGAAAACCGGACTTCTCCTCCATATTTGATGAAGTTTGTCACCATCTCCAATGAATTTTAACACCACAAACAAAAAAGGCACATCATAGCCATTATGGAAGTTCCTATCAGCCTTTCACAAGTAGCACATCTTGTTTGTGAGCTGGAGGCAGCTGCCTCAGCTTGGAAAATGGAGAAGATGATATTAGATTTTATAAAAATGACTACTTATTCCTTAATAGTTTTGGAAAAATATAAGGATATTTATCAGTATTCTTTCCAGATAAAAATATATACCCTCCCTATATGAATGCGGAAAGAAAGGAACAAGACAAAAGAAAGATATAATGAAAGAAGATGGATTTGCACAGTAAACTGCCAATAACATAGATTCTGCATTTGTAACAGTGCATCATAACTTACCAACAATGGAAACTTCAAGTAAATGTTAATTGCAAATGTTTCCAAGTATTGGCGAACTGCAGGCAAATTGTTCCTCTTCCAAGGCAAAAGAAGTAAATTAGTTCCACAATACAGTTAAAAGGAAAACTGATTGCTTCAAACACACCCCAATAATTAAACAATTTGATGAGGAAGGGCACCATCTTTGTTTCCAAGGTAAAAAGACTCACTGACAGGCTTATCGTGTAGGGATGAAATAATAACAGGGGAAAATAGCTAGAATGAACTATAAACATATTTTTACCTTTATTTATATGGTAAGTCTTAATATATGTGTCTACTTTTATGTATACATAAAATTTGAATAAACATACACTTTTAAGCTGTTACATTTTTTATTAAGCATGTGCACAATTACGACTCAAAGTAGCAATGTTATAAATAAAAATTGAAACTCTAACTCAAAATACATTGAATAACTCTCCTAAACCACATGGGTAAAATATCTGCCAATGAGATAAGAATTTGTGCTACAGATAAATCCACCATAAGAAGAGAACTCTCGGAAAATAGAAAGCTACACTTACATAGAGGCATATGTGCAAGCTATTGGTAACATGCTCAACTATATCTTCAGTAACAAATCGCGACAAAACACATATCATTTGCCACGCACGTATTTTACGTCGATGTATCTGTTAAAAAAGCAAATCAAAGTAATTAATCTAGTTTCAGAATACAGAACAAAAGACATGAACTGGTGCTGCCATTATGATGGAATATTTAACTCTCCCAGCTTTCAATGACATAATTTCTTTGAGTATCTTGGCATGAAGAAATTAATAAGTAAAGAAATTCATGAAGGCTAATCTATTGCAAAAGCAATAATAACTAATAAGTAGGTATTGCTTTTTGTTACAAATTTTCAGTTTATTTACCCTGACATTCACTCATCTACAAATTTTCAGTGTAGTTATGATCCCCAAATTTCAACATTCTATTGGAAACAGATAATTTATTACTTACTCCACTATACTTTTTATACAACTCCTTTGCAAGATCCTTGTCATTCACCTGCAAAAACCATAAATGCAGCTCGGGATCACCAACCAAAAATGTCACATATTAACTGCTTATCCAGGAAAAAGAAAAAAAAGGGCATGCACCAGTTCAGCAAAATGAAGAATTGACCCTCTCTGTCTAGAGTATTTATTGGCATTTGCTACTTTGTATGACAACTTTGAGCTAAATTATGCTGAGAAAAAGCAGTTACTTAAGGATATAAAGACAAAAAGAAAGATGCACAAACACATTATGATATAAAAAGGAATCACTGAAAAAAAGCATCAGTGACTAATGTATATATAGTTTCTGGAATTTAAGATTGATGCATCACCCACCCATAATCCATCAACATTGGCAAAGCACAAGGCTTAACATGTTAATTTTCTATCTCAACCCAACAGACACCCTCTTGACCAATCCGAAACAGCACTCAATCAATGAGTAAAGGTTCAGAGAGAGGCACCACTGTAATTCAAGGTCTTTATCCTTGAGAATTGAGCTTGAGGGAAATCACAATCATAAGAAAAAATATTAGGTATTTTGATTCATGGTCATTTATTGAGAAGAGAAAATACTGAAGAACATGGACCAAGTGCTTATTTACCATGTCAACAATTCAAGGTCTCACTGGTTGCATCAGAAATTGAAGATACAAATATGTGGCTTATTCATTTTTCAAAATTCATATTCATACATATTGCATCTCCAATTTATTTCCCAACAAGTTACCTAAGATGTAAAAGCAGATATAGGTTAATCATAGCACACACTACTCTTCCTCCTTGAGGAAAATATGTTGAGACAACCTTCCTCTGTATCTATACTCTATATTTTGATCATAAAATGCCAGCAAAACCAGACTAAGAAGAGCACATAATTACAAACCTAAATGACTCAATTTCATCTAAGCAAGACATAAAGCATGCTGCATTCAAAATTACTAATTAACTAGATATATCCTGTACACTTGGTAAGAATCTGAAATATTACCACAGAATTAAGAAGGTCTAGTAGAAATAACTTTCCAGATTCAAGCGCAGCAAGGCAATCTGCATTTTCAACTGCAGAATCCACCAAATTAGCTAAGTCAGCTAGCTTGGAAAACAGAACAGCTACAGACACTCGTGCATATAACTCTGTGTTGATGAATGCCTACAAGAGAAGTCAGGAATCAGTACAATAGATCAATTCAAGGAGACAATTTTAGTAGGAAGAGTGGGCACTTTAGATTAGCAAAATGTCACTCAATACCCACATATATTGTTTGATAGGCTTTTACATACCAAAGCACGAAGAGATGAGATGAATTTTACTCTCATCTGACATATGTGCAAACAACATGAGCTGTAGCAGCAAAAAATACCTTCCAATTTTGCAATTGAACTTCAAATCCATGATGAAGTTTTCAGAAAGGGGAAAAAGAAAAGGAAAAATACAGATTCTTCCATGGGTTCCACAAATGAAAATTTAAGGGGACCAATATATAAAATCTGAAATTGATGCATTGAAAGAGTTTTCCATTTCTTTCTCTTTTTCATTCTTCATAGCAGATTGAGCTGTGGGCTGCTTTTAGGAGAATTTTCAATTCACTTCACTGTCAAAATCATTTAGCAAAGGAATGTCTTTCTTACACAAGGGAATTTTACAAGTGCCTTCCCTTTTCCATAATGCATATATTAGACAAAAGCAAGCTTCTCTCAGATGAATAGTTCAAAATTTTTCATTGGAAATTCTCCTTTTCAAACAGGTTAACCAACAATGAAATACAAATATCTTAAATCTTCAAGTTCATGCCCTTATCAAGAAATCAGAAACAACATAATGAAATCCAAAATTTGGACAGCTTACTTCTGTCAGCTCAGCGTCTGGGCTTTTAGCTAACAGTGACACTTCTGTCCTAGCATCGGGATTGTCAACTAATTCTGCTTCAAAATCTTCATCAAATGCAACTGGTAGAGAAATTTGTATGATTCAGAGCAATTAAATGTTACAAAGTGAGTAGAAAAAAATCATAAATATATGACATAAAGCAGAAAAGCATGCCACACCAGAGCCATAGAAAGTTAATAGTTTCAGCTCTTTAAGGTAGTTCTTAATTTCCTTTGGATGAGCAAGCCACATCCCCGTCAAATGAAGTGCCGCAAGACGAATCGTGCGTGGACTTTTTGTGCCTTCCTCAACAACATTTTCAATAAACTGCAGTGATAATGTCAACAAATAATTAGAACTATGACCATAATTATGAAGAAGATACTGTGTAAGTCATCATGAGACTGAGAATGAATAAACATAGAGAGACACAGAGATCATACCCATTTCAATGGTCCAGGTGCACTGCTGGTCCCATGCATGCTCCCATCAGAAAATACAGAAGTATGTAGGACAGAAGACAAAAGTGCAGCAATGCATGCAACTCTCCTCTTGTTGCAGCTGACATGCAGTATCCAGGAGGAGTGGACTAAATGCCACATCATCTACATTAACATCAAGAGCCACTCAACCATAAATCAGAAAGTTTAGCCCTTTCAATGAATGAGTACAGTATATGCAACAGGAAATTTCTACAATATGATATATGTTAAGAGTTTAGCATATGATCCACGCCTGGGTCTCACCCAACAGTTAACACTTTTGGGTTATATGGTTTCTTGACAATGTAGACTAACTCTAGACATCACATCTTATACTTCAACCAATATGTCAGATTTTATCAATGATACACTTGTGAGGCCAAAGAATGACTAGTAACCCAAAATGTTCAATGAAGGCAGCAATTGTTGAAATAATATAGTAAATAAGGAAACAAAGGTAGAATCTGCTGCAAAAGTGATCAGAGAATTTTTGCAACTGTAAAAGGAGAAGTTTCAAAAATTTTCAATATATGTATAAAAAACAAAAAAATCAATTTTATTATTCAGAGGAATGGAAACATAAACGATACTCTTCATAGGATGAGGGCTGGATGGCTAAAATGGAGATGTGCCACTGGAGTTTTGTGTGACTGCAATTTCCCTATTAAGTTGATGGGTAAATTCTATCTAACAATATGTTGTGTGGTAGTGAGCATTAAATTGCGAAGAAACATGTTCGAAAAAAATGTTTAGCACAAATAAAAATACTTAGATTGACATGTAGTCACTCTAGGAAGGATTGAATAAGAAATGAAGATATTTCTAAATGTAGGTATAGCACCAATTGGAGATCAATTGAGAGAGTGGCACTTGGTTGGTTTGAGCATATCCAACATAGACCTACAAATGCTCTAATTAAGATAGGTGACCAAATCCAGGTGGATGGTGAGAAGAAGGGGGAGACTCGCCAACAACCAACCTAGCATCACATAAGTGCTCATAAAATTTAATGGTCTCAAGCCTGGAGCCAACGATACTAACAACGAGAGGATTAGAACTGTTGATAAAACTTACTGGACAAGTGAAATTTTACAGAAAGTAAAGTCCACAACTAAACTGAAAGTTAACAAAGTTCAAGACATAAATGCTCTGGAAGTTGCAAAAAATACCTGTCTCCCAACAGAACACCTCTCCTCATGACTAGCCACACAATCACTCTACTCAAATCTTGATACAACCTATTCGGTGTATGTCCACATTTATTAACTATAACTTATATGCTCTACAAAAACCAGAAACTACAATTCCAGCACTTGGTTTGACTATTGTTGTCATTACATGTGCTAAAACCATTTGTTAAATATTGGTCAATTATAATATCTAGTACTCTTTTGCATGGTGTACAGGCTATCCTACTATCATATTTGCCTTGGATGCTCAATCGCAAGTAATTTGCATTCCCTTTCAAAATTTTTCATGAACAAAACATCAATCTGCCTGCATTAGGGGCAACATAACCATTTCAATACTTAGCATCATAGACAAGAAAAACATGAGATCAAATCCCAGAAGACATGGGTGAACCTGGGCATCCACACCATTGCATGAGGAAACAAGTGTACCACACTTTCCTGAATCAAATAGCCTCAAAACCAACCTCACAGATCTTAGCATGACCAAAACAGTACCTTCCCCAGCATTCTCCAGACTGCAAATCATTTGAGAAAGGCATTTACAAAAAGGTGAATCTAATTTTTCAGTTAAAGCACTAGATAAAGAAAAGAATAGCACAACCATTTGGTTTCTTCTAATAAATATTGCAAAAAGAAATTGAAGGTGACAAGCATAAAAATTCTACTTACTGATGAAAGTATGTAACAAAAAATTAAATCATGTAGCATGAACAAAATATTTAATCATTACTGGCATATCAAATGCACTTATATCTAACAACGATGGAGCAGTATTAGTAAATAACTTCTTGCTTCTTACCTTTCAACAAGATCATAAAAAATATCTCTGATTACAGAATCTGAGAAGAATGAGCTACCAGCCTCTAATTGGAGACCATTCTGGAGTGCATTGTAAGGAATGGACAACAGGGATTCTAGGCAAAGCCACTGAATGATACAAAAGATTAATTATAGCAAGAATTTTTTAACATCACCATTTGTATGCAGTCTAACCTTTCAAAGCAAATAGCAAATGAAACTACACAAAAGGCAAGCAAAATTTAGCATGATAATAAGTAGAGAATATTTTAATCAACTCAATTAACAAAAACAAGTAAATGAACATATTAACACTTGACAGTGAAACAAACAGCTAAGATTCAAGCACTAAAGTACAAAGTGTATCCATAAATGTCCTCACAATATCCATGTGCAGTGACATACAGCTATAACACAAAGGAGTACCTGAAAATTCCAGGTACTGAATATCTTTGGCAACAGGACTAGAAAAATATATTTGTTTGTTGTTACCTTCCAATTCAGCAAAACTGCCCGGCGAGTTCGCGCAAGTAATCCAACTGCAAGAAGATTATTGATATTCTGAAGGAAAGAAAGAACCAATAAATCCAAGCAAGGTTTGGCTTCGCCAGCAGATGCCAATAATTTCTGATTTTGCCTTAGGAGATCCAAGGCTAATGGAGAGAACGAGGACACCAGTGCTCTTAATACAGGAGCTAATGCTTCATATGCTGCCAGTAAAATTTCTGCTCCAGTCTGACTTGATTTAGGTTGATCAATCAGTGGAAGTAGACCAAGAAAACCTCAAGAAATTTTCAGAGCTAAACAAATGACAGATCTGCCAATATTTTGTGAATGCAAAATTGTTCAAGCTACAACATACCTCAGAATCACAAGTTGGTGATGTAACAGTCTTCCAGAAGAATTCCCACATAAAAGCCCATCCATGAGTCAGCTGAACATCACTTTTAAATTGTGCACACCAGGATGAAACTGATGAAACTGCTCTCATTGAGGTTATCTATCCATTCAAAAAAGCAATTATCATCAGAAATGCTACAACAAGTGTACAACTTCAGTTGGTGATGATATGGGATAAACATTTAAAGGAAAATCAAGAAGAGTAAGCAATCCCAGCCAAGAAAACCAACACAAAGAGGAATATGTATTCACATCAAAAGGAACTTCAAATGAGAAATGAAGGACAACTTAAAGTAGACATGGTAAACTGAATAAATCCAATGACATTAGAAACTAAACATAAATATGCTAAGCATCATCAGAATCTTCTCCAATTAACACTGAATGATTCTCTATGAGACAATCTGTACCAAGAATATTAATATAGGAAAACATTATAGTTGAAATGATTAGTGCCTATCAAGGAATAGTGAATATTAGTGCCTAAAATATGCAGAAAGATGTGCAAATGGAAGATGATTGTGCTAAACATGCAAATGAATGCACTGAAAATGACGTGTAGCTTCCCTTCAAGACCAAATTCTGGCAGGCAATAAAAGTTTAGAAATATTGCATGATGAAATCAAAGAACCGAAATAGCTCAAGATGAATATTGTTTGCTTCTAGAATATATGGCTTTGTTCAAGGTCCCACTTATCCTGGAATCAAATAATTAGGAGATTTGTTCCACCAAAAAAGGAGAGGAGCTAGGTTTGCAAACAAATAGAAGACAACCATAGTCAGGCTACAAAAAATGCCTACACCAAATGTGTGCACATGGTCATTGTCTCAACAAGATAATCAAGTTAGACCCAAAATACCATACAGCTTGCAACACGGCAGTGGTGGTCAAAGAAGATAACCGACGTTGACTGGGGCCTCCAAGTTTGCCTCTCACGGAATTAGGCAGAGTAGTCTCCTTCCTAACACCAGACCAGAATACGGCAGAAGATATATTTGCAAGAGAGACTAAATTGTACTGCATGCCAAAAGAAAATGGAAAGAAAAAAGTATAGTTTTCTTCAGTACCATCAATAGCCAGTCACATGCCCCCAAAAAGAAAACAACAAACAGAAAACATAGAAGCTATGTCATATGATTGGTGAAGATATGCAGTCAGTTCTCAGTACCAATATAAGCAGAAATGGCTCAGAGAACTTTTGATCGAAGACAGAAGCTTCTGCGTAACCCAATCCATCCACTCCCACAAGAAAACCAGTTTCTGATTTCAGTCTCATTCTTATACCAGATTCAGCTGCTTTCTGCTGCAACAAATTGATCTCGACAAGTAAGCTCATGGTCAGGATGAGAAATTTAACAGTTGACCGCTCAGTTGTTTCTTTGCAGATATTGACACCACAGCTTTGAAAAAACTGCAGAAATAAGAAGAATGAGTGTCAAAGTGAAACACTGAAAATGGAGAAAAAGGATTAAGCTCTTTTCTTTGTCTTTTAAAAGTTTTGGTAGAATTCCTGCACTAGGAGCCAGCCAAAAGGCTACTAGCTCATATTTCCATTGTGGGTTATATTTAGTTCAGACAATGCAGCATCTCTACAGGAACTCTCTAGCCCAGCCCATAAGACTTGACAATCTCCAAAACACTGAGATACAATGTGAAGACAAGGAAAGGATTATCCGTTCAAAAAAAGTATAAGTTAATTTCTCGATGTACCAAAAAAATAAAAGGGAAGTTGCCAACATATTTACTTTGGTGAATGAAGAAGTCTGCTTTTTATGATAATAATACTTTATTGTCCCCATCATAATCTCTAATATTTGAAAGCATCAATAATTCTAGTCCTGTTATCTTTAGGCCCAAACTGACAAATATACAATCAAATGAACTGAGGAATAACCAGAACTCGTCAATATTATCAGCCTGCTTCCCATGAAAATTCAAACATATACTAAGAGGAAAGCCATACAAAATGAGTAACAGCTTTTTCTATTATTTTCTACCCACCAATAAAGAAAGGGCCAGAATTACACATACTGACAAGTACAATGTAAGGCAATCAGAACTAGCATGCAATAGAGGGTCAGGACAAACCATAAATAAGGGTATCAATTGATGATCCTCTTTGATTGCCAGAAAAAGTACCCTTGCCCATCTATTTGCTTCAGATTCCCAAGCATTCAAGTCTTCGTCGTCAAAGGTAACAAAATGGGAACTAGCGAACCTTTCTGGGAAGTCCTGCAGTTCTTTCAGAATTGAACTCTTGACATTGTAGCAATTACAACTAGAACATTCTTTTCCGTATCCCTGCACCCACACCTGTGTTCTTTCCCTTAAGGAACCTGTTTGTGGGGATGGTGGAGAGAGAGAGAGAGAGGGGGGGGGGAGGGAGGGAGGGAGGGAGAGAGTGTCTGTGAGAAAAACCTAAAGGCAAGGGATGAATTACACCACAGCTACGATGAATACTTATAATGACACAAAGAACCCCTATTGTTGATTGTGAAACTTGCAGAAGAGTTGCAAACAACTTATACTAGTATGCATGCCGCCAAAAATACTTTTTGCACATTAGTGGTGGAGAGAGAGGGAGGGAGGAAGGGAGGGAGAGAGTGTCTGTGAGAAAAACCTGAAGGCAAGGGATGAATTACACCACAGATACGATGAATACTTATCATAACACAAAGAACCCCTATTGTTGATTTGTGAAACTTGAAGAAAAGTCGCAAACAACTTGTACTAGTCTGCATACCACCAAAAATACTTTTTGCACATTAGTGAGCTGAAACCTAAGTAAAAGATTGAGGTCTGCAGATAGCCACTACCACCAAACCCAATAATCTTAACTTACTAGCATGAATACTAAAAAGGAAATGGAGATTAAGACTCTGTTGACTAAATTCCAAAACAGCTGTCCACTCTTCTAAGAGGAATATCATCAAAAATACCCATACATTCTTCCTAGAGACATCTAACCCTAATCAATAGTTGTATCTCACTCCCTTACCTTAACAAGAAATGAATCTCTTAAGATGTGCAATGCATTTTTCATAAAGATTAAGGAGGAAAATTGATCTGGCATCATTGAAAAATTCTTTGAAATAAAGCCAACCCAAAGAAATCTTTCCTTTGATTAATAAGGACAGAAAAACATCTAAAGAAACAAAATATTTAAAATCACAAGGATTCACATTTATATCAAGTGTCACAAATGCAAAATAACAGTATGTGACAAGCAAAATGTGAATGATGAGACAGTGGATGAAGATTGATGAAGAAAATCCATACCAGGATAGCTACATATGAACCAAATTTGTTAAATAAGAAAACTGTCTTACCCCCACAATCGGTAAATTCTCGGGGCAATGCATCAACAAAGTGCAAAAGATTCTCCAGTGGGACATCAGAAGCACAGACAACTGAAGTGGCAGCCTCCATGACTTTCTCACAAACTGGAGATTTGAAAACAACAAAAAAGATTAAATAAAATAAAAGATGCATGGAAGTATGAGAGCAATTATGAAGAAGGCCTCTGCACATCACAGTCTAGATTTCCAACTCCAAAAACACAGAATTATAAACTGATAAGTTTAGTGATTAGTTACCTCGAAGGCGATAATTAGGATTGAATTGTTGTTTGCTGCTCTCAACAACAAATCTTAAAGCATCCAGCAAGCGTGTTTTTCCATTGTGAGGAAAATGTTCAAGAAAAGATTCCATCTGAACACCATTGGGATGAGCATCTTCAGTTCTTTCTGGTTCATTACCTTCATACAGTCCTACACCACATGCAGCTGAAGCAATACATTCTGCAAGAGCCATCAATCCGACTCTACCAAAAGACTGATGTTTAGCAACTGAAGCTAAACTAACCAAAAAATCAATCCCTTTCCTGTACCAACACAAAATCAACAGCGTATATTTGTGACTTTCTTTCCCAGGAAGCAATCAAAGAATATAGCGCACTCCAACAAATTCCACAGAATTAGGGTTATTTCTCCTATTCATTTTTCTCTAAAGCCCTAACCCCTCGGAAGGAGAATACCATTTACAATCAACTTCGCAGGTAAATCAAACCCTTACATGATTTTCTTTTGGAATATCCTATGCAAAATGAATCAACTTCAACATATTAAACAAAAAAGTTATAAACAGACATGTAAGGATAATCCTATACATTGCTGATCAAGGGGCAACCTAAGAATCAACGGAAATATGATTCAAATCTTAAAATATCAAAATTTAAATAAATAAATAAATGAAACTAATTAAAGGTCTGGCACAATGTCACACAAAGGTTGAATGAGCAATGTAACAGCATACCTCCCATTTAAGTTGGTTGCATAATGATGTAAAAATTGGACTGCACCTTCTATAGCCTGGGAAGTGTAAATCCCCTTAACACCTAGAAAAAGGAAAAGAAGCATATTAGAAATCAAAATCAATGCACCATTATATTTTTCCCCATTTGTAGTAAAGGTCACAGAAAAATGGCCAAGTAACTTATCAAAAAGGAACAATGGATGGCTCAAAAATATCAAACAATTTAATTTAGGAAAAAAAAAGGAAAGAAAGAAAGAAAAGTAAAGGACAATAAAAGCTCCAACAGTACTCTGCAAGACTATATCTACAAAAACTGCAGAATAAATAAGAAAAAAATGCAATATTTTCTAAGAATTTTTGTTAAGAAGTAAAATGGAGAGTTATCCTATTCCACCAAACCACAATTAAGCATTCTCTAAATTTCATTTCAAATAAGTTGTGATATCTCGGACACCCAACTGCAACCCTACCCTAGATACAGCAGCCTCCCCTTTTTCTCATGAGTGCCTAGACACAGATACTGATATAAAAAGAAGAAGAGACCTTCAACAACACCTAGCAAGTTATTAGAATTTATTCCATCAACATTGCAGTTACAAAAAGAAAAAATTAACAAAGATCCCTTGATTGTGGAATTTGGAGCTGGTATGAACAATTGGAGAAATTAACACTAAAAAACCAGAAGAGCAATCAATTCTTTTTGAGCCCCTATGGGAAAGAGCATGATTGATCTCTATCTTTTCTTGGCAACCATAAAGTAGAAACACTTTCAACCCATGTTAATCTATCATACAGCAGATAACCGTGATAGAGGATCCCAATAAACCAAAAATTATTACTTATGATTCCCTCCAAATCTAGCAAATAACGCAAACAGCCCAAAAGCAAACAAAGAGGTTTTTCTAGGGTGTCTGCGAAGATGTGGGAAATGCAGCATAAAACAGTTGCCAGCAATAAGCAAGAACATGATTTTAAGCCAAACAAGAGAGCAACTTAGATTGTCAACATGCTGCATTTACTGAGTTATGTGCAACATTACACACCATGCAAGCCGCATGTTGAAAGGAAATATACCTAAGACTTTGCATGTCATAACATAAACAAAAAGACACCCATCTTTCAATCTATGGTATGCAGAAACTGTAAATAGTATGACAAATAAACAAATCAAGAACCAACCAAAATCTTTATGGTGCACTGGGTCGTTCAATCCTTCAATAAATGGACCAAGAACAAAACATTCGGACACATAACTTGTACAGTCTCCATACTTTGCCCACTCTATTCCCAAAAATGATTGCATGATCAAGCACCTAACTGCAACACCCAAAAGAACAACCATTATTGCAGGTATCTGGAAGAACTGATATGCAGAACCACACTAAAAGTATTACAATTAAGTTTGCACTCTTCATGGTCTACCACATGGTTGCCTAACAATTCACAAATACCTTGGGGGTTATTATGACAAAATCCCCGTTGCCATAGAATTGTTAACCAATTAAAAGTTTCCCCGCAGGCTTCAATGGCATTTTGATACGCTTCACATATAGAGCTCGCAAAACTGCCATGCAAGAGAGAAAACTGAAGCAATAGGGATATCTGCAAGAAACTATCAGTTATCAGAAGATACACCTTGTCACAGAACAATTGTTGCAGACTATCTAAAGGGGAGTTTTACCTATATGGTGCCTTTTCACATTCTTACCAACCCAAGACTTTATACGATAGAAACACAAATATTATTCTGTCTTCATTCCAATCCTAATAGCAAAAATTTGTCACATTTATTTAGCTTTTTATGATTACATCAGTAATAATCTGGCAAAAGGTGGATTGTTCAGAGCAGTTTCAATGGACAACCAGGATGGAGTAGCAGTTGGATGGTTAGGGCATCCTATCTTTAGAGATAAAGAAGGTTGTAAACTTTTTATCCATAGAATGCATATCAAATAATAACTTCTTACAAAAGTATCAGTTCTTTCAGCCATTTCACTATTCCTACCATGACCATCCATCCAAATATAATTAAATTTGAAAAACCAAAACAAATAAATAAACAAAAACAAGAGTGCTGAAAGTTAATGAAGAACCTGGTGATTCCAAGCGGCTTCAACAAGATGAGTACCATACTCTTCAAGCATTTCATATAAAAGCACAAATGCCTCCCACTGCTGATGAATGTTCAAAGGGGAATTGACTGGGTTGCAAAGCTTCCCTACACCAAGTGATTGAGCTTCCTTGTTAGCCCAAATTTCCCTCTTTGTAATACCATGAGAAATTGGATGTTTCTCCTGTGATTTCTCCTCTTGAACAACAGAGTAGCACTGACTTCCTCCACTTATACACATTACTGCTTTCAATATATGTATAGATTGTTTCCTCATCAAGCCTTCTTCGTCAACCTGACAAGCCCATCACAGGATAAACTTGGAGGGAAGGAGGGAAGGGAAACACATAATATGAATATAACATGATTATCAGCTGCAAAGTTTGCTAGCATATCACAATAGAATAAGCATTGGTAATAAGCAGTTTTCAGGTACCAGGCCTCTTTTGATTTCATCCCAGAACTCTCTTTCAGCCTTTACATCAAATCCTTCAACTCCACAGCAAGCATCAGCACTTACACCTCCGTCAGTACAAGGGAAAAAGGACATATAAAGAGATAGCACACGGTAGGCATCCCTTCTCTCAGAATCTCCCAGAGAAAACAGTGATCTGCAGCACTTCCAAATTTTCCTCAAGAAACTCGCTCTGTCTCACATTCATAACAGAGTCAGTACGCAATAATAGTATGGGAATCACATAAACAGCATAACATCGAGAGTCGTCACATTATATAAGGTTTTGTAGAAAACATCACCTGGA
Source organism: Bruguiera gymnorhiza (assembly GCA_020883675.1). Lineage (NCBI taxonomy): Eukaryota > Viridiplantae > Streptophyta > Magnoliopsida > Malpighiales > Rhizophoraceae > Bruguiera > Bruguiera gymnorhiza. The sequence continues at coordinate 342,539 of JAIRCJ010000197.1, read as the reverse complement.
AAGTGTACATTTCCTCTCATGTACGAAGATTTTCAGAGAGTGCTGAGAAGCAAATGCTTTGAAAAGGACAGGGAGAAGCAAGCTTATAGTACAAGAGCGATGTTCCAGACTTTGTAAAAGTAATCTCTCACTCATGTTACACAGAGCCCAAAGCAAATTGCCAAAAAGCTTTTCTGCACCACAACACCCATTTTCCAACATTAAACCATCAATTGATGATGTGTGGGAATTTTGGAGAGCATCATTCAGTATCAATGCCAAAATATGGCATGATGTTGGAAATGGAAAGGAACTTGATAGGGACAGCAGAAACTCCTTGTCCAAGCCAAAATCAATTATGAGGTCATCAAGACACTGAGAATCTGACAACTGGCTCCATTCAAAGATATCTGACTCCTCATTTTGAAGCATTATCATAGAATGACCCAATGACCTCAGAAAAAAGGGCACCAAGGTTGCTTCCAAAATGCACCATGATCTGGTGGTGCTTACGACATCAAAGAATGACTCTGCAATCTAAGTTCAAAATAATCAATAGCAAGTAATACACATTTGTAGATACAGAGTCAAATAAAAAGGCCAAAAGTTCAGAACTGTACCTGATTCAAAATTCCATGGTCAGATACACCAACCATCTTTAAAAATTGAATTAAACATTTCCAGATAAACAACTTCATAGCATCATGACTGGTTCCTGAAGAAAAACTAAAATAAGCAAGTCAAAGAGTATGTTTAGCCAAAAAATACTCTTAAGACACAACAAAAAAGTGTCTTCCATATGCATCTTAACAACCCAAATTAATATATTAACATTAAAACTAATAAAGGTGAAAATGAATGGTAGACCAAACACAGATAGAAGAAAATGTGCTAGCACTACAAAATTTCCAAATAAGAGCCTGGCCTGGCTAATTGCCTGCACTGGCCTTTTTCATGGTTCAGTTGACTTCAGCAGCATGCTAAGTCCAGTCCCATTCAGTTCAATCACCTATTTTTGAGCCTTTTATCGGTCTAAGTTCAGTTGTTCGGCATGCCATTAGCATAAGGGGGCATTTGCAGAATGTAAAAGACTCATATTGATAAGTATAAGATCCTGACATAATTTGTAAAGTCTACGAGTTTTACAACCTAATAGATGGAGCTTTTATGCTGGACATGAGGTACAATAACAATGTTTAACATACCACAAAGCATAGGTAGCGAGAGAGAGAGAGAGAGAGATTCTACCAAAAAACTAGTACTAGCTACCCGTCAATTACTAAATCTATGTATTGTTCAATAAAGTATCAACAGTATAGATTCACAAAAACAAATGAAGGACAAGAAAGAAAATGGATAAATAAGAATCATTAAGAAAAGCATAATAAATGGTGCATAAGCCAAAAAACAAATAAATAAGAAAACAGAATAGATGCTTGACTAAGGACCACATCTCACCAAGATTTTTTAAAACATGACAAAGAGCACAAAAAATTGACATAACATGATTAGACCGGCAATGATCCAACTTCTGATCCTCCTCCGCAATATCCTACAAAGAATGAACAGAGTAAAGATAAAGTGCACTCAAATATAATTAGCATCAATTACAGGGGAACAGAACAGCCAGAAGAAAGGCAAAATTTCATGAACTAACCAAACTTAGGCACAGCACCAACATTACCGACAATGTCAAATGAAAATACCAGCCAAACCCATCAATGAATATTAAATTAAACATTTCTTGAGTTTCCTTGGGCATCCAAAAAGCACAACCCCTAATTCTAGTTCAAAGGGTATTCCCAAGTCTCCACGGACCGTGGGGCCTGGAGACAAGTAAGATGTAGGCAGCCACAACTCGAACCCATAATCCCAATGTCACAATTAAGTGCTTCTACCGTTACACCAAACCTCACCCTTCTCCGCTAATTGCAGTTTACTAACGCCAATTCCAATAATACGAACAGATACCCTCTAGAAAACAACTAGAGCAAAAAATAAATGGCGAAAAATTGTCCAAGAAATAGTGGTGAGATTACCTTGAGAAGGCTGGGAAAAGAATCGAGAAGAGAAAAGAAAAGGGAAGACGAAGATACGCCAGTGGAGGCCGAAATGCAATCAAGAACCGAGGGAATGGCTGCCAAAGGGACTTGTTTAAGGTTATCCATAATGGAGGTGATCACAGAGTCCATTGAATTGCTCTCCGTTGCACTCATCTTCAACCCTCTCCGTCAGACCCCTCTCTCTCTCTCTCTCTCTCTCTCTCTCTCTCTCTCAGCCAAGAAGAAAAGAGGAGAGAAATTGAAAAGAGAACGTTAGAACCCTGTGATAAACCCTACTAGGGTTTTAATTGGCCCTCAATCTATATGGGAAATTTACAATAGTGTCCTTTAAAAATAAAAAACAATTTAAAAAAAAAAAACACGTTCAGCCCAAATTTTTGTGACCTCGTTAACAAAAATTGTGGAAAATTACGAACTTCTCATCACATATGTTATGAGAAAAATGACGGAAGGTTCATTCTTTGAAATTATATTTAATGTGTTATTTTTATTTGTACTAATTTTTAAATTTATTTGATATTTTGAAAATAAAACTCTAAATTTTAAATTATTAGAGTGCTCCGGAAAAACATAATTACTACTGCTCTTAGATGTTAAGACTTGATCAGTATCACCACCAGATTGGCAAGACTCTGTGAGGCCTACGTTTTTGTGAAGTACGGTTATTTCGGTTTTCTTCTGTCAAGGCTTGTTCTTTGCCCTGGCATGGTGTGTGCCGTTTCATTGTTGTCAATAATTATGAGCACCAAACATGCTAGTATTTTAGAAAATAGGAACCAAGTGGGCAATCATGGTTCATGGATCAAATAAACTGCTGGTATTTAGAAATGGTAAAAGGAAAAAAAAAAAAAAAAAGATGCTACAATACCAATTAAAATAGATGAAGCAGAGGCTGAAGCTACAGACTTTCACATTGTATGGTCGGACGTGATCCTATTGAACAGCCTGAAAACCAGATTGAGAATGAATATTGTAGACCCCAACTAGTTAAATCTTTGATTTTATTGCCTCGGACTCATTCGTGGACGTTCCTGCGTCAATGATGAACAAAAAAGGTGATGAAAACAGTTTGGATCGAGGTTTGATCAAGTCGAGTCGATGATCTAAAAAGAGGGTTGATAATAAGGGTTAAAGAGTAGTGCGTGTCTGTACTTGTGAATCAATCTTACTATTCCATACAAATAAATGGCTCGGCAGGATCATCATTCTAGTCTATCAACTAGTTGTTTAGCTTTCTGTATATTCTTCTGAAAGGACTCTGGATTTTGTGATATTGTGTTTCTTCCACTAACAGATATGCTTGCTTAACACATGTCCATTACTCTTGTTATCGATTTTTTTCTTGGAGGGGGGGGGGTGGGGTGATGATAACGTGTAAGTGTTGTATTTCATATGGCAATCGGTCTTGCTCTAATTTTTTGACAGGTTTTGAAACTTGGGAAGCTGCTCCCCCAGTCATTCTCCATTTAAGTCAGGATTTGCTCGTTGAAACTAAATGGTTGCATTCTAAGGGGTTTAAGATCATTATTTGTTGGAGCCAGATTGGATATTTTTCGGCTTCTGAAAGATTAAGAAATTGAGGGATAGCCCTGTACTTTTGGAGATGCAGTTAACGTTGGAGATATAATCAGATGTTGTTGTTTTAGAACGCAACACTGATTTTGAAGTTCCCTGTCCCAACCAAAAAAGGAGACACAGAAAGATACTTCTGAACAGACACTCGTCCATCGAGCGGAGAGGAGAGGACAAGAAGGAATGTAGATTATAACCAACATTTAGATTTCAAATTCACGTCCCACACTTGGATAAAAGAACTCAGAAATATAATAAAAATTTTGTGTGGTTGGAGCACGTAGTTCAGGATATTTGATCAGGCAAGTGTAATCTCCCATCAATTGTGAAACGCTACTGTCGTACTACTGTTGTGCCATATATAGTGTTTTATCCTCGCCCCTCTTTCCTCGCGAGTTTGGAGATGGGAGACTTTAAGATTGAGGTTTAGCTTTCTTCAATGATGTATTTCGATGTATTTGTTGGAGAGTTTCTTTTTTTGGCTGCTCATAGGATTAAACTTCTGTGCATTTTTATTGAAATATATAATGTGAAGGTTGTAAACATTGCATGTACACGTACTGACAGCAGCCAACATAATGTGGTGTTGCACTGGCTTCCAAGAAGTGTGAGACATATTTGTTAGAAGTGTAAGATACATCTGCTAGAATTATTGCCTTTTACTCCCTTCAGAAGGCAGGCAGGATATGTGTCAGACAGTCAGCAATGTTGCAGAAACAAAATTTGACTTCAGTAGAACTACAAATCAAGAAAAGTTTATCATGCGATCCATTTTCAAGCCTCAATGAACAATTTCAACTTTTAGATTCATTGATTTCTTGACATCATATTAGATCCTTCGCGAACAACGATCACTGTATGAACTCATTGCTTCGTGCGTTGCTGTTTGCATGTCCTTCGCTTGTACCTATTCATTGCTTGCTTATCTCAGAATGCTTTTGATGGAATGCAATGAAACTCAACCAAATGTATGGAGTATACTTTGTTTAACATTCTTAAACTGATTGTAATCTATTAAAACACGTTACGTTCCTTTGAGAGGACCACAAAATGAATTGGCCAAGGATTTTAATCCCACATTCGATCCTTCCAAAGATGAACGATTCAGTGCTATTTTATTGATCACTGGGCCTGCCTGTTTATGTTCTGTGCATCTTTCAAGTCCAACAAAGTGTTACAGATACTTCAAAACCATACTCAATATAAGAGCACAAAGCTCGCGTGCCTGTCGTGTTTGTATTGGTCGTACATAAAGTGAGACATCTATATATATATATATATATCAAAACAATAGCATCGAATGCTTGTTACCATAAGCCAAATCTTGGTTCCAAATCTGGCAGTTGACAAGCCAGTTGCGTGCGTTAATAGCTTAGCATGATCGCTTGTTTTATTTACTAAAACAACATTGGAGAATTTTGGAATCACTCCCTAACCTTTAAGACAAGATTATCATCAAAGGGTATGTTTAGTTAACCTTTCAAAGGCAAACGCCTTTGAATCCTAACAAAACCATTCTTAGGTATAGACTGAAGAAAGACTGGGTTAATAGGCTGCCACACGGCACTTGATTAGGCGCCTGAGAATAAACCCATATTGGGACTCTTACAAATGAAGATGGTGATACATAAGATCGTGATGAGACTGAGCATCCATCAGCACCACCACTAACCCATTCCCCTTTCAACAAACTCTTTTGGATCGGATACCCCAATATCAAGCCGCCTTTCCCTAATGGGAATATTATGATAAACATTATCTCCTTTTGTGAGAAAAAGGTCTATCATCTTTTTTATTTTCTACTAATTACTCTCTCTAATGTTATCATTAGTGGCATTGACCATAGATATTGTGATACTATTTCCCTTGGTTGCTTTCTTCCTGTCATAGTTTCGTGGAATTCTCCTGTGAACTTCATACCTATAGCGAATTCAAGTTCTTAATAGAGGCACAACTTTGTTAACTTAAACCTTCTAGAGTCATGTTAATTATTGAGGCGTTGTATCTATTACAAGTATCATAGGCTGGAGGATTAGTCCCATCCAATCAAAATGGGTAAATGAGATAAAGATATAAGGCTATGTACTGACTCTCAAAATCATTCAATAGGGAGTTTACAGTCAGTTACACCCTCAGAAAATGACACCTAGGTCACTATCAACAATGGGACCAGTATATACGAAGCTATGCATGTATATTTGTATGCAATATATATTCATATCATGGCTGTTCATTCTATGTGATATGAAAATTTATTTGTTTGACAACACTTATGAAGAATTTGTATACTATATGTTAGTCAAAAAGGTTGATAAAATGTTATTTTTTGGAAACAAAGTGACACAATAAAATTGAAAACAAATAAGGTCCACTTGTTGGATGAGTCGGTTAAAGAATTCATTTTTTTCTTCTAAATGCTAATGGCTTCTTGTTAATTGGGTGGACAGATGCCGAAAGAAGTGATCTCATGTTGATGATGACTAATATTGATATTTAATCATTGTGCTTTCCACCCCATGAATGTCTATCTTATGTAACCTTTCAGCAGAAAAAGTTTTCAATGGTTTAGCAATGCATGTCTGGCGATTTTAGTTTTCTTCTGTCTGGCTTGATTGAAATATTATGATGTGGGAAGATTGATGGCCGTTAATGGAGAATGAAACACTCATTGGAACCTTTACTTTACCTCTAGTATAAGTGTTTTTTCATGCAGAAAACGCACTGGATTATAGGTATGTAATGACATTATCAACTTTGTATAATATCGGCTAAGAAATGATTGCTAGTTCAAAGCCATTGTAAAGAACTTAGAATCTGAGGTACTAAGGTCGTGCGGTACGGCTTTTTGGTAGAGAATAGCCAACAATGTGAACAGCGAGAGAGAGTTTGAGGGAATGCTTTCTATTGCAGTAAAGGAAGTATACAAGCATTGGATGAATGATCGGATGAATGTTTCTATGCTTTACAAATGAGGAGGGGTGAGGTTTATATAGTCATCCACTCCTTAACCAACTACTAGGATCATTTTGATCTAATGGTCCTAATACATCATCTAAAATTCTCTAAGACATTATAAGGAAATATCTATCTTCCCTTTATCTAAAGTGTTCTAGTTCCAACAAGAATACACAAGAGAGTTCTAGAATGTACAATGTGTAAAACCTTGTAGGGAATTCTGGATAATTTTGGGGCCTTCCTTGTGTTGAAGCAAACTCCGTGATATTGCTGTTGTCATATTGATGTATAGGGGAATAGAAGGGACTGAACCACAAATACTTCTAGCTAGTATTTACCTAATTCCATATATCTTCATATGTATTTGCTCTGTACCATTGCAAATGACTTGAATCTTTCATGATTTCTAAATAATGTAAAAAAAAAAAAAAAAGGATTTGGTTATAGTTGTAGGGGAGTGACCACAATTTCTTCTGAATTTCGTCTCTTAATTTATGGCTCTTGCTTACAATATTTTCACAAGTAATGCTTTGAAGTTCCTTTACATGGTATGAAGTGAATCTCATGTGAAGGATGGCCACAATGTCTTTGGTTTGAATGCAAAGATGATCCAGATTGATTTCTATCTTGACAGAGGGAGAGAGCAACCTTTTCCACTTAAAGAATCATTGGTATAATGACTTTTTTTGTCCTTTTGGTTCATTGGTATAATGACTTATGGAGTAATGGCATACAATGACTTATAGAGTAATGACATAAGATGATAAGAAACTAGAGAGAGTGTCACAATGCACACATGTCAATCTTAATTGCCTGGGGGCCTTGCAGTGATTGCTCTTATTTAACTGCTCTAACTTAATTAGAGGACCCATAACTTCTGCTTCCGATCATGTTGGAGAGTCATGGTTTCAGAGAGAATTAGGTGTTTAAATAGAAAGAACCTATAAATTCTGTTTCCTGTTACTTTCCTTTGTTAATAGGAAAACATTGGTGTCTTTCAATGCATTGTCGCAACTAACACTGAGACTGCAAATTCATTCATGTTACATTTCTCTTTTAGGTAAAGCTGATGTCATTTGTTACGTATACAATGGCATCAATTAGGAACTCAAGTGCGAAATGCAGAGTACCTACGTGGTAACTGTTAGCCCCTTAGAGTCGAAAATTTGTGTGAAACATTTGGCGCTGTGACAATAACTATGATTAGTAAAAACATTTAACAGTCGATTAATTAGTGCAATAGGAATAAAGTATTACTCTGGTTAACAAATCCCAGAAAGCTAATCCTCTAGGAATTGTCCAAAAAGGCAAATTTTTATTGAGGATTGTCCAGGTTGAACCTACTCCCAAGAAGTGGCAATTCTGTTCCTTCTGAGGTTGCCCTGCCACTCATGTTTTGTTTTTTTTAGTCTGCCTTATCTGATACATAAAACGAAGAACTTTTCACTTGTGACAAGACATGATCAAGGTTTCATTGGCATAAGATATCAAAAATCTGAGGCCACGGATATTTGGGGCAACACACATATGGATGAGAGGTCAAGAATGATGCCAGTGGAAATTTAGATGACCCACTTGAGAAAGTTTAAAGCAAAAGGCTCCAGTCCCCTACTGCTGCCTTCCTCAGTGCAGCTTTTACATCAATCACAATTGAAAAGCATTGACAAAAATTCTCATCTCTCTCATTGGTTTCCATATTATAGTTATGTGAATATGCTAAATTCTTATCATAGGTTTTAATATTCAGAACATAATGGTGTAACAATTCTGGTTATGAAGAAATGTATGTTCATTGATAATTTAGTTAATTTAAAGCTAAATGGTTAAGCATATTTTGGCATGTAATCACAAGATTAGTAGATCCAACAAGATAATCAGTGAAAGGCAAGCAATTGACACAAGTGACATACATTAAGTTTCCAGGCATATTGTATCTCAAGTCAGCCAGTTCTCATTATGACACAAAAAGAACAATGGAAATACAACAAAACTTTGAACATGGATAGTGGATATGGCTGCTGATAAAAGATTGGGTGCACTTGGAAGCAACTTCAATGAAGAATGAATTTATACACAAAGAAACTGCAAGCTTTTTCTTATATTCTGTCTTTCTCTCCTTTTTTCTAGGCTTTAAGGCTGCCTTAAATGAACTTGTTCAATTTTTCACCAAAATGCACAGGTCAAAAGAACCAAAAAAAAAAAAAAATCACCAAAAGGCTTTATCTCTTCCATCCAACTGATAAGTATGCAAAGAAGGTAATCCACTGACTGTGAATGGAGGACCATGCCTGGCTGCACTAAGCACTGTGGTTGGCTTCTAATTTTATCCCCCATTACATTGATCTTTATCTATTATTGTCCACAACTAAGTATGGTTGACCTTCTAGTGCTCTTATTGTATATCTTCGGAGGCATGATTAACACTGCCATTTGGATAACCACTAAGTTAAGTATGATCCAGATGCTTCTCAAGTTGTGTGTCCATTTAACTTATTGTCCTCCATTCAGCATTGAAATCCAAATGGATTTTGGAAGAAGAGAATTGTCCCAAAGAAATTAAAATCCTGTAGCCTCCCATAACTATATACGGCTGTGAAAATAATGAAGACCACTTAATCTCAAAAACACAAGAAAAGAAAAAGAAAATCATTCTATACTCTTTAGTCATCCATGAGAAAAAGATTAACAATGTGAGATGAAACTACAGTTTATTTAGCACCCACAAAGCTCCCATTTGTCTGTTTATTACATTTTCTACTGTCATTCTGCCAAGTCTAACTGCTTACTGCTACACCTGATTCCCCATGTATTCTTTTCCTTTTATTGAAAGTTAAAGAAATTTTCTCTAGGCGGCTGCTGGTGAATCATTTTGAAATCCTTTTTGTTGGAATATAATATATGATCCATATCTTGGACCTCATATAACAGCTTAAACTTTTAGCTGGAGTGGTTTCTTAACATGTTATCTAAGCCTTTATGACCAAGTGATCATGAGTTGCTAGCTCCAGGATGAGAAGATATGCTATATATTGACTTTAAGCTCATGGAGAATAGGATAAAATCATAGTCATTTCAGAACTATATCTCTTCAGCGGAAAGACAGATTTCAGGTATATACCTCTACCTATACGCAACTCTTAAAGACAGAAAAAGGCTACATTCAGTTTTGTCAGGCCAAAAATCTTGGCTAGTAACGTCATCATCAAATGACATTCCTGATGCCTGAAATACTAATTTTCAATTAAAGGATATGGATTCTGGATTAAACTTGTGAACCACCCACTTAACAAAACTTGCAAGCATACGGAAGATTGAATTAATCCATTACAATATGGAAGCTTGAATGCCAAGAAGCCACGGCTAATAAGATCTTCATTTGTGGTGTGTTCTGTTGACTCCAATTTCAAGTATGCACTTCTAGATAAGGCTATCATTAATAAAGAAATATGTTGTACCTAATCAAACAACTATAAGCAGCTGTTGATGGAAATTTAAGATTGATTTTACCAAAGAATAAATTTAGAAGTTATGTTCTGTTCTGTCTGCTCAGCTTCCATTTTGATCCGTACAAGTGTTTTTCTCCTAGATTGACTGGAAGTTGTACAAAATCATAATGGTGTTCACGTCGCAAAATGCACAGGTCAATAAGTAAAATAATATGGTGTTAAATGCCAGATTCAGGTAACTGGTTTCTTAATGAAATGGAAATAGCAACGTATATTATAGTAAGCAATATCTGCATAACTAAAGAAAACGATCGCTTGGAGGAAAAGAAATGGGAAAAGGGTCTAGGAAGGAACCGAAAAGATCATGTAACCTCCAATAATGAACTTGCACAAAACCAAAACTAATTGGTACGGCATTTAGAATTATTAGAAGAGCTATTGCACATAGCAAGTTAGTATGCATCATCTAGTACCTTGCTGACAACATGGGTGCTTGCTATTGCACATAGCAAGTTAGTATGCATCATCTAGTACCTCGTTTTTTTTGGCTGCTCTAACAAATCCTGCTCATAAGCATCTCTGTTATCATAACTTAAATAGCATTTCAATCTGACCAATTCCAGTTGAGTGTCATTCTGTTTAAGATATGTAAGGTGCTCCTAATTCTGATAAAATAGTGGACAAAAGATCAATCCATATTAAGTCCACTAACAAGTGTTTTGCTCTTGAATTTTAGAGACTTGTTAAAGCCTCATTTACAATTATATCAATTGAACTTTGATATTAATTATGTTGAGGAATCAAGTCCAAATGTACTTCAGACTTTATGAAGAGATATTTATATGGGTGCTTTGGAGAAGTTGAGATGCTTACCATATCTTTACAAAGTTCAAGATTAGGAGATTCGAAAACATTAGCTCAAAGTACCATCTCATATATGCGATTCCTCTGGATAAGTTAATTTCCAAAATGGCTTGCTACCTTCTGTTTTTCTTTTCCTTTTGCATGCTCCCGCAAAAGAAGACTCTCTTTTGATGTCTTAGAAAGCTGAGTTATGGGAGGAGGATAGAGTGAGAATCAAGGGCAGACTAGTTAATTCTCCACAACACAGAGGACAACTAAGCGCTTTCCCTAAAGCTAAAGGACAACTTACCTTCTGTGTTCCCCACCAATTCCTAAGAAAATAATCCAAGCATTGCATGCTCTCCCAATGTCTCAATGTATAAAACCTCTACCTCAAGCCTCTAATGAAAAACAAGAAAATGCTCCCCTCACTAACATGGCAACCACCATTCAATATAGGCCCACCACCATTTCCTTCTCTAGCTATCTCCAATCCCTTTCTCAAACTCCTCACAGGCTTAGGAAGAGAATGCTGGCTACATGGACCCCTGACCAGGAGCTCAACCAAGTAAGAATGAGGTCTAATGCAGATATGAAGAGGAAACTCCAGTGGTATGACTTGATAGCCCTTGGGGTAGGAGGAATGCTTGGTGTTGGAGTCTTTGTCACCACTGGTCCTGTGGTCCATGAAACTTCTGGCCCTGCAGTTTTCATATCTTACATCATTGCAGGAATATCAGCCCTTCTCTCTTCCTTATGTTACACTGAATTTTCTGTCCAGATTCCTGTTGCTGGTGGTGCCTTCAGTTATCTGAGAGTGACCTTTGGTATCAACTCTTTTGCATTAAAACTCTTCTCCTACATATTCCTGATGAAATAAGGACTCTAGTTTTTATTCTATAGTCTTTTACTGCACTTAAAAACTTATATGCTATGCTACAGCACGGTCTTTTTTCTTTTGTTCATTGACTGATGCAGTGATATTCTTTTTGCTTTTCCTTTATTGTTCCATACAGGAGAGTTTATAGGTTATGTTGCTGGGACAAACATACTGATGGAATATGTACTGTCAAATGCTGCTGTGGCAAGAAGTTTCACAGACTATCTTTGCCAAGCTGTGGGGAATAATGATTCCAACTCATGGAGAATTGAAGTAGATGGACTGGTAGATGGTTACAATGAGTTGGATTTCACTGCTGTTGCTCTTGTTCTGCTTCTCACTGTCTGTCTTTGCCATAGGTTCCATCCGTTACTGATTTTATTCTATTTGCTTTTCTTTCTCTAGTTTATGTTTGGATTTGGGATTGCTGTTGCTATTAATATTGGATTGCAGATTGAGTCAGTGGTCATTCAAACAGTTATATCTGTTGGATATTGTTCTTTATTATATATTGATCCTGTAACTATCATCAGTTTTTAGTTATTTTTAGTTATTGGTCTATGAAGTAATTGAACTGTGAATTTTGGAAGTAACTGATGTCCAATTTTCTTTCTCTTAAAAAAAAAAAAAAAAAAATTGGGGATTGCAGCACAAAGGAAAGTTCCATTTTGAACCTGATAATGACAATCTTTCATGTCATGTTCTTTGGATTCATTGTAATTGCTGGCTTTAGTAATGGGAGTGCCAAGAACTTGATTCAGCCAGGAGGGCTTGCTCCTTTTGGTGTTAAGGGTGTTCTTAATGGAGCAGCCATAGTCTACTTCAGCTACATTGGCTATGACTCAGTTTCAACAATGGCAGAAGAGATTCAAAACCCATCAAAAAGCCTTCCAGTGGGCATTGTAGGTTCTGTGCTCATTGTCTCTGTGCTGTACTGTCTAATGGCCTTGGCCTTATGTGTAATGGTGCCTTATAATATGGTAAGTAGTCAAATTTTAATCTCAAATGGAAAAAGGACTCTTTGTATTCATGAATCAAAATTCAGTAAGGCATTTTTCAACTCATTTACAGATACCGAAAGAAGCATCATTTTCAATGGCTTTCGGAAAGATTGGTTGGGGTTGGGCTAGCAATGTTGTTGGGGCCGGAGCAAGCATGGGAATTGTTGCTTCTCTACTTGTTGCCATGTTGGGCCAAGCTAGATACCTTTGTGTCATTGGAAGGGCAAGGCTAGTGCCGTCTTGGTTGGCCAAGGTGAATCCTTCTACAGGCACCCCATTGAATGCTACACTCTTCTCAGGTAAGCCTTTCCTTGATTCTGATCCTATCAAAACAACAAAAAGAAAAAAAGAAAAAAGACCTCAAGTCCTAATTCTTGATCCAACAGGTAGATGGTTAGAATAGTAATTTCATCTAGTCAATTTGCTAGAAAGAAGATCAGCACAATCAAACTTGTTTTTGGTTTTCTGCTATCAAGCAGAATTTAAATGTTTTACTTTTTAATCCCCAAAGGCTATTATTGGGAGGGTTTTTTTCTTTTTGACAAAGAGAAGGCAATTGACAGTCGTTTAACCAATTTATGTTGAATTTAACTAATAACTTAGGTTTGGTTGTTTGCTCATGTTACAGGTTTGTGCACAGCAACAATAGCACTATTCACCGACCTCAGCATAGTTTTTGAAATAATCTCCATCAGCACATTACTGGTTTTCTACCTGGTAGCCAATGCTCTCATTTATCGTAGATATGTTATCATTAGCAACAACCCAGCAACGCATACCCTCTTGTTCCTCTTCCTCTTCTCTTGCAGCGCAATTGGCTTCTCCATTTCATGGAAATTTGAGGAGGAGAGTTGGTGGGGCTTACCATTATTTGGTGTGCTCACGATTGCCATCACAGCTTTTTTTCACCACATGGTACCTTCCATTATCGAACCAAATGAACAGTGGTCAGTGCCATTCATGCCATGGCCTGCTGCAATATCAGTGTTCCTTAATGTTTTTCTCATGACCACACTAAAGATGCTATCTTTCCAAAGATTTGCTATATGGGCATGTTTGATAACTATCTTTTATGTGCTATATGGTGTTCACTCAACCTATCAGGCTGAAGAGACGGAAGTGGGTGTTGATGAAATGCCACACTTATCAGTACAACAAACTAAGCTACACATCCAAGTGCTATAACCAAAAGTGCTTGCCTTTTTTGTTACTTTTTCTCCCGACCTTTTTTTTTTTTTTTTTGAAAGGTTCTTGTAAGCCCTCTTTTGTTTTGAACGCTGTATGATGTAAATTTCATGGAAACATTATTAGCAAAAATGGGAATTGTCATCTTCGTATGGAAGCCAAAAAAAAAAAAAAAGAATCGGAAAAATGGCCAATGAAATAAAAAAAAAAGCACATTTTTTGGGTATATCGGAATTAAATCTCTCTCCCTCTCTCTCTGTTTTCTTTTGGTCGGAATCTTAAGGAGTTATAAAATTTGAACCTTGTCATGATTATTCTAAAGTAGGCTGGAAGTCACCTAAAGTGAGCTCTTTTTTGGGGTGTTTTCCCTTTTTCTTTTCTTCTGTTCCCACCCCCCGGGGGAGATCATAACAACTTAAATTTGTTACACTTTAAGACCAAATAAAGAAAAAAAAAACTGTTGCACTCATGCTTGACTTTGAAAAGATCAATATATACCAGAATGTTTAAGCCAAAAATTTGGCAAATAATTTTCTTGTAAGGAACTTCATTCTGCAACAATTCGCAAGTCCAAGGCAACTTTTAATTTGTTAGTGTAATCGCGCTCTATTTTGGTTTCAATATAGGAACTCTAATAGCAAATAGAGGGTTGTTTCAAACAAATTTGTTATTTTGGACCCTTAAAACGAGGCCTATAAGCACTGCATTTTTTGGCATTTTGGGATTCTACCCTTTGTCATCCTACTGCGATCCGCCCAAATCCTTCCCGCAACATCCAAAATTGTTCACCTCAGTAATTAAAAATTTAAATATTTATATTCAAAATTTTGAATTTTAATTATAAAAATATAAAATTTATAAAGATACAAAAGAACTAATTTTATTATATACTAACTTACTGCTCAATTACATCTAAATGGTCAAAAAGAAATCACAATCATGCTTTGGGGTTGCCACCAAATGCTAGTCAACTTTAACTCTTGTATGTTATACTAAATTTATCTCTGTCATTTTGTGAAAGGCAAATTGTGTAAACCAAAACCAAATAAAGCACAATAACTTACCAAAAACATCATTGTGGATGAGAAATTATTGAGCAGACTATTAAGTAGACCCAATTTGCTAAATTATTCATAGAGTGAACCTATCACATATTGACATATCAGCATAAATCATTAACTTAGATGAGAAAAGTTAATTTGGTATGCACAGGCATTAAATCCCATCTATATATAATGTGGTGGACCATATCTATGTAACAGTTTGTATTTGTAGTTACCTAGATCAGACATTGGAAATTTGGAATGGTATTAAGAAAAAAAAAAACTTTGTAGTTTCTGAGTATCCCTTCTCTGCTATTCCAGAAGCTTATGTACTATCTTCAGACAACAAGAGTTTGATAACTTTGCCATTGCGTACAATTGTGATGGACAGGCAGTATTTGTGGAGAAATGGACACCAAATCCTAAGTGAAGTCGTTGATGCTCGTAATTGGATTGATCTGACTGCCTGCCATAACAGGTAATAAAACACAACATATATCCATCATTGTGTGAATGCTGCTCTTGAATGTTGTTGCAAATGTCCGTTAGAAACGTGACAATATTTAAAGCCGCATCCAGGTAGATATCTCTGCTTTGGAAAGCAACAAAAAACCAGGATGTTGTACATCAGACATCCTCAAAATCTTCGCGCGGAAAACTGTTTCAAACAAATTTTTTGGCTCCAATTTTAACATATTCTTTTGAGAATAAGATGCCAAATTGTTGATATTGTTGTCCTTAAGTAGATGTCACCTCCTATAAATAACAAAACCTCATCTTGAAGGTTCAGGCCGCAGTAACTTTGATCAAAAAGTCCTTGAACCACAAAATGGCAAGTGTTTGCAGCTCCATTCTCTTGGCTTTAGTCTTGGCCTTTGCCAGTGCAGCCTTGGTCAATTCAGGAGACCCAGATATCCTGAAGGATTTCCTGGTGCCTCCAAAATTTGATCCTAACAACATAACAAGGCAGTACTTCACATTCACAAACTTCAGACTCCTCGAAAAGGCCAATTTAACAGGAAAAACAGCAGCCCTCGTTAACAAGGCAACAATGAAGGAATTCCCAGCCCTGGAAGGCCAAGGAATATCTGCTGCAATATTAACATTTCCTCCTTCAGGCATCAATCCTCCTCATATTCATCCCAGAGCATCTGAGCTTCTGATGGTACTAAAAGGGGTCATAGAAGTGGGGCTGATCGACGGAACAAACAAGTTGTTTAAGCAAACTCTCCAAGAATCTGACTTGTTTATCTTCCCAAAAGGTCTTGTTCATTATCAGATAAACACCGACTGCTATTCTTCTGCATCATCTGTTAGCATGTTTGGGAGTGCCAATGCAGGCACTGTTTCTCTGCCTAAAACTCTCTTTGGAACTGGGATAAGTTCAGAAATACTTGCCAAAGCCTTCAAAGCCGATGGGGACACCATATCCAAGCTTGTAAAAGCCAACGCGTAGCCCGGCCACACATGTAATACCTCCCCTTTATTTCGTTTGGTTTGTTAATCCAAGGTTTGAACCAGATTACAGCGAATAAGAGCTTAGCAGCTCTACCACAAACCACGGGATTGACAGTCCTGTAATAGTTTCTTTTGGCTACTTTTAAAAATATGCAGCATACAGCCAAGTAAAATGAGTATAAACTGTCCCGAATCTCTAACAGTGTGAGAGGACGCTCTCTTTTGCATGCAATAGTATTGGTCAACAATCAATTGCTGCATTGATTTGACGGCAACTGAACTAATCAAGTTTGGTAACAAAATTGGCATCTAAGCCATTGCAAATGGGCACCTATTTGCTATTTTGCTTGGTATTCCAACTTCCAATCATTCTGCTCTGTGAATAATCAAAACTCCAGTTCCAAGTAAAAAGACACAGTGAATTACTACCTTGGAAACCAAAGCAACCAAGGGGAGCTATGTGATAACTCCAATCCTTGAATTAGAACATTGATCAATTTCTTATTCTAAATTTTCCGTATATTACTCATCTTATACCTAGAATAGGCTTTATTAGTCCAATTCTATTAGTTGGTCCTGTATGCGCTCACAGAATGGTTTAGATACCATTTGCTAGTTCCATATTTTTATCAAAGAATATGATAAATAAAAGAAATGATGTATCATTTCTTAGAAAACAAGAATTAAGTTTTCTAAAAAATATTCTAGTAGTTTAATATATAAATTTTTATTTTTGAGAATTTAAGTTTTAAATTCTAAAAAAGAGTGAGAAATTTATAAAAATAAAAATAAAAAATTACCCTTATTATCTAATTCAAGATTTAATATGTTTTCTAATATAACAAAAAGGAAAATATGAATTAAACTTGTTAGTATATCGAATAATTAGGATAAACTTGAAAATTAAAGAAAAATAAGTATAATATTGAATGATTGTCAAGGAACCCTAAGGTTATGAAAATGTCATCAGGAAATTGCGGCTACAACATAGCTATCATAGCATAACTTGTTTATTTATTATTATTATTTGTTTAACAGAAGCTATCATATCATAACATTGCATTAGCGACAATTGTGTGTGAATTAATAGAAATGGCTATAATCCCGCTATCCCGTGATCCAAAATTTGAAAGCTTGTCTTGAATATGTTTCAGGACATGAATTTTGTCGAATGCCCCATGAATACTTTGAAACATTTGAATGGTAACTTAATAAAATAAAATAAAAACAAAAGCGCCATCAAGTAAACTTTTAGTTACCGAACCCAAAAAAAAAAAAAAATCAATTAACCTTTATAGTTTATACCTTGCCCAGAAACGGTGGAAATGGGCGTTGCAGTTCAATTTAAGCATAAGCATATTGTGGAAAGTCTGAAAAAGTTAATTTTGATGTGCAGAAGGAGGGGAGAAAAAAAAAATGAAAAAAGACTGATCCGAATAATCTTGAAATTACCCGAATCAATCTTTTGAACCCGACGTGAATCGAACACGCAACCTTCTGATCTGGAGTCAGACGCGCTACCATTGCGCCACGGATCCCACTTGATTACTTTGTTCGAAAACATTATATATAAAGAAAAACAACATTGAAGCCCAATTTCACCCCAAGCCCATTCAGGAGAGCCTCCATGGCACCAACCTTTTGTATTGCTTTGAAACAAAGAGCCTACAGACCATCTATCATTTGCACGTTCTTGCCCTAGAGTCTGAAGGCATGTCATGAATTGCTGTGGCATAACTGCTCTTGAGCTGAGTAACTTGAATGAGCTAGAAAGGAGCTGACGAAGACTACTTTAAGATCTACCATTATAAACTAACGTACCTTACCGTCACCTATTACTTAGACAATGATATGAGATATAGTTTAACACGCGTATAATATCTAGTTAATCGAGATTAATTGTTAAGATAGAAGCTAGTAGTAGGAGTGTTTCCCCTCTAGTCTTCTAGTTTTGATAAAGTCATACGGGGGAAAAAGGCCAAGCTTCAATTGAACTTGAAAATATCTGCAAAACACAGAAAAGCTTGACATTTAAACAAACTTGATAACTTAGAAATCTCACAAAAACTGAACACGGTGAAACCAAAACTTGGGGTTTCAAGCCGTTGACTTCCGAACATGGAGCTCGCTGAGAATGCCACTGCCAGATTTCAGCCTTTTCCTCCTCAATCTCTCTGCTATGGCAAATGCCAACTCTAGTGACTGGGATGCATTCAGCCTGGGATCACAATGCGTGTGGTAGCGGGAATTCAAGTCATCAAAAGTTATGGTTTTGGACCCTCCAATGCATTCTGTTACATTCTGCCCGGTCATCTCTAGGTGGACTCCTCCAGGGTAGCTACCTTCTTGGTCATGAACGTCAAAGAATGCCCTCAACTCAGCCTGAGACATAGTAAGCCATTTACTGTTAGCAATTCATGTCGTGAACACAATTTGGACATTTAAGTCAGTTGAGTTCTCACCCTGATTGAATCAAACGGCCGTGTCTTTAGGCCACATGGAGCCTTAATCGTGTTACCATGCATGGGGTCATTGACCCAGGTTACTATAAGCCCAGCCTGACGTACAGCTCTAATCAAGTGAGGTAGTTTTACCCGCAAGTTATCTGCTCCCATTCTAGTTATTATTGTCAGTCTCCCGGGCCGGTTGTGAGGGTTGAGAATTTCACATAACTTCACAAGCTCTGTTGGATCCATCTTGTCACTCACCTGAAAGTCAGACATATAGGGATTGATGCATGGCGGGTTGTTGCCAAAGCATAACATATTGTTTGAGTTCATTCTTAGAGGTTGGGTGACTGTTTACCTTTATGCCAAGAGGATTGGATACACCCCGAAGAAACTCAACATGTGCTCCATCTAATTGCCGGGTCCTCTCACCAACCCAAAGCATATGAGCAGAACAGTCATAATAGAGGCCAGTCGTTGAATCCTCTCTGGTCAAGGCCTGCTCATATGGCAGATGAAGGCATTCATGGGAAGTCCAAAACTCAGTTGTGTTCATCAAAGGATGATCAAGGGTTAAACCAGCAGCAGCCATAAACCCCAGAGCATCGTCCACTCGCCGTGCAAGTTCCGTGTACCTGTCACGCAACAAGGATTCATTCAGAAATTTATGTTATGTCCATTGATACAAATTCATGCACCAGAACATAACAGCAAAGAATAATTTGTTTGGTTGGCACAAAGACTAGTGTGCCAATTAAATTTATTATGCCACAAGCGAAAGATAATTGGCCCATCAGATTCCCAGCTTGATGAAAGTCCCTAACTCCCCTAAAGTAAGGACTATTACCGTTCAAATCATGAACCAGCAGTCTGATCTGTATCATTCATCTCCAAAAAAAAAAAGAGGTAGGACTTATATCATGCAAAGCATCTGTTGTGGTCCCGGATTACTGTTTAAAACTCATTTCTTGGGGGACATGGTAGTTATGCAGGTCCCAAAATCTTTGGGGTTGGTGCACAAAAAACAAATCTAGAAATGCAGGTGAAGTTGAGAGGGGCAGAAAATTATGATTTTCGAAGAAAAAAAGTCGAAGAAATAATTAAAATTACCTGTCTCCTTGCTCACTATGTTGCACAAAGTCAAGATTCCATTGTGAAACCCTTTGCATGGCTGCATAGCCACCAGTAGCAAAAGCTCTAAGAAGATTCAAAGTGCCAACAGATTGTAAGTATGCTCTGATCAATCTCTGAGGATCGGGTATTCTAGATTTCTCATCAAATGCATCACCATTAACATTGTCCCCTCGATAACTTGGGAGCTTCACACCATCTTTTGTCTCAAACGGTTCTGACCTAGGTTTTGCAAATTGGCCTGCCATCCTTCCAACCTGTCATCATAGTATTAAGCAATTGAAAAGTTCACTTTGAATTATTTCTATCAAAGGGTATAAAAAGAGACAACAACAACAACAAAACCTTGATTCCAAATTTAATTAGGATCCACTATATGAATATTTTCTTGTCAGTACATTCTATTATAAGGATATCATTGTAGCAACTGTTCACTCAGAGGAAAGAAACCAGATTTCAAGCCTCAACGGAAAACTAATTAGCATCAACCCTGCTGAATTTCAAAGAACAAGCAATTATCTTCGATGATATCCACTAAAACTCTTTCTAATCACACAACAACCAAAGTTCAAGGGTGTTTCAGTGCATGAAACTCCCACCGTGGGGATCTGAAAAAGGATAAGATGTTCACGCTCTTGCCCTTAGCAAAATCCTAAACTCCTAAGGAGCAAAATGAGCGGGAGACAACTAGACATCCAATAGGTAAACTTCACACGATCAAAATACTCCATCAATAAGAGAACAGGAAAAAACAATACTATCGGGTGCGAATTTCAATGCAAAAAAAGGGCAAAACCTAACACAATAACACAACATCCGACCACCTAAAAAGCCACCCGATTCTCCAAAAACCAAGGAAGTTGTCTAATTTAAAGCTATTTATATGTCTATACAAGTACAGAACAGAAAAGATGGGACCTTGATGACGGGCATTTGGGCGCCGAAAGTAAGAACAACCCCCATCTGAAGCAAAATCCGGAAAGTATCTCTAATGTTGTTGGCGTTAAACTCTTTAAAACTCTCAGCGCAATCCCCACCCTGAAGAAGAAACGCATTTCCCACGGCGGCGTTCGCAATTCTCTCCTCCAGCTTCCTGGCCTCTCCGGCGAACACAATTGGGGGGAAAGCCGAGAGTGTCTGGAGCACCGATTCAAGTTCTGTCGGGTCCGGGTATTCGGGGAGCTGGTGGGCCCGCTTGGACTTCCAGCTGTCGACGGCCCAGTTGGGAGCGGTCGTATTGGAAGAGGAGGTGGAGACGGAGGCAATAATGGTGGGTTTGGGCCTCTTGGTGGTGGTGGCGGTGGCGGGGAAGGTAAAGACCTGAGATTTGAGAGGGAAGAAAGTGGCGGCGGGGTGGGAAATCGGAGGTTTTGCGGCGGTGGGAGTGGCGGAGCCCGAGAGAGCCATTTTCTGCAAAGTGCTTGCAACAAAAAAATGATGACTACATGCAAGTGACCAATGTAAAATGGAAACTTTCCGCTCGTCATTTGCCACAGCGACGCCGTACAGAACTAAAACGACGTCACTAAAGATGAGCCCACTTTGCATTACCTTATACGATGTCGTTTTTCGATATCCTTCACAACGAAGGCCTAAATTAAATAAGGAGAGAGAGTGACTTGTGCTCGTGTCTGAAAAATGTCGGAAAAAAGTACTGAAAACGAAAAACAATTTTAAAATTAATGGAAAAGATAAACAATTTTAAAAATTTCTCCTCTCATTCACTGAATTGAAAGGCAAATCATTTCCCATCCTGGACTTATAAAATGACCATTTACCCATATAAATTCTTCTTATTAATATTCATTAATTTTAGTATAAAAATAAATTTAAAATTATAAAACATATATATTTTTTAGTTTTTTTCAAATAAAAAAAACTTATATATATATATTTTTTCCTCTTATTTTCCTTTCTCTGGTGTTCTTCTGTTCCTGCCTCGTTATCCAAGCAAAAGGTAAGGTGGCTCATTCCAATTAACCAGTCCAGGTACCGTCAGGGAATTGTTATGGTTTTTCCAAGCGTAAGGAGGAAGGAGGAGCAGAATAAATAGAAAAAGCTTTTCTCTTCAATACAAAGAAATTACAACGATACGAGGCACAACACCCTAAAAAAATAGTCATCCTGAACGCTAACCATTCTACACCAACAATAATATAGCTCCAATGAAACACTCGGACAGGATGATTGGTACATGAGCCAATGAACATAAATTAGACATGAATTCTATGCTCTTACAAAGAATGATTCACTTAGGATAACAATCAATGAATAAATAAGGTAAAGCCCCTTCTGCGCATCCGGAGTATGACACTGAACAGTATCATAACAAGGTTGGATACTTTGCATCAAGGAAGTCCCTCAGAGTGCGTGCGGCCTTCTGGCCTCCCATTAGCTCGGCTAGCTTCTCTATGGGAAGTAGGGCAAGTTCTGCCAAGCTTTTGCACCCGTTCATTATAGCCCTGTAGTTAGAATCTGTTACTCCGGGGAGTCGTCTCAGGAATTCCACAGCAGATGTATTGTAATTCTCAGCCCTGTAAAAGACGAAAAAATATACCCGTTATTAAATCCCGAGTGACAAACTAAAATGATAACAGAGTAACCAGTCCGTTCTGTATCCTTAAGATTTCACTAGCATTGTCTGTGACATGGATGCTGAGCAAGTTTTCAGAACTTTTTGAGACCAAATCAATGAAAACTTTTAACACCCAAGAAGCCAGAAGTCCCCTGTTATTCAGTTGGACTCATGAATTGCGTCCTCTTTCAATTTAAACATGCACCACAAATTTATAGCAAGTATTAACTGACAGAACTCCAGTTATAAGTCATGATCCCAAATATTAATCAGAGTCAGCTATATAAATCTTTTCCTGCTATTCCTTTGTATTGTGAACCAAATAGTTGTCAAGTGGAGTTATTCCAAATCCTTCATAATCAATGACTCCCACGTCATTGATGGTCTCCCTCTTCCTCTTTACTCCCTCTTCCAAGTCTGCCCTAATAGCTACCACCTATATCCAGCAAATCTTTAGAGTGCCAATTTCAGAAATAGAAATCAAGAAAGCAGACCAATCATTATGCAGCATACCTCACATCATTTTCAACAATACCATCCTCTGAAGGCACACCCACTCTGATTGCCTTGACCTCGTCTGGTTCATCCTGATTTGCCTTCAGTGAAGCAAATATTTCGGCAGTGGAGTGCAAACTGCGAGACCAGATGATTCGCAGCCGAGGAAAATGCAGTACAAGCAATGACAGCTTGGATATGATACTATTTGGTGTGACATCATCTCCAATATCACTCGCAGACTGCAAATTCAAATCCAATTATCCAGACTTGGAAAGCAACTGGCATGGAAGGACTTAAATTCCTTGGATTTAACTCAACTTACCTGAAAAGAAAAACTTTTGTCTTGCGAAAACTCGATCAGAAGAACAGGCATTCTGTAATAACGTACCATCATTTCCACCTGGTGGTAAAGGCGTCCCGATGTAAAGCTCATAAAAAGATCTTGAATACTCTTCCTCTCTACACATATTAATGGTGAGAGGATATAGTCCCCAACTTCTAGGGTCACAGGTATTATGCGCATTCCTTTCTGGTGGAGAACATTGGGAAGGCTACTCATGAATTCTCTCATGTCTACTATGACCTGCATGTCCTTTTCAACCTCCTTTCTTCCACCAGCCTTCCTGGTTACAGAGTTTTGGGAACTCGAAGCTTGTGGCTCTAAGGAAGAATTTAATCCCAGGCAATATCCACTCTAATCCAACACAAAGCATAACAACATGGTGAATTCCATCACAATTTAAACAGATCAAAAGAAAAAGTGCATCCAATAGCTATTTGCATTTAAAGGAATAGCTATAACATATTCCAGAGAGGCAAAAGCAAAAAAACACAAACGAATCAATGGCAAATCAGTTCCCAAATGATTTTCTAGTGGGAAAGCTAACAATAGACATACCTGATCAACTGGAATCATCATCAATGATTTCTGCCTGATCAAAGATTCAAATGCTCCATTCTCCCTGCGAATGCTTGCCTCAAACTTTTGGACTTCAGTAGAATCTTCATAGAAAAGGAAATAGACTTTCAACTTTCTTGAGGGATTTTCAGCTTTGTAGACTTCGATTTCCCTGACAAATCTCATATCAGGATGATAAACAATAATTATGGAGGGCTTCAGAATATCAAGGATAGGCTGATCACTATCAAGATTATAAAAGAGAACTGGTGATATCTGCTTGGCACTTCCATGCTCGATGGGGTCAGTCTCCTGAGCATATACATCTGCAGGAGCTTGATTGATTTCAATAGTATGTCTTCCTTCATTTTGCACGCCAGAATAGTAGAGATTATCAGTTGTTTCCACTTCAACATTGCTAACATCATCCTTGCTAGTGGATTTCCGAGCTTTTGCCTGGCCCCTTTTGTTATGTCCTTTTCCACTTCCTTTTCGAGGCTCCTTGCCAATAGCATGAGGATGTTGTTCATCTCCAACAACAGAATCCTTTTTATACTGGTTCCTTATCTCTGATGCTGCTGCCTTCAGGGCATCATGTTCCTGCTTGTTTGCGCTGCAAGCTTCAGTGTTCTGTACAATCTTTACAGGAGCAACTCCATCAAGAACCCCAATTCCTTTGGATTCTTTTGGTCTTGACTTCTTTTTCTGAGGTTCTTGAAAGCCACGCAGCTCTACTTTGCTCAGCAAGTACTTCTCCCATTCATCTCGCAAGACCTTTTCAAAGCATACAGAGTGAATTGGTTACATCTAATGTTTTACCACCAACTGCAATACCAAGCAGGGACTATGCTTACAAACGTTTATTATCAGCTTATGGCACAAAAGTGCTATGATCTTCTACATGCTAGCTTAGTTTAGTCATTTTACATTCATATGACTAGAGCTCAACTTTGAAACGAAAGAGAGAGCCTTTGGACCACTATTGAAATCTATTTACAGCTCTAGTGAAATCAAATAGGAAATTCACTTCATAACTGAGAAGCAAAAAGGAAAATGGCACCAAAAGCTGCAAGTAGCTTTGCCAAGCCACAGCAGTTGGACTTGAATGGGGCATCAGCCCATGCTCAAGCCTTAAAAAAACAAAGCTAGGAACCAAGTGACCAGAGAGAGAAAGAGAGCTCAGACAACCTTTTGGGGGCCGTTCATGATGCAATCTTCAAGCTGCATGCATGAGCGTTCATCTTTACATGCCACAAGGACAACACTACTATCAACTACCTTGCTTTCAACCAGATCTTCTTCCCTTGACAAGGCCTGTTTTTGTCTGTCTTCCTCTATCTCCTTAAGTATCTCCTGCAAGGACATTATCTCAGCTAAATGGAAAGTCCCAACAAAAACAGATTAACAGCCAGTGACAGAACCAGAATACATAAGGACAGTGGAACTCACTCACCCACACGTAACACCTTCCACTTTGGTGCTTCCTCCAGAATCTCCTCCAATATGACCCCACCACTCGTACTTGAGGATGAAGCACCATCAGCTGCTAGGTTAGCATGTAAACAAGAAGAGTTCAAATGCATGCCATGGAGGAACTTGTCTTTCTGTGTGTGCGTGTGCATGTGCACATGGGAGATAGCTATAAAGAGAACTCACCTTCCTCCTCATTAGCACTACCCTTCTTTAATTTCCTCTTTCTGCCAACTGTGCTCCTCTGTCCATTTAGTTTCATCTCATTTGCAATTGCCAAACGATATACACGCTTCTTTGCCAAATCAAATATCTTATAGCTGGACTCAGCAAATATCCACACAGAACGAAAACTCTCAGACACCCTAAGTGTGTCCAAATACTTCAAATAGCTCACTGCATCATACCTATCCAGACAGCATATCCAACTCAGTACATAAATTCACAAGCAACCCAAAGAACATCATGAACCCAGTACAATAACTGTTCCAGCATTTCCTTCAATAAATGATCAAATAAAACATTCGATGAACCAGTTTGAAGAATATTTCTCTTTCTATTGTCTTGATCTCATAAAAATGACGTTCCCAGTCCATGACGCTCTCACACCATGAGAACCCCCATATTCAAGAAATAAGAAATCTTAAAAAACAAAACAAAAAAAAAAAACATTAGCACAACAAAATAAGTGCAAATATCTCTATGAACCATGCTTGTGAACTTAAAAAAGAAACCACACTACCTGACAAGATAATCCAACAACTTCCTCAATGTCTTCAAATCTGAAACAAGTTGTTTGGTCTTCTTCCCCAGGGTGTGCCAAATGGGATCCAATTGCCTCCTCACAATCTCATCAAACGACTTGAACAGCCCATTCTCCACCGTCAGATCCTCCACATCAACCTTATTAGTCTTCCTCATTTCCTTCAAGCAAGCGTCCATAACCTCCACAATCGCCTTCTGTATTCCCACCATGTACTTGCTCATCGGCACCCTCACGTCCACCACCTCCGGCGGGTCCCGCTCCAACTCCTCCGACACATAAACCTGAAACCTCGGCCAAAGGTGCAATCTTTTTATGTACAAAGCCTTCATTATCCTCTCCGTCTTTGCAAAACCCGCCACCATCGCGTGCGGCTTGTCAGTGAAGGCTCGGATATAAACAGACTTGCTTAGCGATTTGATAATCCGAACGATGAAAGCCTCGGTCGACGTGTCGGAGAGAGAGTGGGCGTTGAGCAAGAGCAAGCCGGCGAGGGAGGAGACGGGGAGCTTGTTGGTGAGGAGGTCGACGATGAGAATTCTTGGGGTGATGAAGCATATTTGACAGGAGGAGTAGAGGGAGAGTCGGTGGTGGGCGGGGAGATCGGCGGTGATTTCGCTGATTTGGTGGCGGCGGTCGTGGTGGTGGTGAATTTGGGATCTGAGAGAAGGAGACGGGGAGAGGAGGAGGAGGGTGCCCTGGGAATGGTGGTGGAGGAGGAGAAAGGAGGAGAGGAGTTTCGAGAGGGATAGGCCGGAGGCGAGGATTACTAGTCCGCCGGCGGGGTCTTCCAGAAGGTCTGTGATTATCTGTTCGTGGAATCGGACCATTGTTTGACAGTGGCCAGGCTGTGTGTCCGCGGTGGTTGTTGTGATGGCGGGAGGTTTTGTTTATAGGCGGAGAAGCGGAGGGCAGGCAGCCGAGTTATTTGAATTATTTTTTCAAATTTATAAAAATTAAAGATCAAATTTTAAATTCAAATAATTTGCATCTTGCATGTGAATTTATCAATCTGTTTCTGTGTTTTTCTTTTTCTTCAACTTTATTTTTCCACCTTAAATGTGAAAGAAAAAGGCATTTATTGATCAAAACTAAGGGTATAAACGAACCATTATGCTTACTAAAAATTCAATAACTCTATTCTCGAACTCATTCCGTAAAACTCAACAGTAAGTATAATCTAAGTCAATTAATACTTAAATTTCGTTCTACAGATTTAGTAAAGTCTCAAATTATACATATAAAAGGGTATATTTTATGTGTATACATTGTGAATAAGTCTAACAGATCTTTTTAATGAACCAATTGGGGTATCGAATTTAAATCGAGTAGGACTTTAAGATAAGAAAAAATTACCAAAGCGTTAAAGCTCTAGACCGAGCTTGACTTTAAGACTTGGTTTGAGTATAATTGTTTGCGCCCCTGTCACAGCTGAAAGGTTATTTCAATGTTGACGAAACATCAATGTAATGAAGGAGAAAAAAATAAAAAAATAAAAAGCCAAAATCGAGTCATACACGGTTGAGACAACAAAATCCAAACCAACCAAAAATGGTTTGTATACACCAGCAAATATAATTTTCTTTCAATCAGATCTCAAGTTCGTAAGACTTGTCTCAATTCTTCTGAATGTCAAAGGTACGGGCTTTTCCAGAACAGTCACGTTGATGTTGTTCCAGACGTCTGACCTGGTGGGAAGCAATGAAATTTTTTCTGCAATGTGCATGTCTTCAGGAAGAACAGAGCCGAAGACAGTGTATGCATTTTTCCATTCTTGATGGTTGGCTAGGCTGATGAAGAATTCCGGACCAGAACCAACCCATGCAACTGAACCCCTTCTTATAATTGGGCATACTTCTGTTGGAATTTTCTTGAATGTTATTCCTTGAGCTTCCAGGGTTCCTTGAATCAATGCAAAAGGTGGGCCGAAAGAAGCCTGCAAGAGCAATTCGCATAAAAGAATCTCGGGGTTATGAAATACTTACAGAAAAATATCCACAAGCCAAACAAAGATGATGATGATACATGTAAGGATAAATCTGTAATACTTAGTATAATGGCCAAGTAGAAACTAACAAGAAGAGACATACCATACAGATTAAACCTGAATTTTCTACTAAAACCAGAGATGTCAAAAGTTGAATGAAGATAGACAGAGCCTTACGTTTTTTATATGGTCTCCTTCTGAGTCCCAAGATTGACCCCGGCTCTCTGCACGATAGAATTGGCAACCAGCACAATGGTGCAGCGTTAACAACTCAAGAATGTAGGCTACAGAACGTGGAGCACAGTCTGGGAAAAGCTGCAGCAAGCCATCTTCCATTTAGATACTAGGAGCTAAGGAGTGACCAGAAGAAACAGATAAAGCTTATATATGATCGAAGTTACTTTTCCAAACATTTACTGCTAGGAATGAATAAATGAACAGACTCTTGAGGAAATAAAATGGGCTTATACAACATCAAAGCAATAGACCTCCATGCTTGGCAACTAGGAGGCCAACATGATTGACATATGGTACGAATAGCCAATGATTTCTCAAGTAAACAAGCAGTCTATCCCTTCTCCACACAGAACAATTTCAAAACAAAATTGAACAACAAAATCCCCACCAAAAAAGAAAAAAAAAATATGAAAGGGACAATTGATTAGCACTTAATGATCAGCCACAGTTTTCATTCTCTAAACCAATAAACTCCAGACCAAATACTTGCAGCACAAAATTATTCTAACCGCACCCTAACTAACCAATGATCAAAAAGGGACAATTTGCGGATCAACTACATGACTGGAGTTGGAGACTGCTAACATGTTAAAATGCCTTTGGGTTATGGACCTGCCAAAAATACGAGCACTTACTTTTATATGGAGTGTGCCATATTCTGTTTGCAAGCCTACAATGCCCTGGCAGAAGCAGTGCAAGTATACATGTTAATAAAGCAGTGAGAAAAGCGGCTACATTCAGAGAGCATAGATATAAATATTACCAGAACAGAGGGTAATAGCATGCAATGATAATAACTTTGAAAGATCAGCTATAAAACTTCATCAATATTGCCCTTTCACCTTGTAATATCTACAGCAGAAAATTTGTCCACTATCGAAAGAAGACCATGGGTGATTTGCCACTATTATTTCATTCCAACATGTGCTTTTAACTCGAAAAAACCATAGAAAGACAAAAAGCATCCAGTTGATTGCTTGAAATGTTAACTGAGTCCTGCACCATTTATTTTTATCCATAGAACACAAAAGGAAGCCAACCAAACTTTTATACCTCTCCTTTTCCAAAAATTAGCCCAGATGTCCAAATAACAGGATCCCCAGCTTCCTGCCGTTCAGGGGCCAACTTATCTTTTTGCTTCTTCAACCAACACTGGAAAAACAAAACAAGTCAAAGAAACAAGATTATAAATTTCCCAATGAACATGCAGCCTTGCATTTGAACACATCCAAAGAGGAACAGACACCCCATCAGATAAGTCTCATAAAGCTTATGACACCAGGCATCCGCTAGTCACCCATTACCAAGCACTAAACATATTTTTTGCACTTCACGATATGGCGTGTTTTAAATTTCAACTTCATCACTTAGTCCAAAAAGTGGCTTCAAAAATAATATGTTTGATCACACACTAGATGTCATTTGTTCACGAACTCTTGGTAAATTAAGATCATTCCCCGAGCAAGTTAGTGACTTAGTGAGTTGAACAAGTTCTGATTGTGCAGTTCCAAGATCTCATCTTTTACATCAAAGCCACACCGGCAATCCTGACTTGTCCAATATAACATTAAAATTGAACACTCGAGCAACCAATTGCAGCAGCCGATCAGAATTCAGAAACTACAAACTCACAGTATCCAGGCACACTCAAAGTCAACAAAGCAAAGCACAAAAAAAATTCAATCTTACCTCACCAAATTTCGAGCCGCAAGCCTCTTTATTCCCACAGAACACCCAAGAATCACACAAGCAAGGCCCATCATTGCCAGTACACATAGCTTTGCACGCCTCACAACACTCCCTAGAAGAATTGAACTTGAAATCCGATCCCCACTTCACTGCCGGGCCCCACAGCTCCAGTTTCTCAATCCCTCCGCAACACTCACCATCACCATCAGCCTCTGAGCTCCTCTCCATCAAAACCAAAGACTCAAAGCCAGAGAAGTGGGGATTGAGCACTATGGAGAGGACTGTGTAGACCAGAAGACAGGAGAAAAAACCCACGCAAGTGAGCGTGATTGGAGCAAAACGGGAGGCTTCCGGATCATTTTGCCTGCGACCCATTTGAGATATTGGAACGAAGAGTCAAACCCAGAAGGGAATTTGAGTGATTTGGGTTGAGGAGAGAGCGAGGGACAAAGACATATTTGGAGTTTTGGGCCTGGCGTTGACTGAGACAGCAGCCGAGGAATATGTGAATCCGGAAGAGTTGTCATGGTGATTTGTAATAACGTTTAATTATTTTACTCGTTTATCTAAAAGAAAAACAGAAACTGTAGAGGGCCAGTGGAGCTGTCTGAACTACGAGGTAATTTGGATCTGTATTTCGCTTCTAGAGAAATTGGCGAGGTCAGGAAAGCCCAGAAAAAGCGAAAACGGCGCCGCATCTATGAATCGGATCAGGTCCAATGAATATATATACATATTTTTTTTTATTTTTTTTTTAAATTTCTAATAAACGAGTAGGAGAGGATAGTGCACTGTAATTTTGTTAAAAAAAAAAAAATTGTACTAAGTCTATACTGGATTGAGTTATTATACTAAACGCAAGAACATTAATTTAAATATTTAAAGTGAATTAGGATTTATAAAATAATGCATATGTTTTATAATGAACGTTTAATAGAATTACTATTAAATAAAGTTTCAATATTTGCAATTAATTGATAACAAATAATAAGTTAGAACGATCCTATAAGCTGTAAAATTACAAATCAACGAACTAACTTATATTTGATTTCCCAATACTATATTTAAAACGAATTTGAATTAACAGGCATTGTTCAAGGGATTGGACCATCAATATCTTATAGAAACGTGCACTCACTCTGCATCACATTAAGGCAAGCAAGAAGTCCCTATTGGTTTATAATAAATGGTGAGTTCCCATCTTCAAGAGAGCAAAGATGCATGACTGA
This sequence comes from Bruguiera gymnorhiza, assembly GCA_020883675.1. Classification (NCBI taxonomy): domain Eukaryota; kingdom Viridiplantae; phylum Streptophyta; class Magnoliopsida; order Malpighiales; family Rhizophoraceae; genus Bruguiera; species Bruguiera gymnorhiza. The sequence continues at coordinate 311,190 of JAIRCJ010000197.1, read as the reverse complement.
AACATTAATCGCTCCCTCGTCCTCATCTCTAATATCTAGCCTGTTCATTAATGTTCCTCGTGTTCAAGATGGGGAGTTGGTTTAGGTAGACCTGCCTTTTTAGGGTTGGTGACTTGGCTTGGCCGTCGTGGGGTTTGAAAACGACATCGTTTCAGGTAATGCTAGACGCTTTACCTTCCACGGCCATCACAACCAACCACCAAGAGGTCCAAACCTACCATAATTGCCTCCGTCTCCACCGCCTCCTCATTAAACACCACCGCTCCCAACTGGGCCGTGGTTGGACAGCTGGGAGGAGTTTATAGGAACCTTCCTCAATTTAGAAAAGTTATAAGGAGTGTCCTGAAGCTGAGTCCTCAGACGGGACAACACCTTTATTTATTATTATTATTCCTTTTCTTTTTTTTATCGGTGGGTGTACTTCAAGAACACATCCAACATACATCACTACATCTTATTCACGCCGGAGTACGCGGCAGCCATTAACATCTCGTGAAAGGCAACAAATAGCTTGCCCCATTGATGAACAACAAAAACCAATAGGTTCATCTCTCTGAAGATTTCCTAATATCAAATGACCAAATAAACAAGTCTTTTCTAATGACCAATAATATGGTGCTGTTTTTATTTGCTTCAGCCTGTTTGTTATCCCCATTTAAAAGCAAACCCATCAGCCTGAGGCACTGCGTACGTACTTGATCCTTGTGGAACATCGACGTCTATGGATGCTCTCCTCCATGGTTTGCCAAAAAAAAAAAAATGATGCAGTAGGCCTTATTATCAACCAAAAAAAAAAAGAAAAAACAGACTAGGGAAAATTTTATATGACAAAGGAGAGGTGAAAAGGAATAACGAAGCAAATGAATTGACTGAAAATTGAGATTGACATGACTTTGCCTAGGCTCTGCTGCCACTTCAATCTTTGGATCACCTTGAAGGCTCATCCCACAACCAGACTGAATTTAATTGACCTAAGGGTGCATAAAGTTAGCACGTGTGAAAAACAGAAGACTGTATTAACTGAAACTGCCCAAATGGTTGGCCCCAATGGACCGTCCAAATGGAAGGCGATAAGCCTCCAGAGTCTGCCTGAGAAGCCCAAAGGTATCTTAAGGTACATATATATATATATATATATATATGAATTATATGATTTTTTAAAAAAATAAAAAATGAAACACAATATCCGATTAATTTCAAAAGTTAGTCTGTGATGTGTTATATTTTGACATCTTTCATTCTATATTAATCGGAATCCTAATTCCAATTTAACAATAAAATGAGAATTAAAGCTTCCAACTATCTAAACAATGGAATTAAAATTAAAATTCTAATTTCAAGGAATTGGATTTAATAGTTTTTTTTTTCCCTTGTTAATTCAATTCTCCAATTCTTGAGCCGAAGGGCAACAACTACTGTTAATATTTTTATAAAACTGGAAAGATGCTGATGAGTCGGATAGCAGGAGTAGGGGGACATTAGCATTCTGATGCTGGAGTCAGTTTAAGATATCGATGAGTAAATAACGGAGGAAGTCTTGGATTTAGATTCAGCATACACAACCATTTTTCTAACGTGTCTTCATAACTACCAACTAAGCAACCCATTATTCAAGTCAAGTGATAATGTTTACGAAAGAATGGTCACGGAGATGGAGTTCATCGGCCTCGCCATCTGATTACCTGAAAGATGGTCCATTGCTGATGAGTAAAACGTGAAGTTGCAATATTCGACATTTTAAAGCCTTCAGATTTCTATATTCAAGATGTTTAAAATAATTTTTTCTATATAAAAATTATTTTAATTGTGTAGTTTATTATAAAATATTTGTCTTAATAATTTTTATTATTATTTTTTAAAAGAAGTGAAGTTGCGACATATCAATTCCCCATTTCAGAATTCTTTGATTTAACCCTACTCATTGAGTCCAATGAAGTACAGCAGTACTTGTAGGTCAGATTCCCCACTAGCCTGCTGAACTCAAGCAACCAAAACCAATGACATTTAACTACCCCGCTACCATGATGTTGCCAAAGAACCACAAGGGCACCATAGAATTGTTGGCATCATGCTTCAAACTGTATGCCCAACAGCCAAAGTTAGGCAACAAAACAATACAATGTACTCTTCAAAATGTTACGAGAATTACAAAACATATGGCTCTGGAAACAAAAAGTGGCGTGTAAACTTTCAAGTAGAAAAATCAAGTTCAAAATCGGAAACCCTTGAAAGAAAAGATTTACTAGCAGTGCTTCAGTTATTGCAAGATCCAATTCCAATTCTCCATATGCTGGACACGACCCTTAAAAGAAACCTCGTATTGACACATTCATACAATAAAAGACTGTAGAATTGCATATTAGATGAAAAAGTACATTTAGAAGAGCAAGTTCTTCACCTGGCAGCTGATAGTATTGATGGTATTAATGGAGTTGCATCAGCAGCTTCTTCTCCTTGACCAAAACGTTGGAGTGGATTTGAAAAATCAAACTGCAGACTACCTTCAACAGCTAAGCCCTCTAATGTCTTCACAACAGTGGACATGGAAGGTCTCTTGGTAAAGTCACTCCGCAAACACCACGCAACAGTTCTCATCATCTCTACAGCTTCTGTCCTATGTAACTGCATATCCTCACTTTGTCTGTCAACTATATCCAGAAGCTGATTTTCTTCTGCCTTTCTACTAAAAATGTTCAACAAGTGCATGTCTTCTTCAGTTTGAGACTGATCAAATATTCTCCTCCCACATAATATCTCCAAGACTACTATGCCAAAGCTATAGACATCAACCTTTTCCGTAATAACTGAACTTAACCACTCAGGAGCCATGTAACCCGGTGTTCCTCTCATTGTTGTCAAAAATTTGCTTTGCTCCCTATCTATCAACTTTGACAACCCGAAATCCGAAACTTTTGCATTGAAGCTTTCATCCAGAAGAACGTTTTGGGGTTTGATATCCAAATGAACAATCTTTTGTCTGCATTCTTCATGGAGATAAGCAAGTCCCTTTGCTATGCCAAGAATGATCCTTTTTCTAGTTTGCCAATTGAGCGCAGGCTCTCGGTTTCTACAAAATAACCAAGTATCCAAAGATCCTTTGCTCATGTATTCATAAACAAGCAACCTGCTGGATTTTTCAGCACAGTATCCGATCAATCTTACTAAATTTAGATGATGGATGCTGCCGATTGTCTCAAGTTCAGCTAAAAATGACTTCTTGACTTGCTTGAAACCATCCAACTGCTTCACTGCCACTTTGACGCCACCACTTAATGTTCCTAAAAACACTGATCCAAATCCTCCCTGTCCAATCTTGCAGCTGAAGTCCTCTGTTGAGGCCTTCAAGTCTTCATAAGAGAATCTTGTAGGCATTCCTGGTATGTGATCCAGATGATCCTCCTCCACTTCCTGGTAACCATTCTGCTTTCGGCCAAAATAACAGGCAACTATTACATGAAACAAGTTGAAGGCAGCTACAAGTGGTAGTACTATGAACCAGACTGCCCTATATATATTTCTTTTCTTTTTTCCAATTGGTGGTGGATTCTGCACTTTGAGGAACACAGAGCTTTGGTAGCCTGAAAAGTTTGTACCTAATCTCGGATCATAGCTGAGTGAAAAGACTTCGGGAAGTAAGGAACAATTTCCACTCAAGGGATGTAACCAAGATACAAATATGGCTGCTTTGCAAGAGCAATTTTGCAAACACACTTGCTTGCAACTTTCCTCATCTGTATCCTTGATATCAACATTAGAACTGAAATAATAAGCATCCTCAAGCTCAAGGAAGCTATGATAGCGAGATAATTCGCAAGCAAGAGGCATAGTAGCATAACATCCTTCACTCGGTTGCTGATTATTGAATCTTCTAAAATAGATCTTGTCACCAGTACTTGTTTCGGGACAACTACATTGTCCATCCCAACATATACCATACTTTCCACAAACTGTTGGATAAATACACTTACCTCGTTCTGTGGTCAATAGATCTGCTGCCTCCTTCCAAAATGATCCTGTCCACTGGTGAACCTTGAAGTGGCCATCAATCTCCAACTTCACGAACCCAGGCGAGGAAGAGGAAGGAAGCATGAACCCATCAAGGGTGTCCTTCCTGTACTGAGCATAGCATTCTTGTACAAATGGGAAATCCATGGATTGGTAATACACCTGAGAGGGATCAGAATCCATATAAGCAACGACACCTTGGCCCTTAACTTCAAGTGAAAACAAGCTTGCTGTCAGCTTCAGCCCTGATGTCAGCATTTGTCCAGGAACCAAGGAGTTTGTGGGATGCCGAAATGATTGCCAAACAGGATGGTTTTCTTCATCAAATAGTACGAGATTCCCTTGATCAGTCAAGTTCAATCCTGAAACTGATTTCCCAGATGTGTTTGTGGACCAAACAAAACTACCATCATGATCTGCCAAGATCAAATCACCTTCACGATTGAGTTGCAGGATTGCATTGACTTTGACAGGTTTACCTTGATTTGCAGACCAAACCAATTTGGTGTAAGCTGCATAATCGCCGTGTGTTACGTTGGGCGAGATGGAGATGCCAAAAAGACATCTTGTACCATTGACTGTTTCATTTCCAGTGCAATGGAAGCCGCATACAAAAGATGTGCCGGAGCTTTCTCTGTAAAGAACGATTCTCAATCTGCCCAAGTAACCTATGTGGGCCTCGTAGTTGGCAGTTTCATTCAACAAGATGTTTGAAGGGATATTAATCCATGAAGTGGAAAGGTTGGCAACTGCAGGTGCAGAGAACTGAATTGGCAAGGCATTGAATGAGAGTGAACAAGAAACGATCAAATAAAAAGGCAAGTGTACAAGGAGGTGACACGGACTCCACTCATAGCCCATTGCTCCTGTTTGATTAAACAAAACAAAGAAAATTGGAACTTGGTTTAACAAAATTAAGACACCACTTCTGAAGAAAAGCAAAGAAAAAGTTATGTTTCCATTTTCCTTTTTGACAGATCAAAGGTAGTGAATCTGTGTAAAGCAAAAGGAAAATGGCTTAGCTCCACAAAATAGTTGACCAACAAAAGTCAAGGTCAGGGAGTTTCTTTGACCTGTAAAGAGGCAGGGGATGCATGGAGAAAGCTGATGGCTACGCATAGAAAGGCCACTTTCTTTGACCTGCTAGATCATGGATGGTTTGAACTGAAGTTGAAGCAGACTTTCGGTGAGGAGTTTATCCGGACTGGGGAGCAAGGGGTCTTTCTACTGAGGCTTCTTCAGCTCGTCTAATTTGGAACCGTGCAAAGGAATATGGTAAGGCCAGGGAGTGTCAGCAAGAAGGGGCCAAGCAAGTAGTAGGGGAAAAAACTCTCGTGGGAAGGTCATTCCCTCAACACGGACGGGTAAAATTAAATTCAAATGGGGTTGCCAATGGTAATCTAGGACAAGCATCAGTGACGGGGTGTTGTGAGAGACCACCTCGGAAGCTGGTTAGGCGATTTATTAAGAAGAGTAGGGTTTTACTCTGCCTCTCTGGCTGAACCGTGGGGCCTCCTTTTAGATTTGTAATATGTATCAGAAGCGTGATTTCTAGAACGGGATGCAACTGTTTAGTCCAAGTGTTTCACCCTCTTATGAAAAAAACCAAAAAAAAATAAAAGGGAGAAGAAGAAAATTTTGAGGACTAGAACACTGGAATTATTTTCTCTGGAAACAAACTTACTTTATAGTGATTAAAGGTTTATAAAATGGTTGCAATGAGTATATGAGTCTGTTCCTTGGGGAAGTAAACAAGGGAATGCCAATCCTAAATTTTTGGACACAGAGGTAAAAGGTATGAATACCTCTGCGTCATGTGATACTTGATGCCCTTTTGTTATGTGACAACTAGCAGAGCATTTTTAACTGATGAACAATGGGGCAAGTTGATCATTAGTTCATATATGAAAGATATTTTCTTGTCCTACTAACAGATTTGTTTTCTTTTTTTTTTTAATGAAATATATGAAGTGAGGGACCGAATTGAGAATTCATTTCTGCTTGGATTCCTAATTTAAGGAAATTTAAAATTTTTTTGCTAGGTTTGCTTTTGTTCTGGATTCCAATATCAAGGAAACCTAATGGTCTTGTTTAGCCGTTTTTTCAGTTTAATATTAATCGAGACGAACGTTTTAATTCAGTCAAAAGCTGTATTAGGTAATGAGCCACACAAATTGAAGAATTGGAGTTTGGATTTGATGTGTTTGTTGCCGATAACATACTTCAATATGTTTGAAAGAATTGGAATGAAAGGGTTTCCAACATAACCAAAAAAAAAACAGGTGGGGAAATGCCAGTATAAAACTCTTTAAGAGCAACATATCCAATAGACATAGATTGGACTAGAACCACACGAAGAATACAAAGCTTTCATCATCCCTGTTAGCAATACATCCAAAATTATTTATTTGCTCAGTTAGAGCCAATACTACATAATCCATTTCCATGGAATTTAAAGATGACACCCAAAATAAAGGTCCAACTCCGTCATGGCGTCGTGATACCTACAAGAAAAAATTGTCCGAGAAATGATCAGAACATTGGTGCGTGAGCGTGACCATTACCCAAATACCCAAAAGTTAAGTTTATATGAGACAGAGAGAGAGAGAGAGAGGGAGCGAGAAGAAGAGCTGAGATCGAGAGTGCTTACTTCCACACTTGAAGTGACGAGGAACCCTTCTGCCACAACCTTCAATGAGCCTAATGGCACGGTTGACGTCAATGAGTGCGGCCAGCTTTGGGGTGACATCGGGGCAGATACACTCAACGTGGGATACCCGAGCCCGCTGGCAACAAGCTGGCGATGGCAGCCTCCCGTAGATCACTGGCTTGCACGCATTAACCGCAAGCCTCCTCTCCTCCTTGCACTGTGCTGCGCTGGGTGCTGCTGCTGCACTGCTCATAACAGCCAGTAGCAGCACCACTCGAACAAAGAAGCCCCATGGCCTAATTGGCTTCATTTTCCCCTCTCTGTTTTTCTTGGTTTGTGGCTGCTAATGGTTGGCATCTAAGCACATTTATAGTGGCGTCCAGGGCAGTTTGGTCGAATGGGGGGTGGCTTTCTTTGACTTTTGGTGCTTGTGATGCTTGGGAAATGGGAATATTGCCGTGTTGCCAATGTGGGCGCGTTCGTCAGCGCATGATGTATTCTCTTGATTCTTTTTTTATATAAAAAAATACATTATAAATACATCAATAATTATATTTATAATTATAAATCCAAATATTTAGTATTATTTTTATTTATGTTTTAAAATTATTATTTTAATATTATTAAATTTTTTAAAAACATGTTTAATTTTAATATTAATAAATTTAAAATTTTTGTTATCATATTTTAAACATTTAATCTTATTTATTATGTTAAAATAAGTGTCAATATAAAAACTTAAATTTAAATTAATATAAAAATTATATTATATTATTAATTAAACTATTACCGTATCGTACGGATCACCTACCACACGAAAGTTTTGATCTTTTCAGTGAACTTTAGCATTACACCCTCAATTAGAGATACCTCTAACCTTTTTCATAAGAATCCATCTATGCTTTTAACCATTGTATTTTCAGTAGGTGAACTAGAGATTTTACTATGAGTTAATAGCAGTCTTAGTTAGCCATCTCCAGAAATTGAAGGTCTTTCGCATTTCCATTGAAGTCAATTATGAGAAAAAAGAAACCAAATTTCATTTTTTTTTTTTTGGCTCTAATAAGGTAATTAAAGAAAGTTGCTCAAATATGGCTCAAAATGTACAGCTTGAAATCTTTATCAATTTTATTTTTAAGGAAAAAACTATTTAGGATTCCCATTTCATTTACAACAAATAAGTGGAATGGATGGGCGGTGGCCCTGTTCATATGTTGACTTAAAACTGTGATTGATCTTCTGGTTCTCTTAAATAATAGATAATGTATCAACTTCTAGTCTTAAAATAAAAGTCTTTTAAGTTGTTAATTATTCCAATTAATTTGAATATAATTAGAGGCAGGTGGCTTGGGAACGCTCCCCGTGAGGTCAAAGATAATGTGAAACGGAGAAAAAACAAGAATAATAAATAAATAAAAAGTAGTCAAATGGATGGTTTGCTTTGTTTTGGCCTTGGTACATTTGACGACAACCCACAAATATTATAAATCAAAGAACAATTTTAGGACCAAAAAAAATGACATTGGCCTAATTTACAGTACCAAAATACTCGAGCATCATGCGACTTGACCAGGGCAACGTTGTCTTTTGCCTGCCATTAGTCCTACTCCACGACAAGAATTAGGCATCCGCACTCGCTTCAACATTATTAAGAATTTTGAAGTCGGCAAAGTGCTAGGAATTCCACAATCTGTTGCCATGGTCAGGTCGATGGGTTGAAAACTGTGTGCACAAACAATTTGCAGTAGTTAACCATAACAGGAAATGGAGAACTGTCAATACCGATGGTGAAAATCGTAGTGGTTGTAATGTTCGAACAGGCTCTTGGCTTTTTTTAGATTCTTTTTATTGCAATTTCTACGTACTTTTAACAATCCTTGGACGATTATATTTGGTAAATAAAGACCTTGACTTTGAATTGCCGAAGCCCTGTCGTGCTTGGTGGGCAACGGGCATATGGATTTTAGTGGATCTTCGTCTTTCCTTCCATGGATTTACCTTCCTTGATTTGACTAAGATGTCGTCCACCGGAAGGATGGGGCCCCATGTGATGGATTTCCAACTTCCTCTACAGAGGTTTATGTTACTTGCATTGACTGAACACTAGACTGAACAGATGAATGGCATTGGCCGCCCAAAAAGCAACCAATGTTTCTTCGGCCCTGCTACTCTATTCCCTGTTCTCACTGAGTAGTGGTCAAAAGAAATAGAGAGAGAGAGGCAGAGAGGAAAAAGTTGCAATTTTTAACATCAATTTGATCAGAGATGTTCCAGATCTTATAGCCAAGATGTGAAGTTGCGATACGTCAATTTACCAACTCAGATTTCTTTGATTTAACGCCGCTCATTTAAGTTCAGTGGACTCCACCAGCATGATGTTGCCGAAGCACCACATAGGCAGAATGGAATTGTTGGTATTAGGTTTCAAATTGCATGCCCAATAGCCAAAGTTAAGCAACAAAACAATACAATCTATGGTTCTGTAAACAAAAATTGGTGTGTAAACGTTCAAGTTAAAAATCAAAGTTCAAGATGTGAAAACCCTCAAAATAAAGATTTACTAGCAGCGCTTCGATCATTGCAAGATCCAATTCTCCATATGCTGCACTCAACCTGTTTTTAGCACCGCTGTGGGCATCAACATCCCACAGTACACTGTACAATGCAGACATGTGAAAACTTGTATTTCAACACTCAAATATTGCAGAAATCCTGAAATCACAGAAAGTCGTGCCTAAACAATGGGGCCAATGTCGCCACTGACATCAATCTCATCATCCAAATCATCTTCCAAATCATCAGAGGTCCCAGCAAAAGCTCGCTCAACAAATCTTGCACCTTCCCCAGGCGTCTTTGCCTCGTGTACTATGCGTGTTATTTCTTCAATGGTTTGAGATGGTTGATCACCTTGTGAATCCACATAGTTTGTTTTCTCAATTTCAACGATTTCTTTTGGCAAGGTTTTTAGGAACCAAGGATGCTGCTTAATCTCTGGAATGGTAATCCTCTGAGAAGGATAGGAAAGTATTATGACACATGAACTAACAAACAATTTAATCATGTAGGATTACAGGACTAGCAACAAAGAATAAAAGGAACTTCAATGTGATTTGTTATCTTTAGGATTTTCATTTTTTTAATTTTTCTTAGGCTATACAGATGTCTTAGTGTATAAGGCTTTCACACTACGAATTCTTGCGCCCATGAGATCACAATGAAATAATCTTACCGTTGTACTAAGACTCGCCCTATATTATCTTAGGCTATATAGAAAATTTTAATTCATCAATGACTGAAATCTGAAAAATGCAGAATCAATCATCAAGCAATGCTCAAATTACTTAAACACAAACTTTTCCACGAGTGTATGGAATCAAACTGCTCATCTCGTTTTGACACAAAGTGGTAATACTTCTTAAATGCTTTATTAAAACTAGAAAATAGCTTTTGACCCTTCGTGGAAAATGGTTAAGAACAGGAACAAACTGTGAAGAAAATGCACAGCATTTATGGAAAGTGTGTTACCTTAGCAGGATTGGCAACAAAAATATGAGAAAGGAGGTGCTTGCAATCTGCAGAGATGCGAACATAATCGGGGATAGAGTACTGAGCACTCATTATTCTCTGGAAAAGTCAGCAAATGGTTAAGCTTTGTCATCATAACCTAAGCAAGAAAGGAGGGGAGGGGAGAAAATGACTTTGGTACTTGCACAAGGAAGAAACTTACACCAATGGTCTTGCGGAAATTTCTAGGATCATCAGGATCCTCAAATGGGTACGAACCAACCAACATCACATAGAGTGTCACACCACATGACCAAACATCTGCAATCTAAAATCAGCCAAACTATAGTAAGAGGATCTCATCAGTCTTTTGTCTTAGACAAACTATATAAAACTTTATTTGTAATCATGAAATTTGGACTCATAGACTAACATTTATCAAGTTTCTTTTCAGTGAAATTAAAAGCCAAAAGTCTTTCCAGTGTACTTTTAAACACTAGATCGTGCACCAAAACTCCCACCGAAAGATCTTGTTTGGATATGATTTTCAAGAAAGTAAATAAGTAAATAAATAAATAAATATATATAGTGGTGCATTATAATGACCAGCGAGATCTCTGTTCCTGTACCCTTATCCTAATATGAGATGCATGAAGTAACACTCTATCAAAGTAAGCAAGCACAGAACTATTGCAAGAGGAAATGTTTCTAGTGATAACTGAGAATCTAAGATGAGAAGGGAGATCTCTATCATGGAAATTAAGATAACAGTTTTCAGATAGATGATGATCTAAACAGATGTACCTAAGATGTGAAATTTTCAAGTCATGAGCATTGCTGAGCTCAATAAGAGATTTATTTTAAGATATAACCTTTAACAAAGGCTTAAGATTCTAGTGTTATGATTCCTGACTGAATGGCCACTGTTGAAAGTCACTGAGCAGCTAAAGTTACTTTTTGTTCAATAGAAAACCAGCTCCTGATCAAAGAAAGAGGAGGTTGCAAGAGATACCAGTGAGTTCTAGAAGATCCATCATCAATCTACCCCAGGGATCAAGAAGCAATCCAAGTAGCTAATAGACCTTTGTGTATTAATCAATATCTGATGGACATTGTAAAAAAACAAAAAAAAAAAAGATCTGCTGTATCTCTTTGATGATCCAAGTACTCTTCTTTCTGCATGCTTGGACTTAAAAGAAACTAAGGTACACATACTAACCCAGAAACTGAACTACTTTAGGCATGATCAGGGGCATTTTAGCAGTCTGACTAATTATAGAAAAGTTCAGTACCTTGCCATCATATGCCTTCCGAGACAGAACTTCAGGAGCAATATATGCTGGTGTTCCCACTGTTGATTTTGGTTGTGAGTGCAATAGACCAGACTGTATAATGTATAAAATGTTAAATTCAAAACTTAAAGCAGCACAGAAGGGAATGGCTAACATTTGGAGAAACACCAACCTTTGAGTACCCGAAGTCACATATTTTAAGACGTGGGGTAGGGCTTCCATCCAAAAGGGTGTTTTCAAGTTTCAGATCCCTGTGGCAAATTTCCTGGAATAAAAGAATAAACGAATACAACAAAAGAGCCAGTTGACAAAAAAAATTAAAAACCAGAAACTCAGATTATCATACCATAGAATGACAGCAGCTGACTCCAGATATGAGCTGCTGAAAGAAAAATCTTGCCTGTAGCAAAAGGAATGTTCCAAGAAATAAGCATGCACCAAGCAGACAAGAATGTTGCTTACACTTCCATCAGACAGGAAGATAAATCAGTAAAAATTTCGACAGATAATATCAGCATTTACAACCTCATCTTCACTAAATCGGCCAGCACTGCATATCCTTCCAAAGAGTTCACCACCAGCTGCATATTCCATGACAATTGCCAAGTCTGTTGGAGTCAACACAACCTGCAGGGAGAAAAATGACATTAAAATGCAAAATCAAATGTAGAAGATGTTGTGCCACACTAGGATCCAGGTCCCAACAAACTTAAAGATTGGAACTACCTAACTTTTAATTAGAGGAAATTTCTTGGAAGTTAATATGAAGGGCATAAGCCATATGAACAAAATCAACAGCTTACCTCCTTGAACCTGACAATATTTGGATGCCTTAAAGACCTGTGATTGATGATTTCTCTAAGAACTTTTTCATCAATCTGAGATAAAAAAAAAAAAAAACAGTCACACAATGCACATTATTTGGGAGAAATATTATCGAGGTCCAATCTACAAAGGAAATTTTGTTTAGTAAGAATATGAGTCGACTATTGCCAAGAAGAAGAGGTGACAAATGCCTAGCAAAGGAAAAAAAAAAAGATAAAAACAAGTGACAAATAAATGCAACACTGGGTTCACAGTCAAATATACCTTGCCTAGAAAACATACGAGTCCCAACCAAATCCATACATTGGGAATGAAATAAAAAGTGTTCGGTGAGCGTACTCAAGTCACAATAAACAAGTTAATGACTAAACTATTGAATAACTCGGAGAACCTAATTCAGACAAATGATTAAAAGAAAAGATTTTTTCCTCGCTGGATCATGAGCTTATGGTTATAATTTACATGAATATCAGGTTCTAAAATTAGAAGTACAGGGTTGGCATGGCTTGTTTACCATCTAGACATTAAGAACACAATGCACTTTTGATAACCATGAGATGGCTTTCGATATCAATGTACATAGCTAACAAGTAACAAGAGATTAAAAGCCAATCAAAATCAAATGGAAATCCGAAACAGAACAAATGTCAACTGTGAAATAAATCAAATTGAATAATCAACACATGAAGCTTATCTAGACATCAAACCATCAAAAATCAAAAGTAGAGGAAAAAGAAATAAAAGAATAACTTGACCACTTCCAGAGCACCATTGAAAGCTTTGAATAAAAGAAAAAAAATTTTACCTTTTCCCCTCTTTCTATGTATTTGATTGCAACAAGCTCCTTTGTTTTCTTATCCCTCACCAATTTTGCAACCCCAAAATTCCCTGAACCAAGATCCTTAATTGGCTCATACCTCTCCTCCATCAAGCCCACCCAGCAACTAAATCACCAACTATGGAATGAAAATGGAAGGGAACAAAAACAAGGATCCCCAAAATAGAAAGACCCAGATGAGAAAAGTGGAGAAAAACAAGAAACGAAAGTCACAAAGAAAGATAGACTCGACAAAAAAATTAAAAAACTAAACAAATAAAAGAAAACCCCATATAATAACCAAAATATAAAGACTTTTTAAAAGCAAGAAGCCCCACGAAATCCCACCACTCCCAACCAAAAACTCTGATGATTTCAAGCTCCAAACCAAAAACCAAAAGGAGGGATGTCACGCCCTTCCCTTTTGGTTGCGTAAACAATTCACAATATCTTAATCTACCAATGTTCAACGGACCATAGAGATAGACAGAGCGGTCAACTTCTATAATATTAATTACTTAACCAAACCAGCAGTTAATAAAACGACCAGACTAGTTAAGCAAGCTTAGGATTGGACAGGACAGGTCCAATCAGAGGAATAAGAATTCGTAAAGAAAAGGACTTTTGCATAATCGTACACGCGGAGTTGCTTATGTTTATGTTTCTACTTTCTGTAGGAGACTGGTGATCACTGTTACATTTACGAGAAAGCAGCCCGCCAAGATGCCAAAGGGATGCTCTGTGGATCCACCTTATCTAATAGATTCATGGGGGGATGCTTTTTTCTTTCTTTCTTTCTTTTTTTTTTTTAAAATCAAATTATTATGAATAATAATTTTTGCTTCAAGTATGTAACAAAGCGTTATTGAATTCAAATTTTTTTTAATAATTTATTACACATCCAAAGTGATTTTATTGTAGTGATTATGTCATATATTTACTCATCATTAAAAAGAACCAATTTTTTAAAAAATAAATAAATAAAGAAGAAAATTTAATGTAGTTAACATCATCTTCATCTAGAAAGAAGTCAAATCCTCTATGTACCTTTACCCTTCTTTAAAAAAAAAAAAAAAAAAGGCTTAAACCACTTAATTTCACCAAAGTTTCATCATAATCATAATAGATCAACCAAGTTCGGATTGGTAAGTGGTGGCTCAAGGCTAGTTAATGTCTAACTTAAAGGGACTCTTTAAAACCTTATCTCTTAATCAGGAATGACAAAAATTTATAGAGCTCAATTTTTCTAAGTTTTTTGTTTGGTATTATAAAATTTTAAAATTAATAAATTTAATTGAATTGAATTCTTACACGTGTGAGAAGTTGGTGGAATTCAATTCGTTCATTCTATCACTATTTTGAAGAAGAAAAAAAAAAAATCGGTTCAAGCACTTTTCAACCCAAGTTGTAGGTTGAACGACTTCGATTGCTGACAACAAGCACATGCCCTGGTAACGCACGGGTGTGGGGAAGTCTACTATGCCTTTCAATGAATCCCTAAAGACGGATTAGGGACCCAACGACAATCAGGGATTGGGGGATGCCGATCGATCCTTCCCTTGAATGGTCACCGTGCTCTCAATCGAGCCGTGTAGGCCTCAAAATTCCATCTCGACTTTGGACGAGTGTTATACAAAATTATTAATTATTACATGAGTTAATATTCATGATTAAAGTAGTCTTTTAAGGCTTAAAAGAAAATATTCATTTCCTTTCTTCTTCTTCTTCTTTTTTAATTAACTTTAAAAATTTAAATTCGAGATTTTCACTTTGAAAATGATTGTAATATTAATAAAAAATATTTATTTTGAGATAAGTATGATGATCCAAATAAAAGTGAATTCAGTCTTATACTTTAAGAGATTTTTTTCAATATAATTATAATTTTTTTGTGCATTTTCATGTTAATTCCAAATCTTTTGAATTTGTCGCAATTTGATATTTTTTTTTCGACAAAAATTATTATATATGTTAAGTAAAAATGCCAACAAAAAAATATACGGTGAAATACTTTCCAAATATTCAACCCACTATAAGCTCTTTTTTTTTTTTTTTTCTCCCGAATAAAATTGTAGGGACGGTGAAAGAAGATGATGGCGATGATGAGAAAGATGTAATGGGAAATATGTGGAGGAGGAGGAAACTAAGAAATATTTCAATGCATAGTTGTATTTTTTGGTATATAAATACCTAATGTTTATAATTAATTTTTGTCTAAAAGTTGTATTTTTTGGTATATAAATACTTAATGTTTATAATTAATTTTTGTCTAAAAAATAATTAAATTGCGATTAATTTAAAAGATTTAGCATTGAAATGAAAATACAAAAATATTTAAAATTACAAGGAAAAATGTTTTAAAGATTTAGGACCAAATTAAATCACGTCCATATGAAAGTTAGTGTTGGGCCAAGTCCAATAATTCGACTTCCCAATGATAATGTGGCAATTTCTTGTGCTTGACTAACAACGCTTTTTTTTTCTTTTTTTATAATCTTTTACAAGATTTAATGGGTTGTTCAATATATAATAAAAGTAATTCTCTTTTTCACAAGTTTAAAATTTAAAATTTTAAAAGTAATAATTTAACTTTTTAATTATTAAGTCGTCTCTAAGAAAAATAAATTATTTCTCTCTCATTATAGTGAACGGATGTACTATGGGCAACAGGCAAAGCACCGTTGGGTGTTAAGTGAATTCAGCTTTTATTTTTTTAAAATGAAATGATAATTAATAATTTTTTTTGATATCTTTTTCAAAAATTTGTAATTAAATTGTGTCTACACTTTTTTTTTTTAATGGAAAAAGTTAGATAACAAAATTCAGGGAGCAAATTAAGAGTGACAAAAAATATAAAATAATTATATTATTTTTTATTTTATAAATAAATAAAATTAAGTATAATAAATATTTATTATCCTTTTATATTTATTGTGTTATCCAATAAATATTATTGCAGTGTCATTTTTTTATTATTTATTGAAATAAAATAAAAATCACATCTACGCCTTGAGATGAGAGAATTTAAGGAAAGATAAGGGTCACTTCCTATGTCTCCTTGCGTAGCCCAATTCCCATAAAACATATGATAGACCAAAAAAAAAAAAAAAGGAATTGACAACTCTCCCCTTAATGTCAACTGTAGATAGGGACCAAACTGTTTCATGAAGTTCCAAGCCCAGATCACTTACAATATGAATCCACAAACAACCGAACAGTTTGGGACCATCTTCAACCCAGGATGTTGTCATTTTGCAGAATATCAATTAGGTGGGGTAGGGATTCTGATTGAAGCAATAATCATCCTTTAATTATTATCTTTCTCAATTATCAAAAAATAAAAAAAAAAAATTATCTTTCTCTTTTTTGTGGCAGCTGGATTCTCTACAACTAATTAATAGTGGTTACACGACTGATTATTATCAATAAGATAATTGGAGTGGGGGCCGTCAAGATCTGTTCTTTAGCTATAGTAAAGTTAATTTGATGTTTTGAGTAACTTGGAGATCTCAATTATTTCCCCCTACTTGAGAATGACAGTAGCTGACTCTAAATATGAGCTGCTGAAAGAAAAATCTTGCCTGCAGCAAAAGGAATTTAACAAGACATACGCAGGCACCAAGCAGACAACAATGAAGGTAGCCTGGACGTGCATTAGACGGAAAGACAAATCAATCAGCATGTCAACAAGTATGCGCCAGCCTGCCTAATCTTTGCAAAGAGTTGCAAAGTTTTCAACAAGTGCGTTTGACAATTGCAAAGTTTGTTTGAGTGGGAGGAGAAAAAAAAAGAAGAAAAAGATGTGTTAGGAGAGGTAAACACCTATGCGGACTTATATATATATATATTAACAAAATTACTCAAATTGTATAAAAATTAATGAAAATACAAATAAATGGAAGAAAAAGCACATAAAAGGAGTAAAAACATGAAATATTATACGTGTTAGAAATTTTATTGGTTCTTGTGCACATTATGTTTAAAATACATTTAATTAATTTTCATGTATTATTTAAAGCGAGCCTTGTTTCGGACTTACTTTGTGAATCTGGGTCCCGGCAGCGGGACTCGCGTTAGAGCATTTAAGTATGCCAAACGGTCTAAATCAAAAGGAGGGAGGTGAAGAGACAGTTTGTCAATCTTCCCTCTGGGTGCATAAACAATTCACAACTATCAATTCTGCCAATTGTCGCAGAAGAATAGTTGGGAAGTTCGAGATTGGTCAGGACAGAAAAAGGGGTTTGACTAAAGTTCACGTTTGTGGATACTAGAGTTTGTACCATCACTGCTACAAGGTATCTATTTCTTAATTTATCTGGGCCTAAAAGAATATTCCATGGCATTGAATTGTTTTAATTTGACTTTCATGGTATATGTCGGCCTCCTTCCTTTTGAATTATTACACTGTACCATGTTATTTATGGTTCTGAGAATCTCCTGTAAGCTAAAAAATTAAAGACTCGAAAGGTCCAAAATGACAGCTCATTTTGACTCTTTCGTTTATTTCATTGGGTTCGACGAGCAGGTTGCAACATTTTTCTATGCATGAAACTCGGAAGGAAAGGTACGTGGAATGATTCTCTGAATCTTCTCCACCAACGTTTAAGAAAACCAAAAAAAAAAGAAAAGAGCAAGAAAAAAAAGGAAATTGGAAAATGTTGAATGATGCTTCAAGCGCATAAGTTACCAAATATTATAAAAAAAGCAAATAATTCTTAAAGGAATTGTAATTAAAGGGTCATGTTCAAGTTGAGTCCAATGTGTCAAACCTCTCCGCGTGGCAATGCCTCCGCTTTGACATTTCACCCCAGCAAATAACCCACAAGGCTGGCAAAGACGACTTCTACGAAGAGAAAAGACCAATTGAAAGGATGATACGAATCCAATTTATAAATGCTGGTATGAAACAGAGTCAATAAGGGAGGATTACACGAATCCGCCATAAAATTGGAACCAATTGAAAGGATTGTGAACGAGTGGTATACTTGTGTTCATGGGCGGATCCACATGGGGGCAAGGAGGGGAGGCAATTACATATTAATTTCTGTGACTTTTCAAAAGTCCCCTTCTTTCTTTGTTATTGAAAGAAATGTGCGATCTTTGTGAGTGTGTAATCTTTTTGATATTTATAATATCTGTTTTATTATTTCCATATTTAGCATCCGTTGGTGTTGCCAAAACCTACCAAGCCTTGAACAACTTAAAAATACATACATACATACATACACACATACATACATACATACATATATATTTCTATATATAGGCAATCAATTTAGTAAGGATTAAGACGTGCAAAATAATGGTCATGCTTCATGCTCTAATTCGAGTAGCAAGATTCACTGTGTTCAAAATGTCTATTCACAGAGATTGAGGGATAACATAATCTAATCATTTTTAAAATTAGAAATAATAATAGTATACTACCTACAATTTACACAATCTTAAAATATAAATTATACCTAAAAGAATTTAAATTTAAAATGGTATATGTAACTTATAATTTTAAGTTCATTCTTACTATTAAATTAATTATAAGTAATTTAAAGATCACTAATATTTTTTAGTTCATTAAAACATTGATTAGACTGGCAATACTTCTCACCTGTTTGATAAATCTTCTCTCGTTTAAACACCAGTAAGTGAAACTTAGGTAGCTCTTGAAAACAATAACACGAAAAATTGAAAAAGAGTCCCCATTCAGTGAGACTTAGGTTGGCTCCAACCCACAGACTGTCTTGCCGCCCTCATCTGCCAACTACCAATAAACTAACTACCCTTTAAGAAACAATTTATTTCTGGGGCAGACATCCGCGATACTCACGGGGAGGTTGCGGAAGCGATTACTTTCAGACCGTGCTTCGATGGCATCGGACCAGGTCTCACGTCTCTGCTTCGATGGCATCGGACCAGGTCTCACGTCTCTGCTTCGATGGCTCCAAGTAGTCACTAAGACTTGCGGATTAGGATTTGATGTTTATGATAATTACGTCAATGAATGGGTAAGAATCACGCGGATTTAACCGTCGTTCTGTTCTTTGCTCTGCCACACAGTGTTTGTACACAGCCTAATTGGTTACCCGGTCAAGGTGGGATCTTGGTGAGAAGCCATCACGCACCTAGTCGGACTTCGAATTTTTTTGCATGGCTTCAATTAGAAAAAAGAAAAAAAAAATTGTTTCGTTTTGTGTGCAATTCAGTATTGCCTGTACTTTAAATTTAGAGGGAATTATTGTTAATAACAGGGTGATTAATTAATTAATTAATGATTCCAACAGAAAACATAAAAAAGAGAAAAACCACCTAGAAAAGATTATGATTAGCCGTTCGACCCTTATAAATATAGCTACTGACTTATGACATCCTCGTCACTGAAACCTCTCTCTCTCCAGGCTCGGGGGACGGTGAGTCTTTTTTCCTCGGCCATGTTTCTTTTTTCTTCTCTCTCTCAGTTAACGTAGTGGGGTTTGGCTCTTGATTCGTGTTTGACTTTTTTTTTTTCTTTTGGTTTGTTTTCTGCCACTTTTTCTTTTAAATTTTTTTTTTCCACTTCTCCCCTGCTTGGCTCATGAGAAACTAGGGAGATTTGGAGCTTAAAATTTTGAAATTTTCTATTATTTGGTTGTTTATGAGATGATTTTTTTTAAAAAAAAAATTTCTTTGAAAATTCAGTTTTTGGAATGGTTTTCATACGATTTACATTACAGAAAAGATGAAGTGGACCAATTGCGTGGAATGTGCACTTTTGGTTCTGTTTGATTGAAGATATCTTCACAGAATAATTAATTGATTAAATTTCTCTTTTTTCTTTTTCTTGGTTATGAGTATGAAGATTTAGAATCTGGGTTTAGCTTAATTTCTGAAGATACGTGCAAAGATCGAATCTTTCCTGATTTCTGATCATCTTTTGGAGTTATTTTCACATTATTGCTGTTTCGGTTCAATGTGTTGGTGATCCTTGTGAATGTGGTGGCTTTTATAACTTTGCAAGGTTGAGAAGATGGTTCTGGTGATGAATTGTAGTCAGTGACGCAGACTTCCTAGGCGTAAGGTCTATTATTGGCCGCCTCTTTGTTCCTCCTTCACCTGTAAATGGGCTGTTTTAGTTCCAAAGTAGCTAGACAGTTTCCTGGACATGAGGATCCGGTACCTCTTGCATCACAAACAGCCTGTAAGTTTTAAACCTTTGATTGTTTTCGGCTTTCATGACACGATTGTATACCTCTGATGTCTGTTGGCCTTGCTTTCAAATCATTGTCATTACTTTTACATTGTATTTAACTCCATCTTATATGTGAGAGTGTTATTTGGGATATTCCTTTATTTTGTTACATGTTTTGACTCCTCAGTCAGCGTCAGTGAAGTTGAAGCCTTGTTCGAGCTATTCAAGAGCATTAGCAGTTCTGTGGTTGATGACGGGTTAATAAGCAAGGTATTGTGCTACTGTAATTAAAATGTATACTCTATTTCTTCTGCACGAGTTGTAGAATGTCTTGTAAATTCCTTTATGATCTCCGTTGGTGTTTCTTTCTATCATATCTATTAAAGGTCACAGGGCAAGGGCAATGTTTGTATGTGACACATCACTGGATGCCTCCATTCTCATTCAGACTTGGAATATGGAGCCTAATAATCAAACTTAAGGCATGAAGTGTAGTTAGACAAGCTATACACATGCCATTGAATCCTTCGAAATATTTTCTTGAAAGAGTTACTCCAGCTGTTAATTCATTTCTGCCTGCAAAACCAAACATAGCAGATATTAACCTGGTCGATTATAGCTTTTGTTCTTTGGGAAATAGTCATGACACTAGCTTGATTTGTGGCTTAAAAATTTTACCATCTGTATGGCCTTTGCAGGAGGAGTTTCAATTGGCTCTTTTCAAGAATAGCAAGAAAGAGAATCTCTTTGCTAACAGGGTATCTTTCTCAACTACTTTACTTTTTGTCGGCCAAAGGGAGTTGTGGTGGGAAGAGAGATTTCTTTCCCATCTCAATTTTACTCATTGGACTTAAGGGAATACTAAACCCTAAAGTACTAACACTAAGGGAATAAAATTGCAATGAACTGATTTCTTTTTCACTGATCAACGCTAAGTGATTTGTAAGAGTTGTGTTTGTATTATGAATAGCATTGTGACCATTATCCTTCTTGCCTCATCACTCAGTTGTACAGACTGTGAAATTGGAATCATGTTATGCAGATCTTTGATATGTTTGATGTTAAGCGAAAGGGAGTAATTGATTTTGGTGACTTTGTTAGAGCACTCAATGTCTTCCATCCTAACACCCCACAAGAAGACAAGATAGATTGTAAGTTGAATAGGTACCATGCTATATATTTCATAAGTCATAGCATTTTTGGGATTCACAATCTTAAAACATTTAGCAAATATTGTAGTATGATGTAGTTTGACTTACTTGTGATGTTTTAATCACTTTGCAGTTTCATTTAAGCTTTATGATATGGACAACACAGGATTTATTGAGCGCCAAGAGGTTTGATTCTGTTCATGTTATATGCATAAAATATGTAACAGGAATTGAAGATCCTTTTCTTGATTGTGTGTTAGAGATTTGCATCTGAGGGGCTGAACAAGTGATAGCATGATCTTCTGTTTATAGTTTTCTGCCTTTTTTCAGGATATTATGTAATCTGGGCCATGACCGAAAGGACTTCTGGATCAGAATTACAGCTTTATTCATGATTTTACCTATTGTTACCACTTCTGAATCTAAATTTTAAAAGCTGAAGAGGCAGAACATAGATGTCTGATGGCCTCATTTGTTTTTGTGGAATGCATGGGGTTCCTTGTTATATAGTTTTCTGGTCCTTTGGTTAATGTAGTAGTGCTTGCAGTCTCTCCATTTATGATTATGACTGCATCAACTTGGAGATTGGGCTTATGTGAGAGAGGGGTTGAGCAATTGGGGCTTAGGCTAATCTAAGTGCAGTCTTGGTGACCAGTTAGGAGAACAAAAGTCTGGGTGTTGATATTTATGCTTATAATTTCCGTATAATGTTTGGATATTTCACAGTTTTAAGTTTCCTACATCTAAGTGGGTACTGGTAACTGATTTGGATTATTTTACTGCACTTATTCATGATCGCATTTGTCTTCCTTTTGTCACTAGGCACACTTGGTAGCTAGACAGCACGTTTATATGCATTTTATACCAAGCATTGTCAGTTTGTTCCCTTTTGAGCTCAATAAATAAGATAATACCCTGTAAATTTCACTTTGTTAAAGAATAAGATGCAATGCATGTTTCAGAATCATGTCATTCATTTTTTTATTCTTCTACTGGAAACCTTTGCAGGCATCTTCATTGTCTGTAATTTTGACAGGTTAAGCAAATGCTGATTGCTCTTCTATGTGAATCTGAAATGAAGTTGACTGACGAGACCATTGAGATAATTCTTGATAAGGTGTGTCACTCTGCAGTCTGAATTCCTTCTGTGCGTAATACACTTTCTGTATCTCTTGACTTTTGAGAGTTCATAATGCCCCTTCCATCAGGGATTTTGCAAGTTACCAGTTATAGTTTGGTTAAAGTTAATCTAGCTTTGGAGTTCTAGTCATGAAAAGTAATAGCATTGTACCTGACTGAATATCTAGGGACTTAGATAGAACCTCATTGACTTCCGATGCTGAGGGGATCAGAAAGTTGAAAACGTGTATGCACCATTGCCTTATTTTGCGGACCAAAAAGATGGAAACTGAGGACTCCATTACAAGCTTGGTTTTGCTGGTATAGATAATCTCTTTTGCATTTTCCAAGCATAGATAAACACTAAGCTTTATAAACCCCATTAAAGAGCATAACAAAAAGGTTGGCGGTTGAACAATGAAGCAAAAAGTGCCGTGGCCAATAAGATGAACTGTTTTTCTTATTGGGGTTTTTATGTAGTTTTTAATTTTTTGTGGACAGACGTTCCTGCAAGCCGATGTGAATAAGGATGGAAAGATAGATAGGTCTGAATGGCAGAATTTTGTCTGTAAAAATCCATCCTTGTTAAAAATTATGACCCTCCCTTACTTGAGGTACACAATCTCTTGCGCAGTTTGTCATTTGTCTGTGTGTCAATTTTTTCTTATAATCTTTTATTTTCTTCATTTTTTTGGAAATAGTTGTTCAACTATGTGATTGTTTGCTTCTGATTTATTGCAGGGACATCACAACAACCTTCCCGAGTTTTGTGTTTAACTCCGAGGTGGATGAGATTGCCACCTAAAATGAAAATATGATGTGACTTTGGGATGTTACAGTAGTTGGTGAAAAAACTGGTTTTTGTCGTTGGAGTGGTTTATAGAAAATTAGCAAGTGTGGCTCAAAGTGGGGAAACCTCCAGCAACAATGGGTCAACATTCATTTGTTTCAGTAAATAGGTCCGTTTTGATTCAAACTAAGAGCTGAATCGAACCACACTGACTTGGTATTGGAACCAGAATGTGAGTTGTCCCACTGTAGGTCGCCCATCCAAGTATCAAACCTATAACCATAATCTAAATTTTGCAAGAATTGTTCTTCAAAAGATATCAAAAAAAAAGATAAGTCAAAGGTTAATACCCTTTAAATAGATTAAATAAATAAATAAAATTTGCAAGAATTGAGATGGAACTGTTGTCTCTTGACCAGCGGCGAGCAATGATCCGCTTTTGTTTTTGTCAAATTTCAATGGTATAAATACTTCTGTCATCTCATTCCTTCCTTTATCAATCTTTATATATTTTTGTCTATATTCCCTCCTTATTTCATAGTGGGATACGGGTAAGTTCTGCGTGTAAACACAGATTCTATATCCCATGGAGATATGTGCACTCTTGTATGACACATTCCTTAGAATATTTCGAATAATGCAATTTGATTAATAAAAATAAATTATTGCTTAAAATATGTTAATTTTGTTTGTTAGTTGTGGTATTTAATGAACATTTTAAAATTATATATATATAAAATAAATTATCTCTTTTTTTAATACATACCAAAATTTTATTTAAATAATATAATTATTATAAAAATAAAAAAACAATTATCAAATTAAATCTAATATTCTAAAATCATCAAATATAAAAATTTAGAAAATTAATGTTTTAAAAGAATAAATTGATTGAGAAATCTAATAAGACACTTTTAAACAGAACAATAAAATCTCTAGATTGCAGGGAAGAGTACTCTCTGCTGTGAGACCTTTCAATTCTGTAGGTGCATTGTAACAGAACACAATGCACCAAACCCTCCATAGAATCATCTTATGATTCTAACCCTGTTATTTCCTTCGGCAAACTCTGTCATGTTGTTTATTAACTCACATTCATCTGCTGCATTATGAAGGTCAAAAGTCATAAAATTTGAAATCTTCCTTTCGGCCGACGGCTTATCACGAGCAAGCTCAATCCCTTCAATCTTTCGAAATTTTGTAAAATTCCCCTTGACATAATTAGTAATTCACCGTGAGGGAACACCATCCACAATTTTTCTTCTTCTTCTTCTTTTTTTTTTAATTAAATAAAAAACTTACTTCAACAATTCAACCATTACAATATTTTTATATCATAACTTTTTCTTATTTATTTCTTTTTTTAAAAAATTAAATTGGACTGTGATTTAGAACTTAGAAAGTATTATTGAATTAAAGTTCATTATTACATTCGTGTATGATACTTGTGATAATAAGAATAACATGTCTACACACTGAATTTGCTAAAATACAAAAAGCGACATGTAAATAAACAGTATATGTGTGACTGTTACTCTCTTGTGATTTAAATTAAAAGGAAAATTTGAGTTTGGGAAAGTTAAATGTTTTAATAGAAAAATTATGACAAAAAAAAAAGGAAATAAAAAAACAACGAGCAAATTGAGATAAACTTCTAAAAGAAAGAAAAGAATTTAAAAAATTGAAAGATATATGTTTTGTCTTTATTGGACTTCCACGACGCCGTTTTCAGTTTTCAGTTTACATTTCAAACTTCTTCTACTTCTTTTTTTTTATTATTATTATTTTTTTAATTTTTTTTAGGGCCAACCATACACAGCGGTGGCCGAACTTCCCAATCCGGCAAACAGAAAATTGGTATCCTTTCGTCTTTAGCTGCACCGAGGAAGCCCCGCCATCTCCAATCTCCCGTTTTGAACTTCAGGTTTGGTGCTCTCACTTTGCTTGCCAGCCAAACAGTGCCTTGCTCTATGTTGGCTTAAGCACTTTCTCATTCTCAGTGATGGCACTGATGCAAACTCTCAGCAGCTTTGCTGATGCTTTTCTATGAACTTTCTTTTACTTTAATGAATATATGTCGGTTTTTTATGGGTTTTTCAGATTTTTGTCGTTTCAGCCGAATTTATCGAATTTAATTGGAATTTTAACTAAATGGTGAATATTGTCGTGGACTCTTGCTGAATTATCCAATCAGTGACAGCTTGATCAGTTTTACTTACAAAGAAATGACTTTGATTTATCTAAAGCTTCGAACCTTGGGTACTGAAAATCGGGTTAATAAATACCCATGTCTTGATTTTGATAATGCTTAATTGTGTTGGAAATGCACTGTGACTTATTCAATTTGGTATGATTTATTGTAGACTTAGCCAGAAGGGCCTTGGCTGCTATAAACCTTTACTGCCAAATGCCACTGAATATCTCTTCAATTTCTAACACAGAATTTGGTTGAAGAGGTAACTCAATGAAGCTTTGTTAATGGCTCAAACCTCATATGTTGTGGGTCTAGCTAATTGTATAAAATGGCATACATTTTGAGAAGAGAAATTCTATCGCATCCTCGCTTCATAAAGAACTGTCTGTTTGGAAGCCATATAACTTTAGCTTGCCCGAAGACTTTGCACCACGCTGGAGAAAGTTTTGACAGGTTTTGGCCATTATGTGTACTCCGCAGGCAGAATCAGTTTGTAAGTGTTCAGTTTTTTTCTATTAGTATTCATCCTGGAAAAATATGCTGGGAAGGTTCTATCTATGCTGTTCTTTTGAGAAAGCTTGAAAATGCATTGAGAGATCACCAAATAGATGAAGCTTGGGTGATCTTTCATGATTTTAAAAATTTGTATGGCTTTCCTACAGAGTCAGTGGTGCATATGTTGATTACTGAATTATGCTACTCATCTGACTCCTGCTGGCTAAGAAAAGCACATGATTTGGTAATGCCTATTTTGAAAGAGAATTCCACTTTACTTCATCCTGAAATCCTGACAAAGCTTGCACTCTCCTTTGCAAGAGCTCAGATGGCTGTTCCTGCCTCAATGATCCTGAGAGTAATGCTAGAGAGGGCGCATCTGCTGCCAACGAACATATTGACGTTGGTTGTTTTCCATATGGTGAAGACAGAAATTGGGGCATGTCTTGCATCCAATATCTTGGTTCAGATATGTCATTGCTTTTTATGCTTGAGTGTAAAAAGAAACGATCATGCAAAGGGGATGAAACCTGATACAATGTTCTTCAACATTGTTCTCGATGCTTGTGTAAGATATAGATTTGCATTGAAAGGCCAGCAGATTGTAGAATTGATGTCACATACAGGTGTCATTGCTGATGCACGCACAATTGTAATTCTTGCCCAGATTCACGAGATGAATGGTCAGAGGGATGAGATCAAGAAGTTTAAAGTTCACATTGATCGAGTTTCAGCTTCTTTTGTTTGTCATTACCGGCAATACTACGATAGTTTGTTCAACTTGCACTTTATGTTTGATGACATGGATGCTGCTGCTGAGCTGGTGTTAGATATGCTTAGACCCAGAGAATTTATTACCAGTAAAGCATTTGGAGATTATACAAAAACATCTTACTTTGTTCCCATTGGTTCTTGCAACCTGAAGGTTGGTTCGAAGTTGCAGATTGAGCCTACATTGCTACAAAAGGACTCCATTCTCAATGTGGAGCATAAGGTAGGTCTGATAACTTATAGGAATGGGAAACTTCTCCTTAATAACAGAGCCCTGGCTAAGCTTATCAATGGATTCAAGAATCATGGCAGAATTGCTGACCTTTCAAATCTTTTACACAGCATTCAGAAGGATTTCTGTGCACTTGAAGGATCAAATTTGTGTTCTGACGTGATTGATGCTTGCATTCATGTAGGCTGGCTGGAAACTGCTCATGACATCTTAGATGACATGGAAGCATTTGGGGATCCGATAAATTTGACTGTATATATGGCACTATTAACTGCATATTATAGTAGACAGATGTTCAAAGAAGCAAGGGCACTGCAAAGACAAATGAGGAAGACTGGTCTGATTTTAGATTTACCTGATGAGATGGTTGCATCCACTTGCCTTTCTGCATCAGGAGATGCTGCAACTTCAGCTCCTAGTAAATCAGATCTAGCTGAATTCTTAGTTCTAGAAATGAAAGAGGAGAAGGCCGTTCCTCCAGTAGTATATGAGTTAAATTCTTCTCTCTACTTCTTTTGTAAGGCAAAAATGATCGAAGATGCTCTAAAGAGTTACCGTAGAATTCAGGGATTGCCGGTACTGCCAACGTCGCAAACGTTTGCCTATCTGATATTCGGCTATACATCTTTGGAGAGGTATCGAGACATTACCATGTTGTGGGGAGATGTCAAGAGATACATGAAGAGCAGGAATTTACGGGTAAGCAGGGATGTCTACGAGTTATTCCTGCTAAATTTTATCCGAGGTGGTTACTTCGAGAGAGTCATGGAAATTATTGCTTATATGGAAGAGCGTAACATGTTCACCGATAAGCAGATGTACAAAAGCGAGTTCTTGAAGCATCATAAGAATCTGTACAGGAGTCTAAAAGCATCGGATGCAAGAACTGAAGCTCAAAAGCAGAGGGTCGAGTATGTTAAAAAATTCAGGAATTGGGTTGCCGTTGCTTGAATTTAGCAGCTATATTAATTGCCAAAGTTGGCAGGGAAGGTATTTCGGAGTGGGACGACCAATGATATGCTTGTTTTTACAATTATTGTATTTGTTTAACATCAAGAAGAAAACACTTTTAATAGCGAATGACATTCCTCTCTCGATTTTGATGATTAAGATCAACGGCTGCGCCGCCATAAGCAAACCAGAAAATCGAAATAAGGATCTAAAAATGAAATAAAATATTTTAATGTCATATGTTATAAATTCTTTTATAAATTTAAAGGTCAAGTAAAAGTTTGTCAAAGTTAATCAAGAAAAATTATGGAGGAAATTTTTAATAATCTTATTAATGATAATGAAAGCATTTGTTATGTTTGCATATTGTGATCATGTAGGAAGATGAGTCAAAATTTCATTTGAATTTAGAGATGAAATTATAAAATTATTTATTTAAAGTAATTTATTTTTTAAAAATGATGAAGTTAAAGTATAAGTTTATAAAGAATAAATTATTAAAATTTGAAAATTTTGTCAATTGAAATAGATAATATAAACGATTAAAAAATTAAATTATATTTAAGAGAAGATGTTAAAATTAATTTAAATTTATTACATATTAAAAATTAATATTTAAAAGAAATAAAATAGTTAAATTTTATTTATTATTTTTTATTAGATTAAAAATAAATATTATTATTATTATTATTATTTAATATATAATATATAAGAATTTAAATATTTTAATTTATTATTTGATTAGTGATTATAATTTAATGGTTATAATATTGTATGGATGAGATGGTTTTTCCAACACCTTCACTTTCATCTCCCAGCCCTGTCTCGTGTTGACAACAGCAAGCTGGAAAAAGTAGTTTCAAAGTTAATTCAGATTTATTACAGTGTAAAAATTAATATTTTAATAAAATTAAATAGTTAAATTTTGTTTATTGTGAATTTTGTATTAAATGCTATTATTTAGTATATAAAGATTTGAGTGTTTTAATTTATTATGTGGATAATGGATATAAATGTTATATGACTAGTAAAAATAACTTAATATTTATATTATTATGTGTATTTTTTAATTTAATAAAATTATAAATATTTATATAATTATCTAATAATATTAAGTATTAATAATGAATTTATAATCCATTTGATCGGACAATAGTCATCAAATCTAATTACAAGATCTAAAAATCATATAAAAGATACTACTCGTCTTGGGAATCATATAAAAACAGATTTGATTCGAGAACTAATAAAAAGGGAGCTACCATGAGTTGCCATCAGTCACCCTCAATTGGGAACAAAGAGAAAAATTAGTCATCAGTAGAGAAAATCATAATGATTTATTTTTATTCAGATAAAGAGGAAGTATGTAAGTCTAGTTGGAGTAGTCACTGGGAGCCAGATTTAGCGTCATCGAACACCAATTTCCCCATTTCCAACTACTACGCGGCCAAGGAAGAAAAGTAGATCCGAAATAAAAAGATATGATAGTCATGGGTACGAGAACAAAGGAAAAAAAAAAAGGAGAAAAAAATAAAAAACAAAGAGATTAAATTTACAAGGAACAACAACTAAATAGTCCAAAAAAGAAAAAAAAATCGAATTTAAAGAAAGATTCAAGAATTGAATTAAAATATAAAATTATAAGTAGTTAAATTAATATAAATAATTCAAATATAAAATTTCGATATAAAAATATTGAATTAGTGAAATATATGAATTATATTGAATAATAAAATTTATAAAGTTTAAGTATAAAAATACGTGTTGTTGAGAATTGAAACAAATTTGGAATTAAGAACTTATTAAATTGAGAATTAAGTATAATTCAATTTAGTTTTTTTATTTGAGATAAAAATTTTAAAAATAAATTATTCATATAATAATTCTTAATAAATATCATATATTATTAAGTATTGTGATAAATAAAATTTTAAATTTCACTATTTTAATGTTTAAGGTCATATGTTATAAATTCTTTTATAAATTTAAAGGTCAAGTAAAAGTTAGTCAAGAAAAATTATGGAGAAAATTTCTAATAATCTTATTAATGATGATGAGAATATTTGTTATGTTTGCATATTGTGACCATGTAGGAAGATGAGTCAAAATTTCATATGAATTTAGAAATGAAGTTACAAAATTATTTATTTAAAGCAATTTTTTATTTTAAGATGATGAAGTTAAAGTATAAGTTTATAAAGAATAAATTATTAAAGTTTGAAAATTTTGTCAAATTGAAATAAATAATATAAATGATCACAAAATTAAATTATGATTAAGAGAGGATGTTAAAATTAATTTAAATTTATTACATATTAGAAATTAATATTTAAATAAAATTAAATAGTTAAATTTTAGTTGTTATTTTTTAATTAAATTAAAAATAAATATTATTATTATTTAATATATGATATATAAGAATTTAAATATTTTAATTTATTATTTGATTAGTGAATATGATTTAATAGTTATAATATTGTATGTGTTTTTTAGTTATTATTATGTAATATTTTTTAATTTAATAAAATTATAAGTATTAATTTAATTATTTAATAGTAATAATAGAATTAATTGAACTCTAACATACTATAATGGCCATAAATAGATTTACTTTTCTCTGTTATTATTTATTTCTAATATCATTTTATTCGTACTATAATGGTCATCAACCTTTTTCCAGTGGCATCGACGGTAGAGAGATAACCACATTATAGTAGTGTTGGAAATTGATGACGTGTTTTGAGGGTTTACATAATTGAACTTTCGTCACATTTGCAATTCCAGATGAAATTTCGAGGTGGTTTTAGGCTGTGCTCGACTGGGTCCACACGTTTTTCAATCCCACGCTCAAATATCGGCTTCAGCCTTGCAAGTCTGTCATTTTTCTTTTTCCTGGACATAATAGTAATCCACCGTGAAGGAACACCTTCGACGATTGTTCTTCATATGGGTTATTGTTGAATAATCCAATCCATGACAGCTTGACCTGTTTTACATACAAAGAAATGATTTTGATTTATCGAAAGTTTCGAACTTTGTGTACTGAAAAATGAAAATTGATTTAATAAATACCCATATCTTGATTTTTATTATGGTTAATTGTGTTGGAAGTGCACTGTGACTTCTTCAGTTTAGTTGTTTTCTCTAACGGATGATACATTCAGGCTATAAACCTTTTACTGCAAAATGCCACCGGATATTTCTTTAATTTCTAGCACAGAATTTGGTTGAAGAGGCAACTCAGCGAGGCTTTGTTTATGGATGAAGGTACAGTAAATTATATTAAATGGCATACATCTGGAGAAGAGAAATTCCATCGCATCCCCGCTTCGTATAGATTGTCTGTTTGGAAGCCATATAATTTTAGCTTGCTTGAAGAATTCGTGCCAGCCTGGAGAAAGTTTTGACAGGTTTTGGCCATTAGAATCAGTTTGTAACTGTTTGACTTTTTTTTTTTCTATGTTTTGGCCATGATTAGTTTTATTTTATTTTTTGTTTCGATTAACTAATAACAAAATTAATTTAATTAATAAATAATTTAGTTTAATTCAATTCAATTCTTACAGTTAAAAGAAAATTTTAATGTATTTAAATAATTCTATTTAAAACTAATTTTGTCTAAACAAATAAATTACATAGATATAAAAAATGAACACACAATAGAACACCGCCCAAATATAATATTCTTGGGTTTTCTTAATAGAATCCGTGCCCTCAATCCACATTGCACGAATGTATACAATTTACTGTTCCTCGTTTGAATAATGTGTAAAGCAAATCTTGAATTTCCTATTTTTGATTGTTTCAAAATTTTAAGTATAAATTATATAATTAAAAAATTTTATATTAAAATTAAAAAAATAAAACATATATAAATTTAATATTCAAATTAAACTTTATCGTATCTTTAGGACTCACACTTTTATGGAGTCAATATATGCCCCAAATTCGACATAATTATGATGTCAATATAGTTGACTTCTCGTGAAGATTCATTTAAAGCTACCGATCATGTCATATAATAGTGCTTAGTGTATAATCCATAAATCTCTATAAGTCAGCACACAAATTCATTCCTCTCTCCGAAATCGAGCTCAACTTTAACTAGATGCAAAGTAACATTTTTTTTTTTTATTTTTACTGAAGCCTAAATCTCGTCTACCTCAATTATATCATATTTGACTTACATATCGAGTTTTACCCTTTGAAAAAAAAATTACAAAATGAGTAGGATTATGCATGGGGGCTCGGAATGCTTTCTAAGAAAATATAAAGAAAGATAAATCTCAAGTTCAATCTAAGAACAATCAAGCGTTCGGCAGGCCCTATATGTTGCATATTGTTATGGGGTCAACAATCTCAACGAACTTTCAATCATTTTGTCAAATACCAACCTTAATTCACTCAAAAATTTAAATTCATAAATAATTTTTTTGATAAATATTATAAATAATATTAAATCTCTATATTATATCGATGCGAGTATTTATACTCTACAATAGATTTAAAATTATTATTGAGGGCTGATCAGTGAAATTTCAGCTCAATTTAGCTTTGTTGAGCTGAAAATTGAGCAAGTGACAATTTTTCCTCGAGATTTGTTAAGTGTGGAGACACTGACTTTATGGAACAGTCAATAACATAATAAACAAATCTCCGGGGTTAGAATTAGTTGATAAGTATGGTCGTTTATATAGTTATTTTCGTTTTTTTTTTTTTTGTCCATATCAATGTTTAATTCTTTAATTCTTTAGATTAGATCATAAGAGGCTTCATTTTTTGTTTTTTTTTTTTGTGTGTGAATTCTTATTGGACCACAAAATCGAAAGTAGAAAAATATTGCGATTGTGCCGACCAAGCCCAAGAGATCTTGACTTTCGAGGCTGGAGAAGAAATTCGAATATTATTCGGGCCGGAGCAATGCGCGAACAAACGGGAGTCCGCCGCCGGAATCGAGCAGTGCCGGCGTCTTCACCCGGTGTTTCTACGCGAACGATGGCATTGGACAAATCGGCATGGAGGTGGGGGGAGGGGGGTGTTGTTAACGAACTCGGGAAGCGCGTGGAGGGGGTAATGTTTCACGGACGGACCAATGCCACCATCCATTCGCGAGATTTGCCTTCGACAAAAATTTGACTGAATCAAATGTAAATCGTGGTCGTCAGGTAAGGTGGTGGCCAAGTGGGCTCTCTTGTCGCAATTTGACAAAATGAAAAAGTCACCATAAATTGAACACCACAGTTTTCTTCTGTGTTGTCGTCCCTCTGATCATAATCATTTCTCTATCTCAGGAGTTGATTTTGAAATTGCTTAGCCGTTTCTTTGGGTGGCTGCTTCACACCCTTCGACACCTTGCTGTTGTCTATGTTATATGCGTACCCTATGGCCAATACCATGGTGAGAATGACACACAACCACCAATGCCCGCCCAATTTGAAAGCCCTGAAATTGAGATTACATCTGCTCAAAATCAGCCCAACTCGGAGTATGAGGTTGAAATCATTACTGAAGTATAGAGCCTTTGTACAGTTGCACCGGATCAATTAGACAAATACTACTCTTACCTTGAATACTTGCCAAATCAATACTATGTGGCAGTACAAACACTTGCCGTTGTCTTTTTTCTGTTAGTGGTTTGTGGTGGAAATTTGGATTTTGTACTCAATTATATAGATTGTCCGTTCTACCGAGTTTACTTATCCGCGGGGGACATTTTCTTTCTTGAATGTGATTGCGAGAGACACTTTGGTTAGGAACTTTTGCCTCTTTTTTTTTTCTTTAATATTTTACCATAAAAGAAGCAGCATTTTCTAGTTTTTTTTGTTTTTTTTTTAAGGAAAAAAAAAACATGGTCCCAAATTTGATGCTGGACATGAAATACCCGAACGGGAAAGGAATTGTGTTTTCCTATCTTTACTCAACATGATCAAGTTCGTATCTTCACACCCACTACCAAAATTATTATATAGGCTTTCCGCACCGGTATGCCTTAGCACGGTGCATCTCCTGAGTGCAATGGAAGCCACCAAGGCCATCGACCCTGTCAAGGTATAGGCAATCAAATTACATACATTAGACCTTTTAAGTCGTTGAAAAAAAAAAACCATAAGTAGTAAACCAAAAAACCAAAAAAAAGCTGTAAGTAGATAAACAGCAATCAAGAGCTCATAATGCTTAAATTTATGAAAGGCGACATTTTCTTCTGTCTCATCAAATCGTCTCAAAACTCATTAATTTCAATAATTGATCTAGCCGGCAAAAGTGCTCTTGATTTTCTAGATCACAAGAGCTGAATCAATGGACCAAACCAGAACGAGAGGTCCTGACATGGATGATCTTGACCTTTGATTGGAAAAAGAAATCTCAAAACCCATTAGACAAGTCCTAGAGTGCATAAGACCTCCAGTTCTAAATTTTCCACATGACCTTCCCTTCCCTAAAACTGACCCTTCGCTGGCAGGTATATTTCCATGCCCCACACGGTAACTGACCAAAAATAGTTAAATTTTATTTGTTATTATTTTTGTATTATATTAAAAATAGGTATTATTATTATTTAGTACATAATATATAAGAATTTAACTATTTTAATTTATTGTATAATTGATAAATGTAAATATAAATTTTTATTATATAATGAATAAGTATACTTTAATAATTTTAATATTGTGTAATTTTTAGTTATTATTGTGTGATATTTTTTAATTTAATAAAATCATAAGTATCAATTGTCTACTAGTGATAACAGAATTAATTAAACTCTAACAAATTATTGAATCTTAAAACCATATTATGGATTTCATGGCGCGTGGCCCGCGTTGGCTAACTGTAATCAACTTTAACCTTACAGCGAATTGTCTCAGAAGAAGAAGAAAATGAAGGGTGTCTGGGGCCATGGTCGATAGGACGAAGGAGGCGTAATTGTGTGCGGACTCGCGTACTTACGACTTGCTGATGTTGGCGATGGTGAGGAAGACGGAGGACGCGGAATTGACATACAAATGCCTTTTGCATTAAGCATTTGTGGAACTGTGAGAACACTAGCTTGAATCTGAGAAATTTGGAGGCACAACCAAAAAAAAAAAAAAAAGTTATCATATATTTGAATATTATTTGAAATCCAAAGAAATAATTAAAATTGAATTAATTAATTTTAATTTTAATAAATAATAATAATAATTATAAATTAGTTACATTTAAAAAATATATTATACAATAAAATAAATTTCTATTACGTATTCGTTACTCTCAAAATAAATTTCAAATTTTTATATTAAAATTAAATTTAAATAATTTAATATATTAAATTATTTAAATAATTAATTTGAATTATATTTTTTATTTTTTATTTATTTTAATTATTTTTTTCTAAATTCTAATATAATATTTTTTTCTATAAACGTGTAGAGGATAGAAACTTGTCAAAGAGATCATAGAAAATGATTATGAAGCTACTTCTTGTTGAGAATAGATCATCTTATAATTCTTCACTTATATATATTTTTTTAGAATAAAAAATAATTATTTTTTGTGGGCGATGCCTTTTGTGGGCTTGACTTTTATGTTTGTAAAAATCAAACACCCACCAATGACCAAATGGTCAAGCCCACAAAAGCACCGCCCACAAAAGGCACCGCCCACAAAAGAAATTATTTTTTTTTTCATTCTTAACAAGCATATATAAATGAAGCTTTATTGGTGCATAAGACCTCTGCACAACGATTAACAGGAAATTAAGAAGGAATTAATGGCAGGAATCAGTTTCTTGGCAAAGATAGATGTGAGGTTTCTCCTCCCTCCACTAATCAGCCTCTTCCTTTCATGCTTCTCATCATTCCAACAAGGCTTATTGTTATTGTTATTCCATGGGGGCAAACAATTAGCTTGTATTCCCATTTGGAACATCATGGCAATATTAATCTTGGTTCTTGTCGTGAGCTGCCTAATTTGCACTTCAATCCGAGTACCTCTTGCTCTCACACTCACTGCCAACCAGTTCCAATTTCAATTTGGCAATTTCTCATGCCCCTTAATCATTTCATTCATTGCTTCGCTCGTTTTGCCCCCAGCAGAATTTCTTTGGGTTGCATTCCCTGTGATGATACTCATTTCTCCATGGTATCTATTGCTTTTGAACTTGTTTAGGTGCTTCTTTGGCTGGCTGCTCCGTATCCTCCAATGTTTTGATGTTCGTAGCGTTATTCACTTGCTCCAATACCCCGACAACGCTCGAGGATCAAATCATTCACAAATGGAAAGTCGTAAAATTACTCCATACCAGTCTAATATTGAATATGAACTTAAAATCACAATTGATAATTAATAGAAGGGTAAAAAACTATCACTTGTATAATCAAATCAAGAATATATAATAATAAAATAAATCTGTTGTTCTTATTTTATTGGTGTATTTATTTTTTTTTCTTTTAAAAAATAATTAGTAGTTAATTGTTAATTATTAGTAAAACATCCTCCAATGTTTTGATGTTCATGGTATTATTCACTTACTCCAATACCCCGACAATCAAGAATTATATCATTCACAAATTAAAAGTTTTGAAATTACTCTAAATTAATTTGATATTAAATATGAGTTCGGAATCACAATTGATAATTAAATCAAAATTATATAATAACAAAATGAGATTATTGTTCTTATTTTATTAGTATATTTGTTTTTTTTAAATAATTAGTAGTTAATTGTTCATTAGCAATGAAATATCCTCCAATGTTTTGATATCTGTGGCATTATTCACTTGCTCCAATATCTCAATAACACTCGAGAATCAGATAATTCACAAATTAAAAATCTTAAAATTATTTTAAAACAGTCTAACAGTTGATAATTAGAAATAAAGTAAAAGATTATCACTTATATAATTAAGTTAAAAATATGTAATAACAAAATGAGATAATTATTCTTGTTTGATTGGTATATTTGTTTTTTTATTTAAAAAATAATTAGAAATTAATTATTAATTATTAGTGAAAGGAAAATTTTTATCAAGTTATTCAATAAAAAAAAACTAAAGATATTTTATACCTCATCCCACTTAACGTGTAAATTGTAAAGTAGACATTAAGATTTGATTTTAAAATCTTCTTTTTAAATTCAAAATTTAATGATAATTTAATCAATATTTCTTACAAATTATATTTTAGTATATTTTAAATATAAATTATTTTATATATCCATAATAATTATATTGTAACTTATATATATATATATATATATATATATATATATATATATGTATTTAATGAGAAACAAATTAAGTGTTAGTATTGGAGCCATGTGTTTATAAAATTTTAAAACTTTTAATCTTAACTTAGGTTAAATCTTGGTCAAACAAAAAAAAATTATACATATAATCATTTTTATTATTAATTCAAAAAAATGTATTCCTTTTCATAAAAACAGTGATTGATGAGTTTTGAATTGAAGTATTCAAACGCTCGGCATTCGAGAAAACAATTATGGGTTAGAGACATTCTCAATGTTAGCAATGGTACCCTCGAGTTGCTTAGGGAGACAGAGAGAGTAGGACAAATTAGAAAGAGTGATCATGTAACTTGCGTAGAAGTACTTACCTATAAGGAAGAACTCGGTTGTATTTATAGGTCCATCAAAGAGCCGTAGTTAATGGGTTTTTAATGTTAATACGACGAACAATTGGACTAGAGTCATAGAATTTGGGCATCTCGCATGGAGTGGGGAGTTTCGAAGATGAGCCAGTTATGTGCATAGGGCTCGGGTCCGTGAATGAAGGGCCCATTAGTAGTGGGGTTTTGGAGTTCGCTGCAGGCAATCGACAAACTTAGGTTCGTTCGAGTGTGTCATTGGGCATGGAATCCTGGACCATCCAGTACACTGTATAGGCCCAATTATTTGTTAGCCCTAGTCTTTATCAGTTGTAGAACCTAGCTCAAGACTCTTAAACATTGAAGATAGACTTAAAAAAGGTTTTGCTAACTCAAAAATATTTATTAATTCTATCCTGAAAAAGAAAACAGAGTATTTTCCAGTTTGAAAGGTTTACTGGCTTAAGCAGATATTGAATCAAATCTAACTTAAGACCGTGGTCTTCATGGGTAATACTTTTCAATTGACAGAACAAAAATGTTTCAAATTTAAACAAGAGTGGAGTTGTATTGTACTGTAATCGATACCAAAAAATTATTATAATTTGCAAGCAAATTAAAATTGGGCATATAAAAAGGGCATCCACCAGCATTTTGGCTCTTCATCCCACAAGCATCTCATTCTCCCTAGAAGCAGTAATTTAGTCTTTCTTGGTCCAAAAGAAAGTCTAGTTGTACTTGGAATTGGGCTGCCGCCTTTTGTTAAGGCTAACCCAAAAATGTGTAGCATAATTGCACAATGATCACTTACCTCCCCTGTTGCAAGACTTCCAACATCCCATTTAGATAACGGCAATTATGGGTCCTGCCTGCTTTCAGTTACTCTTTCCTCTACGCTTAAACCTCTTACTGCCCATCCAATCTGCTCGCAATTAAGCAATCACTTAAACCTCTAATTTGAAATTTCTAAGTTTTTAGTAGCTATAGCATCGCCTGATGAGTGGAAAAAGAAACAAAGTTGCAAATGAATTTGCGTTTTCTTCCGATTACAATGGCCATGCAGTATTAAAGTACGTAGGAGATTGCGGGGCCGCAGAGCAGGATACGTCCCTACCCCTCTGTCACTCTCTTACGCCCTCGCTCTTCTGGGCATCGACACGTAGCCAAAAAAAAATTATGTAATCTTTTTGTTTTTTTGTTTTTTTTATTTATTTGTTTTCTGAACCATGCACGTGTGATTATGTGTAATTCAACGTGAAACCTTGAACTTTATAATAATGTTTTCTACAGATTATATTTTGTTGCTCCTCGTGCAAAATAATTATTATATGTAGTTATATAATTGTATTGGATCAATTTTATAAAAAAATAAATAAATATTATTATTAATTGAGTAAGATGATCATAAAATTATTAAATTTTTAATTTTTAGTTGGGTTAAATTTTAGTAAGGTAAATTAAAATATTAAATGAAATTAATTTTTTTATGAGATTCAAAAAGAGGCATCTAATAATATTTGATAGGTTTATTAATTCAAAACCCTTAAATATTTAACATGGATCTCGAAAAACTTTTTCTAAATAAAGAATATTTACTAGTTTTTTGTTGAAAAACCAAATAGGGCATTCGCAGGTTTGACCGACTTGGCATAAGGCAATAATTTTCAATTTACAGAGCAAAAGAAGAAAAAAATTGAGAAGGAAGATGGAAACTCCATGGAAACGTCAAACATATGGTCCCAAAATTTGGTCGTTGGCTTGAAGAGAAAGGAACGAGATTAGAATTGCAATCTCAGGTAGTATACGCGTTGCCGAAGTAAGAGTACGCAGATCAAAATTTATATTTTATATAATTTACAAGTAAATTCAAAATTTAGCATATAAAAGTGGCATTCATTTCTCTGTAAGCAGTAATTTAATCTCCCTTTGGACAAATGAAGTCTAAATTAACATTTAGCATATTCTAATTTATATTGTGTAACATTTCATATTATAAATTATACTAAATCTAAATTTTTTTATCATAATTATTTTGATAATTTATCACCAAATTATTTAAATAATTCCTTAGGTTCTTTTTCTTTTTTCAATTTATGCATAATAAATTGAATTAAATAAATTTAATTTATTTTTCATATTCTCAAATAACTTTTTATTTTTCTCTGTTATTATTTACTTATAATATCATTTTATTCGTAGTATAATGGTCATCAGCTTTTTTTCCCAGGTGGGTGAGAAACCCGCATCACCAAGCGGGACTCTTTTTCAATTGGGAATCTTTCGAGTGTCAGAAGTAATTGAGCCGAGAACTGTGAGATTTGCACTATAATTGGAAACCGACATCATAGTAGTGTTGGAAATTGATGACGTGTTTTGAGGGCTTACATAATTGAACTTTCGTCACATTTGCAATTCCAAATGAAATTTCGAGGTTGTTTTAGGCTGCGCTCGACTGGGTCCACGCGTTTTTCAATCTCACGCTCAAATATCCGCTTCAGCCACGCTCAAATATCGGCTTCAGCCACGATTGTTGTTATTGTTGAATAATCCAATCCATGACAGCTTGACCTGTTTTACATACAAAGAAATGATTTTGATTTATCGAAAGTTTCGAACTTTGTGTACTGAAAAATGAAAATTGATTTAATAAATACCCATGTCTTGATTTTTATTATGGTTAAATGTGTTGGAAGTGCACTGTGACTTCTTCAGTTTAGTTGTTTTCTCTAACGGATGATACATTCAGGCTATAAACCTTTTACTGCAAAATGCCACCGGATATTTCTTTAATTTCTAGCACAGAATTTGGTTGAAGAGGCAACTCAGCGAGGCTTTGTTTATGGCTTAGTCCTTATCGGATGAAGGTATAGTAAAATTATATTACATGGCATACATCTTGAGAAGAGAAATTCCATCGCATCCCCGCTTCGTATAGATTGTCTGTTTGGAAGCTATATAATTTTAGCTTGCTTGAAGAATTCGTGCCAGCCTGGAGAAAGTTTTGACAGGTTTTGGCCATTAGAATCAGTTTGTAACTGTTTGATTTTTTTTTCTATGTTTTGGCCATGATTAGTTTTTTTCTTTTTTTTTTGTTTCGATTAACTAATAACAAAATAAATTTAATTAATAAATAATTTAGTTTAATTCAATTCAATTTTTACAGTTAAAAAAAATTTAATTTATTTAAATAATTCTATGTAAAACTAATTTTGTCTAAATAAATATATTACATAGATATAAAAAATGAACACACAAAAGAACACCGCCCAAATATAATATTCTTGCGTTTTCTGAATCCAAAAAAATTATAATGGTGACAAACAATATCGATTTGGATAATGAAAGTCCGCCCCGCTGAGAGTGACGCCTCAATCCACATTGCACGAATGCCGATGTATACAATTTGGATGATTAAAATTAACGACATTTCTTTATTTATCGGTGAAGGTAGGTGAAAAATAAAATAAAAGAGAGTAGAAGAGGCAAAATATGCTTTAAAGTGGCACACCTAAACGGAACTCTTTGTAATGGGTCATTATTTTTTTTTTTAAATAATCTATTAAAGTATATAATATACCTCCAGTCTCCTTTTTCTTTGACAATGTGAGAGTGAGAGTGGCACGAACCTCTTCTTTGACAAAGTAGGAGTGGCACGAACACTTTGACAATGTGAGAGTGGCACGAACCTCTTGACAACGTACGAGTGGCACGAACACTTTGACAATGTGAGAGTGGCACGAACCTCTTGACAACGTAGGAGTGGCACGAACAAGGAGCATCCCCCTCTTCTTTGACAACGTGGGAGTAATACGGACAAGGAGCAACCTGTTACGTCCTCCCACACCCCGCGCCAAGTCAAGGAGCAACCCCCTCTCCTTTGACAATGTGGGAGTCGTACGGACAAGGTGCAACCCTTAGCAACCCGTTACATCCCACACTCCGCGCCAAGTCAAGGAGCGACCTCCTCTTCTTTGACAATGTGGGAGTCGCACGGACAAGGAGCAACCCGTTACATCCTCCCCCACTCCGCGCCAAGTCAAGGTCCCACGGCGGG
Organism: Bruguiera gymnorhiza; assembly: GCA_020883675.1. Lineage (NCBI taxonomy): Eukaryota > Viridiplantae > Streptophyta > Magnoliopsida > Malpighiales > Rhizophoraceae > Bruguiera > Bruguiera gymnorhiza. Next base: position 269,596 of record JAIRCJ010000197.1, on the reverse strand, counting down.
AGGAGTGCGGGAGGAGTACTCTAATATCACTATTTCACGCGATTATTATAATTTATTCAAAATGTACTGTCTAACATTTCTTTATCAATAAGCGACACGGATTAGGAGCAACCCCGTTACACCCCACCCCGCTGAGAGTGACGCCTCAATCCACATTGCACGAATACCGACGCATATAATTTACTGTTCCTCGTTTGAATAATGTGTAAAGCAAATCTTGAATCTCCTAATTTGTAAGGAATTAGTAAAATTTTTATCTGATTTGTTAGTCCAAATTTTAAGTATAAATTATATAATTAAAAAAATTTATATTAAAAATAAAAAAATAAAACATATATAAATTTAATATTCAAATTAAACTTTATCGTATCTTTAGAACTTACACCTTTATGGAGTCAATATATGCCCCAAATTCGATATAATTATGATGTCAATATAATTGTCTTCTCGTGAAAATTCATTTAAAGCTACCGATCATGTCATATAATAGTACTTAGTGTATAATCCATAAATCTCTATAAGTAATAGATCTAGACTATCTGTACCTCTCATCCCAACGAGAAGACAGGCCAAACTACGAATGGCGAGAATTAGTTTCATAGATCTTAGATTTCTGCTTCCACCCCTAATCAACCTTTTCCTATATTATTACCTCTCATCCCAACGAGAAGGCTTATTGGACCTTTGGGTGAACGTGTTTCTTCATTTCCCACATGCCGCCTTCATTCCCGCTGTATTGCTCTTTGTTCTTGCCATGTCCTGCATGAGTTGCACCTCTGTCACAGTCCCCTTTGCTTTCACGCTCGGAAATCGTCTCGGCTTGCAATTCGGCCGTCTCTCTTTTCCCTGGACCGCTTCCTTCATTGCCTCATTCATTTTATCAACGGGAGTTTTCTTCTGTGTTGTCGTCCCTCTGATCATAATCATTTCTCTATCTCAGGAGTTGATTTTGAAATTGCTTAGCCGTTTCTTTGGGTGGCTGCTTCATACCCTTCGACACCTTGCTGTTGTCTATGTTATATGCGTACCCTATGGCCAATACCATGGTGAGAATGACAAACAACCACCAATGCCCGCCCAATTTGAAAGCCCTGAAATTGAGATTACATCTGCTCAAAATCAGCCCAACTCGGAGTATGAGGTTGAAATCATTACTGAAGTATAGAGCCTTTGTACAGTTGCACCGGATCAATTAGACAAATACTACTCTTACCTTGAATACTTGCCAAATCAATACTATGTGGCAGTACAAACACTTGCCGTTGTCTTTTTTTTTTTTTTTAATTTTTTCTGTTAGTGGTTTGTGGTGGAAATTTGGATTTTGTACTCAATTATATAGATTGTCCGTTCTACCGAGTTTACTTTGTTGCTTCAAGTTCGTATTGAAATTTGCAAATATAGCCATAACAGTTATCCGCGGGGAACATTTTCTTTCTTGAATGTGATTGCGAGAGACACTTTGGTTAGGAACTTTTGCTTCTTTTTTTTTTTTTTTTAATATTTTACAATAAAAGAAGCAGCATTTTCTAGTTTTTTTTTGTTTATTTTTTTAAGGAAAAAAAACATGGTCCCAAATTTGATGCTGGACATGAAATACCCGAACGGGAAAGGAATTGTGTTTTCCTATCTTTACTCAACATGATCAAGTTCGTATCTTTACACCCACTACTAATGTACATTTATTTCACTCTTTTTTTATTAAAATAAAAAATTAAGATTTAAGAGCACAAAAAGGCAAAAGAAAGATTTCAAAACAAGCCAGAGCAGTGCACTGATCTGCGAGACGAAAGCAAAGAAGTCGATCAGACCACACACGCAGACAAAAATCATCAAACATGGATTTCCCCGAGCAGGACTTAGACCTATTCGGGGAAGATTCCGACGACGACAACAACCGGCCTCGCCGATCCGGTTCCTCCTTTCCGCCCTCCTCATCGTCTTCCACTTCAGGTTCATCCTCCTCCTCATCGTCTGCCGCTGCGGCCGCTTCTTCCTCCGATGGTCCCGGCGGTGGATAGAGCGCTTCTTCCTCCGATAGTCCCGGTGGTGGACAGAGCGGGAGCAGCGGAGAGGAAGAGGAGAATTGCGGTGAACTGCGGATGGTCGGTTTTATAATGAGAACGGCGAAAAGGGTTTTGATGGGTATGAGGAGACCGATCTATTTGGTTCTGATAACGAAGATTATGTCAAAACCCTTGCTATTAGTCGTTACCCCATTCCTGGTACTTCTGTTTTCCTCTCTTTTTTTTTTTTTTTTTTTTGTGTGTGGCTTTTTTTTTCCATTTTTTGAGAATTTGTTTGGTTATTTTTATTTATTTTTGTTATCCAGTTTCTCGGAAGAATCTTGCTTGTACTGTCGACCTGATCAGATCGGATTGATTGGCCTTTTTGAGTTTAAAAATTTCTCTGGTTTTACAATCAAGAAATGGGTTTCGGGTTATAAGCAAGAAATAGGTTCTGGGTTCTGAGATAGTGATCTGCTTGTGTATCCTCCTCTTTTTCTTCTTCTTCCATTTTTCTTGTTTGTGATTTTTTGTTTTCCTTCCCTTGACTTTGTTTGATTTGATTCGTTGACCTTTCCGAGGTTCAAAACGGGCTATGCGTTAGAAGCAATATGGTATTTTTCTTAATTTGGCAACTATACCATTTTATGTTTATGTTTTCATTGATCGGGTGGATGCTTTTAGGTATGTATTCAGCATTTGTGGAGGGAAGCTTTCCCAGTTTATTTTTTATTTTTAAGGCTTAAATTTTGAGCTGATTTTTCTCTTTAGATGGGTAAATTTTTGTTGGTCTTGGTTATCTTTGTTGTTGATTTGGCATACTTCATTTTATTATGAAGTTAGGTAACATTTGTAGACAAAAAATTAAACTTAATTTGTACTAATTCCTTGTAAATTCAAAATATTTGAGTCTTATTTAGATAGTTGGAATATTTTTATTTACATAGTTGAAATGTTTATCCTGGCCATTATTGGCTGCCTTAAGTTATTTGTGATGCATTATTATTTTCTGTACCGATACATAGATGGGCAAGAGTACACATTTGCACATGTGTGCAGTCATGCACTTGTAAAGAAGGATATTATTTTGATCTGAAGGGCAATGGTCTTCTGATTTAAGTATGTTAGATTAAATATTTCTGATCAAGCACACAAAAGGTAGCAGTGGTCACCGTGAACATTAGTAACTGAAACCAACAAAATTTCTTGATATCATCATTAAATTCAACCTTGAGGGACTAGTGGTTTATTTGCTTCTTGGTTTTTCTTGATTTAGTACATAAATGAATGCTTGGAACATTAAGTAGTGGATCATGAGGATTCGACTGGTTGGCGACTTCAATTTGCACTTCTTGTATTCAGAATGATTGATTGTAATTCCTTTGTTTCCTTGTTGTTGCCATCATCATTTCTCTCACTTTCTGCCACCAATTATAAGTATTTATAAATTTTCTTCTCTTTATAATCTGCCGGGCAGTGTTACCCATTGTGCATAATACAAACAACCAGTCTAGGGTTCCTGGCATTCATACCCTCGTCAACCTCTTGCTTTATTATTACCTCTCTTCCCAACGAGAAGCCTTATTGGTCTTTCTTAATTTCCCACATTCCACCTCGATCATGACAGTATTGCTCTTTGTTCCTGCGATATCCTGCATGAGCTGTCACAGTCCCCTTTGCTGTCACGCTCGAGAATCGTCTCAGCTTGCAACTCGGAAGTCTCTCTTTTCCCTGGACCGCTTCGTTCATTGCCTCGTTCATTTTATCACCGGGAGTATTCTTCTGTGCTGTCTCTCCTCAGACCATAATCATTTCTCTGTCTCAGGAGTTGATTTTGAAATTGCTTAGCCGTTTCTTCGGGTAGCTGCTACATACCCTGCGACGCACTCCTGGTGTCAATGTTATTTGCGCACCACCACCAACGCCTCCCCAATTTGAAGGCCCTGCTCAAAATCAGTCCAACTCCGAGTATGAGCTTGAAATCATTACTGAAGACCTTTGTACAGTTGCAACGAATCAAATAGACAAATACAAATTTGTTGATGGACTTGAAATACCCGAACCCGAATGGAATTGTGTTTTCGTATCTTTACTCAACAGACCCAAGTTACAGGTGGATACCCACTACAAGTGTACATTTATTTCACTTCTTTTTTTTATGCCAAAAAGTATTCAAAACAAGCTAGAGCAGTGCACTGGTCTGCCTGTTGCAGAGAGAGTTGAAGAGAGACAAAGCAAAGAACTCGATCAGACCGCACACGCTGACAAAAACCATCAAACATGGATTTCCCCGAGCAGGACTTAGACCTATTCGGGGAAGATTCCGACGACGACAACAACGGGCCTCGCCGATCCGGTTTCTCCTTCCTCCACTAATCAGTCTCTTCCTTTCATTCTTCTCATCATTCCAACAAGGCTTATTGTTATTGTTATTCCACGTGGACAATCAATTAGATTGTATTCCCTTTTGGAACATCCTGACAATATTAATCTTAGTTCTTGTCGTGAACTGCCTAACTTGCACTTCGATCCGAGTGCCTCTTGCTCTCACACTCACTGCCAACCAATTCCAATTCAATTTGACAATTTCTCCTGCCCCTTAATCATTTCATTCCTTGCCTCGCTCGTTTTGCCCCAAGCAGAATTTCTTTGGGTTGCATTCCCTGTGACGATACTCATTTCTCCATTGTATCTATTGCTTTTGAACTTGTTTAGGTGCTTCTTTGGGTGGCTGTTTTGTATACTCCAGTGTTTCGATGTTCCTGACGTTATTTACATGCCTCAATCCCCCGACGACATTTAAGAACCAAATCATTCACAAGTTGAAAGTCTTGAAGCTACTCAAGATCAATCTAACATTGAACATGTGCTTGAAATCAGTAGATGGCTAAGGTAGAGTAAGAGACTGTGTCACTATTATAGTCAAATCAAGAATATATAATAATAAAATTTTAATTTTTCTTTTTTTTTTGTGTGTGTTTATGGACCACCCATATGTGACCATGTGAAGTTTATGTTGGAAATTTGAAATTTATATTAAGTCAAATAATTTTTCTTAGTCCATTAGTGTCTCTTATTTTTTCTTAACCAAAAAAACAAACCAATGATTAGTTATTTGTTGTTGGTGAAAAGAAAATTTTTTTCAAATCCTTATATTTAAAAAATAAGTACTTTATACTCTATCTTACTTAATGTAGAAGTTCTAGAGATAATAGTGAAATTTAATCTTAAAATCTTTTTTGTAAATTCAAAATTTAATATTCACTTGAATTAATTATATTTAATACATTTCATATAAAATTATTTTATATAACTATAATAATTATATTATAATATACAATTTTTAAGAGAAATAAATTAAATATTATTATTAAAACTGTGTATTTATAAAATTTTAAAACTCTTAATCTCAATTTTGATTAAATTTTAATCAAGTAATATATATATATATAATAAAAATATGCACCTTTTTTTTATAAAAAATGATAATTAATAATTTTTAAATTGATGTCTTCAAATCCTCTACGTGTGAGAAGAACAAATAATTATGGGTTAGAGATGCTCTTAGGGTTAGCACTATAAAGTCAGTCAAACAACAATAATAAATATTTGAAGAGAGAGAGGGAGAAGGAGATAAATTAGATAGATTGATCATGTACTTGTGTTGAAGTTTTTATCTATAAGAAAGAACTAGGCTGTATTTATAAGTCCATTAAAGTGCCTGAGTTAATCGGTTTTTAATGTGAATGTGACGAATAGTTGGATTAGAGCCTTGGAACATGGGCATCTCGCGTGGAGCGGGGAGTTCGAAGACGAGCCATTTATGTACATTGGGCTCGGGTCTGTGAATGAAGGGCCCATTTGTAGTGGGGTTTTGCAGTTCGCTGCAGGCAATGGACCAACTTCGGTTGGTTCAAATGTCATTGGACTTGGAGACCCTGGACCATCCCGTACACCGTATAGGCCCAATTATACTATTCGGCCTAGTCTTTATCAATTATAGAACTAGCTCAAAACTCTTATATACTAGAACATTTTTGATAATTCAAAATTATTGTTAATTTTTCCCAGAAAAAAAGAAAGCAGAGCATTTGAGAAAACAGAGTATTTTCAAATTTGAGGGATTTACTGTTTAACCAAATTGAATCAAATCTAACTGAAAGATTATAATTTTCATAGATAATACTTTTCAATTGACAGAATTAAAAAAAAAATTAAAATTTAAATGAGATTAAAGTTGTATCATCTTGTAACGGATACCAAAAAATTATTATAATTTTCAAAAAAATTAAAATTGGGCATATAAAAATAACATTCACCTGCATTTTGGCTCTACCTTCAACAAGTATCTGAGTCTCCCATAAGCAGTAATTCAGTCACTTTTTTGTTTTTCTGGTCAACAGTAATTTAGTCTTTCCTAGTCCAAAAAAGAAGTCGAGTTATAATGAGATTTGGGCTGCCACCTCTTTTTTAAGCCTTCCCCAAAGATATGTGGCATAATTGCAGTATGATCACTTAGCTCCCCTGTTGCAAAACTTGCAGCATCCCATTTAGATAATGGCACTTCTGGGCCCTCCCGCTTTCAGTTACTCAGGCATAATCAGTTAAACCTCTAAATTTGAAATTTCCAAGTTTTTAGTAGCTACGTCATCACACGATGAGTGGGAAAAGAAACGAAGCTGCAAATGAATCTGCATCTTCTTACGACTACTCTGTCCAAGTGGTATTAAATTATGCAAGAAATTGTGGGGTCGCTGATCAGGATAGGATTCGGTCCCTGGCCCTCTCTATCCCTTCCGCCGGTCAGGGTACGTTTTTGTCTCTTGTTGCTCTGCGCTCTTCTATCGCAATTACCATCATCACTTCCTATTATTAAATTAAAATATAATATTAAATTTATAAAATATATTATTTATATTTTATTCTCATAATATATAGATAACAACATATACATAATATATAGATTATCGGATATAATATAATTTAAATATTTAAACATATTAATTAATATAAAATAAATATGGTGGACCTCTCGGCAGAATTGATGACTGCATCCGATGCACTTGGTGAATAATCCCAGACGACAGAGTTGATTGCCTGCGTCCCACCGCGTTTAGTTACACTTCCTGAAACCGACATTAGACACGTGGAGTCTTTGCAATTGATAAAGTGCTTTGAGAGTTAAACACTTGGCATTCCAAATGTTGGTCTGCCGGTCCATTGCGTCGCTAAAAACAACACACAAAAAACAAAAAAAAAATCGTGGTTATGCCCATTGACCGTGGAAAAGCCGAGAGGGCATCGATTTCGTAAAAGACAAGTCAATAAATGAAGATTCGCCGAAATTCAATCTTTGCGGTAACGTGGTTCTGCTTATGTTACATAGATTACATCACTGATAAAATTAATAATAATTTAAAATATATATTTTTTAATTTATACTTTTTTTTAAAAAAATAATTTTAATTGATTTTGAACTAAAATTAATTTTTTATTCATTTATAATTATTTCTTATTGATCATATTTTTAATTTATTAAATATAAAAAAATCATCAAAAATAAATAAATTTAAAGTGATATATTAAAATAAAATATCTGTGAGTAACTCTTCATATCTTATTACCTAAATTCCTATAAAAGTTTTTTATTATAGAAATAATTCACACATTATCAATTAAATAATATCATTTAAAGTCTATTTAATTTTATATAAAAGAATTTTTTATAAATAAAAAAATTTATAAATTAAATTTTAAATAAAATATTCATTTATTAGTTAATTTTATAAAAAAATTAGTAAAACTTTAATCTCACTAATAATATATTTATCTATTTAAATTTTAAATATAAATTATATAATACAAATTATATTAAAAATAAAAAAATAATTTATAAAAAAATAATTTAAAATTTAAAATTGTAATTCAATATATTTTGTCTTCTATGAGCAGGACTGTGGTTCCCTAGCAACCTATAGCTTTTCCATCGTAGGTCCTTCCTACGATTATTATATATGCTTATATAATCGTAGGAAGGAGCCTTTGCAATTGATAAAGTGCTTTGAGAGTGAAACACCTACAGGAAAACCTATAGCTTTTCCATCGCAGGTCCTTCCTACGATTATTATATATGCTTAGATAAGCTATACGTCTATAAGTCATAGATTCAGACTTTATATACCCCTCATCCCAACGACAAGGTGAGCCAAACCACGAATGGCGAGAATTAGTTTCATAGATCTTAGATTTCTCCTGCCGCCCCTAGTCAACCTCTTCCTTTATTACTACCTCTCATCCCAACGAGAAGGCAACATCTTTCCTCATCTCCCACATTCCACCTCGATCACTGCATTATTGCTCTTTGTTCTTGCGATATCCTGCATGAGCTGCATTTCTATCACAGTCTACTTAAATTCAAAATTTAATAATAATTTTATCAATATTTTTTATAAATTATATTTTAATATATTTTAAATATAAATTATTTTATATAACTATAATAATTATATTATAAATTATATATATATATATATAGAATGAAAAACAAATTAAGTATTAGTATTGGAGCCATGTGCTTATAAAATTTTAAAATTTTTAATCTCAACTTAGGTTAAATCTTGGTCAAACAAAAAAAAATTATATATATAATTATTTTTATTAATAATTCAAAAAAATGTATTCCTTTTCATAAAAATAGTGATTGATGAGTTTTGAATTGAAGTATTCAAACGCTCGGCATTCGAGAAGAACAAACAATTATGGGTTAGAGACATTCTCAATGTTAGCAATGGTACCCTCGAGTTGTTTAGGGAGACAGAGAGAGTAGGACAAACTAGAAAGAGTGATCATGTAACTTGCGTAGAAGTACTTACCTATAAGGAAGAACTCGGTTGTATTTATAGGTCCATCAAAGAGCCTTAGTTAAGGGGTTTTTAATGTTAATACGACGAACAATTGGACTAGAGTCATGGAATTTGGGCATCTCGCATGGAGTGGGGAGTTTCGAAGATGAGCCAGTTATGTACATAGGTCTCGGGTCCGTGAATGAAGGGCCCATTAGTAGTGGGGTTTTGGAGTTCGCTGCAGGCAATTGACAAACTTAGGTTCGTTCGAGTGTGTCATTGGGCATGGAATCCTGGACCATCCAGTACACTGTATAGGCCCAATTATATTGTTAGCCCTAGTCTTTATCAGTTGTAGAACTAGCTCAAGACTCTTAAACATTGAAGATAGACTTAAAAAAGGTTTTGCTAACTCAAAAATATTTATTAATTCTTTCCTGAAAAAGAAAACAGAGTATTTGCCAGTTTGAAAGGTTTACTGGCTTAACCAGATATTGAATGAAATCTAACTTAAGACCGTGGTCTTCATGGGTAATACTTTTCAATTGACAGAACAAAAAAATTTCAAATTTAAACGAGAGTGGAGTTGTATTGTACTGTAATCGATACCAAAAAATTATTATAATTTGCAAGCAAATTAAAATTGGGCATATAAAAAGGGCATCCACCAGCATTTTGGCTCTTCATTCCACAAGCATCTCATTCTCCCTAGAAGCAGTAATTTAGTCTTTCTTGGTCCAAAAGAAAAAGTCTAGTTGTACATGGAATTGGGCTGCCGCCTTTTGTTAAGGCTAACCCAAAAATGTGTAGCATAATTGCACTATGATCACTTACCTCCCCTGTTGCAAGACTTCCAACATCCCGTTTAGATAATGGCAATTATGGGTCCCGCCTGCTTTCTGTTACTCTTTCCTCTACGCTTAAACCTCTTGCTGCCCATCCAATCTGCTCGCAATTAAGCAATCACTTAAACCTCTAATTTGAAATTTCTAAGTTTTTAGTAGCTATAGCATCACCTGATGAGTGGAAAAAGAAACAAAGTTGCAAATGAATATGCATTTACTTCCAATTACCATGGCCATGCAGTATTAAACTAAGTAGGAGATTGCGGGGCCGCAGAGCAGGATACGTCCCTACCCCTGTCACTCTCTGACGCCCTCGCTCTTCTGGGCATCGACACGTAGCCAAAAAAAATTTATGTAATTTTTTTGTTTTTTTCTTTTTTTATTTATTTGTTTTCTCGACCATGCACGTGTGATTATGTGTAATTCAACGTGAAAACTTGAACTTTATAATAATGTTTTCTACGGACTATATTTATTTTGTTGCTCCTCGTGCAAAATAATTATTATATATAGTCATATAATTGTATTGGAGCAATTTCATAAAAAAATAAATTAAATATTATTATTAATAGAGTAAAATGATCATATAATTATTAAATTTTTAATTTTTAGTTGGGTTAAATTTTAATAAGGTAAATTAAAATATTGAATGAAATTAATTTTTTATGAGATTCAAAAAGAGGTATTTAATAATATGTGATAGCTTTATTAACTCAAAACCCTTAAATATTTAACATGGATCTCGAAAAATTTTTGCTAAATAAAGAATATTTACTAGTTTTTTTGTTGAAAAACCAAATAGGGCATTTGCAGGTTTGACCGATTTGGCATAAGGCAATAATTTTCAATTTACAGAGCAAAAGAAGAAAAAAATTGAGAAGGAAGATGGAAACTCCATGGAAGCGTCAAACATATGGTCCCAAAATTTGGTCGTTGGCTTGAAGAGAAACGAACGAGATTAGAATTGCAAAATTTATATTTCATATAATTTACAAGCAAATTCAAAATTTGGCATATAAAAGTGACATTTATCTCTCTGAAGTAGTAATTTAATCTCACTTTGGGCAAATGAAGTCTAAATTAACATTTAGCATATTCTAATTTATATTATGTAACATTTCACATTATAAATTATACTAAATCTAATTTTTTTATCATAATTATTTTGATAATTTATCACTAAATTATTTAAATAATTCCTTAGGTTCTTTTTTTTTTTCCAATTTATGCATAATAAACTGAATTAAATAAATTTATTTTGTTTTTCATATTCTCAAATAACTTTTTACTTTTTTCTATTATTAGTTACTTCTAATACATTTTATTCGTACTATAATGATCATCAGTCTTTTTCAATTGGGAATCTTTCCAGTGGCAAAGTAATTGAAAGCTTGAACTGTCAGATTTGCACTATAATTGGAAGCCGACATTATAGAAGTGTTGGAAATTCGTAAAGTGTTTTGAGGGTTTAATAATTGAACTTGCTTTACATTTGCTATATTCCAAATGAAATTTCGAGGTTGTTTTAGTGGTGCTCGACTGGGTCCACACGTTTTTCAATCTCACGCTCAAAAATCTTTTGCCTGGACATAATAGTAATCCACCAAGAAGGAACACCTTCCACGATTGTTTTCTTTTTCTATAAAAAAAAAAAAAAAAATAACTCTGTTTGAACAATTTTAACCCTTACAGTATTCAAATATCATAGAATTTTTTTAATCAACTTAAATTATAATTCAAATTTGAAAATAACTCTAGTATTATTAAATTAAAATTTATTAATACATTTATATATAATAGTAATAATAGAAATAACAAATTAATACATTAAATTTAGTAAAATATAAAAAAAAAGTTATACAAATTAATAATACAAGTGTAATTATTACTTTTCTATAATCTAAATTAGAAGGAGAAATTATGTTTGGAAAAAGTTTAAATTTTCTAATAGAAAAATTATGCAAAAAAAAGAGAGAAAAATAAAGGAAATTGAGATAAACTTATAAAAAAAAGGAATTTAATAAATTGAAAAATATGTGTTATGTCTTTATTGGCTTTCTACGACGCCGTTTTCAGTTTTCAGTTTATTTTCCTAACAATTTTTTTTTTTAGTTTTTATTTTTATTGCCAACCAAACAGAGAAATTTGGTATCCTTTTTAGCCGCACCGAGGAAACCCCACCATCTCCAATCTCCCGATTTGAAATTCAGTTTTCGTGCTCTGCCTTCGCTTGCCAGCCAAACTGTGCTCTATGTTGGCTTAAGCATTTTCTCATTCTCGGTGATGCAATTGATGCAAACTCTTAACAGCTTTGCTAATGATTTTCTATAGACTTTCTTTTACTTTAATGGGTATATGTGGACTTTTTTTTTTTTGGTATTTCCTATTTTAGTCATTTAATCCAAATTTAATTGGATTTTTAACTGATGGTGAATATTTTCATATGGGTTATTGTTGAATAATCCAATCCATGACAGCTTGACCTGTTTTACATACAAAGAAATCATTTTGATTTGTCGAAAGTTTCGAACTTTGTGTACTGAAAAATGAAAATTGAGTTAATAAATACCCATGTCTTGATTTTTATTATGGTTAATTGTGTTGGAAGTGCAATGTGACTTCTTCAGTTTAGTTGTTTTCTCTAACGGATGATACATTCAGGCTATAAACCTTTTACTGCAAAAAGCCACCGGATATTTCTTTAATTTCTAGCACAGAATTTGGTTGAAGAGGCAACTCAGCGAGGCTTTGTTTATGGCTTAGTCCTTATCGGATGAAGGTATAGTAAATTATATTAAATGGCATACATCTTGAGAAGAGAAATTCTATCGCATCCCCGCTTCGTATAGGGTTGTCTGTTTGGAATAATGTGTAAAGCAAATCTTGAATCTCCTAATGTTGTAAGGAATTAGTAGAACTTTTATCTGGTTTGTTAGTCAAAATTTTAAGAATAAATTATATAATTAAGAACTTTATATTAAAATTAAAAAAATAAAACATATGTAAATTTAATATTCAAATTAAACATTATCGTACTTTTAGGACTGACACCTTCATGGAGTCAATATATGCCCCATATTCGACATAATTATGACGTCAATATAATTGTCTTCTCGTGAAAATTCATTTAAAACTACCGATCATGTCATATAATAGTGCTTAGTGTATAATCCATAAATCTCTATAAGTAATAGATCTAGACTATCTGTACCTCCATCCCAACGAGAAGACAAGCCAAACTACGAATGGCGTTCATAGATCTTAGATTTCTGCTTCCACCCCTAATCAACCTTTTCCTTTATTATTACCTCTCATCCCAACGAGAAGGCTTATTGGACCTTTGGGTGAACGTGTTTCTTCATTTCCCCCATGCCACCTTCATTCCCGCAGTATTGCTCTTTGTTCTTGCCATATTCTGCATGAGTTGCACCTCTGTCACAGTGCCCTTTGCTTTCACGCTCGGAAATCGGCTCAGCTTGCAATTCGGCCGTCTCTCTTTTACCTGGACCGCTTCCTTCATTGCCTCATTCATTTTATCACCAGGAGTTTTCTTCTGTGTTGTCGTCCCTCTGATCATAATCATTTCTCTATCTCAGGAGTTGATTTTGAAATTGCTTAGCCGTTTCTTTGGGTGGCTGCTTCATACCCTTCGACACCTTCCTATTGTCTATGTTATACGCGTACCCTATGGCCAATACCATGGTGAGAATGACACACAACCACCAATGCCCGCCCAATTTGAAAGCCCTGAAATTGAGATTACATCTGCTCAAAATCAGCCCAACTCGGAGTATGAGGTTGAAATCATTACTGAAGTATAGAGCCTTTGTACAGTTGCACCGGATCAATTAGACAAAAACTACTCTTACCTTGAATACTTGCCAAATCAATACTATGTGGCAGTACAAACACTTGCCGTTGTCTCGTTTTTTTCTGTTAGTGGTTCGTGGTGTCGTCTTGTGATGGGGTTTGTGGTGGAAATTTGGATTTTGTACTCAATTATATAGATTGTCCGTTGGTTTGATTGTCCATTCTACCGAGTTTACTTTGTTGCTTCAAGTTCGTATTCAAATTTGCAAATATAGCTATAACAGTTATCCGTGGGGACATTTTCTTGAATATGATTGCGTGAACATTTGCTTTTTTTTTTAATATTTTACCATAAAAGAAGCAGCATTTTCTAGTTTCTTTTTGTTTATTTTTTTTAAGGAAAAACAACATGGCCCCAAATTTGATGGGTGGAGAAATACCCCAACAGGAATGGAATTGTGTTTTCCTATCTTTACTCAAGAAGGGCAAGTTACAACTACAAATGTATATTTCTTTCAATTTTTTTATTTTTATGCCAATAATTAATTTTACATCAAGAAAATAAAAAATTAAGATTTAAGTGCACAAAAAGCAAAACATTTCATAAAAAGCTAGAGCAGTGCACTGATCTGCCTGTTATAGAGAGAGACAAAGCAAAGAAGTCGATCAGACCGCACACGCAGATAAAAACCATCAAACATGGATTTCCCCGAGCTGGATTTAGACGTATTCGGGGAAGATTCCGACGACGACGTCAACGGGCCTCGCCGATCAGGTTCCTCCTCTCCGTCCTCCTCCTCGTCTTCCTCTTCATGTTCATCCTCTTCCTCTTCGTCTGCCGCAGCGGCCGCTTCTTCCTCCGATGGTCCCGGCGATGGACAGAGCGGGAGCAGCGCTAGCAGCGGAGAGGAAGAGGAGAATTGCGGGGAAATTGCGGATAGTCGGTTTTATAATGAGAACGACGAAAAGGGTTTTGATGGCTGTGAGGAGACCGATCCTTGTGGTTCTTGTAATGAAGATTATGTCAAAACCCTTGCTATTAGTCCTCACCCTATTCCTGGTACTTCTATTCTCCTCTCCCCGTTTTCTTCTTTTTTTCTTTTTTAGTTTTTTTTTTCCATTTTTGAGATTTTTTTGGTTATTTTTTTATTTATGTTATCTAATTTCTGGGAAGAATCTTGTCGTTGTATATTTTGCTTGTACTGTCGGCTTGATCAGATTGGCCTTTTTGGATTCAAAAATTTCTCTGGTTTTACAATCCGGAAATGGGTTTTGGGTTATGAGCAAGACATAGGTTCTGGGTTCTGAAATAGTAATCTGGTTGTTTATATGCTAAATGGAAGCCACCATCTAAGGCCATCGACCCTGTCAAGGTATAGGCAATCAAATTACATATATTAGACCTTTAAGTCATTGAAGAAAAACCATAAGTAGTAAACCGAAAAAAAGAAAAAAAAAAGCTGTAAGTAGATAAAAAACAATCAAGTGCTCATAATTCTTAAATTTATGGAAAGCGACGTTTCTTCTGTATCATCAAATCGTCTCAGAACTCATTAATTTCAATAATTGATCTAGTCAGCAAGCAAGTGCTCTTGATTTTATAGATCACCACAGCTGAATCAATGGACCAAACCAGAACGAGAGGCCGTGACATGGATGATCTTGACCTTTGATTGGAAAAAGAAATCTTAAAACTCGTCAGACAAGTCCTACAGTACAGCTTTTCAACCTGACTTTCCCTTCCTTAAAACTGGCCCTTCACGGGCAGATATATTTCTATGCCCCACACGGTAATTGACCAAAAATGGAAGCTAATTCTATACGTATTTTCTAAATTCGTTGAACATAATGTCCCTAGATTTCAACCTTAAGTGGAACCACATTCATTACTAATGAAACGCCTCGGCAGCTGAGGTAAATATTTGTTTTTTTTTTTTTTTGTAAAAAAATTGAGTCCGATATGCTATCTCTTTTAATAAAACAGTAACTATCATAGGCAGGGCAATCCGTTTACCGCAAATTGTTAAACTATTCTGTACAAATTGAACGTCATATGCCAAACTGTGGTGGGAGGTACAGAAAATGAGCCAATATTTGTCTATTGAATCGTAAGGCCATCCCTTATAAACCCAAAATATACAACAAAGTATAGATAAACAATCAGCTTATAAACCCCATTAAAGACCATAACGAAAAGGTTGGCAGTTGAACAATACAATGAAACAAAAAGTGCCGTGGTCAATAAGACGAAGTGTTTTTCTGATTGGGGTTTTTACGTAGTTTTTAATTTTTTGTGGACAGACGTTCCTGCAAGCCGATGTGAACAAGGATGGAAAGATAGAGAAGTCTGAATGGCCGAATTTTGTCTGTAAAAATTCATCCTTGTTAAAAATTATGACCCTCCCTTACTTGAGGTACACAATCTCTTGCACAGTTTGCCATTTGTCTGTGGGTCTATTTTTTCTTATAATCTTTTACTTTATTTTATTTTTTTTTAAATTTTTGTGGAAATAGTTGTTCAACTATGTGATTGTTTGCTCCTGATTTAATGCAGGGACATCACAATAACCTTTCCAAGTTTTGTGTTTAACTCTGAGGTGGACGAGATTGCCACCTAAAGTGAAAATATGATGGGTCAACGTTGATTTGTTTCAGTTAATAGGTCCGTTTTGATTCAAACTAGAGCTGAATCGAACCACACTGAGTTGGTATTGGAACCACACTATAGGTCGCCCATCCAAATATCAAAACTATAACCACAATTTAAATTTTGCGAGAATTATTTTTTAAAAGATATCTTGTAATTAAGAATTTAAAATTTTATATTAAAAATCTTGGTTTCTAATTCGGAAAAAGTGGTTATAAGATTTATAATTTTTTAATTTTAAGAAAGTGATTACAAGATGTATGAAAATAAAAAAAAATAAGTTAAAAGTTAGTAACCTTTTAATAGATTAAATAAATAAATTTTGCAAGAATTGAGTTGGAACTGTTGTTTCCTGACCGGTATAGGCAATGATCCACTTTTGTTTTTTCAAATTTCAATGGTATAAATATTTATCCCATTTCATTCCTGTCTTTATCAACCTTTATATATTTTTGTCTCTATCTGTTGGTCTTTCAACTACTTTCATTATCCTTAATTACAATATTAATTATAATTATTGAATTGTAATTATTCACTCATATTCTTATCATCGGTTCAGAGAATCGGCAGTTCTGACTGTCTTTAGGTCACCATAGAGGCTTTCCCTAATGACTGTAAAGCCTTTAGGTCAACGGCAGCATGGGTTAAAGATAAAATTACCGGAGAGTGTAGTTACTGCTATAAAGTGGTGAATAAGTTCTACCCGCATAGGAACCATTAGAATGACCTGAGCTCCAACAAAATCGTTAGGCTCCCTGCTTCTTATAATATTAAACAATGGCACAGCCCAAAACTACAGAAGAAAATTTTGGATATACATCAATCATAATGGTTGCTTGGCAATTTCAGCCGCAAGCATGTAATTCCCAACGAGGATGGAATTTGTTGCTGCTGGTGAAGTATTTTGAGCAACATTTTTTGTTTGTTTGCGTTCATTAAAAAGTTCGTTGAAATCTAAATTATATAATGAGATTAACTTTTTTTTTTTTTTTTATAAATCTTATATTTTCTTTCTAATATTAGTACTCAACGCTGAGAAATTGGGTAAAATCTTTTCAACGAAACAATTGAGAAAATTTTGGTGAGAAACATAGCATTGCAGTTGACAACAATTGAGCCTCTTCCACTTCCAAGTGAAATAACAAACTCATAAATGTTGGAATCTGCATAAGGACGACCTCTTTCATCCATTCCATCGTCCACACACTTCTTCTTGACCTGCAACTTTAGTATTATCAATAAGATACAGATCCAGCTCAAACTTGGTAGCAAAGACTAGGAAAGTCGGCAGACAGTGTGCTGGCCGCCGACCGACGCTTTGAGCTGGGGATTGTGTCATAAGGCTCAACCATGACCTTGCCCATTGCAAAAGCTTGTGCTGGCCAGTGTGCTGCTTCTTTCGCTGGGCTGTTCCTCATATTCCCTCCTTATTTCATGGTGGGATACGGGTAAGTTCTGCATGTAAACACAGATTCTACATCCCATGGAGATATGTGCACTCTTGTAAGACACATTCCGTAGAATATTTTGAATAACATGCTTTCTAAAAACTTAACTATGATGCAATTTGATTAATAAAAATAAATTATTATTTAAAATAAGTTAATTTTGATTGTTAGTTGTGGTATTTAATGAATATTTTAAAATTATATATATATATATAAATAATAAATTATCCTTTTTTAATATATGCAAAGATTTTATTTAAATACATATAATTATTATAAAAATAAAAGAAATTAATTACCAAACATTTTAAAATCATCAATTATAAAAATATAAAAGATTAATATTTTATAATAATAAATTTATTAAGAAATCTAATAATACACTCCTAAACACAACAATAATGTCTCTGGATTGCAGGGAGGAGTACTCACTCCTGCGAGGCCTTCCAATTCTGTAGCCAATTGTAACAGAAAGCAATGCACCAAACCCTTCGTAGAATCATCTTATGATTCTAACCCTGTTATTTCCTTCAGCAAACTCTGTCATGTTGTTTATTAACTCACGTTCTAACTGCTGCATTATGACGGTCAAAAGTCACAAAATTTGAAATCTTCCTTTCGGCCGACGGCTTATCACGAGCAAGTTCAATCCCTTCAATCTTTCGAAATTTTGTGAAATTCTCCTTGACATAATTAGTAATTCACCGTGAGGGAACACCATCCACAATTCTTCGTCTTCTTCTTTTTGTTTTTTTTTTCTTTTTATTTTTTTTCAAATAAATAACTTACAATTCAACAACTGCAATATTCATATATCGTAACTTTTTTTTTTTTAAATTGAATTGAACTGTGACTCAGACTTTCGAAATATTATTAAATTAAAGTTTATTATTACATCTATACATAATATTTGTGATAATAAGAATAATATGTGTATATACTGAATTTACTAAAATACAAAAAAAAAAAGTCATGTAAATAAATAGTATATGTGTGACTATTATTTTTCTGTGATTTAAATTGAACGGAAAAATTGAGTTTGGGAAAGTTAAATGTTTTAACAGCACAATTATGCAAAAACAAGAAAAGAAAAAAAAAAGCAAATTGAGATAAATTTCTTCAAAAAGAGAAAATAATTTAATAAATTGAACAATATATGTTGTGCCTTGATTGGATTTCCACGACGCCGTTTTCAGTTTTCAGTTTACATTCCTCACTTTTTTTTTTTTAATTTTTTGGGCCAACCAAATGCGGCGGTGGCCGAACTTCCCAATCCGGCTAACAGAACGTCGGTATCCTTTCGTCTTTACCCACACCGAGGAAGCCCCGCCATCTCCAATCTCCCGTTTTGAATGTCAGGTTTGGTGCTCTCACTTTGCTTGCCAGCCAAACGGTGCTCTATGTTGGCTTAAGCACTTTCTCATTCTCAGTGATGGCACCGATGCAAACTCTCAGCAGCTTTGCTGATGATTTTCTATGAACTATCTTTTACTTTAATGAATATATGCCGGTTTTCCTATGGGTTTTTCATATTTTGATCGTTTAATCCGAATTTATTGGATTAAATTGGAATTTTAACTAAATGGTGAATATTGTCATGTGGGTTCTTGCTGAATTATCCACTCAGTGACAGCTTGACCAGTTTTAGATACAAAGAAATTGCTTTGATTTATCTAATGCTTCGAACTTTGCGTACTGTAAATCGAGTTAATAAATACCCGTGTCTTGATTTTGATAATGCTTAATTGTGTTGGAAATGCACTGTGACTTGTTCAATTTGGTATGATCTATTGTAGACTTAGCCAGAAGGGCCTTGGCTGCTATAAACCTTTACTGCCAAATGCCACTGAATATCTCTTCAATTTCTAACACAGAATTTGGTTGAAGAGGTAACTCAATGAAGCTTTGTTAATGGCTTAATCCTTTTATGATGTGGGCATAGCTAATTGTACAAAATGGCATACATTTTGAGAAGAGAAATTCTATCGCATCCTCGCTTCATAAAGAACTGTCTGTTTGGAAGCCATATAACTTTAGCTTGCCCAAAGACTTTGCACCAGGATGGAGACAGTTTTGACAGGTTTTGTCCATTATGTGTATTCTGAAGGCAGAATCAGTTTGTAAGTGTTCGGTCTTTTTCTATTAGTATTCATCCTGGAAAAATATGTTGGGAAGGTTCTACCCATGCTGTTCTTTTGTGAAATCTTGAAAATGCATTGAGAGATCACCAAATAGATGAAGCTTGGGTGATCTTTCATGATTTTAAAAATTTGTATGGCTTTCCTACAGAGTCAGTGGTCCGTATGTTGATTACTGAATTATGCTACTCATCTGACTCCTGCTGGCTAAGAAAAGCACGTGATTTGGTAATGTCAATTTTGAAAGAGAATTCCACTTTACTTCATCCTGAAATCCTGACAAAGCTTGCACTCTCCTTTGCAAGAGCTCAGATGGCTGTTCCTGCTTCAACAATCCTGAGAGTAATGCTAGAGAGGGAGCATATGCTGCCAATGAACATATTGAAATTGGTTGTTTTCCATATGGTGAAGACAGAAATTGGGGCATGTCTTGCATCCAATATCTTGGTTCAGATATGTTGTTGCTTTTTATGGTCGAGTGTAAAAAGAAACAATCATGCAAAAGGGATGAAACCTGATACAATGTTCTTCAACATTATTCTTGATGCTTGTGTAAGGTATAGATTTGTATTGAAAGGCCAGCAGCTAGTAGAATTGATGTCACAGACAGGTTTCATTGCTGATGCACACACAATTGTTATTCTTGCCCAGATTCACGAGATGAATGGTCAAAGGGATGAGATCATGAAGTTTAAAGTTCACATTGATCAAGTTTCAGCTTCTTTTGTTTGTCATTACCGGCAGTACTATGATAGTTTGTTCAACTTGCACTTTATGTTTAGTGATATGGATGCTGCTGCGGAGCTGGTGTTAGATATGCTTAGACCCAGAGAATTTATTACCAGTAAAGCATTTGGAGATTATACGAAAACATCTTACTTTGTTCCCATTGGTTCTTGCAATCTGAAGGTTGGTTCGAAGTTGCAGATTGAGCCTACATAGCTACAAAAGGACTATTCTCAATGTGGAGCATAAGGAAGGTCTGATAGCTTATAGGAATGGGAAACTTCTCCTTAATAACAGAGCCCTGGCAAAGCTTATCAATGGATTCAAGAATCATGGCAGAATTGCTGACCTTTCAAATCTTTTGCACAGCATTCAGAAGGATTTCCATGGACTTGAAGGATCAAATTTGTGTTCTGACGTGATTGATGCTTGCATTCATATAGGCTGGCTGGAAACTGCTCAGGACATCTTAGATGACATGGAAGCATTTGGGGATCCGATGAATTTGACTGTATATATGGCACTATTAAATGCATATTATAGTAGACAGATGTTTAAAGAAGCAAGGGCACTGCAAAGACAAATGAGGAAGGCTGGTCTGGGTTTAGATTTACCTGATGAGATGATTGCATCCACTTGCCTTTCTGGATCAGGAGATGCTGCAACTTCAGCTCCTAGTAAATCAGATCTAGCTGAATTCTTAGTTCTAGAAATGAAAAAGGAGAAGGCCGTTCCTCCAATAGTATACGAGTTAAATTCTCCTCTCTACTTCTTTTGTAAGGCAAAAATGATCGAAGATGCTCTGAAGAGTTACCGTAGAATTCAGGGATTGCCGCTACTGCCAACGTCACAAACGTTTGCCTATCTGATATTCAGCTATACATCTTTGGAGAGGTATCGAGACATTACCATGTTGTGGGGAGATGTCAAGAGATACACGAAGAGCAGGGATTTACAGGTAAGCAGGGATGTCTACGAGTTATTCCTGCAAAATTTTATCCGAGGTGGTTACTTCGAGAGAGTCATGGAAGTTATTGCTTATATGGAAGAGCGTAACATGTTCACCGATAAGCAGATGTACAAAAGGGAGTTCTTGAAGCATCAGAAGAATCTGTACAGGAGTCTAAAGGCATCGGATGCGAGAACTGAAGGTCAAAAGCAGAGGGTCGAGTATGTTAAAAAACTCAGGAATTGGGTTGCCGTTGCTTGAATTTAGCAGCTATATCAATTGCCAAAGTTGGCAGTGAAGGTATTCCGGAATAGGACGACCAATGATGCTTGTTTTCACAATTATTGTATTTGTTAACATAAACCGATTTAATTGGAGAACTACCATCAGATCTAATCACAGGATCCGAAAATTATATAAAAGATGCTACTTGGCCTAGGAATCATATAAGAACAGATTCGATTCGAGAACTAACAACAAAGGGGAGCTACCATTACTTGCCATCAGTAACCCCTGATTGGGGACAAAAGGAAAAAAATTAGTCATTCCGAGATAAAATCATGGTATATGTATATATCCTTTTTTTTTTTTTAAATTCAGATAAAAGAGGAAATATATAAGTCTCGCTAGAGAGGCAGTGTGTAAGTCTCGCCAGAATAATCACTGGTGCTGCTTGCCATCGTCAGACCATCGCAATCAACACGTGCCGTGCACGTTGCCTTTTTCGTCTTTGGAAGCCGGATTTAAAGCCGCCGAACACCAATCTCCCCATTTCCAACTACTACGCGCCCTAAGGAAGAGAATATGACGTGAAAGAAAAAGATATGATTATCATGGATATGAAAAAAAAAAAGAAAGAACAAAGAGATTTAATTTATAAGGATAACAATAAAATAATAAAAAATTAAATTTAAAGAAAATTTGAGAATTGAATTGACATTTAAAATTATTAGTTAAATTGATATAAATAATTTAAATATAAGATTTTGATATAGAAAATATTGAGTTTGTAAAATATATAAGAGTTATATTAGGTATTAAAATTTATAAAATTCAAATATAGGAGTTTGTAGAGTTAAGAATTAAAAAAATTAGAATTATTAACTTATTAAATTGAAAAATAAATATAATTTAATTCATTTTTTTGTTTGAAATAAAAAATTAAGAAGTGAAGTATTTGTATAATAATATTCTATAAATATCACATATTATAAAGTATTTTGATAAATAAAATTTTAAATTCTCAGATTTTGATGTTTCAGGTTATATATTATAAATTTTTTTATAAATTTAAAGGTTAAGAAAGTCAATCAAAATTACTAGAAAAACTTTTAATAATTTTATTAATGACGATGAGAATATTTATTATATTTGTATATCATGACCATATAGGAAAATGAGTCAAAATTCCATATGAATTTGAAGATGAAGTTACAAAATTATTAATATAATGTTTTTTTTTTTAGGGTGATGAAATTAAAGTATAAGTTTATAAAGAATAAATTTTTAAAGGTTGAAGATTCTGTTAAATTAATATAGATGTTATAAGTAATTACAAAATTGAGTTATATTAAAAAGGAGATGTTAAAATTAATTTAAATTTATTATATATTAAAAATTAATATTTAAATAAAATTAAATAGTTAAATTTTATTTATTATTATTTTTGTATTATATTAAAAATAGGTACTATTTTAAGAATTTAACTATTTTAATTTAGAGTATAATTAATAAATATAGATATAAATTTTTATTATGTAATTAATAAGTATGACTTAATAATTATAATATTATGTATTTTTTAGTTATTATTGTGTGATATTTTTTAATTTAATAAAATCATAAGTATCAATTGTCTAGTAGTAATAACAGAATTAATTAAACTCTAACAAATTACTGAATCTTACAACCATATTATGGACTTCATGGCGCGTGGCCCTCGTTGGCTAACTGTAATCAACTTTAACCTTACTGCGAATTGTCTCAGAAGAAGGAGAAAATGAAGGGTGTCTGGGGGCATGGTCGACAGGACGAAGGAGGCGTAATTGTATGCGGACTCGCGTACTTACGACATGCTGATGTTGGTGGTATGGAGGGGCTCAGGCGATGCTGAGGAAGACGGAGGACGCGGAATTGACATACAAATGCCTTTCACATTCAAGCATTTGTGGAACTGTGAGAACACTAGCTTGAATCTGAGAAAT
The DNA here is from genome assembly GCA_020883675.1 of Bruguiera gymnorhiza. Taxonomy (NCBI): domain Eukaryota; kingdom Viridiplantae; phylum Streptophyta; class Magnoliopsida; order Malpighiales; family Rhizophoraceae; genus Bruguiera; species Bruguiera gymnorhiza. The sequence goes on along the minus strand of JAIRCJ010000197.1, from coordinate 245,984 downwards.
TTGGAGGCACAACCAAAAAAAAAACACAAAGTTATCATATATTTCAATATTATTTGAAATCCAAAGAAATAATTGAAAGTGAATTAATTGATTTTAATTATAATAAATGATAATTATAATTATAAATTAATTATATTTAAAAATATATATTATAAAATAAAATAAATTTCTATTTCGTATTTTTATTTTTAAAATAAATCTCAAATTTTTATATTAAAATTAAATTTAAATCACTTAATATATTAAATTATTTAAATAATTAATTTAAATTATATTTTTTATTTATTATTTATTTTAATTAATTTTTTCTAAATTCTAATATAAACGTGTGGAGGATAGAAGCTTGTCAAAGAGATCATAGAAAATGATTATGAAGCTACTTCTTGTTCAAAATGGATCATCTTATAATACTTCACTTATACATGTTTCTTCAAAATAAAAAATAATTTTTTTTGGTGGGCGATGCCTTTTGTGGGCTTGACTTTTAAGTTTGTAAAAATCAAACACCCACCAATGACCAAATGGTCAAGCCCACAAAAGCACCGCCCACAAAAGGCACCGCCCACAAAAGAAATTATTATTATTATTGTTTTTTTTCCATTCTTAACAACCATGTATAAATGAAGCTTTATTGGTGCATAAGACCTCTGCACAACGATTAACAGGAAATTAAGAAGGAATTAATGGCAGGCATCAGTTTCTTGGCAAAGATAGATGTGAGGTTTCTCCTCCCTCCACTAATCAGCCTCTTCCTTTCATGCTTCTTATCATTCCAACAAGGCTTATTGTTATTGTTATTCCATGGGGGCAAACAATTAGCTTGTATTCCCATTTGGAACATCATGGCAATATTAATCTTGGTTCTTGTCATGAGCTGCCTAATTTGTACTTCAATCCGAGTACCTCTTGCTCTCACACTCACTGCCAACCAATTCCAATTTCAATTTGGCAATTTCTCATGCCCCTTAATCATTTCATTCATTGCTTCGCTCGTCTTGCCCCCAGCAGAATTTCTTTGGGTTGGATTCCCTGTGATGATACTCATTTCTCCATTGTATCTATTGCTTTTGAACTTGTTTAGGTGCTTCTTTGGCTGGCTGCTCCGTATCCTCCAATGTTTTGATGTTCGTGGCGTTATTCACTTGCTCCAATACCTCGACAACACTCGAGGATCAAATCATTCACACATGGAAAGTTTTGAAATTACTCCAGATCAGTCTGATATTGAATATGAACTTGAAATCATAGTTGATAATTAGTAGCACTTGTATAATCAAGTTAACAATATATAATAATAAAATAAGTTTGTTATTTTTATTTTATTGATGTATTTATTTTTCTTTCTTTTTTAAAAAATAATTAGTAGTTAATTATTAATTATTAGTAAAATATCCTCTAATATTTTGATGTTTATAGCATTATTCACTTACTTCAATACCCCAACAACAATCAAGAATTATATCATTTATAAATTTAAAGTTTTGAAATTACTTCAAATCAATTTGATATTAAATATGACTTTGAAATTACAATTAATAATTAATAATTAAGAGTAGAGTAAGAGATTGTCACTTGTATAATTAAATCAAGAATATATAATAACAAAATGAGATTGTTGTTCTTATTTTATTGGTATATTTGTTTTTTTTAAATAATTAATAGTTAATTATTAATTATTAGTAAAATATCCTCCAATGTTTTGATATTCGTAGTATTATTCAATTGCTTCAATACCCCCAACAACATTTGAGAATCAAATAATTCATAAATTAAAAATTTTAAAATTATTTCAAAATAGTTTGACAGTTAATAATTAGAAATCAAGTAAGAGACTGTCACTTGTATAGTTAAGTCAAGAATATATAATAACAAAGTGAGATAGTTATTCTTGTTTGATTAGTGTATTTGTTTTTTTTTATTTAAAAAATAATTGATAGTTAATTATTAATTATTAGTGAAAAGAAAATTTTTATCAAGTTATTAAATAAAAAAAAAACCAAAGATATTGTACACATCATCCCACTTAAGTGTAAATTGTAAAGGAGACATTAAGATTTGATTTAAAAATTTTTTCTTTAAATTCAAAATTTAATGATAATTTTATCAATATTTCTTATAAATTATATTTTAGTATATTTTAAATATAAATTATTTTATATAACTATAATAATTATATTGTAACTTATATATATATATATATTTAATGAAAAACAAATTAAGTATTAGTATTGGAGTCATGTGCTTATAAAATTTTAAAACTTTTAATCTCAATTTAGGTTAAATCTTAGTCAAATAAAAAAAATTATACATATAATTATTTTTATTATTAATTCAAAAAAATGTATTCCTTTTCATAATAACAAGTGATTGATGAGTTTTGAATTGAAGTATTCAAACGCTCGGCATTCGAGAAGAACAAACAATTATGGGTTAGAGACATTCTCAATGTTAGCAATGGTACCCTCGAGTTGTTTAGGGAGACAGAGAGAGTAGGACAAATTAGAAAGAGTGATCATGTAACTTGCGTAGAAGTACCTACCTATAAGAAAGAACTCGGTTGTATTTATAGGTACATCAAAGAGCCTTAGTTAATGGGTTTTTAATGTTAATACGACGAACAATTGGACTAGAGTCATAGAATTTGGGCATCTCGCATGGGGTGGGGAGTTTCGAAGATGAGCCAGTTATGTGCATAGGGCTCGGGTCCGTGAATGAAGGGCCCATTAGTAGTGGGGTTTTGGAGTTCGCTGCAGGCAATTGACAAACTTAGGTTCGTTCGAGTGTGTCATTGGGCATGGAATCCGGGACCATCCAGTACACTGTATAGGCCCAATTATATTGTTAGCCCTAGTCTTTATCAGTTGTAGAACTAGCTCAAGACTCTTAAACATTGAAGATAGACTTAAAAAAGGTTTTGCTAACTCAAAAATATTTATTAATTCTATCCTGAAAAAGAAAATAGAGTATTTGCCAGTTTGAAAGGTTTACTGACTTAACCAGATATTGAATCAAATCTAACTTAAGACCGTGGTCTTCATGAGTAATACTTTTCAATTGACAGAACAAAAAAATTTCAAATTTAAACGAGAGTGGAGTTGTATTGTACTGTAATCTATACCAAAAAATTATTATAATTTGCAAGCAAATTAAACTTGGGCATATAAAAAGGGCATCCACCAGCATTTTGGCTCTTCATTCCACAAGCATCTCATTCTCCCTAGAAGCAGTAATTTAGTCTTTCTTGGTCCAAAAGAAAAAGTCTAGTTGTACATGGAATTGGGCTGCCGCCTTTTGTTAAGGCTAACCCAAAAATGTGTAGCATAATTGCACTATGATCACTTACCTCCCCTGTTGCAAGACTTCCAACATCCCGTTTAGATAATGGCAATTATGGGTCCTGCCTGCTTTCTGTTACTCTTTCCTCTACGCTTAAACCTCTTACTGCCCATCCAATCTGCTCGCAATTAAGCAATCACTTAAACCTCTAATTTGAAATTTCTAAGTTTTTAGTAGCTATAGCATCACCTGATGAGTGGAAAAAGAAACAAAGTTGCAAATGAATATGCATTTACTTCCAATTACCATGGCCATGCAGTATTAAACTAAGTAGGAGATTGCGGGGCCGCCGAGCAGGATACGTCCCTACCCCTCTGTCACTCTCTTACGCCCTCGCTCTTCTGGGCATCGACACGTAGCCAAAAAAAATTTATGTAATCTTTTAGTTTTTTTCTTTTTTATTTATTTGTTTTCTGGACCATGCACGTGTGATTATGTGTAATTCAACGTGAAAACTTGAACTTTATAATAATGTCTTCTACAGACTATATTCTGTTGCTCCTCGTGCAAAATAATTATTATATATAGTCATATAATTGTATTGGAGCAATTTCATAAAAAAAAATTACATATTATTATTAATAGAGTAAGATAATCATATAATTATTAAATTTTTAATTTTTAGTCGGGTTAAATTTTAGTAAGATAAATTAAAATATTGAATGAAATTAATTTTTTTTTATGAGATTCAAAAAGAGGCATTTAATAATATTTGATAGCATTATTAACTAAAAACCCTTAAATATTTAACATGAATCTCGAAAAAATTTTGCTAAATAAAGAATATTTACTAGTTTTTTGTTGAAAAACCAAATAGGGCATTTGCAGGTTTGACCGATTTGGCATAAGGCAATAATTTTCAATTTACTGAGCAAAAGAAGAAAAAAATTGAGAAGGAAGATGGAAAGTCCATGGAAACGTCTAACATATGGTCCCAAAATTTGGTCGTTGGCTTGAAGAGAAAGGAACGAGATTAGAATTGCAAAATTGATATTTCATATAATTTACAAGCAAATTCAAAATTTGGCATATAAAAGTGACATTTATCTCTTTGTAAGCAGTAATTTAATCTCCCAATTGAAAAAGACTCCTGCAGGGGATGCGGTTGAAAAGGACTCCCGGTTGAAAAAGACTCCCGCGGGGGATGCGGTTGAAAAAGGCTCCCGCAGGGGATGCAGTTGAAAGAGACTCCCGGAGGGGATGCGGTTGGGAATCTTTCCAGTGGCAAAGTAATTGAAAGCTCGAACTGTGAGATTTGCACTATAATTGGAAACCGACATTATAGAAGTGTTGGAAATTCGTGAAGTGTTTTGAGGGTTTAATAATTGAACTTGCTTTACATTTGCTATATTCCAAATGAAATTTCGAGGTTGTTTAGGCTGTGCTCGACTGGGTCCACACGTTTTTCAATCTCACGCTCAAATATCGTCTTCAGCTTTGCAAGTCGGCCATTTTCTTTTCTCTGGAAATAATAGTAATCCACCGTGAAGGAAAACCTGCCACGATTTTTCTTCTTTTTTTCTATAAAAAAAATCTGTTTAAATAATTAGTTACAATTCATATTACTATTTAAACAATTGCAGTATTTAAATATCATATATTTTTTTAATAAATTTAAATTATATTTCAAACTTAAAAATAATTTTAGTATTATTAAATTAAAATTTATTAATACATTCATATCTACTAATAATAATAATAATAGAAATAACAAGTTAATATATTAAATTTAGTAAAACATAAAAAGAGTTATACAGATCAATAAAATAAGTATAATTATTACTTTCCTCTAATTTAAATTAGAAAAATTATGAAAAAGAAATGAGGGAATCGAGATAAACACAGAAAATTGGTATCCTTTTTAGCCACACCGAGGAAACCCCACCATCTCCAATCTCCTGTTTTGAACTTCAGGTTTCGCTCTTTCACTTTGCTTGCCAGCCAAACAGTGCTCTATGTTGGCTTAAGCATTTTCTCATTTTCGCGGATGCAATTGATGCAAACTGTCTTAACAGCCTTGCTAATGATTTTCTATGGGCTTTCTTTTACTTTAACGGATATATGTGGACCTTTTTTTTTTTTTGGTATTTCCTATTTTAGTCACTTAATCAGAATTTAATTGCATTTTTAACTAAATGGTGAATATTTTCATACGGGTTATTGTTGAATAATCCAATCCATGACAGCTTGACCAGTTTTACATACGAAAAAATGATTTTGGTTTATCTAAAGTTTCGAACTTTGTGTACTGAAAAATGAAAATTGAGTCAATAAGGAGCCATGTTTTGACTTTAGTTATGGTTAATTGTGTTGGAAATGCACTTTGACTCCTTCAGTTTAGTTGTTTTCTCTAACGGATGATTCATTCAGGCTATAAACCTTTTACCGCAAAATGCCACTGAATATTTCTTTAATTTCTAGCACAGAATTTGGTTGAAGAGGTAACTCAACCAGGGTTTGTTTATATGAAATCATTTTTTATAAACAAAAAAGTCTGTAAGTCAAAGTTTAAATAAGATATTTATCTACTAGTTTCCTGGCATTCATAAATCTTGGAGTCCCACTAATCCAGACAAAAAGGGTTTTGCTGACGTCACTGCTTGGGAGAACTAATTTGTTGGCATTCATAAATCTGAGGGTTCTGCTAATCTAGACAAAAAGGGTCACTACTTGGGAGAATTAATTTGCTGGCATTCGTCTCAGGGTCCCACTAATCCAGACAAACGAGTGACTGACTGACTGTATTCAAGACCTACCTAGACGAGTAACTGACTGACTGTTTTCAAGACCCACCCAAACTTTTCTGACTACGTATACAAATGTGTCCATTAGAAATGTGTTTGTCATACAAACGTGTCCATTAGGAATGTGTGTTTTCTAATCCAGACAAAAGGGTTGGCTGACGCTGCATTCACAGTCCCACTAATCCAAAACAAAGCGCAAACTCACGTCAAGGGTTAGATCTTCCACCCCTAATCAGCCTCTTATATTATTATGAGTTGGTAGACACAGAAAGAAGTGCATGGAAACTCAATCTGGAAACTCATTCCCACGAGAAGACAGCCAAACCACGCATGGCGAGAATAGATCTTAGATTTCTACTTCCACCCCTCATCAACCTTTTCCTTTATTATTACCTCTCATCCCAGCGAGAAGGCTTATTTGTTCATTGGTTCAACATCTTTCTTCATCTCCCCCATTCAACCTTAATCACTGCAGTATTACTCTTTGTTCTTGTGATATCCTGCTTGAGCTGCACCTCTGTCACAGTCCCTCTTACTTTCACTCTCGAGAATCGTCTCCGCTTGCAATTCCGCCGTCTCTCTTTTCCCTGGACCGCTTCGTTCATTGCCTCGTTCATTTCATCACCAGGAATTTTCTTCTATGTTGTCGTCCCTCTGACCATAATCATTTCTCTGTCTCAGGAGTTGATTTGGAAATTGCTTACCCGTTTCTTTCGATGGCTGCTTCATACCCTTCGACGCTTTCCTGGTGTCGATGTTATTTGGGTCCTCAATGGCCAATACCATGGTAAGAACGACACACATCCAACAACGCCTCCCCAATCTGAAAGCCCTGCTCAAAATCAGCCCAACTCGGAGCATGAGCTTGAAATCATTATTGTATAATGGCTGAAATCATTACTGTTGCAGTGCAGACATTCGTCGTTGTCTTTTTTTATTGTTGGTGCCATACCAACGCGTCTAGTGGTTTGTGTTGTAAATTTGGATTTTGTGCTCAATGAAATAAATTGTCCGCGGAGGACGTTTTCTTGAATATGATTGCATGAGAGACTTTAGTCGGGAGCATTTGCTTTTTTTATTTTTAATATTTCTAAGCAGCATGTGTTAGTTTTTTTTTTTTTTTTTAAAGAAAAAAAACATGGTCCCAAATTTGGTAATGGACTTGAAATGCCCGAACGGGAAAGTGTACATTTATTTCAACTTTTTTTTTTAATGTCAATGATTAATTGGCATCGAGAAAATAAAAAAAATTAAGATCTAAGCACAAAGAGACAAAATATTTCAAAATAAGCAAAGAAGTCGATCAGACCCTACACGCAGACAAAAACCATTACACTTGGATCTCCCCCAGCAGGACTTAGACCTATTCGGGGAAGATTCCGACGACGACGACAACGGGCCTCGCCGATCCGGTTCCTCCTCTTCGCCCTCCTCATCGTCTTCCACTTCAGGTTCATCCTCTTCCTCACCGTCTGCCGCTGCGGCCGCTTCTTCCCCCGATGGTCCCGGCGGTGGACAGAGCGGGAGCAGCGGAGAGGAAGAGGAGAATTGCGGGGAAACGACGGATAGTCGGCTTTATAAAGAGAACGACGAAAGGGGTTTTGAAGGTTACGAGGAGACCGATCTTGTTGGTTCTGATAATGAAGATTATGTCAAAACCCTTGCTATCAGTCCTTACACTATTCCTGGCACTTCTGTTTTCCTCTCCCTGTTTTTTTTTTTTTTTTTCATTTTTTGAAAATTTTTTTGGTTATTTTTTTATTTATTTATGTTATCCGGTTTCTTGGAAGAATCTTGTCGTTGTATATTTGGCTTGTAGTGTCGGCCTGGTCAAATCGGATTGATTGGCCTTTTTGGGTTTAAAAGTTTCTCTGGTTTTACAGGAAATGGGTTTCGGGTTATAAGCAAAAGTAGGTTCTGGATTCTCAGATAGTCATCTGCTTGTGTATTCTCCTCTTTTTCTTCTTCTTCTTTTTTTGATTTTTGTTTTCTTTCCCTTGACTTTGTTTGAGTTGATTCGTTGACCTTTCTGAGGTTCAAAACGGGGTATGCGTTAGAGGCAATATGGTATTTTTCTTAATTTATAGTTTTTTTTTTCTTGGTATCATCTCCGCAACGATACTATTTAAGGTTTATACTTTCATTGATCGGGTGGATGCTTTTAGGTATGCATTCAGCATTTGTGGATGGAAGCTTTCCAGTTTTTTTTTTTTTATTTTTAAGGCTTAAATTTTGAGCTGATTTTTCTCTTTAGATGGGTAATTTTTTGTTAGATGGGGGTCTATATGTCTGGTTATGTTCGATTGCATTGAAAAACATGCTTGGTCTTGGTTATCTTTGTTGTTGATTTGGCATACTTCATTTCATTATGAAGTTAGGTAACATTGGTGGATAGAAAATTAAACTTAATTTGTACTAATTCCTTGTAAATTCAACATATTTGTGTATTATTTACATAGTTGAAATATTTATCCTGCCCATTGTTGGCTGCCTTAAGTTATTTGTGATGCATTATTATTTTCTGTACCTATACATATAGGAGCAAGAGGACACATTTGCATGTGTGCAGCCATGCGCTTGTAAAGAGGGATATTATTTTGATCCGAAGGGCAATGGTCTTTTGAATTAAGTATGTTAGATTAAATACTTCTGATCAACCACACAAAAGGTAGCAGTGGTCATTGTGATCATTAATAAGTAAAACCAACATAATTTCTTGATATCATCATTAAGTTCAACCTTGAGGGACTAGTGGCTTATTTGTATCTTCGTTTTTCTTGATGTAATACATAAATTCATGTTTGGAACATTAAGTGCTGGATCATGAGGATTTGACTGGTTAGCACTTTAATTTGCACTTCTTGTATTCAGAGTGATTGATTGTAATTCCTTTGTTCCGTAATTATTGCCATCATCATATCTCTCACTTTCTGCCACCAATTATAAGTATTCATTAGTTTTCTTCTCTTTATAATCTGTTGAGCAGTGTTACCCATTCTGTTACCCTTGACCACCATATCCTCCGAGGCAAGGCTATGGCTACGGTCCTAAATTTTCCAATGGTCATCATGATGAATGACTTGTATCTGAACTAAAGTTTTTGAAGAGTGAAGAAACATTATCAAGAAAATGTGTTGCTTTCCAAGCGGTAGGTTTTCATTTATAGATTTAATAGATATTATTGGTTTTTTGTCAACTTTTTAGGTTTTTATTTTCCCACAGCCGACAATGGATGTCACAACTTCTAGCTATTTATCCCCCCATGTGGTGGGTCTCGCACCCAAATGCTAAGTGGTCTATTCCTTTTTCCATAGCATTTGGGACAATGTCAGGGGAGAGAGATACTAAGAAGGAACTTTTGATGATTGATAGTCTTTCTCATTTTGCCCCTTTCTTGCCCCGATAGTTATGCTGTTGGTAAGCTATTTTTGTGGACTGCCTACTGACTTGTTTAATTTAATCCTACAGCCATGTGAACTGGCCTGCTATAGTTATGCAGAAGATGGAGATGTTTACTTTGATGACTGCAGCTTGTTAAGGCTTTTCCCTATAATATTTTCTGTTATCATTTCAAGGGCTTTCATTTATGCATCGGATGTATTTTCTTCTGGTTAGCTCAATCACATCAATCTTCTTCCTGATTATTAGAGGCTTTTTAAACGTCATATTTCTGAATACGTTGGAGCTGATCTGAATGAAGGATTTGACACTTTTATTGAAAAAAAAAGGTCTGGCTTTGTTCTGGCTATAATTGTATTTTGCTGTTAAGATATCTGTGTTGTGACTTGTGATACAACATAAGTACAGTCAGTGAAATTCATGTTAATATTTGTTCAGATATTCAAGTGTGTCGATATGCTGGCAGTTTATTAAAATGTTTTTATGTAACTATTTGGTTTTGGTTCATCTGGATCAGAACTGGACTCTCAAGGTTTTGGTGACTTGCTGACTTGCATAAGAGACAAAAATATTACTCTCCAGAACGTGCATTTTGTGCTAAGAAATGTTTTCTTCATCTAGATATTGTGGCCTGTAATGCTCCAATAAAGGCTATTAACTTAAAATTCATTGTCATTTTCATCTTCTCAGACTTTTCGCAACAACCTTAATAAGGTAATTGCCGATCCCTCTCCTTGGACTTATTCTACTAAATATTATTGTACGTTAACCCATTACTGGTTGAACCCATATGATTACACTGCACAAACTGTTTATTTGTCTTGAGTGGATCTTTGACTGCCTGCTTTGGGGCACTGCTCAAATTTGTTGAGGAATTCTGAATACACCATAAAGTGTGGAAGGGAGATTGTATTCTCAAAAATCAGATCTATTTATTATTATTTATTGGGAGATGAATGCAATTTAAATTTTAGGAGACATTTTATTATCATTTATTATCTTTGATGATGTCCTAATTTTGACATAGCTTATTCTGTGTGTTTATGTAAACTAAAAGGAAGGCAACCAGAACCCCCTATGTAGTGAGCAGACATCAGAAAATATTTGGTTTATAAGTCATAGCTTGAATGTATTTTTGTGTAGATATTACAAACTGCTTATATTTGACATGAGCCTTGGGAAATGGGTGTTCACAAAAGGAATGGAGTTGTCTATCTAGATGTACATAAGCTACCAGAAAGGCTGCAAAGTGAGTTGGAACGTCGAAGGTACTAGGCTCACTTTTAATTAATACAATGAGTGTTGGTATCATTGCTACAACTGTTGCAAGTACTTGGTTTATTGTTGCATGAATTGGAACTACTTTTTCATTCCCCATAGCTACTTCTGATTTTTTTTTTTTTTGAAAAGAATGAACTTTTAAGCCATTTTAAGTTTGGGATTTGCAAATATTCTCTTCCATTAGGTGAAAAGATTAAGGTTTTCATCTTGGATTTCTCTGTTCTCTGGCATCTTTTTGTTACAGTTTCCCTTCACATAGGCCATACAATTGAGCACTATGACACTTTGCATAAACTTTTGTTCAATCACTGGCATTATTATAAATATCTAACTACAATCTTAGTCTTGATCTCCTATGTATCCCTCCTGGAGAAATTACAAAATTTAATTGATGAAGGAGAAGGTTGAAATGTTGTCAGGAAATATAGTTGTTAACAATGGCAAATGATGGTACTGAGGGTAGCTATGTCTGCAGATTGGATTGCTTGTTTTAATGACAAATCTCTCTCCATCTCTCTCTCTCTCTCTCCATCACTGCCCCCCTTACCCCAAGAAAAAGTGCATGAGCTTGATGTCGCCATCTCAGCTCCACAGCGGAACTTGTGCTGTAGTCTTCTTTAGTTTTAAATTGCTGGAAACATCTGGTAATAAAAGATGTTGCTAGAAGTTGTGCAGGATATTGGTTGACTCAGATCTAAGACAAAATAATGAGATAGAAGAAAAGTACAGACAAGGGAGGAAAAAGGGGACAGCTTCAGAAAGGATGGCATATCCATGGTAACTGTGCTGAGAAGCTAGAATCCAAGGGCTTTCTCATTTGAAAATTATTTATATTGTTTAACGTGCAAGGAGTGAATGTGTTGCTGGACCTAGTATATTTTAACCTAAAACTGTGAATAAACGATATGGATGACAACCTGCCAGATATTCATACGCAAAGAACATGAGTTGGATGAAATGGGAAAGCAGATGGGTTCATGGCTGGGAATAGGACTATGTTTATGGTAAGCTGTCTTCTGCAGTTCAGAGTATAATGCCAACAAGATTGGGAGAGGGAATACTGGAGGCAGTAAATGATGTCAAATATCGGATTGTACTTTTAGTCTTTCTTGTTAATCAAAAGCTGGCTGTGGGCATCTTAGTTATTGCACTCATTTCAGTTGGTCCAGTTTATTTTAACATGTGCAAGTTTTTTATTCAATGTTTTGTTAATATAGATGTTACTGGGGGTATTGTTTTGAGAGCCTAGCCACAGAGGATCCAACAAGGTCTGATGGACAAGGTATACATCATGTTGATGCAAATGTCAAATTTTGTGCCATGATTAAAACCAAATTAGGAGCTCATCGTACTCTGATGGGTGCTGAAATGGATTGCTGTGATTCACCTGATGATGGAAAGAGGTTTTATGTGGAATTGAAGACAAATCGTGAGGTTGATAGATGTGTTTCATGTATTCCATATTTTTTTTTTCCCATTTTCTAACTTTTAAGGCTTAAAGTGGGAATATATATTTGGATAACTTGAAAGTTCTCTCTTTATTCTGCAGTTGGATTATCATACTGAGGAAAGATATGCATAATTTTTATGTCTCTCTAGTCTCTATGCTGTTTTTGCACTTGAAAATATGCCACATCGGCTGGCATTTTGTGGAATGAAATGACTGGGGTAGTTTATCTGTTGCAGATTCAATCATTCTTAGCTGGGGTTCCTTATGTTGTTATCGGATATAGGTAATTTCTGATTCTATTGCAGCCAACCTTCAGTTTTCCTTGAGGAGATTCCAAATTCTGTGCGTTTGGCAGTTGGGCAAGTTAATTTTCCATCGTCTTTGTATGTCTAGGAAATAATTTGCATCTAGAAAATCGTCCAAGATAGAGGAAAATGGTTACAAACAGAACAACATTGGAGAACTTGCATTATTTTCACCAGTGTTGGGGTGAAAATATTGCAACCCCCCTTCCCAACGTTTTCTTCAAATATATGTGGACATGCACCTGGCGGGGAGACTGTGTTGAATGTTTGATATTTGTGTTTTCCTTTTTGGTTCCCAAATGCTTTAGACCTATAAAAATATCTCGTCTCTGTTTTTAGGCAGGGATGATGCAGGCCAACTTGTCCGCACAGAGAGTCTAACAACCAAAGATATAACGCAGAGTGAAAGCAAAAAACTATTGGCAGGTTAGTCTTGTTATTCATCAATGCAAGTCTCACTTGTTGCTTTAACCATTGGGTTACTTCAGACTTTAGAATATGTATTGCAGATCAACTTCTTAATAAAGAAAATGTATGGACAGTCGTGGCTTTAACTGTAAACATGCATATATCACAGATCACCTCTTTAACTTTTACGAGTCAATCAGCAATAAATTGTGCTAATTTAGTCTAATCATCTGCTTAATATTGGTGGCAGGGAGGTGTATGCCTAGCATATGCTGATGAGGTATTATGTTGGCTATACGGGACAGTCAAAGAGAGTAAGTTTATATAACTTTTACTCGTTGCCTTCCCTTCTGTTTCATGTGAATGGCGCAAACAGCTATAATAAGAGAAGAATATAGAAGCAACCTAATTATTTGTGAGTTTCAGATTTATCTCTGGCCAGCTTTCTCTGGTGATTTACTGATTTACCTCTGTCATCTGGTTTTCAGATGAAGACTACATATTGCAGTTTGCTCCACCATTCACTCGGGTAGAGCTCCTGCAAGCGCAGTCTTGCCCGGAAGTAATCAATGACCACGTTCAGCAGTTGGAGGAGGTTTGGGGGCCTCCATCTTAATTCTAATTAAACACGGATCCAGGAAGGGAGTCAACCACTGTTGTGACCATGCAGGCCTTGTTTCGGCTAATACTTCCATGCCAAGCTGTAATGTTTTTGCTTATATGTTTATATTCTGCAGGCCCTCAGTTCTGGCTCCTCTTAAAAGATTAGAAAACTGTAAATTTTGCATATGAATGAAGGGGATTAAAAAAGCAAAAAAAAAAAAAAACGATTAGATTTTGGAACCAGCTTGGTACAGGGGTTGGCAACTCTTTTTTTTGGGGGGGGAGGGGCAGGGCTTCAGACCATTCAAGCAGCCTTCTAAGTTGAAAAGGCGATCGAGCAGCTGCAAGGTGCGGGGTTTAAAAAGAGAGTCTCTTATGATTGTAATAGTTCCTGAGTTGTATACTACTTTCTGGAAAAAATAAAATAAAATAACTTGATCTTGAAAAAAGAAGTAAAAATGATCTGTTATGTTCTTTACTTCCTTTGATTCTTCTAATTATATTATTAGAGATTCCGGTGAAATCGTGCCTATTCCTAAGGAGTTTGCTATAGGAATAAGCAGTAAGGTGTGTGAGAAGCAAACTGTAGAGGAAAGTGGATTTGGTCGGAGGTATAGGGTTATTTTGTCTTACATTGAAGGTACTGACTTTAGGGAAAAGATTAGTAAAGTGTAATAGGTATTTTAAAATTAATTAATGTGAAGAAAGGTGATAAGTTGGAGATTGTACTCCTATACTCAATACAAATACTTAAGGCTTAGTTTCTGTGTTAATTATTAAATTAGGCCACAGGTGCTTCGAAAAACTTCTTTCAAGATTGTGTATTAGATTTAATAGAGGTAAACTAAAAAGTATTATTGAGGAGTTTAACAAATTAGTGTAAATATAATATATGTTAAATTATATCTCACTATTAAGAAATTAGTAGAGTTTTTATCTCGTTACTAAAAAATTAGTAAAATTTTTATGAGATTAATTATAAATTATATATAATTAAAAATTTTTATATAATGTATAAACCTTCGTATTCAACACGTTTATTAAGTCACCATCAGCCCTAAACAGTTTTAAATTAAAATCTAATATCTTATTCTGACTTGGCTGACAGTTTCGCAAGGCAGAGTTGCGGTGGGGTCCGCCTGGTCTAACTGGCTACTCAGTCAACCCGAATCCCGAGAAAAAGTTGCGTTCGCCTGTAGCGCCTGATTCCTGCGTGTTCGTTTCATGCCAAGGAGTAGCCTTTCCATCACAGTTCCTTCGTATTTTTAAACCTCTCGCAGCCAAGACATATATTGTATCAAGGCCTAACAAGCAAGAAAAAGAGAGACACGAATGGGGAGAATTAGTTTCCTGACACGCATAGATCTTAGATTTCTGCTTCCACCCCTAATCAACCTCTTCCTTTATTACTTCCTCTCATCCCATTGAGAAGGCTTATTAATTTGCCATTGGGTCAACGTCTTTCTTAATTTGCCATGGAAACATCATACATATGGTCCCAAAATATGCTCATTGGCTTGAAGAGAAGAGAACGAGATTAGAATTGCATTCTCATGTAGGATACACGTCGCCCAAGTAATAGTACACAGAGCAAAATTTATATTTCATATAATTTGTAAGCAAATTCAAAATTTAGCATAAAAGAGTGGCATCCATCTCTCTGTAAGTAGGAATTAATCTTCCTTTGCGCAAGTAAAGTCTAAATTAACATTTATCATATTCTAATTTACACTACATAATATTTCACCCTATAAATTATGCTAAACTTTTTTTTTTTAATACAATTACTTTGACAATATATCACTAAATTATTTATGTAATTATTTAAATTCTTTTTTTAAAATTATTAAGAACCTTTTTTTCCAATATTCTCAAATGATTTTTTATTCTTCACCATTATTATTTATTACTATTGTCGTTTTATTCGTCCTAGAGTGGTCATCATCGTCGTCGTCGTCTTCTTCTTCGTTTGACCTTATGCGTGCGTTTCTTTGAGATGGACAGACTTTCAAGCGTAGGAACGGCGGACGCAACAAGCACGGCCGCGGCCACGTCAAGTTCATACGCTGCTCCAACTGCGGCAAGTCTTGCCCCAAGGTTAAATCTCCTCTCCCTCTCTTTGTAATCGGCCCCCGTCTAATTTCTGTGGATTATTTTTTCTTTTCTTAATTCCTTATGTGCCATTTGTTTCGGAAACAAACAAAATTTAAAGTACCAGGCGATCAAGAGATTTCTTGTGAGGAACATCGTCTAACAGGCCGCCATTAGGGATGTTCAGAAGGCTTGCGTTCATGACTCTCTCTCTATATATATATATATCTTTGTTCTGTTTTCGATGTTTGTGAGTAAAATTTTGTTTTTCTCTATTTATATATCTCGGGAATTGATTCTGAAATTGCTTCATACCCTTCCGACGGTTTCCTGGTGTCGATGTTATTTGCGTCCTCAATATGACCAATACCATGCTGAGAATGAACCACCAGTGCCTCCCCAATATAAGCAGTTTGCAATATCTACACAAAAATACATTTGAGATGTAACTTATAAACCAAATATTTTCTGATGCCTGCTCACTAAAAAGGGGTTCTGGTTGCCTTCCTTTTAGTTTACATAAACACAAAGAATAAGCTATGTCAAAATTAGGACGTCATCGAAAATAATAAAATAAAGTGCACGTACTAAGAACAACGTCTCCTAAAATTTAAATTGCATTCATCTCCCAATAAATAATGATTATCAACGGATCTGTTTTTTGAGGATACAATATCCTTTCCACATTTTATGGTATATTCAGAATTCCTCAACAAATTTGAGCGGTGCCTCAAAGCAGGCAGTCAGAGATCCACTTAAGACAAATAAACAGTTTGTGCAGTGTAATCATACGGGTTCAACCAGCAATGGGTTAGCGCACAATAATATTTAGTAGAATAAGTCCAATGAGAGGGATCGACAATTACCTTATTAAGGTTGTTGCGAAAAGTCTGAGAAGATGAAAATGACAGGCCACAATATCTAGACCAATAAAACATTTCTTACCACAAAATTCATGTTCTGAAGAGGAATATTTTTGTCTCTTATGCAAGCCAGAAGGTCACCGAAACCTTGAGAGTCCAGTTCTGATTCCGATTAACCAAAAACAAAAAGTTACATACAAACATTTTAATAAACTGCCAGCATATCAACACACTTGTACATATCTGAACAAATATTGACATGAATTTCACTGACTCTACTCATGTTGTATCACAAGTCACAACACAGATATCATAAACAGCAAAATACAATTATAGCCAGAATGAAGCCACACCTTTTTTTCAATAAAAGTGTCAAATCCTTCATTCAGATCAACTCCAAAGTACCCAGAAATATGACGTTTAAAAAGCCTCTAATAATCAGGAAGAAGATCAATGTGGTTGAGCTAACCAGAAGCGAATACGTCTGGTGCATAAATGAAAGCCCTCAAAATAATAACAGAAAATATTATAGGGAAAAACCTTACCAAGCTGCGGTCATCAAAGTAAACATCTCCATCTTCTCCACAACTATAGCAGGCCAGTTCACACGGCTGTAGGATTAAATTAAACATCTCCAATGGGTAACACTACCCAACAGATCATAAAGAGAAGAAAACTTATGAATACTTATAATTGGTGGCAGAAAGTGAGAGAAATGATGATGGCAACGACAAGGGAACAAAGGAATTACCATCAATCACTCTGAATACAAGAAGTGCAAATTAAAGTGCTAACCAGTCAAATCCTCATGATCCAGCACTTAATGTTCCAAACATGCATTTATGTATTACATCAAGAAAAACCAAGAAGCCAATAAGCCACTAGTTCCTCAAGGTTGAACTTAACGATGATATCAAGAAATTTTGTTGGTTTTAGTTATTAATGATCACAATACCTCTTTACAAGCGTATGGCTGCACACACATGCAAATGTGTACTCTTGCCCCTATACGTATCAGTACAGAAAATAGTAACCCATCACAAATAACTTAAGGCAGCCAATAATGGCCAGTATAAATATTTCAAGTATGTAAATAATACTCAAATATCTTGAATTTACAAGGAATTAGCACAAATTAAGTTCAATTTTCCGTCTACCAATGTTACCTAACTTCATAATGAAATGAAGTATGCCAAATCAACAACAAAGATAACCAAAACCAGGCATGTTTTTCAACGCGATTGAACATCACCAGACATATAGAACCCATGTAACAGAAACTTACCCATCTAAAGAGAAAAATCAGCTCAAAAATTAAGCCTTACGAAAGCATCCATCCACAAATACTGAATGCATATCTAAAAGCATACCACACGATCGATGAAAGCATGAACCTAAAATAGTATGGTTGCCGAGACGATACTAAGATAAAAATTATAAAAAAAAAAACTATAAATTAAGAAAAATACCATATTGCCTCTAACGCATCCCCCATTTCGAACCTCAGAAAGGTCAACGAATCCAATCAAACAAAGTCAAGGGAAGGAAAACAAAAATTTTTAAAAAAGAGAGAGAAGAAGAAGAGGAGGATACACAAGCAGATTACTATCTCGGAACCCAGAACCTATGTCTTGCTTATAACCCAAAACCCATTTCCTGATTGTAAAACCAGATAAAATTTTGAACCCAAAAAGGCCAATTAATCCGATCTGATCAGGCCGAAAGTACAAGCAAAATATACAACGACAAGATTCATCCGAGAAACTAGACAACATAAATAAAAAATAACCAAAAAAATAGAAAAAAAAAAACGGGGAGAGGAGAATAAAAGTACCAGGAATAGGGTAAGGAATAATAGCAAGGGTTTTGACATAATCTTCATTATCAGAACCAAAAAGATTGGTCTCCTCATACCCATAAAATCCCTTTTCGTCGTTCTCATTATAAAACCGACTATCCGCCGTTTCCCCGCAATTATCCTCCGCCGGGACCATCGGAGGAAGAAGCGGCCGCTGCGGCTGACGAAGAGGAAGAGGATGACCCTGAAGAGGAAGACGAGGAGGACGGAGAGGAGGAACCGGATCGGCGAGGCCCGTTGTTGTCGTCGTCGGAATCTTCCCCTGCTCGGGAAAATCCATGTTCGATGGTCTTTGTCTGCGTGTGCGGTCTGATTTACTTCTTTGCATTGTCTCTCTTTTTAACTCTCTTGCTCGCCTTGAAATGTCTTAGATCTTAATTTTTTTATTTTCTGAATGCCAATTAATCATAGGCATTAAAAAAAAGAAAAAAGTGAAATAAATGTACACTTGTAGTGGGTGTGCACGGGTAACCTGGGCCTGTCAAAGAGTAAAGATGCGGAACACAGTACCATTCCCGTTCGGGCAAAAGCTGCTACATGCAATCATATTCAAGAAAACGTCATCTTGCGGCCAATTTATTTCGTTGAGCACAAAATCCAAAATTACACCACAAAACACCAGACGCATTGGTATGGCACCAAGAGTTAAAAAAAGACAACGACGATATCGACGAATGGCTGAACAGTAATGATTTCAGCATTATACAATAATGATTTGAGGCTCAGGATCCGAGTTGGCTGATTTTGGGCTGGGCTTTCAGATTGAGGAGGCGTTGGTGGTTGTGTGTCGTTCTCACCGTGCTATTGGCCATTGAGGACGCAAATAACATCGACACCAGGAAAGAAACGGCCAAGCAATTTTAAAACCAACTCCAGAGAAATGATTATGGTCAGAGGGACGGCAACATAGAAGAAAACTCCTGGCGATGAAATGAACGAGGCAATGAACGAAGCGGTTCAGGGAAAAGAGAAATGGCCGAATTGCAAGCTGAGACGACTGTCGAGCGTGAGAGTAAGGGGGACTGTGACAGAGGTGCAGCTCACGCAGGATATCGCAAGAACAAAGAGCAATACTGCGCTAATCAAGGTTGAATAGGGGAGATGAAGAAAGATGTTGAATCAATGGACAAATAAGCCTTCTCGCTGGCATGGGAGGTAATAAAAAAGGAAAAGGTTGATGAGGGGAAGCAGAAATCTAAGACCTATGAATTTCTCTCAGATCTATAGAACTAAGAAGCAAGAAAAGAAAGACACGGGAATGGAGAGAATTAGTTTCCTGACATTCATAGATCTTAGATTTCTGCTTCCACCCAGCGAGAAGGCTTATTTGTCCCTTGGATCAACATCTTTTCTCATCTTCTCCATTCAACCTTGATCACCGCAGTATCGCTCTTTGTTCTTGCGATATCCTGCTTGAACTGCACCTGCCACAGTCCCCCTTACTTTCACGCTCGAGAATCGTCTCAGCTTGCAATTCGGCCGTCTCTCGTCTCCATGGACCGGTTCGTTCGTTGGCTCGTTCCTTTCATCTAAAGAAAAAAGCAGCTAAAAAATTAAGCCTTAAAAATAAAAAACTGGGAAAGCATCCATCCACAAATGCTGAATGCATACCTAAAAGCAACCCACCCGATCAATGAAAGCATAAACCTAAAATAGTATAGTTGCCGAGATCATACTAAGAAAAAAAAATTATAAATTAAGAAAAATAACATATTGCCTCTAACGCATCACCCATTTTGAACCCCAGAAAGGTCAACGAATCAAATCAAACAAAGTCAAGGGAAGGAAAACAAAAATTAAAAAAGAAGAAGAAGAAGAAAAGGAGGAGGAGGATACACAACCAGATTACTATCTCACAACCCAGAACCTATTTCTTGCTTAGTACCCAAAACCCATTTCCTGATTGTAAAAGCCGATAAATTTTTGAACCCAAAAAGGCCAATCATTCCGATCTGATCAAGCGGACAGTACAAGCAAAATATACAACGACAAAATCTGAAAAGGCCGCTGACCACTAACCCTGAAAAAGGCCGATGACCACTAAGGGGTTAGTGTGGGGTGGGGCCTCTCTGACAGAGTTAGAAAAGAGAAAACCTTATAAACTAACACGCTGGGGTGAAAAACTTCGAGAAAGTGGGACCTTTCTTTCTCGGCCGTCTGTCTTAATACAAGTGGATTCCGATTCATGCGGCCGTTCTCTGCCACGTGTGAACTTTGCACTAATATTTTCTAAATTATTATATGTAGTCACATAACTGTATTTCAACATCTCTAACAAACAAATTAAGTATTACTAACAAAATAATTTAATAATAAAATTATTAAATTTTTAATTTTAACTTAAGATAAACTTTAATGAAATAAATTAAAATATTAAATTAAATTAATTTTCTTAATTAAACTAAAAAAATACATTTAAAAATATTTATTAATTTTATTAACTTGCAACTCTTAAATATAAAAAATAAATATAAAAATACTTTACTTATTTAAAAATTTTTGTTAATTTACATCATATAACATCTCACAATATAAATTATGCTAAATACATATTTCTATTATTACAATTATTTTGACAATGCATCACTAAATTATTTCACCGATCTTCTGTTTGTTTTTTTTTTTTCCTTCCCTTGTCTTTGTTTGATTTGATTCGTTGACCTTTCTGAGGTTCAAAACGGGGTATGCATTAGAGGCAATATGGTATTTTTCTTAATTTATTGTCTTTTTTTTTTTCTGTCATAGTATCATCTCGGCAACCATACTATTTTAGGTTTATGCTTTCATTGATCGTGTGGGATGCTTTTAGATATGCATTCAGCATTGGAGAATGGATGCTTTCCCAGTCTTTTATTTTTAAGGCTTAAAATTTGAGCTGATTTTTCTCGGGTAAATTTTTGTTTCATGGGGGTCTAGATGTCTGGTGATGTTCGATTCCATTGAAAAACATGCCTGGTTTTGGTTATCTTTGTTGTTGATTTGGCATACTTCATTTCATTATGAAGTTAGGTAACATTGGTAGAGAGAAAATTGAACTTAATTTGTACTAAATTCCACATATTTGAGTATTATTTACATAGTTGAAATATTTATACTGGCTATTATTGGCTGCATTAAGTTATTTGTGATGCGTTATTATTTTCTGTACTGATACATATAGGGGCAAGATGACAGATTTGCACGTGTGTGCAGCCATGCTCTTTGTAAAGAGGGATATTATATTGATATGAAGGGCAATGGTCTTGTGATTTAAGTATGTTAGATTAAATACTTATGATGAAGCACAAAAAAGGTAGCAGCGGCCATGGTGATTATTAGTAACCAAAACCAACAAAATTTCTTAATAGGATCATTAAATTCAACTTTAAACTAAATCAAGTGATTTTATTAATATTTTCTGCAAACTATATTTTGGTATTTTTCGTATAAAAACTATTTTATAAAGTCATGATAATTTTATTGTAGTATACTTTTTCTTTTTCAAATGAGAAACAAATTAAGTACTATTAATGGAGCTGTGTACTTATCAAATTTTAAGGCTCTTATTCTGGTCAGGAAAACCCTATATATATATATATATTATTAAATAAAAATATGCATTCCTTTTTATAAAAAATGGTGATTAATAAGTTCTGGACTGAAGTCTCAAAATTCTTTGCATGCGAGAAGAACAAACAATTATGGGCTAAAGATGCTCTCAGTATTAAAACTATGACTCTCAAGCCAGTTAACGAACGGTGATAAACGTTTCGAGAGAGAGCGAGAATATGATAAATTAGAAAGGGTGATCGTGTACTTGCCGTGCAGTATTTACCTTTAATAAATATCTCGGCTGTATTTATAAGTCCATTAAAGAGCCTTGCTTAATGGATTTCTAATGTCAAGGCGACGAACGATTGGACATGAGCCTTAGAATGTGGGCATCTAGCATGGGGCGGGGGGTTCAAAGACGAGGCACTTATGTACATTGGGCTCGGCTCCATAAATGAAGTGCTCATTAGTAGAGTTAGCTGCAGGCAATCGACGAATTTCGATTCTTTTGAGTGTGTCATTGGGCTCGGAATCCTGGACCATCAGTGCACAGCATAGGCCCAATTATATTGTTAGGCCTAGTCTTTATCAGTTGTAGACTCAAGAATCTTAAACATCGAAGATAGACTAAAAAAATTTTTGCTAACTCAAAAATATTTATTAATTTCTCCCTGAAAAAGAAAACAGAGTACTTGCAAGTTTGAAAGGTTTCCTAACTTAACCACATATTGAATCAAATCTAACTTAAAGACCATGTTCTTCTTGGGCAATACTTGTCAATTGACAGAATAAATTTAAAACTTAGACGAGAGTGGAGTTGTATCGTGCTGTAACCGATACCAAAAAATTATTATAATTTGCATGAAAATTAAAATTGAGCTTATAAAAAGGACATCTACTGGCATTTCGGCTCTTCATTCGACAAGCATCTCATTCCCCCCTAGAAGCAGTAATTTAGTCTTTCTCGGCCCGAAGGAAAAAGTCTAGTTGTACTTGGAATTGGGTGCTACCTTTTGTTAAGCCTAGCCCATATAATTGCTCTATGATCACTTACCTCCCCTGTTGCAAAACTTTCAATATCCCATTTAGATAATGGCAATTCGGGGTCCTGCCTGCTTTCTGTTGCTCTTCCTCTACGCTTAAACCTCTTACTGCCCATCCAATCTGCTCGCAATGAAGCATTCACTTAAATCTCTAATTTGAAATTTCTAAGTTTTTGGTAGCTATAGCATCACCAGATGAATGGAAAAAAGAAACAAAGTTGCGAAATAAATATACACTTTCTCACCATTACGATGGCCATGTAGTATTAAATTATGCAGGAGAGATTGCGGGGCCGCAGGGCAGGATATATCTACTCCTCTGTCGCTCTCTTACGCCCTCGCTCTTCTGGGCATCGATACGTAGCCAGAAAAATTTTATGTAATCTTTTTTTTTTTTTGGTGTGTGTGTGTGTGTTCTGGACCTTGCACGTGTGATCATGTGTAATTCAATTTGAATACTTGAACTTTATGATAATGTTTTCCAGATACTATATTTTGTTGCTCCTCGTGCAAAATAATTATTATATTTAGTTATATAATTGTATTGGAACAATTTCATTAAAAAATAAATTAAATATTATCACTAATAGAATAAAATTTTAAAACTATTAATCTCAATATTAGTTAAATTTTGATGAGGCAAATCAAAATAACATACATATATATATATATAATCTATTTATTATTAAATCAAAAATATGCACTCATTTTTATAAAAAATAATAATCGATAAGTATTAATCTGAAATCTCAAAATTCTCAACATGTGAGAAGAACAAAGAATTATGGGTGAGAGATGCTCTTAGGGGTAGCAGTATAACTCTCAAGTCAGTCAAACAACAATGATGAATATTTGGGTGGAGAGGGAGAGAGAGATCGAGTGATTATGTACTTGTGTTGAAGGATTTATCTGTAAGAAAGAACTAGGCTATATTTATAAGTCCATTAAAGAGCCTTAGTCAATGGGTTTTTAATGCCAATGCGACGAACAGTTGGACTAGAGTCTTAGAACATGGGCATTTCGCATGGAGTGAGGAGTTCGAATACGAGCCATTTATGTACATTGGGCTCTGGTCTGTGAATGAAGGGCCCGTTAGTAGTGAGGTTTTGGAGTTCGCTGCAAGGCAATCGACCAATTTCGGTTCGGTCAAGTGTGTCATCGGCCTTGGAGATCCTGAGCCATCCAGCACACCGTATAGGCCCAGTTATATTGTTCGGCCTAGTCTTTATCAATTATAGAACTGGGTCAAAACTCTTAAATACTAGAAAATTTTTACTAATTCAAAATTATTGTTACTATTTTCCGAAAATAGAAAACAGAGCATTTGCAAGTTTGAGAGGTTTACTATTTAACCAAATATTAAGTCAAATCTAACTTAAAATTATAACTTTCATAGACTATATTTTTCAATTAACAGAATAAAAAAATTTGAAATATAAATGAGATTAGAGCTGTATTATCTTGTAATTGATACTAAAAAAATGATTATAATTTGTAAGTAAATTAAAACTGGGCATATAAAAAGGCATCTACCCACATTTTGGCTCTATATTCAACAAGCATCACGGTCTCCTTATAAGTTTTTTTTTTTTTTTGGTCAATAGTAATTTAGTCTTTTTTTGCTATATATAAAATAATTAAAAAAAAAAGTCGAGTGATAATTAGATTTGTTCTGCCGCCTCTTTGTTAAGCCTTCCCCAAAAATATGTTGCATAATTGCAATACGAGCACGTGGCTCCCCTGGTGCGAAACTTTCAGCATCCCATTCATATGACGGCACTCCTGGGCCCTGCCGCTTTCAGTTACCCAGGCAATCGGCTAAACCCCTGATTTGAAATTTCCAAGTCTTTAGTAGCTACGGCATCACACGATGAGCGGAAATAGAAATTGTGGGGCCGCCGCCAGGATGTCTCTCCCTCACGCGTGCCCGCGCTCTTTTCTGCATTGAGCCGTCTTTTAAGGAATTAGTCAATTTGGTAATAAATTAGTGGAACTCTTGTCTCCCCTTTTATTGACACGTGGGACTTCTTGCTGACCCTTTTCCCCGATAATATGGTATAAATTAACAGCCAACAAAGATCTATCACTATTCTATTATCATTTATTATTACTTTTGTATTATTATTCTATACTCGTAATATATAAATAATAAATAAATTATAATTTAATTATGTAAATATTAGTTAATATTGAATAAGTATGTTTGCTGGCGATAATTGTGGCCTTTCGAAAGAATCGATGACTGCATCTTTGGTACTCGCTAGTATTAATACATCTAAAAATTCTTAATTTGTTAGTTATAAATAGCCCCAGACTACCTAACCGTGGGCATAAAAGTGACATCCATCTCTTTGTAAGTACTAATTAATTTCCCTTTGGAGAAATAAAGTTTAAATTAACATTTAACATATTCTAATTTATACTATACAACATTTCACACTATAAATTATAATAAATTCATATTTTTTATATTTATTTTGATAATATATCACTAAATTATTTAAATAGTTACTTAATTTTTTTTTAATTTTTTAAAATTATTAATAACTCTTTTTTTTATTATTGCATAATAAACAGAATTAAATAGAATTAAATTTAATTTATTTTTTATATTCTCAAATAATATTTTACTTTTATTATTATTATTTACTTCTAATATAATTTATTCGTACTATTATTATTTAATATTTTACTATTATTTATTTTTAATATAATAATAGAATCAATATTTAATTTATTTTTTATATTTTTAAGTAATATTTTACCTTTTATTATTATTATTTACTTCTAATATAATTTTATTCCTACTATACTATGGTGGTCATCTGCCTTTTTTCAATGGTATTGACAGTTGAGAGATAAACAGGTGGGTGCGAAAAGCGCATCCCATCGGGAGCCTTTTCAATTGGAAATGGTTCGAGTGTCGAAGTAGTTGAACCAAGTAGAACAATGAGATTTGCACTATAATTGGAAATCGACATTATAGTAGTCTTGGAAATTGATAAAGTGTTTTGAGGGTTTAAATAATTGAAGTTTCGTAACATTTGCTATTCCCATTGAAATTTCTATGTTGTTTAGGCTGTGCCCGACTGGGTCCACTTGTGTTTTAATCTCACGCTCAAAAATCGTCTCAGCTTGCATGTCGGTCATTTTTCTTTTCCTTGGACATAACAGTGATCCACCATGAAGGAACACCTTCCACGATTTTTATTCGTTTTTTCTAAAGAAAAAAAAAATTGTTTGAACAATTAATTACAATTTATATTACTATATAACTATTGCAGTATTCAAATATCATCGATTTTTTTTTATGAACTTAAATTATAATTCAAATTTAAAAATAACTCTAATACTATTAAATTAAAATTTATTAATACATTCATATATAATAGGAATAATAGAAATAACAAGTTAATATATTGAATTTAGTAAAATATAAAAAGAGTTATACAGATTAATAATACAAGTGTATTTATTACTTTCCTGTAATCTAAATTAGAAGTTGAAATTAAGTTTGAAAAAAGTTAAATTTTTCAATAGAAAAATTATGCTAAAAAAAGGAAAAATAATGGAAATTGAGTTCTAAAAAAAAAGGAATTGAATAAATTGAAAAATATGCGTTATGTCTTTATTGGCTTTCCACGACGCCGTTTTCAGTTTTCAGTTTACTTTCTTAACTTTTTTTTTTTTTTTATTGCCAACCAAACACCGAGGAAACCCCACCATCTCCAATCTCCCGTTTAGAACTGCAGGTTTCGTGCTCTGACTTTGCTCGCCAGCCAAACAGTGCTCTATGTTGGCTTAAGCATTTTCTCATTCTCGGCGATGCAATTGATGCAAACTCTTAAGAGCTTTGCTAATGATTTTCTATAGACCTTCTTTTACTTTAATGGATTTAAGTGGACTTTTTTTTTTTTGGTATTTCCTATTTTAGTCATTTAATCCGAATTTAATTGGATTTTTAACTAATGGTGAATATTTTCATATGGGTTATTCTTGAATAATCCAATCCATGACAGCTTAACCAGTTTTACATACAAAGAAATGATTTAGATTTATCTAGAGTTTCGAACTTTGTGTACTGAAAAATGAAATTGAGTTAATAAATACCCATGTCTTGATTTTAATTATGGTTAATTGTGTTGGAAATGCACTGCGACTCCTTCAGTTTAGTTGTTTTCCCTAACGGATGATTCATTGAGGCTATAAGCTTTTTACTGCAAAATGCCACTGGACTTATCAAGGACATATAACGTATATTTATACCGCTCGCAGTCGAGACATATAACGTATCAAGGACTAACAAGCAAGAAAAAGAAAGCCACGAATGGGGAGAATTAGTATAGATCTTAGATTTCTCCTTCCACCTCTAATCAACCTCTTTCGTTATTATTAC
Source organism: Bruguiera gymnorhiza (assembly GCA_020883675.1). Lineage (NCBI taxonomy): Eukaryota > Viridiplantae > Streptophyta > Magnoliopsida > Malpighiales > Rhizophoraceae > Bruguiera > Bruguiera gymnorhiza. The sequence goes on along the minus strand of JAIRCJ010000197.1, from coordinate 218,676 downwards.
CTCTCATCCCAACGAGAAGCCTTATTGGTCCATTGGGTCAACATCTTTCTTTATTACCCAAGTTCCACCTTGATCATGGCAGTATTGCTCCTCGTTCATTTCATCACCAGGAGTTTTCTTCTGTGTTGTCGTCCCTCTGACCATAATCATTTCTCTGTCTCAGGAGTTGATTTTGAAATTGCTTAGCCGTGCTGCATACCCTTCGATGCACTCCTGGTGTCGGTGTTATTTGCGTACCACCACCAACGCCTCCCCAATTTGAAAGCCCTCCTCAAAATCAGCCCAACTGGGAGTATGAGCTTGAAGTCATTACTGAAGAATAGACCTTCATACAGTTGCACCGAATCAAATAGACAAATACTACGGTTACCTTGAGTACTTGTGAAATCAATACTATGTGGCAGTTCAAACATTTGTCGTTGTTTTTGTCTTTTTTTTTTTATTTGTGTTACTACTGTACCACTGTGTCTTGTGGTCTCTGGTGTAAATTTGTATTTTGTACTCGATTAAATAAATTGTCCGTTGGCTTGGTTGTCTCTTCCACCAAGTTTACTTCGTTGCTTCAATTTCGTGTGAATGTTAGCAAATATAGCCATAACAGTTATCCGTGGGGGACAAGCATCTGCTTTTTTGAATTTATCCACCAAAACCATCAAACATGGATTTCCCCGAGCAGGACTTAGACCTATTCGGGGAAGATTCCGACGACGACAACAACGGCCCTCGCCCATCCGGTTCCTCCTCTCCGTCCTCCTCATCGTCTTCCTCTTCGTCCGCCGCAGCGACCTCTTCTTCCTCCGATGGTCCCGACGGTGGACAGAGCGGGAGCAGCGTTAGCAGCGGAGAGGAGGAGGAGAATTGCGGGGAAACTGCGGATAGTCGGTTTTGTAATGAGAACGACAAAAAGGGTTTTTATGGGTATGAGGAGACGGATCATTTTTGTTCTGATAATGAAGATTATGTCAAAACCCTTGCTATTAGTGCTTATCCTATTCCTGGTACTTCTGTTTTCCTCTCCTTCTTTTTTTGTTTTTTATTTTCTTCATTTTTTTAAACTTTTTTTTTTGTTATTTTTTATTTATGTTATCCAATTTCTCGGAAGAATCTTGTCGTTCTATATTTTGCTTTTACAGTCGGGCTGATCAGATCAGATTGATTGGCCTTTTTGGGTTAAAAAATTTCTCTGGTTTTTCAACCAGGAAATTAGTCTTGGGTTATAAGTAAGAAATAGGTTTTGGGTTCTGAGATAGTAATCTGGTTGCATATCCTCCTCTTCTTCTTTTTATTTTTCTTTTTGTTTTCCTTCCCTTGACTTTGCTTGATTTGATTCGTTGACCTTTCGTAGGTTCAAAACGGGGTATGCATTAGAGGCAATATGGTATTTTTCTTAATTTATAGTCTTTTTTTTTCTTAGTATCATCTCGACAACTATACTATTTTAGGTTTATGCTTTCATTGATCGGGTGGGATGCTTTTAGATATGCATTCAGCATTTGTGGATGGATGCTTTCCCAGTTTTTTATTTTTAAGGCTTATATTATGAGCTATTTTTTTCTTTAGATGGGTAAATTTTTGTTACATGGGGATCTATATGTCTGGGGTGATGTTGATTGCGTTGAACAACATGCCTGGTTTTATCTTTGTTGTTGATTTGGCATACTTCATTTCATTATGAAGTTAAGTAACATTGGTAGACAGAAAATTGAACCTAATTTATACTAATTTTTTGTAAATTCAACATATTTGAATGTTATTTATATAATCGAAAGATTTATCCTGGCCATTGTTGACTGCCATTATTATTTTCTGTACTGATACATATTGGGGCAAGAGTACACATTTGCTCGTGTGGGCAGCCATGAGCTTATAAAGAGGGGTATTATTTTTTTATCTGAAGGACAATGTTGTTGTGCACACAAAAAGTAGCAATGGTCATCGTGATCATTAATAAGTAAAACCAACAAAATTTCTCGATATCATCATTAAATTCAACTTTGAGGAAACGGTGGTTTATTTGCTTTTTGGTTAACCGGTGTTAGGGCAACTCTTTCAAAGTTCGTGTTTTAAGGTAAGTCATATATTTATTACATTACAACCGATAGATTACTTATTAACCTCATAATACGGCGGAGCAGGCCATGGTAATTAAATCCCACTTGACCTCGGCCACATGGCCTCGAGTGACCGCGACATTGGTATGCTCCCATCGAGCACGTGAGAGTGTTGTTCCAGCACCACTGACACCATCAATTTCATCTCATAAATCCAAACCCTATTTCATCTCGACAAACTGCAAGCTGAAGAAAGTCGACGAATCGTTACGCACATGACACGGATTTCATGGCGCGTGGCCCTTGTTGCCTGACCGTGATCAGCTTTCACCTCATGGTGAATTGTTTCAGAAGAAGAAAATAAAGATGTCCGGTGAGTGGGCTTCAATAAAAAAAAAAAGAAAAAAAAAAGGTTTATGCTGTGATTATGTGTAGTTCATCGTGGAAACTCGAACTTCATATTGATGTTTTCTGCAAACCATATTTAGTTGCTCCTCGTGCAAAAAATTATTATATATAGGGTTTAACTTTAAGACCTGGCGTTGGGATCGTTTTTTTGGCTATACAAAGGTCACCGGCGTCAGCTGTGATCTGGGAGTAATGGAGAATTGCAGGAGGCTGGCCGAAGCAATGGAGGGTTATGTGGGTGTGCTGGGTTTTCGTTCATTGTATATAGGATGCTATCTGGTTTTGTTATACTGCTGCAACTGGAAAAGATTTCTGTTTTTTTTTTTTTTTGGAGGATTCTACCAGTAGTTGGATACGGAAGATTGCTGTGTTTTTGTCTGATGGGTTAGGAAGGGTCACTCAATTTTTGTCCAGTTGTGCTAATTGACGTATACGAGCTCCTGCAGTTGGTTTCTGTTGAGTCATAGACTAGATATAGAAGTACTAAGACAAAGCTCTTGTTTTTATTAGAGTGCTGCTCGCTTTTTGTATGTCCTTGGCTTCGGGCATTCCTAGTATTCTTGAATGCCATGAATAAAATGCTATCAAGGCTGTTCAATAAATGAGTGATCGATCGTTTTTACAGACTTCGGCCCTGCTTTGTACAGAGGTGGCGCCTCGATTGTCTCATTGCTCTTGCTGTCTTGATCCCATTTCATTGTTTGGTATGATCGATCATCTCCATGGCCCTTTTTCTTTTTCTCATTATTTATGTGGAGCTAAGTTTTTTTAAAGATGTTTCTTGCCTTTTGACTATTTTTGTGGGTCGTTAAATAAGGTCAAGGGGTTGTCTTCTATGGATCTTTGCTTTTTTTATTTGTTTTGGTTTACTAATTGAGATTTAGGCCAGGAGGGATTCTTACGCAATGCATACTGCTAAAGAAATTAATCTCAAACGTTTTTCCAAACTTGCAATACTGCTGAAACATATCTGTTCAAGTAGAGTGACAACGTGTGGTTAAAGAGGAAACTTGAATTGAACATGGAAATTTTTTTTATTTTTCCAGCTGGTGATGCTACTGTAGAGTTGCTTTTCTGTTGTTTTGACTGACCCTTGTAGCGTGTCTCCTAAATGGAGGCATTGCGAGTGATAAGGGAAGGGGTCGGAGAGACACTTCAAAAGGATTGGAGTAATATACTTTGCGACAGGCTCATCAAACCTGAGAATCCGGCACTGTTGGAAGTGCAACCATCTCAAACCAGCTCGCTGCCATCATTGTACTTTGCAGACTTCAAATCTCAAGATGCTCTTCTTTTTCTCATTCTTTATTTATTGTTAATATCCATATATGCTGCCAAGAAATGTGTGAAATAGACAATGTACAGAAATTCTAGTGCTGCTCGTCTAATTTCGGAGGTCACCGGTAACCGATAGCAAATAGATTTGTTAATGCTTCATACACTTGATCATACGGATCAAAATATTTGTGTTCCGAAGTTCAATCTAATTTCTTGAGGGGTTGCCATCAGCGTCTTGTCACCCGCTAACTTTAATTTCCTAACATTAATACAAGTCTACACGTTTCTGGAGACAAGTGTAGTGACTTTGTCACCATTGCCACATTTTATCGCATTCTTTGGCGATGGAGAAATTCCTGGAACAGCAGGAACACTTGCTACAACAGTTCCTTTGGTAAGATGTTCTTAGCCTAATTCCAACCTTAATTGCTAACTTTTATCTGTCTCTATTAGTATTGTTGCTCTTTTACAGTTCTGAATCTGGCATTTGCGTTGGGTGTTATGGGATTTCTTATAATTCATATATCCCTTGTAGCTGCTAATACAACAACCATTGAGGTAATTCTCTTTCTTAGCTTTGTGCTTCATTTATAGTAAATACATTCTTGGCTATTGATCATGGTTCCCCGAAGTCAAGCTTCTCCAGCATTCTTTTTGGATGTGATGAAAGATGAAAGCTTCAACACAATGGTGAAATTGGTTGCCTATCTTAGCTTTATTTATTATTGAATAAAAAATATGTATTTTTTTCATAAAAAATAGTAATCGAATAAGTTATAAAATGATATCTTAAAATCTTCTATATCTAAAAAGAATAAATAATTATGGCTTAAAGATGCTCTTAGGGTTAGCACTATAACTCTCAAGTCTGTCAAACAACATTGATAAACATTTCGAGGGAGAGCGAGAGTATGACAGTTAGAAAGAGTGATCGTGAACTTGCCTCGCAGTACTTACCTTTAAGAAATATCTTGGCTGTATTTATAAGTCCATTAAAGAGCCTTAGTTAATGGGTTTTTAATGTTAATGCGACGAACAGTTGGACTAGAGCCTTAGAACATGGGCATCTCGCATGGAATGGGCAGTTCAAAGACGAGCCAGTCTCGGGTCTGTGAATGAAAGGCCCATTAGGAGTGGGGTTTTGGAGTTCGCTGCAGGCAATCGACCAACCTCGGTTCGTTCAAGTGTGTCGTTGGGCTTGGAGATCCTGGACCATCCAGTACACCGTATAGGCCCAGTTATACTGTTTGGCCTAGTTTTTATCAGCTGTAGAACTAGCTCAAAACTCTTAAATACTAAAAACTTTTTATTAATTCAAAATTATTGTTAATTTTTTTAAGAAGAAGAAACAGAGCAGTTGCAAGTTTGAGAAATTTACTGTTTAACCAGATATTAAATCAAATTTTACTCAAAAGACTATAATTTCGACGGACAATACTTTTTAAATAATAAAATAAAAATATTTACAATTTCAATAAAATTAAAATTATATTATATTATGATCGATATAAAAAATTATTATAATTTGCAAGTAAAGTAAAATTGGGCCGCTTACGTCCGCATTCCTATAAGTAGAAATTTAATCTTTTTTTCCTTTTTAGTCAATATTAATTTAATCTTTCTTGGCCAAAAAACCTCTTCCTGGTCGCGCAGCTTTCAATGACCGAAGCAATCAGTAAAAGCTCTATTTCCAAATTCTTAGAAACGAAGTCGAGCTGGCTTCGAAATGGCAACAGATCCAAAAGAAGAGCCGATTCCCCTCCCACACCCAATCACATCTTTGTCTATCATTATCTCTCATCCCAATCAGAAGACTTTTTGGTACATTGCGTCAGCCTCTGTCTTTCCACGTAAGACTTTCGCAGTTTGTTTTCCGCTGTTCTTTTTTTTTTATTATTGATTTAAAATATTTTGTATATTAATAATTATTTTTTAAAATTAAAATACATTTTTAATTAGATGATTTTAAAAATAAATACATATAAAGCTAAATTCATCCAATAATGTAATATTCTAATATTATAATATTTCAAAATCTGAATAAATTATAAATAAATTTACATGTTTTTGGTTAATCTGGATCAGAACTGGGCTCTCAAGGTTTTGGTGACCTACTGTGTTGCATAAGAGGCAAAAATATTCCTCTCCAGAACATGCATTTTGTAGTAAGAAATGTTTTATTCATCTAGATATTGTGGCTTGTAATGCTCGAATAAACGCTATTAACTTAAAATTCATTGTCATTTTCATCTTCTCAGAATTTTCGCAACAATCTTAATAAGGTAATTGCCAATCCCTCTCATTGGACTTATTCCACTAAATATTATTGTAGGTTAACCCATTACTGGTTGAACCCATATGGTTACCTTTTGACAAAAAGCAGTTTCAAAGTTAATTCAGATTTATTATCAGTGTCTTCCACTTGTGACGTTTATTGACGAATGTTACTGCCACATCGTATTGATAGGATGCGGAACCTTCCCATCACCTTTCCAAAACAAGCCCTTGGCTAAATATTATTGTAGGTTAACCCATTACTGGTTGAACTCATATGGTTACCTTTCGACAAACTGCAAGCTGTAAAAAGCAGTTTCGAAGTTAATTCAGATTTATTATCAGTGTCTTCCACTCGTGACGTTTGTTGACTAATGTTACTGCCACATCGTATTGATAGGATGCGGAACCTTCCCATCACCTTTCCAAAACAAGCCCTTGGCTAAATATTATTGTAGGTTAACCCATTACTGGTTGAACCCATATGGTTACCTTTTGACAAACAGCAAGCTGGAAAAAGCAGTTTCAAAGTTAATTCAGATTTATTATCAGTGTCTTCCACTTGTGACGATTGTTGACGAATGTTACTGCCACATCGTATTGATAGAATGCGGAACCTTCCCATCACTTTTCCAAAACAAGCCCTTGGCTATGCCGATTCTAAAATTTATATTATTAGTCAAAGACTAGTGTTTATATCAATACTATGTGGCACGGAAAAGAATCCGCATCCCATCCAAAACGAGCCAAGGGCTGGTTTTGACTAATGTTTATATCAATACTATGTGGCACGGAAAAGAATCCGCATCCATCCGAAACGAAAGTGGCATCCCATCCAAAACGGGATGGAAAGTCTCCGCATCCCAAAGTCTTCCCATCACGCTTACGGGATCACTTGCGTCGTCTGTCGACGAATGTTTAACGGGGCATTTCCACATCTGAATCTTTTCGAGTTACCCTTTAATCTATAAATATTTTCAAGTTATTTTGGTATTTCTTGTACTTCGCAGCCCAACGAGAAGACAACCAAACGACGCATGGCGAGAACTAGTTCAATAGATTTTAGATTTTTGCTTCCACCCCTCATTAACCTTTTCCTTTTTTATTACCTCTCATCCCAGCGAGAAGGCTTGTTTGTCAATTGGTTCAACATCTTTCTTCATCTCCCCCATTCAACCTTGATCCCCGCAGTATCGCTCTTTGTTCTTGCGATATCCTGCGTGAGCTGCACCTCTCTCACAGTCCCCCTTACTTTCAAGCTCGAGAATCGTCTCAGCTTGCAATTCGGCCGTTTTTCGTTTCCCTGGACCGCTTCGTTCATTGCCTCGTTCATTTCATCACCAGGAGTTTTCTTCTATGTTGTCGTCCCTCTGACCATAATCATTTCTCTGTCTCAGCAGTTGATTTTGAAATTGCTTAGCCGTTTCTTTCGATGGCTGCTTCATACCCTTCGACGCTTTCCTGGTGTGGATGTTATTTGGGTTCTCAATGGCCAATGCCATGGTGAGAACGACACACAACCACCAACGCCTCCCCAATTTGAAAGCCCTGAAACTGAGATTACATCTGCTCAAAATCAGCCCAACTCGGAGCATGAGTTTGAAATTAATAATGTATAATGGCCAAAATCATTACTGTAGCAGTTCAGACATTCGTCGTTGTTTTTTTCTGTTGGTGCCAAACCATTGCGTCTGGTGGTTTGTGGTGTAAATTTGGATTTTGTGCTCAACGAAATAAATTGTCCCCGGAGGACGTTTTCTTGAATATGATTGCACGAGACACTTTGGTTAGGAGCATTTGCTTCTTTTTTTTTTTTAATATTTCTCCATAAAAGAAGCAGCATTTGCTATATTTTTTTTTAAAGAAACAAAACATGGTCCCAAAGTTGGTAATGGGCTCGAAATGCCCGAACGGGAATGCAACAGCGTTTCTGCATCTTTACTCCTTAACAGGCCCAAGTTACAAGTGGATACCCGCAACAAGTGTACATTTATATCAACTTTTTTTTTTAATGCCAATGATTAATTGGCATCGACAAAATAAAAAAAAATTAAGATTTAAGAGCGCAAAAAGGCAAAACATTTAAAAATAAGCAAGAGCAGTGTACTGATCTGCCTGTTACAGAGAGACTTAAAGAGAGACAAAGCAAAGAACTCGATTTCCCCGAGCAGGACTTAGACCTATTCGGCGAAGATTCCGACGACGACAACATCGGGCCTCGCCGATCCGGTTCCTCCTCTCCGTCCTCCTCTTCGTCTTCCTCTTCAGGCCCATCCTCTTCCTCTTCGTCTGCCGCAGAGGCCGCTTCTTCCTCCGATGGTCCCGGCGGTGGACAGAGCGGCAGCAGCGCTAGCAGCAGAAAGGAGGAGAAGAAATGCGGGGAAACAGCGGATAGTCGGTTTTACAAAGAGAACGACGAAAAGGGTTTTGATGGGTATGAGGAGACCGATCTTTTTGGTTATGTCAAAACCCTTGCTATTAGTCCTTACCCTATTCCTGGCTTCTGTTTTCCTCTCACTGTTTTTTTTTTTTTCTTTTTTGAGATTTTTTTGGTTATTTTTTTATTTATGTTATCCAATTTCTGGGAAGAATCTTGTCGTTGTATATCTTGTTTGTACTGTCGGGTTGATCAGATCGGATTGATTGGCCTTTTTGGGTTCAAAAATTTCACTGGTTTTAAAATCAGGAAATGGGTTTTGGGTTATAAGCAAGAAATGGGTTCTGGGTTCTGAGATAGGAATCTGCTTGTGTATCCTCTTCTTCTTCTTCTGTTTTTTTGGGTGATTTTTGTTTTCCTTCCCTTGACTTTGTTTGATTTGATTTGTTGACCTTTGTGAGGTTCAAAACGAGGTATGCGTTAGAGGCAATATGGTATTTTCTTAATTGATAGCTTTTTTTTTTTTCGTCTTAGCATCATCTAGGCAACCGTACTATTTTAGGTTTATGCTTTCATTGATCGTGTGGGACGCTTTAAGATATGCATTCAGCATTTGTGGATGGATGCTTTCTCAGTTTTTTATTTTTAAGGCTTATATTTTCAGCTGATTTTTCTCCTTAGATGGGTAAATATTTGTTGCACGGGGATCCATATGTCTGGTGATGTTCGATTGCGTTGAAAAACATGCCTGGTTTTGGTTATCTTTGTTGTTGATTTGGCATACTTCATTTCATTATGAAGTTGGTAACATTGGTAGACAGAAAATTGAACCTAATTTGTACTAATTTCTTGTAAATTCAACATCTTTGAGTGTTATTTACATAGTCGAAATATTTATCCTGGTCATTATTGGCTACCTTAAGTTATCTGTAATGCGTTATTATTTTCTGTACTGATACATATAGGGGCAAGAGTACACATTTGCAGGTGTGTGCAGCCATGTGCACACACCTGAAGGGCAATGGTCTTGTGACTTTAAGTATGTTAGATGAAATACTTATGATCAAGCACACAAAAGGTAGCCGTGGTCATCGTGATCATTAGTAACTAAATCCAACAAAATTTCTTGATATCATCGTTAAATTCAACTATGAGCTAAATCAAGTAGTTTTATTAATATCTTCTGCAAACTATATTTTGGTATTTTTCGTATAAAAACTATTTTATATAGCCACGATAATTTTATTGTAACATACATGTTTCTTTCTTTTAAATGAGAAACAAATTAGATAATATTAGTGGAGCTGTGTGCTTATCAAATTTTAAGGCTCTTATTCTGGTCAGGAGGCAACCCCAAAATAATGTATATTATCTTTTTATTATTAAATAAAAATATGCATTCCTTTTTATAAAAAATGGTGATTAATGATTTCTGGACTGAAGTCTCAAAATTCTCTGCATGCGAGAAGAACAAACAATTATGGGCTAAAGATGCTCTCAGTATTAGCACTATGACTCTCAAGCCAGTTAACGAACGGTGATAAACATTTCGAGGGAGAGCGAGAGTATGACAAAGTTAGAAAGAGTGATCGCGAACTTGCCTTGCAGTACTTACCTTTAAGAAATATCTCGGCTGTATTTATAAGTCTATTAAAGAGCCTTAGTTAATGGATTTTTAATGTTGAGGCAACGAACAATTGGACCTGAGCCTTAGAATGTGGGCATCTAGCATGGGGTGGGGGTTTCAAAGACGGGTCAGTTATGTACATTGGGCTCGGCTCCGCGAATGAAGGGCTCATTAGTAGAGTTAGCTGCAGGCAATTGACAAACTTCGGTTCATTCGAGTGTGTCATTGGACTCGGAGATCCTGGACCATCCTCGCTCTTTTAGGCATCTATACGTAGCCAGGATTTTGTTTTCTTTTATTTTTTTTTTTGTGTGTGTGTGGGTTTCTGGACCGTGCAGAAAAATGGACACTCTTCCAGCTTCCTTGCTATGAATTTTCTTTACTTTCTTGTTAATTGTGGCAGCATCGGTAACAACCAAAACTTCATTATCAACAGGTCTAGCAACCAAATATTCATCAGGAACTTCTGTCCCTCTTCTAACGCCAATGCTTTAAGCCTTCCCATTAACTACTTTGTCTCCCCTACTCGTGATAGCTGAGTCAATATTCTCATCATAGATCTCCAACAACAGGTTATGGTTATTGCCTCAATGTCCATAAGGACTACCACACTAGAGACACTAATTAGAAATTCTTCTAACACTAAGATGATGTACACTAACCCTTCGGACTTCAACATTTTGGGAGACAACCGAGACATTAAGTGATAAAGCATATGTGGCTGGTGAAATTGCTTGCGAATGTATGAATTTTAAAGTAGCTTCATGCAGCCTTGTCATGGAACATGCATTAGAAAAGGTTGTCGGGGAAATGTAATCTCCAATGCTCCCGCAATTCTAGATTTAATCCAAAAAAGAACGAAATTGACTACATAATTTGCAAGTAGGGAACTCAAACCGCAGAAAGAATGAAACCGAGCAACATAATGCTTAACCATACCATGCCGCTTCATGCAGCAGAGCTCAACTTGCTGGATCCAGGAGGAAGATCGATTTGTTGAAGCTGCCACGGTTCTCACATGTCACAAGAAGCCGCGGGAGGTCCTTTTCACAAACAGGTAGTAGATATAGCACAAAAAAAAAAAAAAAAAAAAAACAAAATACAAGCAGCAAAGAATTTCTCCACAGGTAGTAAGATCACAAACTATACCACTGATATGGAGAGAACTAGTTTCTTGATTAGTTTGATTATAATATATTGTTATGTGTATAATTGAACTTTATTATATAGATATATTTTACTTATATTAAAATATGTATAATATAATTTGATAAATATTTTCAATACAATATTATTTAATTATATTATATTATCTTGTATATAATTTGAGTTCATAATATAAATATATTTATGTATAAATATCTATTTATATAATTTAGTAAATATCTCATTAATTTTTTATAATATTTTTTTCTTATTTTATTCATCAATTCTCCTATAAATAGGTATATTCTCTTACAATTTAATATATATATAAATTATTTTCTCATTCTTTTTTTTATATAATTTTTCTCATAATTTTATTTTTACCTTTTCAATTAATTTTTTTTTAAATAGTCTATTATTATTAGATCAATTCTTGAAACTTATTTTGATATATCTTATATCTAACTCTATATATTTTTATCATTATTTAATATAATACTTATTGCATAAAGTTTTCATACTTATAAAAATTATTTTACACAAGACAAATTATATTCTTTTGTCTTTATGAGATTTATAACTTTCATATGAAGAACAAACTTTGACATTATGGTAGTGGAGACATACCAAATCTAGTTATGGTAAAAGAAGAATTATTAGAAGAATCAACTGAATGGATTGATAAGTGATAGAGTAACAATCACAAGATTTTTATGTAATGTTGTAATGTATGTATTTCAATTATCAAACTTTAATTTGGTATACTTGGCATAATAACACGGCTTGGCACAATAACATGTCCCCGCTGTATGTACGGAACCATGCAAATGCAAATATCAACTAGCACAAAAAAAAACCTTACGAATGAAAAGACTTTGTATATTTATTCAAGACTTATTTTTATTTTTTTATTGATTTTAAATGTTTTGTACATTAATAGTTAATTTTTTTGGTTTAAATTAAAGTATTTTTAATTAGATAATTTTAAAAATAAATACATATGAAGCTAAATTCATCCAAGAATGTAATATCCTAATATTTCACAATCTGAGTAAATTATAAATGAATTTACTTTTTTGAAAAGTATTATTTTTTTAATAGATTTCACAAATTATATTAAATATTCAATTAAAAGTCTATTTTTTATTCTTTTTTTCCGTACTTTTATCTTGTGTTGGTATCGGAATAGATTTTGTCTATATTGATATCGTTATACGGAATTTAAAACAACCTCTTTAATGACAAAAACTTTATTTAGATTTTACAAAATCATAAATATAACAAATTTTATATTGAAAATGTTACCCATGATTAATTTTTTTATAGACACGTTTATAATTTCAAAGGCATTCTAATTTTTTATGAAAATTTATTTGTTAAAAATTTTATAAGATAATTAGTAGAACTTAATATTTATTTTAAATATATGTAATGTGTGAGGAAGAGAATATTATTTTTGCATATTTGAACTCTAAAATAATATGCTTGATAGGTAGAATGATATTTAATATGATTAATTAAAACTTAATAAGTTAAAAATTTTATCTTGATTATATATATGTAATTTATTTGTAATTAAATTTTATGGTATTGATAAATTTAATTGAATTTTCAAACGAGCCAAAAAAATGATTCAATTTTTATTTACCTTATAATGATATTTTTAGTAAATGAATAAATTAATTTATTATGTGTTAGTAAAAATTTTAGTTATCAACACTAAGTGATAATTCTATTAACAATAAATTCTATTAAAAAAGATAAACACATAACTCATAAGTTTCAAAATCCTCTTAATTATTTCACTCTTGTACTAAATTTTGTTGATTTTGTTAGACTTGAGAAAATTAATTCTAAGTTAATGATGATTGTTGATTTAATAAAAATATACTCGTGAAAAAACAAGTGCAAGTGAAGAAGATTGAAGGCCTTAGAATATTCAAATTACTTTTTTTTTGTGGCATAAAAAGCACTAATTTTTCATTATTAATTTGAAAGTAATTTGTTTTTTTAACTAGAGAAGTGTAATAAATGACAAATTATGAAAATTATACTTTATTATCTTACAAATTATATTTTAATTTTAATTTTATAATTTATTTACTTATTTTATAATATTTTAATTTAATTAAAAACTTTATCTAAATTATTTTAAAAGTTTGTAATTATTTAAGAATTACTTTTATTTTCTAACTTAACTAGAATATTTTCTTAATTAGTAATGAAATATTTTCCTGTTTAACTTAGAGTATTTTCTTAATTTGTTATATAATTTTAGAAATAAATATATATGTAAGAATAAGAGCTAAATTCATCTAATAGTATATTATTTCAATATCTCAATAGTCTAATATTTCAATAAATTATTAATAAAAATATACTTTAAGTAATTATCTTCTCAAATAAATTTTAAAAATTCTTTTAAAATTTTAATTGAGAGTTGACTTTGCGTTCAAATATTTCTCTGGTTTTACAACGAGGAAATGGGATTTGGGTGATATGCAAGAAAGGGGTTCCGGACTCTGAGATAGTATTCTAGTTGTGTATCTTCTTTCTTTTTTCTTTTTTTTTTTTTTGGTACGTTTTCCTTACCGTGACTTGGTTTGATTGGATTGGTTGACCTTTCTGAGATTCAAGGCAATATGGCATTTTTCTTAATTTATAGTCTTTTTTTTTTCTTAGTATCATCTCGGCAACTATGCTATTTTAGGTTTATGTTTTCATTGACCGGGTGGGATTCTTTTATATCGCATTCAGCATTTGTGGATGGATGTTTTCCCAGTTTTTGATTTTTAAGGGTTATACTTTGAGCTGATTTTTCTCTCTAGATGGGTAAATTTTTGTTACCTGGGGGTCTATAGTCTATTTGTGGTTGTGTTTGATTGCATTGAAAAACATGCCTGGTTTTGGTTATCTTTGTTGTTGATTTGGCATGCGACATTTCATTGTGAAGTTAGGTAACACTGGTAGACAGAAAATTGAACTTAATTTGTACTAATTCCTTGTAAATTCAACATATTTGAGTATTATTTACATAGTTTAAATATTTATACTGGCCATTATTGGCTGCCTTAAGTTATTTGTGATGCGTTATTATTTTCTGTACTATACATAAGCGTACACATTTGCAGGTGTGTGCAGCCATGTGCTTGTAAAGAGGGATATTATTTTGATCTGAAGGGCAATGGTCTTGTGATTTATGTATGTTAGATTAAATACTTCTGATCAAGCACACAAAAGGTAGCAGTAGTCATCGTGATCATTAGTAACAAAAACTAATAAAATTTCTTGATATGATGTTTAAATTCAACTTTGAACTAATTCAAATGATTTTATTAATATTTTTTACAAATTATATTTTAGTATTTTTTTTTGTATAAAAGAGACATTAAGATTTTATCTTAAAATCTGTTTTTAAATTCAAAATTTGATGACAATTTCATTGATATTTTTTATAAATTATATGTTAATGTATTTTAAATATAAATTATATATATATATATAATGAGAAACAAATTAAGTATTAGTAGTGGAGTCATGTGCTTATAAAATTTTAAAATTTTTAATCTCAATTTAGATTAAATCTTGATGAAATAAAAAAATTATACATATAATCATTTTTTATTGATAAATTTAAAAAAAAAAAAAGCATTCCTTTTCATTAAAAACAGTAATTAACGAGTTTTGAATTGAAGTATCAAAACGCTCGGCATTCCAACAAACAATTATGAGTTAGAGACATTCTCAATGTTAGCAATGGTACCCTCAAGTTATTTAGAGAGGCAGAGAGAGTAGGACAAATTAGAAAAAGTGATCATGTACTTGCGTAGAAGTACTTACCTATAAGAAAGAACTGAGCTGTCTTTATAGGTCCATTAAAGAGCCTTAGTTAATGGGTTTTTAATGTTAATGCGACGAACAATTGGACTAGAGCCTGAAATTTGGGCATCTCGCATGGAGTGGGGAGTTTCGAAGATGAGCCAGTTATGTACATAGGGCTCGGGCCTGTGAATTAGGGGCCCATTAGTAGTGGGGTTTCGGAGTTCGCTGCAATCGACAAACTTCGGTTCGTTAGAGTGCCATTGGGCTTGGAATCCTGGACATCCAGTACACAGCATAGGCCTAATTATATTGTTAGGCTTAATCTTTATCAATTATAGAACTAACTCAAGAATCTTAAACATCGAAGATAGACTAAAAAATTTTTTTACTAACTCAAAAATATTTATTAATTTCTCCCTGAAAAAGAAAACAAAGTATTTGCAAGTTTGAAAGGTTTCCTAACTTAACCAGATATCGAATCCCATATAACTTAAAGACCATGGTTTTCGTGGGCAATACTTTTCAATTGACAGAACAAAAAAATTTAAATTTAAACGAGAGTGGAGTTGTATTGTGCTGTAACCGATACCAACAAAATTCTTATAATTTGCAAGCAAATTAAAATTGGGCATATAAAAAGGGCATCCACCGGCATTTCGGCTCTTCATTCTACAAGCATCTCATTCTTCCTAGAAGCAGTAATTTAGTCTTTCTTGGCCCAAAAGAAAGGGTTTAGTTGTACTTGGAATTGGGCTGCCACCCTTTGTTAAGC
Organism: Bruguiera gymnorhiza; assembly: GCA_020883675.1. NCBI lineage: Eukaryota > Viridiplantae > Streptophyta > Magnoliopsida > Malpighiales > Rhizophoraceae > Bruguiera > Bruguiera gymnorhiza. Next base: position 202,921 of record JAIRCJ010000197.1, on the reverse strand, counting down.
CTAACCCAAATATATGTTGCATAATAATTGCACTATGGTCACTTTTCAGCATCCCATTTAAGTGGTAATGACAATTCTGGGTCCTGCCTGCTTTCAGTTACTCTTTCCTCTACGCTTAAACCTCCTACTGCCCATCCAATCTGCTCGCAATGAAGCAATCACTTAAACCTCTAATTTGAAATTTCTAAGATTTTAGTAGCTATAGCATCACCTGATGAGTGGAAAAAGAAACAAAGTTGCAAAATGAATATACATTTTCTTACCATTACTATGGCCCTGTAGTATTAAATGATTCACTTCTGGGCATCGATACGTAGCCAGAAAAATTTTATGTAATTTTTTTTTTTTTTGGTGTATATGTGTGTGTTCTGGACCATGCACGTGTGATTATGTGTAATTCAATGCGAAAACTTGAACTTTATAATAATGTTCTCTACATACTATGTTTTGTTACTCCTCATGCAAAATAATTATTATTTGTAGTCATATAATTATATTACAACAATTTCTTTAAAAATATAAATTAAATATTATCACTAATAGAATAAAATTTTTAAACTATTAATTTTAATTTTAGTTAAAATTTGATTTTAATTTTAATATATATATATATATATATATATATATTATTTATTATTATTAAATCAAAAATATGCACTAATTTTTATAAAAAATAATAATCGAATAAGTATTAAACTGAATTCTCAAATTTTTAACAAATAATTATGGGTTAGAGATGCTCCTAGGGGTAGCACTATAACTCTCAAGTAAGTCCAACAACAATGATAAATATTTGGATGGAGAGGGGGAGAGAGAGAGTGATTATGTACTTGTGTTGAAGGGATTTATCTGTAAGAAAGAACTGGGCTATATTTATAAGTCCATTAAAGAGCCTTAGTCCATGAGTTCTTAGGCTGGCACAAAACTTTCGGCATCCCATTCGGATGATGGCACTCCCCTGGGCCCTGCCGCTTTCATTTACTCGGGCCATCGGCTAAACCCCTGATATGAAATTTCCAAGTCCTTAGTAGCTACGGCATCCCACGATGAAAGGAAAAAGAAATTGTGGGGCCGCAGCCATGATGTCTCTCCCTCACGCGCGCCCGCGCCCATTTCTGCATGGAGCCGTTTTTAAGGAATTAGTCAATTTGGTGATAAATTAGTGGAACTTGTCTCCCCATTTGTTGACATGTGGGACTTCTTGCTGATATTAATACATCTGAAAATTCTTAATTTGTTAGTTGTAAGTAGCCCCAGACTACCTAACCATAAAGCACGCAATCCTATAATTTATACACGTCAGTCAAGCCTCCTTGCTGATCCTTTTCCCCGATGAGATCCTATAATTGGATAATCATTTTCCACACAGAAACCAAGATGAAATCATCAGTATGTTGTTAACAGCCTTTATGTTTCTGACTCTCACTGAGAGTGTACATCGAGAAAATCCTACTCCACACCACTGCCAATGTCAATGGCACCTAACCATACCAACGCTTCTAAGGTCCTTCCCAAAATTCCTATAAAATAACCTTGAGAGCCCAGTTCTGATTCGGATGAACCAAAAACAAAAAGTTACATTCAAACATTTTAATAAACTGCCAGCATATCGACACACTCGTATATATCTGAACAAATATTAACATGAATTTCACTGACTGTACTCATGTTGTATCACAAGTCGCAACACAGATATCATAACAGCAAAATACAATTATAGCCGGTACGAAGCCACGCCTTTTTTTTCAATAAAAGTGTCAAATCCTTCATTCAGATAAACTCCAACGTACTCAGAAATATGACGTTTAAAAAGCCTCTAATAATCAGGAAGAAGATTGATATCGTTGAGCTAACCAGAAGTGAATACGTAAATTAAAGCCCTCAAAATAATAACAGAAAATATCATAGGGAAAACCTTACCAAGCTGCGGTCATCAAAGTAAACATCTCCATCTTCTGCACGACTATAGCAGGCCAGTTCACATAGCTGTAGGATTAAACTAAACAAGTCAGTAGGCAGTCAACAAAAATAGATTACCAACAGCAGAACTCTCGGGGCAAGAAAGAGACAAAATGAGAAAGTCTATCAATCATCAAAAGTTCCTTCTTTAGCATCTCTCTCTCCTCCAGCATTGTCCCAAATGCGGTGCCAAATGGAAAACCTACAGCATATAGATAGGTCACTTAGCATTTGGGTGCGGGACCTACCACGTGGGGGGATAAATAGCCAGAAGTTGTGACATCCATTGTTTGCTGTCGGAAAATAAAAACCGACAAAAAACCTACCCCTTGGAAAGCAACACATTTTCTCGATAATGTTTCTTCACTCTTCAAAAACTTTAGTTCTTATACAAGTCGTTCATCACGATGACCATTGGAAAATTTAGGACCATAGCCATAGCCATAGCCTTGCCTCGGAGGATTTGGTGGTCGCGGGAGAAGGCCCCTGTCATGTTGCCAACGGCCTCGTCCAGAGTTCACCCCGGACTAGTTGTTTGTATTGTGCACAATGGGTAACACTGCCCAACAGATTATAAAGGAAGAAAATTCATGAATACTTATAATTGGTGGCAGAAAGTGAGAAATGATAATTGGTTGCAGAAAGTGAGAGAAATGACGATGGCAACAACAAATGAACAAAGGAATTACTATCAATCACTCTGAATACAAGAAGTGCAAATTAAAGTGCCAACCAGTCGAATCCTCATGATCCACCACTTAATGTTGTAAATATGCATTTATGTATCACATCACTAAAAACCAAGAAGCAAATAAACCACTAGTCCCTCAAGGTTGAATTTAATGATGATATCAAGAAATTTTGTTGGTTTTAGTTACTAATGATCACGACGACCGCCGCTACTTTTGTGTGCTTGATCAAAAGTATTTATTCTAACATACTTAATTAACAAGACCATTTCCCTTCAGATCAAAATAATATCCCTCTTTACAAGCGCATGGCTGCACACACCTGCAAATGTGTACTCTTGCCCCTATATGTATCGGTACAGAAAATAATAACTCATCAGAAATAACTTAAGGCAGCCAACAATGGCCAGGATAAGTATTTCAACTATGTAAATAATACTCAAATATATTGAATTTACAAGGAATTAGTACAAATTAAGTTCAATTTTCTGTCAACCAATGTTACCTAACTTCATAATGAAATGAAGTATGCCAAATCAACAACAAAGATAAAAAAAAATTTATCCATCTAAAGAGAAAAATCAGCTAAAAAAATTAAGCCTTAAAAATAAAAAACTGGGAAAGCATCCATCCACAAATGCTGAATGCATACCTAAAAGCAACCCACCCGATCAATGAAAGCATAAACCTAAAATAGTATAGTTGCCGAGATCATACTAAGAAAAAAAAATTATAAATTAAGAAAAATAAATCCGATCTGATCAAGCCGACAGTACGAGCAAAATATACAACGACAAAATCTGCACAAAGGCCGATGACCGCTGAGGGGTTAGTGGGTGGGGCCTTTCTGACAGAGTTAGAAAACAGAAAACCTTATCAACTAACACGCTGGGGTGAAAAACTTGGAGAACGTGGGAACTTCCCCCTCTCGGCCGTCTGTCTGAATACAAGTGGATTCCTATTCTTGCGGCCGTTCTCTGCCACGTGTGTCTCGTATGCCGTGTACGTGGAATCTTTGAACTTTGCACTAATATTTTCTAAATTATTATATGTAGTCATATAACTGTATTTCAACATTTTTAACAAACAAATTAAGTATTACTAACAAAATATTTTAATGATAAAATTAATAAATTTTTAATTTTAATTTAAGATAAATTTTAATAAGATAAACTAAAATATTAAATTAAATTAATTTTCTTAATTAAACTAAAAAATACATTCAAAAATATTTATTAATTTTATTAACTCACAACTCATAAATATAAAAATAAATATAAAAATACTTTACTAATTCAAAAATTTTTATTAATTTACATTATATAATATCTCACAATATAAATTATGCTAAATGCATATTTTTATTATTACAATTCCTTTGACAATGCATCACTAAATTATTTCACTGATCGCTTGAGCCCCTTTAGTGGTCATCAACCTTTTTCACTAGTGTTTAATCTTGTGCCTTTTGTGCCTTTTGTGTAAGAAAAAGAGCTTCACCACTGGGAGTCCTTGCACTTGAAAAGGTTACGATCAATAAATGAAAAATTCACCGACCTCACAAATTTAATAAGTGACCGATAGTAAGTGATTGAAAAATTTAATAAAGGTTCAAAAATAATTTTTTTAATTCATACTTTTTTGAAAAAAAATAATTTTTATTGATGTTGAGATAAAATTGTATTTTCTACAAACTATATTTAATTGCTCATCGGGTAAAAAATTATTATATATAGCCATATAATTAATTATTACTAATAAAATGATCCGATGATGAAATTATTACACTCTTATATAGAGAGAGTAAATCCAAGGGCCACGGATGCATCAGGCTTAGAGAGAGAAAAAAAAAGCTTAAAGGTCACCTACAAATCTTACAAATCTCACCAACAAAAAGAGAATTGGATTGGGGAAACTTTGTCCTTTAAGGGAGACTTTTTGGTTGACCATCAAATTAGAGAGTGGCATTGACGAAAAATCTGAGCATCCAGGTCACGTTAAAATCTCAGCAAAAAAAAGAGAATTGGATGGCTGCGATTTTTGGTCGGGCATCATATGAAATTTTAGCAGTTGGTGGGAGTCAATTGGGAAATGTGACGTTCCATTAGAATTACAAAATGCTACAATTCCCCAACAAGGGACGTTCATTAGAATCACAAAATGCTACCATTCCCCAACATGGGACGTCCCTTTCAGTTGAGTTCCTTCTTGGCAACTTCTAGCCATTCCCCCGCTATTCATCCTCGTCAACTTATCTAGGCTTTATATTTTGGTCCCACCTTGCCGAGACATATTGTGCGTCAAGAACTAACAAGCAAGAAAAAGAAAGACGCGAAATGGGAAGAATTAGTTTCCTGACATTCATAGATCTTAGATTTCTCCTTCCACCCCTGATCAACCTCTTCCTTTATTATTACCTCTCATCCCAACGAGAAGGCTTATTAGTCCATTGGGTCAGCATCTTTCCTCATCTCCCACATTCCACCTTGATCATGGCAGTATTGCTCTTTGTTATGGCGATATCTTGCATCAGCTGCACCTCTGTCACAGTCCCGTTTGCTTTCACCCTCGGGAATCGTCTAAGCTTGCACTTCAGCCGTCTCTCTTTTACCTGGACCGCTTCATTCATTGCCTCGTTCATTTCATCCCCAGGAGTTTTCTTCTGTGTTGTCGTCCCTCTGACCATAATCATTTCTTTGTCTCAGGAGTTGATTCTGAAATTGCTTGGCCGTTTCTTTGGGTTGCTGCTTCATACCCTTCGACGCATTCCTGGTGTCGATGTTATTTGCGTCCTCAATGGCCAAGGCAATGGTGAGAATGACACACAAACACCCGTGCCTCCCCATTTTGAAAGCCCTGCTCAAAATCAGCCCGACTTGGAGTATGAGCTTGAAATCATTACTGAAGAATAGACCTTTATAAAGTTGCACCGAATCAATAGACAAATACTACTCTTACCTTGAGTACATATCAAATCAATACGATGTGGCAGTTCAAACATTCGTCGTTGTCTTTATTTTTCTATTAGTACTGTGCCATTGTGTCTAGTGGTTTGTGGTGGAAATTTGGATTTTGTACTCAATGAAATAAATTGTCCGTGCAGGACGTTTTCTTGAATGTGATTGCGTGAGACATTTTGGGTAGGAGCATTTGCTTTTTTTTTTTTAATATTTCTCCGTGAAAGAAGCAGCATTTGCTAGTATTTTTGTATTTTTTATTTTTTAAAGAAAAAATACATGGTCCCAAATTTGATAATAGACTTGAAATGCCCGAACGGGAATGGAACCGTGTTACCGCATCCTTACTCTTTAAGAGGCCCGAAGTTACAAATCGACACCCGCTACAAGCATACATTTATTTCACCTTTTATTTTTTTAATGCCAATAATTAATTGCCATCAAGAAAATAAAAAAAATTAAGATTTAAGAGCAAAAAAGGCCAAAAAAAAAATTTCAAAACAAGCAAGAGCAGTGCGCTGATCTGCCTGTTACAGAAAGAGTTAAAGAGAGACAAAGCAAAGAAGTCGATCAGACCCCACACGCAGACAAAAACCATCAAACATGGATTTCCCCGAGCAGGACTTAGACCTATTCGGGGAAGATTCCGACGACGACGACAACGACAACGGGCCTCGCCGATCCGGTTCCTCCTCTCCGTCCTCCTCCTCGTCTTCCTCTTCGGGTTCATCCTCTTCCTCTTCGTCTGTCGCAGCGGCCGCCTCTTCCTCCGATGGTCCCGGCGGTGTACAGAGCGGGAGCAGCGCTAGCAGCGGAGAGGAAGAGGAGAATTGCGGGGAAACGGCGGATAGTCGGTTTTATAATGAGAACGACGAAAAGGGTTTTGATGGGTACGAGGAGACCGATCTTTTTGGTTCTGATAATGAGGATTATGTCAAAACCCTTGCTATTAGTCCTTACCCTATTCCTGGTACTTCTATTCTCCTCTCCCTTTTTTTTTCTATTTTTGAGATTTTGTTGGTTATTTTTTATTTATGTTATCTAATTTCTCAGAAGAATCTTGTCGTTGTATATTTTGCTTGTACTTTCGGCCTGATCAGATCGGATTGATTGGCCTTTATGGGTTCAAAAATTTATCTGGTTTTACAATCAGGAGATGGGTTTTGGGTTATAAGCAAGACATAGGTTCTGGGTTCCGAGATACTAATCTGCTTGTGTATCCTCCTCTTCTTCTTCTCTCTGTTTTTTTTTTTTTTTTTAATTTTTTTCCTTCCCTTGACTTTGTTTGTTTTGATTCGCTGACCTTTCTGAGGTTCAAAATGGGGATGCGTTAGAGGCAATATGGTATTTTTCTTAATTTATAGTTTTTTTTTTTTGCCTTAGTATCGTTTCGGCAACCATACTCTCTGACGTTTATGCTTTCATTGATCGTGTGGGACGCTTTTAGATATGCATTCAGCATTTGTGGATGGATGCTTTTCCAGTTTTTTATTTTTAAGGCTTAATTTTTTAGCTGATTTTTCTCTTTAGATGGGTAAATTTTGTTGCATGGGGATCTATATGTCTGGTGATGTTCAATTGCATTGGTTATCTTTGTTGTTGATTCCGCATACTTCATTTCATTATGAAGTTAGGTAACATTGGTAGACAGAAAATTGAACTTAATTTGCACTAATTCCTTGTAAATTCAACACATTTGAGTATTATTTACATAGTCGAAATATTTATACTGGCCATTATTGGCAAGAGTACACATTTGCATGTGTGTGCAGCCATGCGCTTGTAAAGAGGGATATTATTTTGATCCGAAGGGCAATGGTCTTGTGCTTTAAGTGTGTTAGATTAAATACTTCTTATCAAGCACACAAAAGGTAGCAGTGGTCATCAAAATTTCTTGATCTCATCATTAAATTCAACCTTGAGGGACTAGTGGCTTCTTGGTTTTTCTTGAAGTAATACATAAATGCATGTTTGGAACATTAAGTGCTGGATCATGAGGATTTGACTGGTTAGCACTTTAATTTGCGCTTCTTGTATTCAGAGTGATTGATTGTAATTCCTTTGTTCCCTTGTCGTTGCCATCATCATTTCTCTCACTTTCTGTCACCAATTATAAGTATTCATAAGTTTTCTTCTCTTTATAATCTGTTGGGCAGTGTTACCCATTGTGCACAATACAAACAACCAGTCCAGGGTGAACCCTGGACGAGGCCGTTGGCAACATGATAGGGGCCTTCTCCCTCGACCACCATATCCTCCGAGACAAGGCTATGGCTATGGTCCTAAATTTTCCAATGGTCATCGTGATGAACGACTTGTATCTGAACTAAAGTTTTTGAAGAGTGAAGAAACATTGTCAAGAAAATGTGTTGCTTTTCAAGTGGTAGGTTTTCATTTATAGATTTAATAGATATTTCGTCAACTTTTTAGGTTTTTATTTTCCGACAGCAAACAATGGATGTCACAACTTCTAGCTACTTATCCCCCCATGTGGTAGGTCTCGCACCCAAATGCTAAGTGGTTTATATGCTGTAGGTTTTCCTTTTTCCATAGCATTTGGGACAATGTCAGAGGAGAGTGAGATACTAAGGAGGAACTTATGATGATTGATAGTCTTTCTCATTTTGCCCCTTTCTTGCCCCAAGAGTTATGCTGTTGGTAAGCTATTTTTGTTTACTGCCTACTGACTTGTTTAATTTAATCCCATAGCCATGTGAACTGGCCTGCTATAGTCGTGCAGAAGATGGAGATGTTTACTTTGATGACCGTAGCCTGGTAAGTTTTTTCCCTATAATATTTTCTGTTATAATTTTGAGGGCTTTCATTTATGCATCAGACGTATTCACTACTGGTTAGCTCAACCACATCAAACTTCTTCCTGATTATTAGAGGCTTTTTAAACGTCATATTTCTGAATGCGTTGGAGCTGATCTGAATGAAGGATTTGACACTTTTATTGAAAAAAAAGGTGTGGCTTCATTTTCGCTATAATTGTGTTTTGCTGTTATGATATCTGTGTTGTGACTTGTGATACAACATGAGTACAGTCAGTGAAATTCATGTTAATATTTGTTCAGATATATACAAGTGTGTCAATATGCTGGCAGTTTATTAAAATGTTTGCATGTGACTATTTGTTTTTGGCTCATCTGGATCAGAACTGGGCTCTCAAGGTTTTGGCGACCTGCTGGCTTGCATAAGAGACAAAAATATTCCTCTCCAGAATATGCATTTTGTGGTGAGAAATGTTTCATTCATCTGGATATTGTGGCCTGTAATGCTTGAATAAAGGCTATTAACTTAAAATTCATTGTCATTTTCATCTTCTCAGACTTTTCGCAACAACCTTAATAAGGTAATTGCCGATCCCTCTCCTTGGACTTATTCTACTTAATATTATTGTACGTTAACCCATTACTGGTTGAACCCATATGATTACACTGCACAAACTGTTTATTTGTCTTGAGTGGATCTTTGACTGCCTGCTTTGGGGCACTGCTCAAATTTATTGAGGCATTCTGAATACACCATAAAATGTGGAAAGGAGATTGTATTCTCAAAAGACAGATCTATTTATTATTATCTATTGGGAGATGAATGCAATTTAAATTTTAGGAGACATTTTATTATTATTTATTATCTTTGATGATGACCTAATTTTGACATATCTTATTATCTGTGTTTATGTAAGCTAAAAGGAAGGCAACCAGAACCCCCAATGTATTGAGCAGGCATCAGAAAATATTTGGTTTATAAGTCATATTTCGAATGTATTTTTGTGTAGATATTACAAACTGCTTATATTCGACATGATCCTTGGGAAATGGGTGTTCACAAAAGGAATGGAGTTGTCTATCTAGATGTACATAAGCTACCAGAAAGGCCGCAAAGTGAGTTGGAACGTCGAAGGTACTAGGCTCATTTTTAAATAAATACGATGAGTGTTAGTATCATTGCTACAACTGTTGCAAGTACTTTGTTTATTGTTGCATGAATTGGAACTACTTTTTCATTCCCCATAGCTACTTCTGGATTTTTTTTTTTTTTTGAAAAGAATGAACTTCTGATGCCATTTTAAGTTTGGGATTTGCAAATATTCTCTTCCATTAGGTGAAAAGATTAAGGTTTTCGCCTTGGATTTCTCTGTTCTCTGGCATCTTTTTGTTACAGTTTCCCTTTACATAGGCCATACAATTGAGCAGTATGACGCTTTGCATAAACTTTTGTTCAATCACTGGCTTTATTATAAATATCCAACTACAATCTTAGTCTTGATTTCCCATATATCCCTCACAGAGAAATTACAAAATTTAATCGATGAAGGAGAAGTTTAAAATGTAGCTGGGAAATATAGTTGTTAACAATGGCAAATGATGGTACTGAGGGTAGCCATGTCTGCAGATTGGATTGCTTGTTTTAATAACAAATCTCTCTCTGTCTCTCCCCATCACTGCCTCCCTTACCCCCAAGGAAAAGTGCATGAGCTTGATGTCACCATCTCAGCTCCCCAGTGGAACTTGTGCAGTAGTATTCTTTTGTTTTAAATTGCTGGAAACATCTGGTAATAAAAGATGCTACCAGAAGTTGTGCAGGATATTGTTTGACTTGGATCTAAGACAAAATAATGAGATAGAAGAAAAGTAAAGACGAGGGAGGAAAAAGGGGACAGCTTCAGAAAGGATGGCATATCCATGGTAACTGTGCCGAGAAGCTAAAATCCAAGGGCTTTGTCATTTGAAAATTATTTATACTGTGCAAGGAGTGAATGTGTTGCTGGACCTAGTATATTTTAACCTAAAACTGTGAAGGAACAATGTGGATGACAACCTGCCAGATATTCATATGAAAAGAACATGAGTTGGATGAAATGGGAAGGCAGATGGATTCATGGCTGGGAATAGGGCTATGTTTATGGAAAGCTGTCTTCTGCAGTTCAGAGTGTAATGTCAACAAGATTGGGAGAGGGAATACTGGAGGCAGTAAATGATCTCAAATATAGGATTGCACTTTTAGTCTTTCTTGTTAATCAAAAGCTTGCTGTGAGCATCTTAGTTATTGCACTCATTTCAATTGGTCCAGTTTATTTTAACATGTGCAAGTTCTTTATTTAATGTTCTCCTGTTAATATAGATGTTACTGGGGATATTGTTTTGAGAGCCTAGCCACCGAGGATCCAACAAGGTCTGATGGACAAGGTATACATCATGTTGATGCCAATGTCGAATTTTGTGCCGTGATTAAAACCAAGTTAGGAGCTCATCGTATTCTGATGGGTGCTGAAATGGATTGCTGTGATTCACCTGATGATGGAATGAGGTTTTATGTGGAATTGAAGACAAATCGTGAGGTTGATAGGCGTGTTTCATGTGTTCCATATTTTTTTTCCCCATTTTCTAACTTTTAAGCCTACAGTGCTAATATATATTTGGATAACTAGAAAATTCTCTCTTTACTCTGCAGTTGGATTATCATACTGAGGAAAGATTTGAGAGGGAAAAACTCCTTAAGACTTGGGTACACGTTGCTGCATATTTTTTGTCTTTCTAGTCTCTTTGCTGTTGTTTGCACTTGCAAATATGCCACATCGGCTGGCATTTTGTGGAATGAAATGATTGGGGTACTTTATCTGTTGCAGATTCAATCATTCTTAGCTGGGGTTCCTTATGTTGTTATTGGATATAGGTAATTTTTGATTCTATTGCTGCGAACCTTCAGTTTTCCTTGTGGAAATTCCAAATTCTGTGCATTTAGCAGTTGGGCAATTTAATTTTCCATTTTCTTTGTATGTCAAGGAAATAATTTGCATCTAGAAAATAGTCCAAGATAGAGGAAATTGGTTACAAACAGGACAACATTGGAGAACTTGCATTATTTTCACCGAGTGTTGTGGTGAAAATATTGCAACCTCCTTCCCAATGTTTTGTTCTAATATATATGGACATGCACCTGGCGGGGTGACTCTGTTGAATGTTTGATGTTTGTGTTCTCCTTTTTGGTTTCCAAATGCTTTAGATCTATGAAAATATCTATTCTATTTTTTTTTTGGCAGGGATGATGCAGGCCGACTTGTCCGCACAGAGGGTCTAACAACCAAAGATATAACACAAAGAGTGAAAGCAAAAAACTATTGGCAGGTTAGTCTTGTTATTCATCAATGCGAGTCTCACTTGTTGCTTTAACCATTGGGTTACTTCAGACTTAGAATATGTATTGTAGATCAACTTCATAGTAAAGAAAATGCTTGCACAGTCGTGACTTTAACTGTAAACATGCATATATGGCAGATGACCTCCTTAACTTTAAGAGCCAATCAACAAGAAATTGCGCTAATTTATTTCAATCATCTGCTTGATATTGGTGGCAGGGAGGTGTATGCCTAGCATATGCTGATGAGGTATTATGTTGGCTATACGGGACAGTCAAAGAGAGTAAGTTCATAGAACTTTTACTCGTTGCCTTCCCTTCTGTTTCATATGAATGCTGCAAACAGCTATAATAAGAGAAGAATATAGAAGCAATCTAATTATTTGTGAGTTGCAGATTTATCACTTGCCGGCTTTCTCTGGTGATTTATTGATTTATCTGTCATCTGGTTTTCAGATGAAGACTACATATTGCAGTTCGCTCCACCATTCACTCGGTTAGAGCTCCTGCAAGCTCAGTCTTGCCCAGAAGTAATCAGTAACCATGTTCAGCAGCTGGAGGAGGTTTGGGGGCCTCCATCTTAATTAGAATTAAACACGGGTCCAGGAAGGGAGTCAACCACTGTTGTAACCATGCAGGCTTTGTTTCGGCTAATACTTCCATGCCAAGCTATAATGTTTTTGCTTATATGTTTATATTCTGCAGGCCCTCAGTTCCGCCTTCTCTTAAAAGATTAGACAACTGTAAATTTTGCATATGAATGAAGGGGATTTAAAAAAAAAAAAAAAACCGATTAGATTCTGGAATCTGCTTAGTACAGGGATTGGCAACTCTTTTTTTTTTTCGGTGGGGGGGAGGGGCAGGGTTTCAGGCCATTCAAGCAGCATTCTCAGTTGAAAAGGCGATCTAGCAGCTGCTAGATGCGGGGTTTAAAAAGATAATTTCATATGATTGTAATGGTTCCCACTGTGTATACTACTTTCTGGAAAAAATAAAAGAAAACAATTTGATCTTGAAAAAAGAAGTAAAAATGATCGGCTATGTTCTCGACTGCCTTTGATTCTTCTAATTAAAATATTAGAGATTCAAATGGAATCTTTATGCTATTGGAGTAAGCAGTCAGGTGTGTGAGAAGCACACTGTAGAGTGAAGTGGATCTGGTTGGAGATATAGGGTTATTCTGCCTTGCATTGAAGGTACTAATTCTAGAAGATAAATTGTAAAGTGTAATAGGTATCTTAAATTAAATAACGTGAAAGAAGGTGATAAAGTGGAGATTGCAGTCATGTACTCGATAGAAAGACGTAAGATAAATTGGATTTGGACGTAGTTGCTTAGAAAATGTTCTTTCAAAATTTATGTATTATATTTCATAGAGGGAAATTAAATAGTGTCATTGAGAAATTTAACAAATTAGTGTAGATGAATTTTATGTTAAATTAATAAGAAAAGTTTGAAGACTCGAAGAGTTTAATCAAATATTTTCTTTAAAGTCCCTTAAGTGAGTATTTCATAAAGAATTTTATATAGTTGTAGTGATGCTATTAGAGTTGTAGTGAGAATAGTACATCTTAAGTTATTAAATCATTTGTGTATGTTAATGTTGCAAGAGGAGATGGTTGGAGTGCTTCTTAATATGCAGTGACTGCATATCTAGCACGTGACTGCACGTGACCAAAATTGTTAATCACCGACTCAAAGCGAGAGGAGGCCGACGGCGGAGCTATACGTATCACCGAGGGCAGATCAGGAAGGAAGGGCGAGAAGAAAATGGAAGGAAGAGTGGGAAAAGAAGCGATGGAGAGAATGACGGAGAGGCTGTCGGCGATGGAGGGCCTCTACTTCCCTCGCGCCGTCCAGTCCGACGCCGCCACCGCCTCCCAGCGCAAGTCCCTCCTCCTCCACCTCCTCTCCCGCGACGTCGCCGTTTTCCTAGGTACCCTCTCTCTCTCTCTCTCTCATGAGATTTTTTTTTTAATAATTTCCCTGGTAAAGTAAACTGAATTGAGCTAGTAAGTGTTTCTATTGGCTTTTGATTATATTCTTTGAATTCACTTCAGTTTTTGCCTTTTTGTTTTTTTCTTTTTGTTGATATTTTTGAACGTAAAAATGTTTCAGTATTCGAAATTTATCATTTCTCCGTTGTAAATTAATTGCTTTCTTAATTGAGAGCGATACGGAGCGCTGTTGAATTCGGATGAGCTTGGGGAATTCGATGTACTTAACAATGATTACGAGATAAATTGGCACTTAAAGAACCTGAGGAGTAAAATAAGTCCAACCTCGGAGGATTTGCGGACAAGGTCGGTGAGAGTGAAGAATCGGAGGCTGGCTTATTTGAATAGACTGATTAATGATGGGAAGTACTTCTCCGAAGATGCCATGAGGGAGAGAGAACCGTATTTGCATCATGAGTTTGTGGGGAAGTTTCAGGATCAGAGTGCTCGGGGAATGGCAAGGCCGGGGGAACGATGGTCTGAGACATTGATGAGAAGGGCTGAGGAAGCGGTTTTGGTTTCAAAGATTAGGGAGGAGCAGCAGAGGTTGGGCGTGGCTGAGAGTGAATGGGTCGGTAATGAAAGAAAGGAACAACAGGAAGAGGAGGAAGAAGAAGAAGAAGAGGAAGAGGAAGAGGAAGAGGAAGAAGAAGAAGAGGAAGAGGAAGAAGGGGAGAAAGAAGAGAAGGAAGAGCCAGAGAAGGCTCAAGGCAACATACAATCCACTGAGGTAACTTTGGGTTCTTTCAGATTCTTCAAACTATTATCTGTTATCTATTTTGTGTGGAAAAGTTGATTGGTGACTGTTATTCTATTTTTTTATTTCCTTTTATGATTTTTCTTGCTGAACCACCATGATTGTGTTGAAAGAATCATATCAGAGTTTTCCTTCATTTCCTGAATGGATGCTGATTGAAAAATTTGAAACTAGCTAACTTACGTTTTGCTTACATGAGTCTGGTAGAGCATGAATTTCCTTTTACATGAAATCTAGGAAAGAAATACATTGTTGATTCTTTTTATTACTTTTGCAGATAAAACTATACATTTGATTGTTATGTTGCCATGATTGCTTTTTGGCATTTTTCCCTGACCATGTAGGCTAACTAATTAATCTCATGTGTTCTGTGTTGAGTAGCCTACCAGAATGGTATTAGCTCAATGCATACCTGCACAGTAATTTCATCCTTAACACTATGATGTGTCTAGTCTATGATATATTGTGCACTAATCTTCTATTCAGGATATTGTGCATCTGTATTTAATTGAGGGTTTCATGCAATTTCACTTTGTTGGGCAAGCTCGCTTCTGTAACATGAATATACAACTACCAACTGTTTTGAACACAATGATGTATTCATCTTTGTCACTGTCAGGTGTCCACTGAGAATAATGCTGTTCAACCAATCAGTGCTCAAGATGAAGAGGGAGCAACTTTATTAGCGGAAGACATGGAAGACAGGATGGACCAATTTACCTACATCATGCATCAAAAATTTCTTGCTGGGGAAGACCATGAGCATTTGGACTACTCAAAAATAGACGAAGATGAGACCCTCGATGATCACTGGTCCAAGGAAGCCAACCGCGATGCTGAGGATAAGTATTTTGGTGAAGATGATTCCAATGACAGTATGGTCATGCATTAGTAGCGCTGGTATGAGAAGTAGCCCTTGGCATTTGCATGTTGAGATTTTGTTTTGCGAGTATGCCCCCACTATATTTATTTCTTCATGGGCAAATAACAGATGTGATCTTCTTTCTCTTCAAAATCTATTTGGTTCGCCGGCAAAATGTTTCAATTGTGTTTTTTGCTAGGCCTAATTTCTATTAGACTCTTTTTCATCTTTTTAGCTCAAGTGAACCAAATTCCAAATACCATGGCACATTGTGAGAAACCTGTGCATTGAGATGTAAGCAATTTATTGAATGGTATGAAACTGAAACAAAACTCATCTCAAGTATTGTTCATAAACTAATTAATCTAAATATAAGTTATTAGCTCTAATTCCAATCCCATTGTTAATCCCTTTGTTCATTACTGAAGAGCAATGGTGGCATTGCCTCGTCCTGTGCTCTTGGCAGGAGTCCTACAGAATCAAAAGCCATGTCCTAGTGTGTTGACTCTGATTCTTTACATTGCATAGCCTCAGATGCATGACAAAAGGGAAAGGGAAAATATTCAAAAAAAAGAAAAAAGTAAAAAGAAAAGAAGAGAATGAGGAATTGACTGAAGGTTGAACAACTTGAACTCAACTATTCTGCTGACGAGCAACGCAAAGTTGGCTCTGTGTACAAAACACAGTGCGGATGGTGGTGACAAACTGAACTGATGGTATGATCACAAGTCAAGTCAGATATCGTATAACCAACACTGTCCTACCGTGGTGCCTGAGGATGATCAGCACGTGACTAGTTCTGGTGACGTGGCAAATGATTTTGGTGGACCACGATACAAGGAGGAATGTCTACCCCCTTTCTTTAATGGGTTTGAAGTGGTCGTGCCGCATTAGACCTGTCGAGCATGTTGTCTGTTTCAATCTTTTTTCCGTGTTGGGAAAAATATAAAATAAAATAAACCATGTTTCATTTTTTAGGAGGGAGGTGGGGTCAACTTCAATAAAATATCTACCAACGGGACCACAATCTGCTGCACAATCTTATCAGCCAAACCTAGAATAGAGTGATGGAATTTTTTTTTATATATATCGCAAAAAAAGAAAATTCTCTTATTAAGGCCAAAAATTGCTTTTCTATGATGTAAGTGCAGCAAGGATCATCGAACAAGTGCTTCAATTTTTCAGTAATTTAGCTGAATTCATTTTGCATGTGTGATAATAAAGAAAACACAAAAAAAATTATAAAAGTAAATATATATATATATATATAATTCACAATTTAATACAATAAAAAAAATTCTTTTAAAATATAATAAACAAATCTTTAATATCACATAAAGTGTGAGCTTATAACAAATTTATGTGTCATTATAATTTGATCAAAGTTTGAATGTTGGTATAGTATTAATTTTTTTTATAGTAAAAGAATAATTAAATATTCTATAAAATTTAAAATCGTTATTATTTATAGTTTAGATATAAAGTAAATTAAGTGAGAATATTAATATTGAATTGTCTCTTTAATATAATTGAATCAAGATTTTCTTCTACTTGAATTTACCGAAACAATGACTTAGCTGTCTTCTTTAGGGTCAAGAAATAAAGGTCTTCATGGAAAGCAAAAGAGAAGAAAAAAAAAATAAAATTTATAGTCTTGAAGGTAGTTGACATTACCGTAGTAATCAATTTGTGAAGGAGAGGGGGTTAGACTAAGAATTAAATATATCAGAGTTCATGTAATCAAACAGAATTCATGGAAATCATTGGATTATTATTGTGATTATAAAAGGACCACCATTTGGGATTATTATCCCTTCCTTCCTTCCTTCCTTCCTTCCTTGCTTCCTTATCTCCTTACCCAAGATAGGAAAGTTACTTGGCTTGGTCTGTTTCCTTTTGCTTCACCCCCCTCTCTCACACGCGTACACACTGCTTCACACGTGTTATTTTCCGCTGGGCAATTCAAATCCAAGCAAAAGCCCCATTAAAAATCTGGAGAGAATCAATGTTATTTATATTTTTCCGCAAGGCCAAAATAAATAAATAAAATAAAAACGTCAAGCCCGACGTTCCACCTCTCTCTGTCTCTCTCTCGCTTTTCTCTCTCCGTTTCGATCCAGCGCACAGCTTCGCGCACTCTCTGGCTCTGCGTCGGAGACAAAGAAAACCCTAGATTCTGAGAGCGAGGGGTATTTTCGTCATTTCCGTGGTGGAGCTGGAAGGACGCAAGAGGAGTTGGGGGGAATCGCGGTCGTCGGGATGTACAGGGAGCGAGGGATTGGTGGGTCCAGGATGGAGGTGGGTGCCGCCGTCGATCGGAAACGGATCAACGATGCTCTCGACAAGCAGCTCGAGCGATCCTCGCCGTCCACTTCCCGCGCCATCAACGGCAAGGACATTGGCAAGCTGCGTCAACCGCTCGATCACAAGGACCCGCTCTCCCAAAGCATAAATCACGCCTCCGATGGTAACTTTCTCAGTTCCTCTTTCATATTTATTTTCTTTTTGTTTATAATTCCTTTTTTTGTTGATTTATTTTTATTTAATCATCGATCTCTTCTTCTTTTTATTTTATTTTATTTTATTTTTCCAAAAAATGGACCTTTGAGTTTTACGGGTAATCATTAGGTTAATGAGTTCACAACCCTTTCAAGTGCTAAAAATTTATTGTTATTGTTATTGTTATTATCATTTTTTTATTTTTATTTTTATTCTTATATTTTATTTTGCATAAATGTCACACTTTGTTCTTTTCCTGGGAAACTTAAATGGAAAAACATATTGGAGCTTGTGGTTAGTCAAATTTGTGATCATTCTTGACGGATGAAGAAGCCTTTTGCTTCTGGAAACACCTTTGCCTCCTGTCCAACTATTGTTCTGGTCTCAACTGGAATGATTTGTCTAAAGATCCAACTCTAAAGAATAACTCATGCAATGCTCAATTGTGCCAAAGAGGCAAGCTAAATTAGTGACAGAGTTTGCTTATTGTTGTACCTCTGGGTCGGTGACATTTTCTCACCATTTTGTGGAAAATCATTAGGGATGAATATGTCATATGCCCACGAATCAATTGGTGAAATAGTATCTCTCTGCAAAAAAGCATGCTAGCACCAATTGCACATTGTTCATGAACAAGATATCGAGTAATTGTACGTAGGTAAAGTCATAATTATGATACGGGCAGGCTAACATCAATTGCACAGTGTTCATGTTATGGACGTATATCCTAGCAACTGCATTGTTTGCCAGAGAAATGGTAATGGATCTGGCACTGGTTTGCAATTCTGGCTGATCCTTACAATGCCACAACCGGCTCGCCTAACATATGTTGTCTCTTATTTTAAGTATATTTCCCCTATTCTGTGGTCTGGTTTTTCCTTTTTTTCTTCTTTTTTCCCATGGAATCATAGAATACCTGTGAATATAATTAACTCATTTAATCTAACAAAAACTGATTCACTCATATTGTCTGCAGAGGAATCTGAAACAGACAGTGAAGGGTCGGATGTTAGTGGTTCTGATGGGGATGACACGTCTTGGATCTCATGGTTTTGCAATTTACGAGGCAATGAATTTTTCTGTGAAGTTGATGATGATTATATACAAGATGACTTCAACCTTTGTGGGCTAAGCAGTCAAGTTCCCTATTATGATTATGCACTTGACTTGATTTTAGACGTTGAGTCCTCTCATGGTAAGTTTCGATATTTTTAGATATGTGCAAGCTCACATTGACCTGATCTTTGTTTCTTTGCTCCCTCTCATTTTACCAAAAAATTTGATATTGAGTGTGAGATATAAACATATGGATTCATGGAATTGTCTATTCCTCCTTTTGGTTAAATTTTTTTGCTCGAATGCTGGTTTACTCTCACCTTTTTCCAACAGCATTAATGGAGAATGGTTTTATTACTAGTTTGATTTTGTGTTGCCAAGAAAACTAAGATTTCACATTCAACATAACGTGTTGCAGCCTTGTTCAATTTTTTGATCATTTCTTGCAATTGATTGAAATTGATAGGCAGTATGTTTACAGAAGAACAGAATGAATTAGTTGAATCAGCAGCAGAGATGCTCTATGGCCTGATTCATTCTCGATACATATTGACTAGCAAAGGCATGGCAGCTATGGTGAGATTCTGTTATTAAATTTATTCTACATTTGCTCAATTTCATGACATCTATGTTCAAGCACTGGATATAATCATTACATTGCAAAATTTACAGCTTGACAAGTACAAGAACTATGACTTTGGGAGATGCCCAAGAGTTTACTGCTGTGGACAGCCCTGCCTTCCGGTTGGTCAATCAGACGTTCCGCGTTCAAGCACTGTCAAAATATACTGCCCCAGATGTGAAGATATATACTACCCTCGTTCCAAATACCAAGGCAGTATCCTTTGGTGCATTGGACTTTTTCCTTCATATAACCAACTTTTGATTTCTTCTCCCTCATAATTTTCATCTTCAACTCTAGAACTTCTCCCTGTGCAATTCATTTTTGACTTTAAAGTAACTTCTGTGCTAGAAGCACCATTTGAGGTCTTATTCTAAGGTTCTTTCTTAGTTGGTTCTTTCATCTTTTCGTGCTGTTTTACTCGTTATGTTTTCTTGGGTGGCAACAACTGTCTTAATTGAGATTTAAAAAGCCTCTATGCTACTATCAACTCCCTGATTTTTCAATAGCTGTGTGTCAGTCTAGACTCTGTACATCAAAACTTGAGTTAGCTAATTTTTGATGGAGGTTTGTGTAGCCCAAATATGAGAAGATTGGATTTTGGCCTTTATTTTCAACTTAAGTGTGAAGAGCAGTCCACTCTGAGCACACTATAATGATTGAGACTGTGCTTACGGTAGTAATTGACCTCTGTAGCTAAGTTTCATCATCTACTGATGAGATATACGTTCATTTGATCACATGTGTGTTGTCCTTACTTTGACGGACTTTTGAAAATTTTTATCATCACAAATGGTAGGCCATGAGAAAATGACAATCCTCTTCTGTTTCATTCTGTTGCTACAAATTATACACTCCATGATGCCATGTTTATATCCCTTTCCCTCCCTAGATTTGTCTTGCAAAGAAATTTTTGTTTCCTCAACTATTTTTAGACATTGATGGTGCCTACTTTGGAACGACATTTCCTCACTTATTCTTGATGACTTATGGACATCTGAAGCCACAGAAAGCCTCACAGAGCTATGTCCCAAGAGTGTTTGGATTCAAGATACACAAGCCATGATGACATTAGTTAAAGCTTCTCTTGAGGAGATTCACAAAGGTGTATTCTCTTCAGAGATATGCTTTTGAGAATTCCTGTAAAGTGCTGTAGTCCTCCCAGTTGTGACGAGGTAGACGACAAAGTCAGAGAGCTATACTTAGAAGTATGTGGATTCAGCAAGGTTACATAAATATGGCAACAAGTTTAAGTTTCTTCTGGCCAGATGCAATGACTCCACCCCCTAAATACCCACCAGCCCCCTCCCTCCCCCTGGCAGCAGAAAAATGGAAAAAGGGAGGAAAGAGAAGAAAAAGGAAAAGGAAAAAGAAGCGTTCCATATGCTCTAGGGTTAGTATCACATAGAAGATACCCAATTATGTCGTGTTAGTTGTAATTTTTAATTAGCTGCTTATGAAGCTTTACTCTCAAAGTTATTTGGATTTCCCATTTGCACCTTCCTTCTTTCTCGGTAGAGTAAGTTGTATAAATTTCCTTCAAAATAGCTTCTTTCTGCTTGTTTTCCTTGAGAGTAAGAAATTGGTGGTGTACCTAAAAGCTTTCATGAAATTTTATAATTTTTGGCATGCATTACAGTTTATCATTTTCATGTCTTTGAATCGCACGAATGCATTGGTTTGAGTATGTATGGATGCAGAACTTGAATTTTGTGTTTGGATTTTACTATTCTCTTTGCTGTTGATGGCTCTCTATTCTTCTGGGCACTTATGCTATGGTCTCCATTTTGTTAAGCTCTGGCTGGATCTGGGTTATGTGGTAGCAGGTAGGCCTGGTGTTCATCAATATAATCAGGTTTACTTTCTTTAAAAAAAAAGAGAAGAAAGAAACTACAAGGAATTTACTTTCTTGTAATTTGTTTCTGACAATATAATCAGGTTTTCCTAAGTGAGAGAGAACAGTGTGGGTACTTGAAGCTCATGTGGAAGCCCATTGGGTGCAAATGTTCGAATGTGCCACACTTCATCCTCTTATCAAGTTTTGTAACTTCTACCCCTCATCTCATTGGCTATATACAGAATGTACACAAGTAAAATTCATTGGCAGCTATTGAGCATATATTTTGTTGTCACATGTTCTTTACGTGGACCAAAGAAACAATGACATGCAGTGCGGAACATGTTGGGATGAGGAAATATGAAAGGGAAGGATTGATGACAATAATGGATCAAGCAAGGCCATGAAAAGGGGAGGAAATGGTTGAATAAGAAGAAAGTCAGGCCACCCAATTGCATGAAGTCATATAGGCGTGGAGGTTCAACCTGGACGTTCCTCACAACCAATTAAAATAGATAACTAAAGGAAAAATGAATATGGGTATCTACTGGTCTAGTTCAGACACATACACTAACACACACACACTAGAGTAAGTCAGCTGATTTGACTGGTGAATCCATAATTCATATCCATGATCTTGTCTTGTCTAAGTAATAATGGGGGCGGAACCAGAATTTTACGGAGGAACCACCGTAATATGACAGCCATTGGAGATGAAATATGTTATACTATGGTTATGTCTTCTCAAGAGACCTTCAATACAGTGTAAGCACATATGAATCCTTCCGAACTGCCAATAACAAGAAGCCTACCTATTTCACACTCCACTTGATTTTCTGCCAAATATTTCCAAAAGATTTGAGCTGGATAGACTTTTCTAAAATGCAAGAGAGAGAGAGAGAGAGATAGAAACGCACGAGAGAGGTATTTATAGCCATTCACAATGGCAAGGTATTATCATAGTTTGTAAACAGTTTCAGTTCCCAGATGGGTAAAAATATCAATACATTTCCTCCTGACCCCAGATGTCGCTACGCACAGCAAAAGCCTACTTGTTTCTTCTGCGTAACCAACAGCCCGCCCAATTTTCCATTTTAACGATATTAAATGTGATGGCATTAAACCTCGTATCGAATTAGAATTCGTGTGAATCTTATATAACATCTAGACAAAAATGATTATCATGTATTGTAATCAGGTTCGTTATTAAAGGATAATTTAAGGAACAATTAATGACACGGTGAATATCAACCATGACTAATGCATGGATACAGAAATGGCTTAGCTAATCCTAATGCCATAAGGTCCAACATAAAGTGGGGTGACATCCAATTGCTTTCCAACCAGGTTGTGGGCCTAAGAAATAGAATTAGCCATAAGTGATAATTCAAATTGTCCTAATCAAATTTGTAGTCTCTAGACAGTGTTAATGTATTTAGAAATTACGGTTCAGATTGTCCTAATTCACTTTCAATAGATGCTGTGGGACATTGAATTCAGTGACTGCTAGCTCATGGCTAAGATTGATATGCACCCTAAGTAAAAAAGCAATCACAAGACCATCCAGATCAACCTGAAGTCTCGCAACAATGACTTCCCCACCGAAAACCTTTAAATGGTTTCCAAAATTTTGCCAAAAATTTATCACCACCTTACTTCCAAAAGCACAAACTATATAAAGAAGTTGAGAGAGAGAAAGAAGTTGCAACTAAAGACCAAAACGCTCATGGGTAAGTATGCAATGCCAAAGCAAAAACGACTGCTGATTCCTCCAAATGGAAGTGTAAATTGACACGGATCCACATTCTCAAAACAGTTTCAAGTAGCCTATATCTAAGACAGCAGACCATATTTCCTAAATACGGTAAGAACAGGTCGGATGATGGCAGCTCAATTCTCAGTTTGTTCCCTCAGCCTCCGGATTGTGCTCCTCACTGTCACAGCACTAGCAGTGCTATCATGCAAAAAGAAAAGCAAATCAGTCATCTCAATTGCAGATAAAAGAAATGGAGGTAAACCTACAACAAAAAACAAGAAGAGGCAGAAGAGGATCTTTACTTCAAAGTGTAGGCACCACCAGCCTTGACCTTCCCACAGTCCTTGCAGCCCCAAATTCCCACAGCCTTTCTCTTCACAGCAAACTGTAGCAATGTAAAAGATTAGTAAGACAAAACATTATTGAGTATTCACACACGTCAACACAACATAGAAGTAAATCAATACCCAAAATTTGTGCACAATTGTAGCTCAAAGCTTACCTTCCCACAGAACTCACAGAAGAATTTGCTGTGTTGGCTAACTTCCATCTTCTTAATCTGCTTCCGCAGACTAGCCCCATATCGGGTACCTACATTCAGAAGCAAAAATGAAAATACAAAAACCAAGAAAATTAAAATATGAAAACAATCCAGGATAATATCCTTCTTTCCCCAAACCATATTAAAATAAAATAAAATAAAATAATTCTCAGAGTCATATACTCTTAGTACATTGACGGCTTCATCATTAAGAGAATAATAACTAAATTGAGTTGACATCAAAATTTACTTATCAATACCATTCAATCCATTCGAAATTCTTCAAGCTAATATCCCTTTTGATATAAAAGTAACAACTAAAAGGTTCCTCTTTTATCAATATTACTATTCCAGGAAACAAGAGCTTGCTATTCCAGGAAACAAGAGCATTAGACAGACACTAATCTCCGATGTTTTATTAAGGAACAACTAAAGGCAAAACAACTGACTAATCGAAACAACAAAAATCAATTGTCACGCACCGTACTTCCCAACGATGCCCGCCTTCCTCGTACGCTTACTCTTGCAGTTTCAAAAATGAAAACGGCCCAAGAAAAACAAACAATGTTAACCAACGGATTCAATTCCAAAAAGTCAACAATGCATTACCCAAAGAAACATTTTCCAAATTCACTGTATTTGGAGCCACGGACAAACAGAGAGAGATTACCATGGCGGATGGGTTGATGAATCTCTTGAGACTGTGGAGGAAGAAGCAGCTGCGGCCACCAGGAAAACAACAGGAGGTGAGGAGGCGGCTCTAGGGCTTCGTTTGCTTCGGAATTTATAGGGCTTCCCTTTAAACGTCAAGCTGGTTGGCGTTATGAAGTGGGTCGAGCCCATTAGCCCGTTGGGTCTCCTAGTCCACATCCGTCCGTCAATACGAAACACTTGAGTTCTTCAAGAATTTTAAATTTTCGTTCTGAAAATCTCAATTTCTAATTTTGAAAAAATGAGGGTAAAATTTTTAAAAATATAAATGATTATTCTCGTTGTATAAGTTATGATTTAATAATTTTTTTAATAACTCTAAAAAAATCCTTAAATCTCTTATAAAATATTATAATAATTAATAATTTAAAATTTTATTTCTAAGATGTAGAAATCATAAAAAAATTGTACATGCCACTATTCAAAAGAGTCAAGGGTCATTAGTTAAGGTGGTCAACGAAAAAATAAATTCTTCTGATCGGACGGTCAGATGCTAGCAAGTATTATGATCTCAGAATAAAAGTTTTAAGGGTAAAGCTTTTAAGGGGCGGACTCTTAAGTGCTGTATTACCCAGTTCGTTCATCTAAATTCCGGGCATTGATTTAAAATATGTTCTATTATTTATAACAGAAGAGGAAAACTGTCAAAACACAGAGATATTCGGGCACCACAAGGTTGCTCAATTCATATTTTGCAACTTCAAAGCTTTACTAGAATTTCCATAAAATCAGAGTCAGTGGAAACAAGGTGTGACCGTCCCTGCACATAATGTGTTGCCCCAGTTCATTCAAATGCTTTTTCAAGCTAAGCTAACCAAAAGAAAATGAATCTGAGTATGGTATTGGTAACAGACCACAGGAGGACTTTTTCTCTATTGCTGTGGATCTATGAAGCCAAAGGACTTCACTAAGTCAGAATCCTTAGGCTGGTATATTATCTTCTTAAACATGTCTTTACGTTCGTCATGCTGAACCATCTCTTCCAAAATGCTGTCCTTCATCTTTTCATCTGACAGATCAGATGAAGTTTTCTGACCACCTTTGGCCCTGTCTGCAGAATAGAGCACCGACTCGGATAGCCACTCCTTCCCCTGACGGCAATACTTCTCTTCTAACGTGTTGGAAGTGATAAGATGATAAATGCATAGCAATTTCTATTGCCCCCAGTCCATATGCCCGGCATATGGCTTGCCTCTCCACAGAAGGGTTCCACGCCACGCCAAGCAAAGACTATCTTGGAAGCTCCAACAAGGCTAATACCTTCAGAACAAGCCTTTGTTGATGCAAGCAACACCTTTGATTCACTCAGTGGATTGTTAAAATCCTTCATCACTGATTGGCGCTGGTCAACATCTAGCCTTCCATGCATACACAGGACTTCTCTCCCCTCAATCCAGTTGAACCGATGTTCAAGCTGCTTGCTTATGAAGCTCAACGGATCAAGAAACTGCTTGCTTTGAGCCCCACACTCTGGTTTCAATTCAAGCCTTTTTAGCCTTTTCCAATGGATATCCAGTTTTTATGTTTCTACAGATTTCTTTCCCTTGGATAGCAAAGAAGGGAACCAAGGGGACTGCATGTTCGAAATAAAAGTTACTTTTTTTGTCCAATTAATGTTTGGTACACGTGTAAGTTCACTATTGGGTTATTATATCCTATGGTTAACATAGTTTTGAATATCTCTAGGTTTCTTGTGTGCTTTGCTCTTTTATCGGGGGTGACATTGAAGTGGGGCTAATGCTGAACAAAGGTTTGGTTCTTTTTGGTTTTGGGTAAAAGGTGACATGCCCTGAAAAAAATATGGGAATCAAGGGATTAGAAAACAAAACAATTATTATTAATTATTTTACTTATTATTGATGTCAAAAACATCCAAAATAATTAAAAATTTAAACGAACAATTACAACATTTTGAATTCAAATTTTTGAAGAGAATTATAGAATTTATGTGACATTAGGCCTAAAGTAATGGACCTTTTGATAGATAAGGAAAACATATATTAACTGGAAATTGATTATGAATTACATACTATTAACTACTACCAGTGATGAACTATTCGGAAGAAATGCTTTTGAGAGTTCCAGTCATTGCCCACTCATGCAAGGTGAAATTTCACGAGATATTTTAATAGCTAAGGATTTAAATTTATATTTTCAAAATATCAAATTTTAATGGTAAATAAAGTTGTAAAATTTATATGAATAAGAAAAACTATGTAAAGGATTAAGTGTCAAATTTATTTGTAAAATAACTTTTTATGACTAAAAAATATTATTATTAATTAAGCCAAAAAAAAAAAAGAAGAAGCAGTTTCTTCACGTCGTGTATCCCCCAAAAAGAACTGCCTGAAACCAGGGAGCAAAGAGAGAATTAGTAGCGTATTGCTTAATGGCATAACTTAAAAAATCAACGCATGTGTATATAGTTGCTTAGCCAAATTGATTAATGGTGCATGCATACTCCAAGCTAACAAATAGCAGACATTTTCCATGTGATATGAAGGTTGATATTAAATACTTCATATAACTCGATATATTAATGAGTGTGGTAATTAATGTAGTTACTTGTGCATGCGAAAATGATCATCAACATTTAAATTATACTCTATGTTTAAACAAATAAAATCATAGTAGCTAGTCCCAAATCTTGCAACCCAAGGTTTAAAGATGCTTGCAAACTGATATATATATCTATACAAACCTTGCCAGGCATTTGAGTCACACTTTTTGTTTACAGCTCCAAGCCCGCCTGTAGTAGTATTACTATTTAGTAAATAAACCAGAGAAAGAAACCGCATTGAAAGGTAGAGTGTCATGTTTTGAGATATGCCATCCAATATGTGAAAAAGTACAACCCTTTGATAGGCCAATTTCAGAAAGAAACCGCATTGAAAGGTAGAGTGTCATGTTTTGAGATATGCCATCCAATATGTGAAAAAGTACAACCCTTTGATAGGCCAATTTCAGAAAGAAACCGCATTGAAAGGTAGAGTGTCATGTTTTGAGATATGCCATCCAATATGTGAAAAAGTACAACCCTTTGATAGGCCAATTTCAGAAAGAAACCGCATTGAAAGGTAGAGTGTCATGTTTTGAGATATGTCATCCAATATGTGAAAAGGTACAACCCTTTGATAGGCCAATTTCATTCTCACTTTTGGAAAGGCTGGGATCGTTTGCACTGTTTGGCAGCCTTGTGAATGCTCTCTAGTGGTGCCCCACCAGGTGCGAAGTTCCATTCAATATTAAATTACATGCTCTAAATATATAGAAAAGCCACTGCTGTACCTTAGAACATAAATAACATCGAGTAGGTTGACGCCGACACGCCGTTGCCTTTCAGGAACGGCGACTGTCGAGATACGGGTGTGTTCAGTAATGGGTCCCACACAAATAAAAAAAAAATCTTTCGGGAATTGCCACGCGAGGTATTTGCAGCACGTGCGGGTTCACGTGACTAATTAATTTATAAACACTCCCCATACTGGTTTTATGATGCACGTGTTAACATGAATTTTTAAGAGGATAATAAGAGAAAAATAAGGGTTTTTTTTATAGAATATTTAACTATCAAAAATTTTATTTTTAATTTTTAATTTTAATAAAAAATATAAAATTTATAAAAATTAAGAAATTTATTATTATTGTATAAATTAAAGTTAAATGTTTCTTGAATGGATTACAAGACCAAAAAAAAAAAATTAAAAGAGGGAAAAGAAAGGGAAGAGGAAAAAAAAGAGAGAGAGAGAGAAAGCAGAGGGAAGAAACGGAGTAAAGCCGCGTAAATTTGAGTGGGACCCAGTCGGCCAAGGGTCAAAAATCAAACGGCCGTAAATTTTCGAAAAAGCCCATCCCTCCCTCCTTACCTCTTCTTAATTAATTTACTAATTGTCATTAATTATTTCGTTTAAATTCAAAACCGAAAAAACAAGAAGCAAAACAACGTCGTATTAAAAAAAAAAAAGAAAAGAAAAGAAAAAAACAAAAAAGCCGAAATCTGTCTGTACATAAATAAATTATTTATTTATTATTATTATTATTATGATGTTTAGCTGTTCGAGAGATCGGGAGGAAGCAAACGGTAAAACCTACGATTTTGGTCTCCACGACCATTGTGACAACCTACATTGTTGTGCGCGCATTTCGATCGCAGGTTGCCGATTCTAGAAGTTTCGATTTCTCTCTCGGGTCTGATCCGGATCCGAAAACCCGCGTCCGTCGGTTTTGGACCTGGAATCCGGAAGCCAGCGCCGGAGGATTTGAATTAATGCGGGATTGACAATGAATGGGATCTGATTTGAGTGCGTGAACCTGTAAAACAATTTTAAATCTTGAAATCGGTAGCTGCATTGCCCCCAGAGACCGTTGGTTTTTTTTTTTTTATCTAAATTTTTGTTGTGGTTTTCTTTTCGATGTTTGTTTGGGAATCTGGACGGAAAGCGGTGGGTTTTTGAGGTGAACGATGGATCGGTTATCGGCAATCAGCGAGGAGCTCGCCGAGATCGACGGCCAGATAACCGATGTTTTTCGAGCCTTATCGTAAGCTTTGTTTGTATTTTTTTTTTCGGTTGTTTTTTTTCTCCTATTGATTAGATTGAAGGTGGAAAACTTTTATTTTGATGGCTTCAGTTTACTAGCTTTGTTTTAACAATGCGTAATTAAGATTGTATAAGTGTTGTATAAGATTGCATTATTGGTTTGTATGAATTTAAACTTGATCTTTGGCTTTGACTAAAGGGCGTCCTCGAGGCTCCTAAATTTGTGGGTCTGTACGTAGTCTTATCCTTGTTTTTCGCGAAGGGTCTTTTCTGCTTCTCGAATCCATCGCCACCAAGTCACAATGGAACTTTGAATGGATTCATAAAGTGTATTCCTAGTAATTCTGTAGAGAATGGTGGGCCCCTGCAATACATTGTTGGGAATGGTGGTGAAGTGAGATTTGTGTTGTTTTTGCAGAAATGGGTTCCAGAAATTGGAGAAGATCAAGGATGTTAATAGGCAGAGCAGGCAGTTGGAAGAGCTTACTGGGAAGATGCGGGACTGTAAGAGGTACTTGGCAATCAAGGCCTTCTCTTTTTCTGTTTAATTGTGTTAGGATGAATGCCATTTAAATTTTCAGTTCAACATTGACTTAATGCAACTCGTGCTTTTGTTGAAAAAATAGTTGTCTAGAGCAGGATGCATCAAAATCATGGGCAGTTGATATGTTTGTTCTTTTGATCAACCAGTTTTAACTTGACTATATAACTTTCTAGATAAAATTTCCAAAAGATATCCCAGAGACTTGTTCCTCCTTCTCACAAGCAGGTTGAATTGTGTAACGGAACTTTTAGCTTTTGAGTTGTTGAACTGAGTTATGAAGGAGCCAACTGATGATTAGACCTGCAGTCTGAGAATGGCAACCACCTTGATTGTGTTGCACTTGTGATTCCTGCCATTTATGACTAACTAGATTCATGAAGCCGATGGTAACTGAAGAGTAGATTTTCCTGTATTCTTATCAAGGAATTCCATGTGGAAAGAAGTGATGACTGCAATTTCTCCTTCTTTGTTCCCCTATATGCATACCAAAACCAAAAGTACTCCTGTACTACAGTCCACCTATCATGAACTTCATATCCTCATGAAAGTTACCTTAACAGAACATTATTCCCTATATTTGCCAACAATGTGTACTTTTTCCTAAATGGCATCAGAATTAGTTTGCAGAATTTTGTGGATCTGGGTAATTAGTCTGAGTAGAAAATTGATTGTAACAGTATGGTTCTGGTAAGAGTCACGTAGATCAAACAACTCTTGTAAACAACAAGGGCATCTCTCTTAAGATGTATCCTCTTCAGAACACCGTTGTCTTGCTGAAAGGATATGTGCAGCAAGTTTGCTGCTATTGTACTTGTTCTTACCTGTTGCTTTTATTGTTTCATTAGACAGAAGAGGAGTAATGTTTCTTGTCTTTCAGGCTTATTAAAGAATTTGACAGAGAAGTGAAGGATGTGGAAGGCAGAAATGATCCAGAAACCAACAGAATGCTGAATGAGAAAAAGCAATCAATGGTGCTCTTTTTGACTTTCACTTTCTTTCATTTTGCTGCCTAATTTTCTTTTATTTTTTCATTTCTCTTGAATCTTTAAGTGGCTAAAGTAAACTGAATGTGTTGGCATTTTTATGCAGATAAAAGAGTTGAATTCATATGTTGCTCTTAAAAAGCAGTAAGTTGACTTATCCAGGAACTTGCAGTCAAAGTGTGCCATCTAGGCATAAGATTGAGTATATGCAATTTTCCATAGAAAGTCAGTGACATTTGTTTTTACTTTTTAGTCTGCAGAGGAATTCTTCCTGAAGTTTGTGGCTTGTTATATTACTTAGACTTTTGATAATCTCTACTTGATTTCTTGCTTTTCCTCCACTTGCCCTACTAAAAGAATGCAAGAAACTTCAAATCTTTTGATTGTTGTGGTTATTTAACACATCTCTTCCTCCTTATTTGCTCTGTAATAACCTTTTTACCAAATGACATATCATTCTCTACTTGTACTTTTTTTTTTTTCTAATTTGACATTTAGTTGTTGTCATTAGATTTGAGTCTGACTCAATTCAAATGATTGAGCTTGGTATGTAAGCCTATTACATGCTGATAGCAACTTATTACCGCATCAGGATAATGTTATTTTTTAGGCTGTTTTTGACAGATTAATCTTCAAAAGCTGAACTTTGATTTGGAGGGCAATACTATTTTGCTTGGTTATTAATAAATTTGATCTCATAAATCTAGATGTAGCATGTATTTCAGCTCTACTTAAGATGACCGAATATTTTAAAACTTATTCTTTTGGTGAAGCTTCCGTCTTTTAATCAATAGAAAAAGAAAAATCAAATTGCTTTGCTCCAAAAGTCATTGACAACTCTCTACCTCTCCCAACCTCCTTTATGTGTGAAAAAGTTTTTTTTTTTTTTTTTCCAAAGACTAAAGTTTTTGTGACACACAAAACAATTAGTTTCCTTGGTAATCCTTTGGTAATTAAATATTAAAAATATGCTTCTGATAATTTGATATGTTGCCCATATCAATTAACTAACTGTTTATTGTTCTCTTTGGCTTTGTTCCTTCACATTATCTGTTTTCAACATTGTTGTGATGGTGATTCAGATATGCAACCAATCTTGAAAACAACAAGAGAGTTGATCTCTTTGATGGTCCTGGTGAAGAACTGAATGAAGAAAACGTATTGCTAGCTTCCTGTAAGATATGATTTTTTTTTTTTTTTGGTGAAATTTGTTCCTTTTCCTTTGATCAATATAGAGGCTTTAAATGCTGTTAGAAGAGTTTGACTTCAGAATTAAAAGTTCTCATCAAAGATGGATAGACTGCCTCCAGGTGTGTAGTGGCACAGACAATTTATATTTGTGGAAAGAGACAATGTATAGCTTTTAGAAGGTTATTCCATGTATTCATAATACTCTGTTTTGTTCATTTAGGATGTCACCGTGATTTTTCTTTGTTCTCAACATGACTGATGTGAGACTTATTATCATTATTGGTTGTTTCCATGTGCATTTTAGGCTTAAATACTCATTATTCATATAATTCGTTTTGTTTGTTAAACTTGCTGGATCATTGATAGATTCTATAACTTCTTGTCATTTAAGCAGTTGTGCCTCTAGTTTGCCCTCATAAGCTGAGGCATTCTCTTTGTTTGTTTGAGGCCCTTTTCCTGCATTTTTGAGTATGTGTGGCACTGGATTGAATCATATCTTGATTTGCACTTTTATAAGGCAGAGGATGTGTCTTTTGCAGCTATGACAAATCAACAACTAATGGATCATGGGAATCGAATGATGGATGAGACTGATCAGGCAATTGAGAGGGGAAAGAAGGTTGGGACATGTTCTTCATTTTGAGATGCATGTTACTATGTTGCATATCCTGAACTTTCAGGAAAAGGCTGTCCTGTTTTATTGGGATGGTTGTCTCTGAAGATGCCCTGTCATGTGAACACTTCTAGTCTCTTACAATTTCTTCTATCTTCAAACTTTCTTCCTTTATGATGCTGAGTTACCTGTTTAGGCATAAAAAAAAAAAAGGCATTCCGGTGCATGGGTGTCTCACACTCTGGGTTTTTGGCAGAGAGATTGTGTCCATGACTGAAACCCATGACCTCATAGCTTCCATTTAGGCACAATGGTTTCAAAAATACTATTGTGATGCCTTTCTTTGTTCTTTCATCTTTTGCAATGGTTGAATTTGGTTTGCAAAAACGTAAATTGTTAGATAGCTTTCATTTTTTCTTGTCTTTGACTGGAAATTTGTAATTGGTTAGCATGGGAAACTCTGCTGACTTGGTGCTAAAATGGTTATCATTTAGATTTTTTTTTCTGTTTTTTTTTTTTTTATTAAACATGAAATGCTTAATGTGTGTGGAAACTTGCAGGAATCATGCTTACAATTTAGTTATGTGTAGGATTGCCTGGAAGATCAACTATCTGACATAATTACTTGGTCCCATAGCAGTTCTAACAATCTACTTATAGTCCTCTTCTCCTTTTTCTGGTTGTTCTGTAAATTTGAGTCAAATGTACAATTGATAGGTAATGCTCGACCTATTAGTCACCTCTTTCCATCATGACCAACTATTACCACCCCTTGTCATTGTGAAAGGGCAAAAAAGGACAAGCCTTATCAATTTAGTCCAAATAACAGCCCCTCCAAAATAACGGAAAGAAAAAAGAAAAAGATTAAAGGCAGGGTAGATGAGGGAATTTAGTGAATGTTTTTCCACATCTCCAGATAATAGGAAAAGAACAAATGTGAAACAAGGAAAATTATCTGCACTTACTTTTCCTTGGAAGAAACATAATATTATGTGTCTATTCATGCTACAGGTTGTTCAAGACACCGTAAATGTTGGAACAGAGACTGCAACAGCTCTTAAAGCCCAGGTATTCATTTGAGAGCGCATGACAGATTGAAGGGTCATAATTTGTAGCATCTTGTGTTCAGTTTATATTTCTTGAGGAAAAGGAAAAATGCAAAATTTATAATTCTTGGCCCGGACTAAGAGCATTTTCATGTCCAGACAGAGCAAATGAGTCGCATTGTTAATGAGCTCGACTCTATCCATTTCTCACTCAAAAAGGCTTCTCAATTGGTCAAGGAACTTGGTAGGCAGGTCAATTACAAAATATCCATTTCCTCTTTTTTTCATGTATTCTGCCTTCTTGTAATCTTTATAACTTTGAAGTTATCTTGTTAGGTTGCAACTGACAAGTGCATTATGGCAATGCTCTTCCTTATTGTTGTTGGAGTTATAGCTATCATTATTGTGAAGGTACACTCTATACTCATTTCTAGTTTTTTTTTTTTTAATTATATTTCTGAAGCTTGTATATTATGCTTTTATTAGCTGTTGCTTTCTGAATTCTACATTTTTGTTTTGAATTAGACATTGCCCAGTAGTTTTCTGTGGTAGATACTATCCTATTACCTTCCCCTGTCATCTTCTTGTTCTCCAAGTAGCTTGGGTCATTCTTCAAAAAAACTCAGTGCAACATCTTAGGGGGAAGGCACTGAATAAGGCACACCCTAAATAGTGCCTGGGATTGCATTTTCGATGTTTTGAATGAAAATTATCTCCTTTCTACTAAAGGAAGAAACATAAGAAAGAGGAAGAAGAGGAAAGCAGGTTGTAAGTCTAAACACTAGCTACACCTTGGGTAGAAACAAAAGAGAACTTTTCTTGGCTTTTGATGGTTTATCTGGTAATTTTAACTGTTCTTTGGCTATCTGTCACTTCTACGTCTACTTTCATTATCATGTTTAGTCAAATCCATCCAGAATCATGTCTGCACGCAATCTCTTTTCCACTGGTGTCAATTAATGAGTGGCTCAATTGAGTGCTTTTTCATGTTAAATTGATTTCTATCTTCTATAATTGATCAACATTGCATACTGTTTCAAAGAACTTTACTGGGACCAATGAAATTCTAACACTTCCAACATGGATACTTAGATAGGTAGAGGGCTATCCAAAATCATCCTAATTGGTTGAATTTACCAATTATTTACTTGGCATCTTAAATGGCATTTTAAGTTTTAACCTTGTGGAGCAAATGACTTGGTAGAAATATCTTTTGGTGGTGAAGCGCCTCAATTGCTTTCTACAGAATCTCGTGGTTGTCAGAACCCATAATTATTTTTTTGGGGGAGGGGGGGGAGCAATGTACATCAGTAGTTGCTGCTAGTTAAAGTGGAGGGGCAATTATGGGTCTCCAGCTCTTAAAGGAGTTATCCAACAAATTGCTGCCTGTTGCAGGACTTCAGAGGAACTCCCCGTGCCAAAGGCTTTAGCATGATGATTCTCATAACCTGGGCTTAAATACACCGTCTGCTAACATTCTTTTGATACCTGAAACATGCTTTTTTATCATTGCTTTGTTTTTTCAGCTTGTGCATCCAAACAACAAGGACATTCGGGATATTCCAGGCTTAGCCCCACCTGCCCAAAATCGCAGATTACTCTGGCATCCATAAAGAATCCTAGTTAGAAGCTGTTGTCTTGAGTTTGCCAGGATGAATTAAGAGTGTTGGATACTTCATAGGTTTTGATGCCATTAGCAGTACCAGCATTACGGTCGTAACATATGGGAGTATCCTGAGTGTGTTTTGCGGTGGAGTTGAGTTCACAAACTGCATTATCCTCTCGCATTTGTTGTGGTGTTTATTACATATTCAGTTGAAGGGACCGTAGCTTATTTTTCAACCACTTAATGAGGGCAAATTATTGAGGCGAGGGAAACATGAACATACATCTGAGATTGCATTGGTTTATACCCTGTATAATCACCCTTGTACAATATAGTCTTACAATTCGTTTGCCATTCTTTTTTGTTTCCTTTTCTTCCTTTTCACCGAATTTTTGCACACAACATACCGGATATTACTAAATTATTCACTCTTAAGTACCAACCTGTGTACAAAGTATCCTGCATGACCTGAATGAAATCTTCATTCTCAGGGTGGCAATGTGGCATGGTAAGGATATAAATCTTCATTTGATGTATGTGATCAATTACATCTTCAATTGATTTTGCTCTCTACCATGCTGCCAATCCGGTGGGGTCGATTGAGCTTATTTATGCGAATTATCATGCTCAGACTAGAAGCTTGCGTATCTCTCTTGCCAATTGTTATGGAAAATTCAGCAAGAAATTTGGTAGCAAAAAGTCAGTCATTGAGACTTTCGATCCTTTCACGTGGGAAACTGATCAGAAAAGACAGTGGAAGTCTTTCAGGAACTGGCAGAAACATCCATAAGATTGGTCGTCACTGCCAAAGTGCATATTGTCGTGATCCCTCGACCGAACAAAATGAGCTGGACGATTCCTCATCACTGCGAGAAAAGTTCAAAACGAAGATAAATTGGTTAACGGTCCATTTCCGGCACGGTTCATTCCCTTTAGACGTCGTGAAGAAGCATAGCACTTGAAAGCCAGGAATATTTGAGGGATGTATTCAGGCTGCAATTCAGAGGAAGTCTTATCTTAAGAACTTGTCAACTTATGCTATGTCAAAGGCATTTCTCGCACGGCCTCCGGCATGTTTTTCTATGTGTACCATCTGTTCTCAAATTTAGGAGAGCTGATAAGACTCTTGGGACATACCAAACCAGAAAACGCTCAATGGACACAGCAATGAAAGACATTATAAATAAAATAAAAGTTGACGAAAACAGGAAAAAGTAAACTAATCGTATTATTTTATTAGTTGTGTGTTGCCCTGTCCATCACTCCTGTGTCTGTGTTCTGACTTCGAATGAAAAATTATAAAAGGAAATCATTAGCACCCATTGTTCACTCGTGTGTCTTACGCATGAAATACGTTATGTACAAGAAGGAGACGAATATGATTAACATGCGTGGAAAATAAAAAATAAAAATTAAGAGAGAGAAGGATAATTTTCATTATAATAAGTCATACTTGCATAAATTCACAATTAATAGAAGGGTTTGAACTATTAATTTTCAACTTATAGAGTTTTCATTATGTTATCATACGCCCAACAAGTCCGCATTCATGATTAGGCGCAACAAAGGACGTTCACACGTGACTGCACATATGAAATGTGTTCGGACAAGGAAAAAGGGAAAAAAAAAAAACGAAAGGCTAAGTGGACTTATGAATTGGGATTTAATAATGCCGACATGCTAAACAATTAAAATAAATAAATAAATAAATAAATAAAAGAAAGAGGGGGATTTTCTCTTGAAAATTCGAATTTGGATACTTAAAAAAGGAGCTTTTTGTTGCGTAAAAATTAAAAACAACTTTTGTCAAATTGTACAATATATTGTCCTTTTAGCTTCATCAATGAAAATAATCTTCGATTGAGGATTGAGAACATCTATCAGGAAATTTGTTAAGTATACCCAACTTTTAACCACTCACAGTTAATTTAGTGATAAAGATGAATTTGGGTTGAGTGGATTAGGTATACGGTCTACAAGGATAACTTGGTTTGAGAATATCTACAGAGGAAATTGTTAAATATACCTACTTTTTATCTACTTATAATTAATTTAATGATAAAAATAAATTTAAGTTGAATTAATTAGTGGCATGATCTTAAATTTAAAATTTTTTAAGATTCATTTTATATTTTAACTAATAAAGAGTTAAAATAATAGAATATCGTGTTATTAATTTTAGATATTATTTATAAAAAAAAATTATTTATCATTAAAAAAACACAAAATTTTGATTTGATATATACCGAAAATGTCCAAAGGGAGCTCTTTTTTTTTTTTTTTTTCTTTCATTCTTGAAATATGGTAATAAATCAATAAGGTTATCCGAGTCTGTTGAGTTGTCATTGGTTAGTAGAGAAGATGAAACATCTGCCACACCTCCCAGTGGCCCTTGGAGGCATTAGAGCCAATCAGGTGGACAGTCTCACTTAAGTGAAATGGTATTTATTTTTATTTTTTTTTAGGGTCACTAGTTAAAGCGAAATGATTGAGGGAGTTCTAGTTCAGCAATTTCTACGTAGAAATAATTACATTAATCTGATAAAGTGTGAGAGTTACACCTTCACAACTTGCTATACCGAACCAAAGCGATGATGGCATCGACCACTGACAAGTCAACTCGTTTGAAGGAGCCATGTTGGTTGGGAGACAAATTTTTATTGTGTTTTGAAGCAAAGATGAGAAATTTGGATATTAAATATTTAAATTATTGAAAGCAACAGAATCTCTATATTCTTTTCTTTTCTTTTCTTTTTTTTCATTTTATGTAGAAAACAAAATTCTGATTGCCTGATCTTATGCCCTCAAAAAAGGAAATATAGAAAATTATAACCTGGTACCCCAAAACATTCCGAAATCAAGAAGAACATATAAAACACAAGCTCCAATTAAAAAACGTGAATGCGAAATTCTACCAAATCATGTGGCAGACATGAGAGCTACATTAATGAGAAATACCATTATCTAGAAAGGGAATGCAGATCTATCTTAATTTATAGCTTTTTAATTCACCATTCATTAATATTCATAACCCAAATCCAACAGCAGCAAATCAGAAGTTGAGAGGAGATATGAATATAGATGTTCACTGTTGTCCTACCATGTAAATAAGGAACTCGATGGTCAAAAAAAAAAGACAGAAGGCGGCTAATATGTGAAAGTTCCGAGAAATTCTCCAGAAATGAATAAGAAACATAAAATGGACTGCAGTCTCCATTCTCGGTTAATTAAAGAGACCCAGTCTATGACGTGCACGTAGAAAGGAAAAATTAAGGAAACTGCATTGCGTATGTTTGTAAACCTACCTCCACAGTCAATATGTTGACTATATCACTTCTCCAAAAAAGAAAAAAAAAAAAAGAAAAAGTCATGTTTTAGATCTCCAAACCAAATAAAAAAAGAATTATTTTAAAACATGATCCACATACACCAAATAGAATGACTATTTAACGTTGTTTAATAATTTCCATTTGTGAATCTATGATCATCCATTTTACGTCTCTGCAAACCTTTTCTAAAGATTTTTGGCAAGTTCCTCTTTATGTTTTTTTATTTTTTAATTTTATTGTAACAGATACTTAGTTCTATATTTCAAAAAAATTGGGTTACATTTAATTTTTTTTTTCAACTGAATCTCACTTATTATGATTATCATTATTATTATTTTCTGTCTCTCTAATATCTAGCATGAGTTTACTTGTTACCCATTAAAAATCCCGACAGATGATCATGGCAATCTTTGACAAGTTAGCTGAGAAATGGCGAGGAAACTCCTGGGGCTTGACCTGGAACATCTGTCAGGGATAATGAGAACAAGAAAATGTACTAAAAAATAAAGATAAGAGGACAAATCAAAGGGGATAACGCAATCACATCAAGGGAAACTTTCCGGTAAATTCAACAAGAAAGAGTCCAAAAGGAAGAAATTAGCGTGCTTAAAGATCTTCCTTTCTCATTTGTATCGGGTCCTTTGTTCAACATTGTTTCTTGTGGTACACGGACGCGAGAGAAATCAAGATTACCTCACCGAAAAGAAAGAAAACTGGTCATGTGATGGGGAGGAAAATAATTAATGGTAATTTCTCTTCCTTAATTCATCAGAAATTTTAATCTGTTTCCCGTCCGGTCAATGTGCTCGTACCACACAATAAAACGCTCTTATAGAATTTTGTTGGTTCTAGTTATTTTTAGTTGTCATGGCGTCTCCATATTGCGCTAATATTTGGTTTCTATTCTATATATATAAAAAATTAATTTATCTAAAAATTTAAATTATTAAATAAAATTGAAAATATGAATTGTATATTATAATTTAATACATTTATCTATAAAAAAAAGTCCATTTAAATTAAAAATATGAGTAAATTAAATTTATTTGACTTGAAAAAATTTATAATTCATTCATACCTAAATATAAAAATAATATAATTTAAATTTATAACCATTTAATTATAAATCTTTAACATTATATTAAAAATTAATATATTTAAAAATTTAAATTGTTGAATAAAATTTAAAACATATATCATATGTTATAATCTAACGTACTAGAAGAAGAAGAAGAAGAAGAAGAAGAAGAAGAAGAAGAAGAAGAAGAAGAAGAAGTCACCCCAGCAATGTGCTCTTTCTTCTTGATCAAATACTTGCATCCCATCTCTTCTTTAGTTTTATGAATCCACCCATGGCGATAAGTCTCATACAGACAAACTATTTTGAAATAAAAGTTTGGAATTGGAATAAGCAGTTATTTGTTCAAAAAAAAAAAAAACAAAAACCGATTTGATAGTACCCTCGAGACCCAACACAACTTATAATCTGGTCAGTCACCCCATAAGATGTAGATGTCAAAAATACAAAGATCAGAACCAAATCCTAGAGTTAGTCGACTAAGAACATTTTAACTTTTTTAAAAAAATAATTATTTTCTTTGAGAGTCAAACCATCTTTCGAAGCTAAATCGTGTGCTATTCTCTTGCTTGGTTTATGATGGTCATCAGTAGGATTCTTTGTGCTCGACCTTGTTTTTATTAGTTGTTTTCAGTTAATTAAGCAGACTTTTCTTTTTGCCTGTAGCATAAGATACATACGGAAACCGGAATTGTTACCTCTCTGGATTTCCAAGTCGTTGCCCACGGTTTTAGTAAGACGGGAATCGGGTTCCCTTGACTAGCCGCTGCATTAATGAGAACTTAATTTCGCAGTCGCTTCTATGATTAATTCTTTCTCTCTGTTGTTTTTTTTTTGGGTCCACTCTATGGTCAATTCATTTAATTTAAGTATGCATATCGCTGGAAATCTATGGCAGTTTGTATCCATCTTCAGCATGGTTAGAGGTGGAACGCAGAAGTCTACAAGAAAACCACAAAACGATCAATATTTAAACACGAGAGTAACGAAATTCAGAGTCCCCAACGAGAGAATCAAGCTTGTAATAATCTAAAGCATGCATTTTGCAAATTGATAAAAATTAAATTAGGTCTTTTAAGTCACTAAGCCCGACAGTAAC
Source organism: Bruguiera gymnorhiza (assembly GCA_020883675.1). Classification (NCBI taxonomy): domain Eukaryota; kingdom Viridiplantae; phylum Streptophyta; class Magnoliopsida; order Malpighiales; family Rhizophoraceae; genus Bruguiera; species Bruguiera gymnorhiza. Next base: position 162,507 of record JAIRCJ010000197.1, on the reverse strand, counting down.
CTTTTACCAGCCTGATAATTTCTATCATTAACACTCAGAATAAATAATAAGACTCTCTAAATCAAATGTCTCATACGCTCTATAGATACAGGAGGGCTTTTACTTTTCATAAAGTAAAAAATTTCTCACAGCCATGTAGCTCTCTTACTCTCCACCATACCACCTTTAAACTTGAGGACTAGAGAGGGGCGTCGAAATAGGGGACTTCTTGCGTTGAAATAAATACGAACCTCGGCGGACTTCTACTTTAGATTAGGACTTACGTGCCGAGTCCTTCCTCCAACAACATAAAATTGTGTGAATGTACGTGTCCTTTGTTGCGTTTGATTGATGGCAACGGGAGTGAGTTAGTCAAAAACACCACCTTGTCAAAGATGGGTTCTTGTAGTTTTGTTCGCCAGAATTTCTCCCCTTTTACCATGCCCATTTTGGCCTCTTATTATTAGTCATTCCTTCAGGCAATCAACGCTGGTTTGCAGAGTTGACGACTCGTGGGACTCTAGCAGGTTGAAAGTCCGGTACCAAATAGAGAATAATTGGTGAGGAGGTTTCACCTTGTTGTTCACCGTCGCCGGAAGAGTTCAATCAGAAGCATCACTTTTGTATAAATTATTTACTATTATTTGTTAATCTCCCTTTTAACTATTACAATGTCAAATGGTAAAGCCAATAGTGCATATATATTAAGATTTTAAATAGTAGTCCATTGGCAATTACGTCGACAAACAGCTACAAGTGTGATGATTGCTATGATATCATCTAATTCGTATTAGTCCACAGTTTTAATCACAGTTTGCGCTATACAATTAGGTTTATTAATTGGTGAAAAAATTACACTTTCTTGTCACGTAGTTATACATTACTTATAAAAAAGTTACAACTCAATTCAAGGGACATTTTCGTTTGGTGAATGCAAAATTAAATGATTACCAAATATTGTGCTCTAATAATAAAAAATATCTCATATATTTGTATGTCAAAAATTATAAATTTAAATTTTTATTAAAATATTTAATAAAATTAAATATACATTATTATTATTAGAGTTTTTTTTAATAAAATATAATTTATTTTTTGAGTACAGATTACAAAGTATTATTTTATTTTTTCATTTCATATATAAAATAAAAAATTCCATGTATTTGAAATTAAAATATTAAAAATTTCATTCAATAAGATTTTAATTTTATTTTAAAATTTATTTTTATTTAATATCACATATGTCAAAACATTAAATGCTTCATAAAATTAATAATTTTTCTCAAAATAATTAAATTCAATTCACTTGAAACACATCCTATATCTCAATTGTTAAATTTTGTCTCTTTTTTCTTACCACACGTTTCAATTGTAGATAATATGTTAAATTTATAAAACAATTAGATATAATTATTTTATTAAAAATATATTACAAACACAAAAATTTAATTAGTAAATGAAATTAATAGAACATTACCATAAAAATTAATGTTTAGTTAATATTCCAAATGAATTGGAAGGCCAAACAGTCCGAACCCAAAGAAAATTTTTGGGTTCAAACAAATGGTCAGCAGGCAAAGTTTAGTAGAATTATGTGAGGCGTCATACACATTCATAAGTAGGAATTTAGCAATTTTCTTGAGAGTGCAATGTCTACTTAGCCAGAGTTCATAATCTTAATTGTGTGTCTACTTCCTCTAGATTATAAGAAAAGTATGATTCGCAACAGGTAGATGTAGAAGAAACTGCACAGATCAACTGATTTTCGAACAATGGATTTCTTTCTTTCTTTCTTTTTTCCTGAAAAAGTTGAATTAAAATCAGGCCCCAACGATTTTTTTTCTTGAATTTTTTTTAAAAGATTCAATTGAGTTAATAATAAGTATCTCATTATGTTAAAAAAAAAAAAAAGAGGTAATAAGAGAAAAAGAAAACTACAGATTATTTTAGTCTAGTGATTAAAACATTCGTTATGGAATCAAATTTAAAATTTAAACAAACAAATAAATAAATAAAATTCCTTTGAAATTTTTCTAAGCACTACTTGTCTCTTTCTTCGCTCCGCCAAAGGTCGTCCGACGAGGGCGTCTTAGGGCCGCGACGACCGGACCGGTCTTTCGCCGACCTTGATCGAGCCGTGGAATCCGTCCGCTAGAAGGCGCCAGAGGGGCTGAAATGACTACTCTCGATCTTAATAATCAGCCATTTTGTCTCCATCGACATTGATGGAGACCGCAGCGTTGACTCGGTTCATTTCTTGAAAAATTGCTTGACTAAATAACAAACGAGAGAGAAGACGCGTGGAGGAGAGAGAGAGAGAGAGAGTTGCTTTTTCAATTTTTTTTATATTGTCTATTTAAGCATTTTAAAGAATTTCAAAATTCCTTGAAACATAAAATAAATTAAAAGATTTTATTTTTCACAATTTAAAATTGTGCCCGCGTCATTAATAATGTGACATTCTACTTATTCATCAAACATACGACGACATGGGGGGACATGATAGTTAAATATGTGACGCATAGTAATTGACAACAGAAAAGTATATAAAAGGATCGACTTTGACAAATGAAAATAAAGTTGAGAGTATTTTTAAAAACTTAAAAAGGGAAAAAAAAAAAAAGAAGAAGAAAAAAGGGAAGCGGAAGATATGTAAAAAGCACCTAAATACGGAACAGGTTGAGTTTGTGCTACATCACAGAACGCGCTTACCAGATGTCACACATGAGGTCAGCGAGGAAGAGGGGACTCTTGGTGTTTACGGATTCGATTATGTCGACCCGAAATATACTGGTCTACTCCTGTACTTGTCATCCCCCGACTTCCGTCTCTCTCTCTCCCTCTCTCTGTCTCTATTTCCTTTTTCCGTTTCATACACGCCAACTTCTCTCTCAACTTTTCCTATGCTTCTATAGGCGGGCGTTTGATTGTTTCCACATTTGAGCTGTCTTTCGTACTTCTCTTTCTCATCCGGGCTTTTGCTCTTATTGCTGTTTTTGTTCAATTCAATTCAAGCCTCTAGTTTGTTTTCCACCTCGTATTTGGGGCTTTTACACTCATTTCTCATCTGGGGTTTTCTAGCTTTCCTTGCTTTGCTTCTGTTGCTATATAGTTTGCTTGCTTTGCTTCATTTTCGTTGTGGTTGCTTTTCCTGCTAGCCCTCTTGGTGTTCCCATTTTCTTCACTTTTCTTTCCATTTGGTTTTGTTTGATCTTTCTCTACCTAATCCAACAACAGTTTTCTCTTTCTTTCTTTCTTTTGCTCTCTCCCTCTCGTTCCAGTGAACAACAACAGTTTGAGATTGCTGAAATATTTGATTTTTGAAGATGAAGTGTTTCTTTATTTTCAAAAATAAGACCAAGAAAGGAGAATCAAGATCTGCCCCAGAATTAGGAGACAAAAGCAAATCAGATTGTGCAGCTGTGAGCCGTACAACAAGATCTTTACCGTCTCCCAGGAGCATTACAGAATTGTACAGAGAAAAGGAGGATAATTTGAGGGCTTTCTCTTTGGAAGAGCTTAGAGAGGCAACAAATGGCTTTAACAGATTGCTGAAGCTTGGAGAAGGTGGTTTTGGGAGTGTTTATAAAGGTAGAATTAGACCTATCAATAGTCAAGGTGAACCTGTAGCTGTTGCCATCAAAAAGCTCAACAAGCATGGACTGCAGGTACATGCTCAAGGTCTTCTTTATTTCCATTTTTCAGTTTTTGCTTTTTTCCCTGTCTACATTGTAATAGAATATCCTCAATGGTGAAACTTTCTGATTGTAATTGCATTTTCTGCAAATTGGCATGATTGGTTTTATCCTTCAATGGTAAAGGCTGCAGATTTTGGATCAGCCTTTTTTATGCAATTGAGTTAATGAATAGATGCAACATCTATTTACTGCTGATTACATATTATCCAGCTTTCTGCCAATCTGTACTGTGTAGCTTGGTGGTTACAATATGGTGTGCCTGGAATTTGAGCTTAATGTGCAACCAAGGCAAAAATATCGGCTGGTAGGGAGGAGTTTTGGTCCCTAGTTATCTTTTATGGGTGCCAATATCAAGAATGATAGAGAAAAAAGTCGGTGCCTTCGATAGAATTTACAAAGAGAAAGGTCAAGCATGTCAGAACAGGGAAATCCATGATGAATTTATGTTGCATTAGTGGGTGAATGCACTGGCTGAGTAACTGGGGAATAACAATCCTTTCTTGATTTTGGTTTGTCCGAGGGAATATGTTTACCTTTGTAAAATAATGGCTGTTTCCTTCAAAAATTCTTCCTTTTTTGGGTTGGGAGTTGGGTGGGTGGGGTAGGCCTCCATTTCGATGACCAAGGAGTGGCAGATACGTAAAAGTTCCATTGTGATCCCAGAAATTCTGACGAAACAGTGTCAAGAAATGAAATGTGATTCATTTGTATTGGACATGCTCACTGTATTTATCTTCCATTGCGCATGGTGACACTGTATCCATCTGCTCCTGTTTCTCCTTGAAAGCATGTAGTAATGGTAAGGCACATCGATAATAGACTGCGACTCAGAGACAACTATGATCCCTTTGAAAATTTGTTGAGGGTTAGCTTCTTCTATACTTGAGGGAAATGAATTCCTTTATTTGGAGAAACACACAGTTTAGTTGGGCAGACAAAAGGAAGCACGAAGTCCTAATATCCTCCATGTCTTTGTGGACTCATGTTTCTTAATGATTCTTTAGTATGTACACTTTTTGCTTCAAAAAGAGAAGATACTTTAAAAAAAGCATTGATTCCCTGAGGCCTTAAACTTTTATTTGTTGTCATTAGTTCCCCCCCCCCTTCAAATGGCTAGTTTTTCCATATTTACTCTTCTTCCAGTGGATTAACAGCTGCCTTTATGGTGATTTCTTTCCTATAGGGTCATAAACAATGGCTTGCAGAAGTTCAATTTCTTGGAGTTGTCAGTCACCCAAACCTTGTAAAGCTTCTGGGCTATTGCTGTGAAAATGAAAAGGGGATCCAACGGATGTTGGTATACGAATACATGCCAAACAAGAGCCTGGAGGATCATCTTTTCAATCCAGGTTTACCCTCTTTGCCTTGGAAAACACGATTAGATATTATCCTTGGGGCAGCTGAAGGATTGGCTTACTTACATGGTGGCATGGAAGTCCAGGTATCTTTTTCTTTAATTTAGCTGTCTCTGAGTTGGACACACTATAAATCAATGATGTGCTCAAGATGCATACTAATCTGTGAAAATCAAGCCTTCTTGCTGACATTGCCGCTGTGTTTCCATTGAAGTGGATACGTAGATTATTGTATATGCCTAATGGGTAATGAAAGCTTGTTTGTCTAAAGGTTTTCAAATTAAAGCACTGTTTGTTTCATGATTTTTGCAAGTAGAGTGATGAATTTTGTTTAGTTCAGATCTCCTGGCATTATTTTCTTTTTAAGATTAAGTTTTTATAGGTAGATTGGCCTGTTCTAAATGATTCTGCTTGTGTCACTGTTCTATTGACTGGTTTTTCATTTAACATGTTCTTGTTTGCTTTAATTATACAGGTGATATATCGAGATTTCAAGGCATCCAATGTCTTGTTGGACAGGGACTTCAAGCCAAAGCTCTCAGATTTTGGGCTTGCTAGAGAAGGGCCTACAGATCAACGTTCCCATGTATCCACATCGGTAAGCAACCTTCTCTATGGCATATGTGATACAGAAACATCCTTAATTGCAGCTCCATGGGGTGGCTTGACTATTGATGAGGTTATTTAACGCATACATTGTCATCTAAGTTCTTCCTTTCACATATTAATGGCCTATCTGCTTCTAGTACACATTATTGCATTGTAGTTGGTAATCACAGGTGACTTACAGAGTTTGTAAAGATCTTGCCTTGGACCCAAAATATCCTTGTCTCTGCCCTTTTTCCCCAGTCCACTTTTTCCTTTCACCACTGCCTTGCAAATTCCGTGTGTTTGCCTGAATGGCTTCATTAGGCCTTGACAAGTTGCCATTATGAGCTCTCCTTTGCATTTGCTTAATCATTAGTGAGAAACAGGGACCTTCTGGATTGTGGTCTAAAAGAACCATCTAACCAGTGAATTCTGCGTATTGTTTCTGATGTCAGGTGGTTGGTACATATGGGTATGCTGCCCCAGAGTATGTAGAAACTGGCCATCTGTCAAGCCACTCTGATGTATGGAGTTTTGGTGTGGTTCTTTATGAAATCCTCACAGGTAGGCGTACCTTGGAAAGAAATCTTCCAGCTATGGAACAAAAACTTCTAGATTGGGTGAAGCAGTTCCCAGCTGACAGTAAAAGGTTCAGCATGATAATAGATCCACGACTCCGAAATGAGTACCCCATCAATGCAGCAAAGAAAATTGCTAAGTTGGCAGATAGTTGCCTAAAAAGGAATGCAAAAGAGCGGCCGACAATGAGTCTGGTGGTGGAGAGCATTAAGGAAGCAATACAAGTTTCAGAAGGCTTTAGCACATCTGTGAATAGGGCTGCTGAATCATCTCAAGGTAGAAATCGGAGAAAAGAAGACCGTGTCCATGTATGACTGCACGTTTACTCTTTGGACTTGAGAGTCTAGCCTTACGATGTTACGCAAACTGAGCTATCAATTGAGCTTTCAGCAGGTGTAAATGGAGGATTAGGTTCTTGATCCTGGTGCGACCTATATAGAAATTTGATTGAATTTAGCATTACCAAGCAGAGTCATGTAACCTAGCTATCGGTAAGCTATTCCTTTTTGTTTTAGATTTCCATTGTAGATATTATGAATGAGATATGAGGTGAGGAGGAATGCATATGGGGAAATAAGTACCATGGTTGTAAATCCTAATACCTATATTTGTTCTAATGAGATCAGAATGTTATCAAATGCTTGTATATTTGATCATTCTCAAGATCTCATGACGTGAGAGTCCCTTATAAAGGCGCTATTGATGGGTAAGAGATTGAGGGTTGAACTTGAGACCCTTCAGTCTAAAGCCTCAACTTTAAATATTAAACTTAAGTTTTGGTGCCTGAATCGAGGCACTATTTAGATTATTTTTGGCATCGCAATACGAGATTAGTAGCTTCTCATGTAAGGCACGAAGTTATATAATCACTTCTAAAAGGCTGGTCAGTATACTTTATAGCTGGTGTAGAGACGTTATTGATAGGTAAGACATTGAAACTTGAACTTAAGACTCCTCAGTCTACAGTCCCAACAACTCTAAATATCAAGCCTAAGCTTTGGTGCTTGAATTGACGCACTATTTTGATTATTTTTGGCATCGCAATACCACATTAGTAACTTCTTATGCAAGGCACAAGGTTATATTATCACTTCTAAAACTGTGTTCGATATTTTTCAAAGTCATCTTTCGCTTTATTCCTTGAGAGCTGCTGTTTTAGCAGAACCTGCTTGAGAGTGACTGAAGCATTCATATGTATTCACTAGTATTCTAATTTTTCTTCTTGGTTTTGTCAACAAAAGCACCACTCTTCTACGAATTTTCTTCTTTTTCTTTCTTTTTTTTTTTTTTTAAGGTTTGCTCATGTGTGTGATTATAAGGAGAATGCAACACCCCAAATCTCATTCATATAACCAAACAGAACCTTTATTTTATTGTATTGTTTACTCGGTGAAATTTGTATTTTTTAACGAAGAATACAGTTTAACATAATAAATAAAATAATGCATATATTATTATAATATTGCCAAAAAAAAGGAAAAAAGTGAAAGTGAGTGAATGCAAAAAATAAGCAAAAAAAAAGAAGGAAAAGTAAATAAGTACTATTTTATTAATTGTGTCGAAATATATACTTTTTTTTTTTTTAATGTATGTAGTTCTTTTTGTGTGCGTGTAGTCCACAATCAAATCTTGTTTATAACTGGGCTAAAAGATATACAGAAAAAGAGTTAGAGAAGAGACATGTAATGTTAGGCTAAGTTCACAAGCGATGCCATAATAAATAACAGCGAAAGTCTACGACCAAAAAATCCAATCGGAAAATATTCGAAATACAAGTTTTATGAAATAAAAAAACATATATTTATTTTTGTTTTTAAAATTTCAATTTTTGGTCAAAAATGAACAAATATCTATCTAAATTAATAAAATATATAATCAAACTAAAATAATATGTAATTAAAGTAATTTTGACTTTTTTTTAATTTATTGAAAAAAAATCTCATGTTTGTTTCATATTTGATTACAAATTTATTAATTTTAGAAAAAAAAATTGAAATTTTAAAAATAAAAAATATATTTTTTATGTAATAAATTTACATTCTAGTTTTTTTTTTTCTTTGATTAAATGTTTTAACTCTACAACCAAGCCCAATAAATAAAGGTAGGTGGGTACGTTAATAGTCCAACTGTCCAATTGCCCGAGCGTCTCCATATAATAAATGCATATAGAGACAACACAAATGTTGCAACACTGGAATGGGTAAAAAGGTCACCTGTGCAGTCTTTAAGTCCTAAGATTCCCCACTTTAACGAAGGGAAGTGGGGGGGTTGTGGTGTTGACTGTTGAGAAAGTTGTTCATAGAGCGACAATGCCTGGGAATGATATGTTCTAGTGATGCTAAGTTCTTCCTCGTAAGTCAGTGGGACACGTCCACAAATGCAAGACCGAAGAATTCCCTGAGTGCCACAATCTCTCCTCACTGTTTCTCAGTCATAATCCCGTCTGTCTCGATGCTTGATGATCTCTTCCTGTTTATGAAAAAAATTATTAAAATTTTAAGTATGAGTGGTGTGATTAAATAATGAATATTAAAAATAAAAAATTCATATATAAGTAAAAAATATTTATAAATATATAATATTTTAAAATTCTAAATTAAAATACGGTTAGATTCGTAGACAATTGATTTAGACTTTTTTTTTTTCTTTCTCAAACAGAATTAACAGTGCTAGATTAATCGTACAGTGAAATCACAGATTTGCCATCGGGAATTACTAAATTGGTTTTGCGTCAAGATCTTAATCTGTTCCATACAGAAGTAAAGGAGTTGCCGCCTGAGTTGAACAAAGCTGCTAAAACGCAAATATCTGAAAATTGAGTGGATACGAGACTCGGTTAAAATACCAAGCAACTTGCTCTCTCTAGTTTCAAGCTGTTGCAAATTTAGAGGATGTATCGTTGTAAGTATTTCACCGATATAAAACAGAACTTTTTGACGCAACTGGGTGTTTTGAGCATCGTAATGTGTGCTGGCACTACATTCAAATCTAACTTCCCAAAAAAACAAAAAAAAAAAAAGAAAAGAAACAAAGACAGCTACATTACTAAAATGCGGAAACAAAGATTTCGACACATCCTTAACTTGGATTTCTTTACAAGGCATGCACTCATCCCCATCCAATATCAAAAGTACACAAGGTATGTATATCTTCACAAAACACTGTTGGAGGTAGAAGCTTTGCAGTATGTGCGTCAATCCCTTTTTTTTTTAACAGGATAAAAATTAGTTCGGTTGTAGGTGAGATTCATATTTGGATTAAGGCTATGTCTTAAAGACTTCTTAGTGTTCCATGTAACTCAGGTACAAGTTTTGCCAGGTTCGAGAAGTACTGTTTTCTTAGGGATCTTCTTTCTACCCATCATCATATATATTTATGTGTTGGGGTCATTGGTAACACGAGAAGTCCCTTCCTTCTGGCAACAAGAGGGTTAAAAAACAAAAAAAAAGGTGCCCGAAATAGGGTGAAGGAAAGGAAAAAAAAGACTGTTTTTTGATATTATGTTTGGAAGGGCAACCGGTGTGATAAAGTTAATTGTGTTTTGAGTATTGTAAATTTTATTTTTTTTAATTTTTGTAAGTTTATATTTTAGATAATTTTTTATATGTAAATTTAATTAATTGTACAATTAAAGAATTATTTATAATCATATAATTAAAAAATTATTTGTAATCTAATTAAATTAATTTTTGGTAAGTATATACATATTTTTTTTGTGAATAGTTAAATTGTGTTTTAGTAATTTATAAGGACAAGTTTTCTATTACATTATGTTATCTTATTTATAATAAAATCAATAAATCGTGTGGATAAATATTAATTTGTAATTTAATTGAGTTAAATTTTAGTTAAGTAGAAAATATTTAGAAGTTTATTTTGAATAATTAAATTACTATATTAAACTTTACTTATTGAGTTATTTTGGTCAACTCATTAATTAGTCATTTAGTTCAAATGAAATTTGTTTAATTTGTTTGATATAACTCATTTGATTATAATATAGTTCACTTATAAGATGAAGTGTTTTCTCTTTTTTGATTTGTAAGGTTTTTCAATGTAAAAATTAGTGTATTTTTTTGTGTGATTTATTTGAATTATCATATTTATTATTCAATTATCTTCTCACAAGTTTAAATAAATAGAAAAATGTTTCTTAACTATTCATACTCCGCTGAACATCGGGGATGATTGAATAGTTTATGAACTTTTTCTCACATAGAGGAGATAATTAAATAATAAATATGATAATAGAAATAAATCACGTACAAATATGATAATTTAAATAAATTATATAAGAGAATATATTAATTTTTATATTAGACAATCCCTCTAAATAAAAAAGAGGAAAAAACTACATGATACTCTAGAGGTAATTTTTATTATAATTAAGTAAATATAATAGAAGTACACAATGTCAATTATATTAATCAAATTGAATAAATTTAATTTGAATTAAACGAGAAACTAATAAGTTAATTAAAATAAACTAACTATATTTTCACGATTATAACTTAACAAATAGATTTTAAATCAAAAATTTATTCGTTCAAAATGAATTTTCAGATGTCCAGTTCAATCAAATTATAGATCAATATTCACATATGATTTTGCAACTCTTTCATAAATGAGAAAATATATTAAGATTAAGATATCTTAGGTCTAACGAAAAACTTACCTTTATAAATTACAAAAATATAATTTAACTATTTATAAAAAAAAATATATGTGTCTTTTTATTATTGACTAAAAATTAATTTTATTGAATTACCAATTAATCAAACTTACATATAAAAAATTATTTAAAATATATACCTATAAAAAATGAAGCGAAATAAGATTTACAATACTCAAAATATAATTTTTACTATTTAAAATTAAAAATTAAATATTTTTTATCAAATATATAAATTTCATCTCTACTATTTAAAATTAAGAACTAAACTTTTTCTATTAAATATTTAAATTTTAACTTAATGGATTATTGAATTTTTTTTTAATTATAAGATAAAAAATACTGTTTTTTTTTTCACCTTCTCTCGGTAGATTTTTTTCTTTTCCTGTCGGCTAATTAGGTTTTTCAATTAAAGAAAATATTTATATTCTCTTTAATTATTTTAGTTGCAACCGCCCAATATTATGTTCAAACACAACTCGACTCAACTCGCTTTTTGCTTTGCCTTTGTAAAGAACCCGCCATATGGATGGGGTCGGGAACGGAGCCAAACGAAGTGGAAGTCTGCGTAGGTCTTGTGTATTGTTTTACTTTTTTTAATAATAAAAAAAAAAGTTGTGTAAATAATATATAATGTGTATGTAAGAAAGATCAATGTGTAAATAACACAATTTTGTTAATTATATACATATTTTATAACCTTAATGCACATTTTACTTAATTAAACGTATATTACAATTTTTTAGAAAAACTTAAAAACATGTGAGATATAAGATTTACAGGAGACTCACGTTATCACGTCTTATTATTATTATTATTATTATTATTATTATTTTTACAAATAACAAAAGGTGTTTTGAGAAAAAGAAAGGAGGGGTTAAAAATATGGAAAGCAGAAATAAACCCTCGCCAAAACCCCAAAAACTAAAGAGTTATTGAAAAGTTTGAAGGAGGAGGAGGGGGAGGGGGGGGGAGAATGGAAAAATCTTTCACTTTCATCCAAACGATCGCTACTGCCGGATTCTTCTCTGCTATTTCCTTCTGGTTAATCTCCAATTCTCTCTCTTTCTTTCACTTTCTCGAGAATCACTATTATTTTCTTTCTCTCTTTGTGGTGTTGATGAAATAAAATCCTCAGGTACGGTTTCACGTTTGGAAGAGAATCTGCCCGCAAAGAGCTCGGCGATCTGATCAACGATCTTCGCCGCGGGAATCCAACCGCAGATTCTTCTTCTCTACATCCCTAATCGGTAAAATTTATCGCTGTTTGTTACTATGCGGTTTTAATGACTCTGATTTTCATGGTAGAACTAGGAATTTAACTCGGGAGTAGAACTATGAATTTTTTGTTCTAGTTGGAAGATTCTAGATTTTTGTAATTTGGAATTTTTGTTCGACAATCTTGGGTCACTCTCATTTTATCGGTTTCGTTGCCTTATCTTTTGGTAGATTTACTTGAGTCCGGTTGGATTGAAAAAGAAAAGAAAAAATACTTTTGTTGCTTTGGTTCCCACTGGATGCATTTTCTCTATTCCGGTTGGAGGAGATTGTCCACTTATGTTGAAAACATTGAAAAAAAAAAGGATTGTCTTCTTGTTTCATAGCTGATGTGCTTCTTAATTTGGCATTTCTGATCCCTTCTTAAGTGCTCGGATGGAGGGAGGCTGAGGAAAATGAATTTCAGGTCTATGTCCTGATCGGGAAGAACCTTTCACCTTAACAGCTCGAAGCCAACTCAAATGTGGGATCCTCTATCTGCTCAGACTTTTCTTGGCAGCTGAGAAGCTGTTTCTCATGCTGCCTGCAGTGGTGTATGTTTCATGTTTGTGTTAACCTTCTCTTAGGAGGGCACTCTGCTGTGATGATAATGACAAAACATTGGACTTTTGATTTGTCTTACAGATTAATTATTGATCTTCTGTGAGATCTTTGTTCAAAGTTAACTAATTTCCCATGAAAATTTTAGCCAAGAAATGCTATCTTTTACTTTACAGATAAATTTCATGATAAATGCCTCATAGAACTCACGATTGATTGGTCTCTTGTCACATTAGAGTACTCTATCTTTGATTTCTTATGGTAGAAGCTGTGGTTGGCTAATTTGTTACTATGCATTTTGATATTGTATGGATCATATTGGTTTATCTTATCTATCAATAATTTATTTGAACTTTTCCTTTCAATGGCATTGGTAAAATGATGAAACTGATCTGGTTTTTCTCCATGAATACTTCTTCAGAAGGAGAAGAGTATAGCCAACATCATTCATATTTCAATAATGATCTTATGGTATCCATGGAATGAAATAATTATAGGAGCGAAATTTATATAATTATGATTCATCAAATTAGCGAATATATAAATGAAGACTTTACAGCCTTAAGTAATTACAGTGGTTTCCTTCAATGTTTCTAAAACCAGACTGGACTAGTTGGTCAGATTGGTAAAACTAAAAATCAGACCTTGGTCTGGTCCGATTTGCTCTCAAAAACCATTGGCTTGAAAACTGTTGACCAAACCAATGAACTGATTAGTTGGATTGTAAACTGGTTGGTTGGACTATGAACTGATAACAGTTTTTTTTAATTCGGTTGCCTTAAAAAATTGGTAAAAAATTATGAAGACAAGTTTTAAACCTAAGTCACATGAGATATAAATGTCAATTTTTGTCATTGGACCAAAAATAGTGATATGAATTCTTTTTCTATATTTTGGTTCTCTTGAAAATAAGAGTTGTACTATTTTATAATTTTTTTTAAATCATAAATTATAAAAATTAGAAAAAAATATTTAGATAATATATTTATGTATATTTTAATGAAAATATAAAATTATATTATATTAATTCTTATTATTTTAATTTAAATTATCTTATTTATATTAAAATATATAAATTATTTTAAAATAAAAATATATAAATTATAATATAATTTATATTAAATTTATCTAATTTAAGTTATTTAAATCTAATAATATATTGCATTAATTAGTTTTAAAGTTTTATTTTATATATATGTATGTATATTTAATATTAAACACCATTTTTACCAATTCAATCCTGGTTAAACTATTTAAACTTTAAGCCTCTAAATTTTCCTGTTTAATGATCAATTCAGTTCTTAAAACCTTGTTTACCTCATGTTATTGTTGGTACCAATTGCTGTACAAATACGTCCCATGTTATTTGCTTTCACAAATATTGCTAAGATTTGGATATGATGAGATGTGTGTTTGATCACATTGATTTACTAACCTTAATTTGGAATATGCATTACACTTCCTTATAATATTCCTTTTTTTGGTTGATGCTAAAAGTAAATGCTGTGCTAGTATATCATTTAACTAACTTATGTGGCATCTTGCTTCTGGAAATTCTGCCTATTTAAATGAAATGTGGATGTCACTGTTGAGCAGCACAATTGTTGTGCACTGGATTGAGGGTATGTTTATCACTTGTTGTCTATGTACTTATACAGGTGATTCTGCAATTTCCAATTCAGAGAACAAGTTTGAGATTGAGAGTAGTCTCTCTATCCCGACATTGGTTTCTTTATACACATTCTTGAATAGCAGAATCTGGGCTATGTGCACCTGTCTATTCTAATAATAGAACTTTCATAAAAGCATTGATAGACAGGCAGGGTCTAGCCCATTGGCCTGGAGTATTCTGTTATGAAACTTGAATAAGTTGTCTCTATGTGCTTTAGGTACATGTCCCCCCACAAATTGGGTATAACATCGTGAATCATAATAAGATTGAAAAAAGAAAAGGACATGTTGAGAGACCAAAAGAAAGCAATCCACTTCTATCAAAAAATTGAAAAAAAAAAAACTCTCAATAGTCTCAGTGCCATGTTGAAAAAAAAAAAGGTATTTTATATGCAGCTTAAGGAGGGCTTGGGTCTTTGAAATCACCCTAAGCACCCTTACATAATGATCTCATTTCAGATATCCACAATCTTAACCTGAAGGACATCAGCCGAAGCCAATAACCAATTCTTCATCTGCAATATGGAAATATAGATGCAGGCTTTATTCCTTTTTTTAACATTCCCAGAGTTTTGGCATGTCATGCCAGAAGAATAGTGTATATCAAATTTCTTGTTCTAGTGTCTTCTTTTCCCTTACCCATTTTATACTCAACTATTTAATGTTTATTGTTATTGATGAACATGCACATGTCTATTTGTTTTACACCATAGCAGGTTCCTTAGTTTTTTCAACCTTCTTACCTTTGATAAATCCAACATAAACATCGGTTCCAATGGAGTCACACTCTGGGAGTCTTGACTGACCACCTTCTGACATTCTTTTTAAAAACTCCACCAACTGCCGCCAATTTTGTTCTTCAAAAAGCTTCTTGTTCATTCTGAGATATGTAAAGGCAGTCAATCCATTCCCAGATTCTGACCTACTTGTCGCTAAAACTTGTGCATATGCACGTGCATCATACCTCTCTAATGCATTCTCTCCAGCAAGTTCTATTCCTGCAGTCCTTGTCACTTTCTTTACTTGTGACACTAATCCTTCTGGTGAGCAATTTGCATTTTCTGGTTGTTGTTCATCTTGCATTTCCATGCAGGTGAAATTGAACACAACTCCATGTTTACTAAATATTCGAGCTATTGGTAGGTAACCATCACAGTGCCTAGTATTATAGTATCCTGCAGTTAGTTCAGCCGCATGAGACCTTGTTCGGTAATGCCAATGAATACCAGCTACTTTTCCTGAAAGTTTTGCTCCAGTTCTTTGAAAGATTCCTTTTGCAGCTGATAGGATTCTGTCTCCATGCTCTAGTAGCTTGGCACTGTACCATTCTAAGAAAAATTTCCCATATTCTGTATTCCATGTCCCGTCTCTCTGGAAAAACCCAGTTTCTTCAGGGAATTGGTTGTAATATCCAGCATCATGAGGCCCACCTTGACCCCAGTCTTTCTTTCCAATTGCCTCAGCCACTGCCGCCAGTGGAGCTTTCATGTACTGTTCAAGATAGAAGATTATTTAGGAATTATATATGAGAGACTTAGTAGTTAGAACTTCATTTGGTTTACCCAGAGTCCAAGATACACTGATGGTGAATGATTTCAAAGATGAAAAGAACAGAAGGTAGCTATTTGATCTATGAATTGCTCAAATTGGTGGACCACCAAATTTGAAGAACTGCTGTACTGATGCAAATTTGAAATTTTACCTTGTCATAGCATTGGAATTCTCCAATTCCAGGAAATCTCCATGTTCCTTGGCTCTCTGGATAGGCTGGATATCTCAGCTCCCCACAAGGACCCATCCCCACTTGAATTTCCTGCAGTGAAAATTGAATCAGTCTCCAAAGCTTCAAGACTAATGTGCAAGGAAGGTCTTCTTAATCCTTGTGTTATTGGTATGGACTACAAATGTGGTCCAAAATGGTGGTGGTTGCCACTATGACATGTGAGACTACAAATTTGGTTGGGACATGCTGAGTTATTCATTTGTTGCACACACACACACACCTACACACACATATATATGGTATCCATCTCTCCCCTCTCACTAGACCAGTTTTTTGCCTGTAATGTCAGCCAAGGACCTCCAAGTAGAATTTGGAGGCTTGGCATGAATGAGTGATGGGGCCATAGTGGTGACCCATTAGATCATTAGAATCTGTTGTAGCTTTGATGAACAAAAGACAAAATGAGGTTAAATAAACTGTAGTACATTGTAAACAATCAGCAATGAAGCCAGTCAGTCCTATAAGTTGATCTTGGTAGTGGTTACTGATGAAGAAATGTTCTCTTCTTTTCATGCTTTTTGGTCATGTCACTAGTGGGCTTTCAAAGGCTTGCTTGAGAGAATTTGATTTCAAGTGTTACTGCTTTTCCACATTTAGTATCTGATTTATTTGTATTGGAACAAATTAACGTTTCATACATTCTTTATTATTCTTTTGGCCTAGAGTTTAAATATTAGATCTACTATTAGATACAATAGCCAGAGTTTACATATTATATCATGTGAAATCTAATGGAATTTATCTGCTTTACTATTGTGATTTATGCTCATGTGGTTCTTTGTTTGGTTCCTATTGGTAAACTCAACATTTCTGTAGTTTTCGTTTTCAGTTATTTCCCTTCCTTCTTTTTAATGTTTGTCTGTTTTTAGTCTGTGTCCTGGCTGTCAAACAATCCTTATAAATTTGAGAATACTTACAATGTCACAAAGGATTTTATTTTTGTGTATTAAGTGGGTATGACCAACAGATTCTTTATTTGTGTACATGAGTTAGTGATGTGAACGAGTCAATAAGAAATTGACTGGTTTATTTACGTGAAACCTTTTAGTCAATGTCTGCTACTCTTACATTTATCTTTCACTTGCCTAAAAAGTAACTTCAGGTGTATAGAACCTTACCATTATAACTTCTCCTAGGTAGTCTCTGAATCTGTTGCAGAAGCTGCTCATGTAATCAGTATAGACCTGAATGGGTGTTCTTCCTCTTAGCACCGGCAAAGAGTCACAACCCAAGGAGATGTACTCAGGATTCCTTCTACCTGATCTGTCCGTGTAAACAAGATCAGGGTTTTTACTGATCTCTTCAAGTACCCATGGAGGTAGAGGGATGCTGAAATTAAGCAGAAGGAAGGTTCAGTAACAGTTTCAATCATGTTTAATGTGTATGATAATGATCTGGTGATAGACCTACAAAATGCAAACAATGTAAATCTGTTTGACCGAAGGAATACAAAATGTCCAATGAAAGAAGCTGAATAAGTTCAAGACCGAGAATTTCTATAAAGAACAATTTGCTGCCATCAAGTAACTACTGCTAGACTTCGGAGTATCATACAGCCTCTTTATGACTATCACCAGAGAAAAACAAACAAGGAGACAAATTCGTATACCAAACTACCTGCAAGAATCTCCAACATTTCCTCCACACTGATGGAAGGACATAACCACTTGTAGCTTCAGGCCATGCCTTTGCACCATCTGCACAAGTTCAACATACCCTTCCCAATTGTACTTTAAAGGTCCATCTTTTTCCCCCAATCCCCACCAAGCATCTA
Organism: Bruguiera gymnorhiza; assembly: GCA_020883675.1. NCBI lineage: Eukaryota > Viridiplantae > Streptophyta > Magnoliopsida > Malpighiales > Rhizophoraceae > Bruguiera > Bruguiera gymnorhiza. Next base: position 144,590 of record JAIRCJ010000197.1, on the reverse strand, counting down.
CCATTACTCCTTCTACTCCGGCACTTTTCAAGGCCATCAAGCTAGCATCCATTGCCCTCGGCTTGTTCAAATTTCCCCCAACTGTTACCGTGTCAAGTGGCAGCATCACAAACACAGGCACCTTAGAGCCATTGCTCGTATGAGGACCTGATATTGCATGTAGTTTCTCCCACTTCCCACTTGTCCTTCCATCCATCATCAGGACTTTGCCATGGGAGAGTTGTGCATCTTGCATTGAGTTCTTTTCCCTGAGATGGCACGATGGCTTTATCTGTGCAAAGTAAATTGTGGCAGAGAAGTCATCTGTTGTTTTGAGGCTTCTGCTGTCCTTTAGATTGATAAAGGATGTTGAAGAACATAGCGTTAAAGTCATATTCCTTTTTTGTGTTTTCAGAACCAAGAAGTAAAGATATGTGTTCCACTGAAAAAAGAGAAGCAGAGAAGATACGTGGGAATGTGTGAGGGTAGCATCTGTTAATTTTATAATAGAAACTTTAGGTTCAAGTTTCTGAAGGAGGCAAAGTTGGTGGGCTCTAGCATAAAGAGAAAAAGTGCAAACAATTGAAACTAGTCTGCTAACCTTTTCAAAGTCCTTTTCACCATACGTGGCTACACCTCTTTCCTAGCCAAAGCAAAGAATATGAATGTTTCAACTTTGTTCATCCATTTAACTAATTGAATTGCCGTTGATTGTGGGGTCAAGTGTGTATCTTTCTTCTCACTGCTGTAAATTTGTTTTTCTTATTATTTCCGTTTAAGCTGTTAGTTAAAGATTAATCGTTATTCATTCATGCAACAGGAAAGTTCAGGGATGCAATTGTTTGAGATATTTGAGCATTAAAGTCGAAGCTCTAATTTGCTGTTGGTACTTGGTGGAGAATTTTATTTCCCTTTGGGGTTACTAGAACAAACCCTCAAATCAAATTGTTTGCTCTGATAACCAATGGATGGTATTGTTTTGCGACAGGATGGCAACCCCACAAAGCGATTCTGCTTCTGTATGGTTCATTTTTCATTCTACTCAATGAAATTTTGTGGCTAGTAAAATCTCAGAATTTGAAACTTTTCTTGGTTGTCCTTGGTTTTGGATAAGAGTGGAGGCTTCTCTTGGTTGCTAAATCATGTGGCCATGACAAGTTCTTTTCTTTCGTTATTCGTGTATGCTTTGAACTATCCAAAGCCTAGCTGCTGCACTGAAATATGACATTTTGTTTGCTAAAATTTGCTTAATGAAAATCAAAATTGAATTTGACCAGTGCCATGCAATCCTTGTTGATGAGAATAAAAATTGTTTACTTTCTTAGGACAAAGTTATTAATTTCATCAGTGTTCTACTATTAGCTTGCCTTTATTCTAAATTTTGCACGTGGAATAGACTAACATTTTAAATGAAAATTTGAACTGATAGTTAAAACTTTGGTATTACTTCCCATCTGATGTATGTAATCTGCCCTTCCTGGTGGCTGATCGATGGCAGGTTTTTGTATTTGTTGACTTACATGTGTACACTAACACGTAATTCTTATCTCAAAATTTCTGCATGACTTTCTCTTTTCCCACTTCATTTGCATTGCTGAGTCTTCTGCAGCTTTTCAGCACTACTCGTCGCCACAGTTAGAGAACAAAGGCTTTCAATTTGTCGACCATTTTATTAATATCTCAATTTGGTTTGTTCGATAAAATGGGTGCATCTCTTTAAGTTAACAGGAGGTAGCTTGTCCACGCTGCTATTATGTATGATTTGTCTCCTGGGTTAGTTTTGTTGAACCATGCTTGTGTGAGGACCATGAGATAGATTTGCTTAAGAACCTACAAATAGTTAGCTGAGATTGTATGAATGAGCATGAGAGAATCATGCTATTTGCTTTCATAAAGTTTCCTAGTTCTTGTTTCCCCACACTTACATGCTCCGATGACATTAACAAAATGCACAAAACACTTGCGCATACTAAAATCTTTAATGGACTTTGTCGGTTTTTTGCGCTAGTAGATCTTTTGCATCCCCTTTGCAGCAGTAATAGGAGAGATGAAGTATTGAACTGCTGGTGAAATTCATTGCTAAGTTTGATAGAGAATGAAGCTAGTGGGGCCTATTAATTTTGAAGATAACTGCGAATCTTTCACCCCTTGATTTTGATAGTTTGGTCCTTCATGGAAATAAGTCTATTGAGCTTCGCTGTTGGCTGGCCAAGTCATTGGCCTATCACCATAGTTCTTTTTGTGGAGGAAATTTAGTCTTCCCTCTTCAACAGTCTCTTCCTCTTTCACGGACACGTGTATGCACGTATGCATGCATAACTCGTCCAAAATGGAGTTAGAAAGAGAGAGAAAATGATGGAAAAGCAATTGGGGTATAATGAGTTTGAAAGGGGATTAGTTTTACAGAATAAAATATTTACAACCTTGTACTCGCAGTGATGGTGCCACTCCACTGTTCTGATGTCGACCAAGTTCTAGCTAACATTAGTTTTTTCACTTGCCACTTTGTAAATCTTTTTGTGAACCATGTAGAGCTGCCATGCATTCTCCTATTCCCTCTACATCAGCAATCAAATTTGATGTTCGACTACTGGATTAGATGACAAGAAACGAATGCCATTTGAGTTAAGCATGTGCCATTCTTATTTGGTAGCTTTAATAGAAGAAATGTTGGAGTGGTCGAGGTGTATCCAAGGTGCAGCTTATTAATAATATTGATACACAAGAGGGTATCTAAAAGGCATGTAGTTTTCCTGTCATCTATCTTTGATGGAAATTTAATTGCGGGGTGAAAAGCGAAGATCTAATGGTTTGTGTGATACTAGTCTGTCATTCTCACAGCGGAATCTAATTCAACTATCTCAAAGGAAATGAGATGATGTAGATATATTTTAGCTCGCACATGAATGTGGCCATGCAGGGAAAAATACAATTTTGTTGAATTGTCTTCACATTCGCGAATTTGACGTTTTTATTGGTTTCTTGCATGTCAGCTGGTGCGCCAAGGGGTCCCCTTCGAAGTACTAAGATCACATGCACTTTTTCTCTGCTCTGTGGTTCTAAATTGGTTGGACGTATCCACTTATAATTCCCAAGCAATCCTCCTCTCAGCCGTTCAAAATGCTGATGCTTCTCCTTCGCATGCAAGCAATGTACGAACTCTGTTTTGTGTTTGTGTCGCCAGTGCGTGTGCGTCCGTGTGTGTCTGTGCGTGAGAGTACTTTTCTCCAGTCTGCCTTTTCTCAAATACTGTATAATGCACATATTTAAGTTTAAATATTTACTTCAAAAAATAAAATAAAATAAAAAACACGGCCAAAAGTTTGAAAATTTTGGCTGTACGATCACCATCTTGAAGCACCCATGTTACTTGAAGGCGAAAGGTTATTTGTAAAAGTCAAATCTTGCTGGGACATTTAATACTGTGTGATGGGTGAGGAAACAATGATAGAAATTAAATATAACATGGCAAGAATCCACTCCTCTTCTTTCTTTTCCTTTCTTTTTTTTTTTTTTGAAGTTAATATACAAATATATCTTCAACATATTGTAAAAAAAAATTTAACAATTTAGTTATCATACAATTTTTTATAACAAATCTATCTCATCGTTAAAACACATTACCATTTTCCATCAATCCAATAATTGAATTGACTTCCATCCTAACAAAAAATGTATTTAATTGATACATGTACACGTACTTACCAATTCAACATAGATGCAAGAAATTTCATCGAATCACTGATGACGAGATTCTATTTGTCCCCTGAACAAAATTCTTATAAAAAAAAAAAATTAATAAGTTGTTGACACTTATCCCCCTTCCAGGGTGGTGGACAATTAGCTAGGGCTGCGAGTGCCGTAGCAAAACTAATTACAAAAGAGGAGAAATCGGCCACATTAAAATAACCTTTCGAAAAAGTTCGTTTAATATTCAAAATCTGGCCAGCAATCAGACAAATAGAGAATGCTGGGGCTGAGACAGAAAAGTTAGATATTAGTAAGAGATGTTCAACTTGATGATACGAACAGAATCACGTTGTCCTAACAAATTATACACGTTTACAGAAAATGATTAACGATTTTAACGGCCAGATAAATTTGTTAAATAAAAATTTTATAATAATTAAATTGTTACATTTAAAAGCTAGGGTTAAATTTGTTACAATCTGTAAAATTAATGATTTATTTATATATCAATCTAATTTTTTTTTATCTTAATAGCATTTAATAAAACAATTCTGGAAAAGAAATCAAGATGGGATGGCATTGAGATGGGTGATTCCACAAAATCTATCTCCTGAACATTCTCAGGGTATTTCCATATTCCAAAGGCTTGGTTATTTTAATTCCTTTTTAGCTTGAGTTTTTGAATGTTGATATTTTGCTGTTGCGTAAGGCCCATTTTTCTGTTCTTCTCAAGCGTCTACTTCCCACTTGAATAGGCGTTTTCACATAAAAACTAACCACAATTTCCAAGAGAAAAGCAGGAAGCATGGTTATTTCCTGAAACTCACAAAGTGTATCTTTGAAAAGGAAGATTCTCTAAATCCGGTGGAAAAAAAACAAGAGTCCCCCTATGCCACATCTTTCCAGGATCCAAAACTGCAGTATGATTTTTATAAATCAAGAAAAATCAACTTTAGAGAGGAAAGGAAACTGGGAAAAAAGCCCTCAGAGAGTTGTAGGTTTGATTTTTTGGATTTACTCTTGAATAGGATTATTGTGCCAAATTCTGCAAAGTTGGTGTAAATTCCTTGCATTACATGGTTTAAAGCAAAGCAAGGAATTCCCATATAAGCCTCTGCATTTGTTAGAGTCTAGAATACACCACTAGGCATTACACACAAAGCATCAGATAAAACAAACATCGTTCAAATAAAATTAAGGCATTCTAGCATGCAATACAAGTGCCCAAAACATTTACCTGGTTTTCATCGCCATTCAGAGAAACCTAAAATTCATTCAGCCACAGGAAAGGCAGAACCAATTCTATCTCCAAAGCGGTAGCACTTGATATTGGCACGGTATGGACCCAGCTCCACATAATTTTCCTGGCCACCCACAAAGAAGCAGAGAGTATACAGTGCAAGTTCGAACTCGGGGCTCACACCAACTAGAGTGCTGGACACAGACTTGAGAACTCCATTCCACTCAAACTGAATTGTAAGCAGCTGGGTTTCTGAATCAGGCTACAAAACAAAAACAAGCAATTGTGAGATTAAAGGAAATGTGGAAGGCAATTTAGCACAGAACACAAGATCATCTTACATTTGACTTTCATTTAAGGTTGAGAAAAGCAAAAGTATTATAAGATAGGAGAGGGATATAGAAGGTTCATACACTATTTCTAGGCATACTATTAAAAAGGTTAGACCATTGTTGTCATCCTACCTTCTGTGTGCCGCTGCTAATTGTGCAGACATGGGGAATAGGAGAATAATATATAACTCCTCTTCTGTCCATTACCGTTATCCATAGCTTCAGATTCAACAATGATGAGATCAAATAAACCTTTCTGGGTTGCGGTTTGATGTTCTTACAACCAGTAGTTTACATGTTCGGCAGAAGTGTTTGTCACTTAGTTTGACTTAGGTTCAGATTTTCACTCAAAATAATATGGATACCTTTTTCAGCGAGTAAGCTAAGAAATAGATTCATGAATTCATGCCAACAAACACTCATCCAGTCAAGGAGAGATTACATATATGAACATATTCTAGTAGAATGACCATCTCAAATATAAAAGCCCATCTGGAATAGAAGTTCAACTATTGCCAAGGGTAACATATTGTGTTTTGCAGGATTCAGGCAAAAGAACTCACCATCGACAACCATTCTAGGAAGAAATAAGGTTATCAAACATGGCAGCCTTATAATTTGATAGGTAAAATACCCTATCTACTGACAAAGCATTCACCACTATTCATACAAAGCCACATTTGTCCTACTCTTGACTATACTAGCATGATTTTCTATCTTCAACTTGTCAATCCGCAAGTTGTTATTTTCAAGCATTTTAGAACTGTAATATTTCTTGTAGGCAGTCCTCAAAGCATAAAGTGAAGCTCACTCATAAAAAGGGTGCAACATAATTATAATTGTAGAATGATAGTGCAGCAAATTTTTCGATTAACCATAAAAAATGATCATGCAGCACAACCTTCATGGTCATGATAAACAAGAAAGGAGCCATCTGGCCACTTAGAAGTTTATTTTCCACCTAGAACTCACACTATGATTCTCTGTATATCATAATTCTGAATGAGAAGACAGGAAAAGGAGAATTAAATCACTTACAATATTCCCATGACGCCGGGGAAATATATACCCCTGATAATCGACTGTTCCTTTTGCTTCTTCCAGGTAAAACTGACAAGGTCAAAGAATTGGAAAACAGAGTCATAGAATGAATGTCTTCACATAACAAAACATAAAGAGAAGGAGAAGAAAGAACCTTTAGTTCTAGTGCTAATCATGTAGAATGACAATAATATCTCTTTTTTTGTGAAATAGAACACGTGAACATATCTGACTTAAGTCAATATCAGGGAAAACTAAGGATTACCAACAATAAATTGATTTACTTTGTCCTTCATGCACAATGAATGGTATTTCACTTTGAAAATAATTGTCACTCTTCTTCTGATCACATGACAAAAAAATAAAAAAAAAAAAAAGTTTACTTTTTTTGCAGTGTCACCACATAATTACCCATAACTTTAAGTTATAGGCATCGTCAAATTTTGTTAAAAGAAAAATGGGATGCTTTCACTTTCTGGCAGTCACACTCCTAAATGTCCTTGTTTGGGATTCTTTTTACAAAATTATCATAGCTGAAAAAAAAATTGCATGTACCAACATTACAATGGAGTATGAATCTGCCAAAGGATGATAGATTCATCTCAATCTTAAATAGAAGAAAAAATATATACACGGGGCCCTGTTCAGATGCTGGATGTTGACATGCTTTTTTTTTTTTTAAGTAAATTCAACAAAAGGGTTGCAAAAATTAGGGGACCTCAGTATTCAAGATTTTTAGGTATAATTTATAGAAAACTGCAGCTTTTCCTCAAAAAAGACAAATTAGATTCAGAGTATATAGGAACTAATAAAGGAAATTTGGAAATGCAAACTGCAAGACAAACCTGAAGCCAGTTATGGAAGCCAGAAACTTCTTCTTCGTTACAGTGCTTGATTTCCCCAACAAAAACATGTTCAAAAGCAGAGGAGGAACTAGATGTACCCCCTCTACCATAGAGATCAAACCAGAGATTCATCAGCATTCTTTTAAAATCCTGTTTATTTTCAGACAAGATGCCTTTGGAGGTAAGATAATTGTGAAGATATTTAATTGGTGCAGTTCTGCTTATTTCTTCTATAAAAGCAACTTGTTCTTGCCTCTCTTCAGACGTGACAACTTCTTTGTACCCTTCATTTGGGTTGTAATTGTCCAGAAGGGAACAAAATCTAGAAAAAGTAGGCTTTCTAAGAACATCTTCACTAAGCCAGCTAAACAAGCTCCCTTGTGCTGCATCTTCCTTGTCATGGACCTTTTTCCCCTCACCAACATCAATCTCGTAATGTTTTCCAGGTATGAGGCAATTTAAATCAAGTTCCCATAGCCTATTGCAAGCTTTTGACAGGTCAGCAAGCTCGTCTTCTGATGGTACTAAATTTGCATCTTCTTCCACTTCATCAGAATATTGTTGTTCACTAGGAGGTCTTTTGTATCCATGCCAGTGATCCATCTGAACCTGTCAGCAGATACAAAGATCAATTGGCAATGCCCTCCTAGGTAGTCTCACCTCATCTTAAGAAAGACTTTTGAAGCTTAAAGGATCACAAAGCCTTGAAAAGCCTGACACAGAAATGACTTACATTTCAATGCATGTGTTTCGGGGCATTTTAAGTTTTAAAATCCTATTCATGCTTCAATCATATGATCACACCATTCGTGTACCCGACTCTGACATTGTAGATTCACAACCATTTATTGCAGACTCGAAGTGCCTACCAACCCACTTCCAAGACCGAAAGAGAAAAAGTTAAGAAAACCATTCCAGAAGCACATATGTTAAGGAAAAATATAATTCTGTTCACCAACATATTGACACTGGAGCATAACATTGCATTATCACATATTCCTCTGTGAGGGCAAACCGGTGAAGCATTGAACAATAGCATACCTTGTGTGGTTTCCTAGGACGCTTTCTGTCCACAGTCTCCCAACCATCATTGTTCTCCTCCACATATTGCTGTATAAGAGATTAAACGGTCAGAAAGATATGCTCAGCATACATCGACCTGCATCTTTTTTTTTTTTTTTTTTAAATTCCGATTAGAATGATCCCCTATGGGAGTAAACCAAAGCATCAATAGATGACAGCAACCAACCTTTCTGTCCGGCTGCTTCCGACCATATCCATAATGTTCATCAGCTTCATTTCTTTCATACTCTTCATTCACGACCTTACGTTTAAGATTTAAATGAGAGAACATGTTACTCAGCGAGATAGATAACCTCTCCTCGATTGAGATGTGATGTCAAAACTAAATATTAAGATTTTGAATTGAGATATGATGTTAAATTCGCAATTTTATTGTTCGAAAATTCAATCCAATTTTAAATCCCATTTTTTTAGAAAAGAAAAAGGAAAAGAAAATTTACCTCAGCATTCCACTGGTTTCTCCGATCATGTTGTCCATGGCCGTCCCGACGATCGTCATTATCCTGCTCCCCGGCCACCACCTGCGCATTTTAGCAATTACCGGTTGATTTCAGTTACGGATGTTATGTATGCAATCCGGGGCAAGAAAAAACAGGGTGGGAGTGGGACCCACTTGGGCCCAGGTGGATCTGGACCGTTCATCTCGTGATTCATCGACTTGGTCACCGCCGTGGCCAAGCGCCACGTCCATCAAGCCCTTGATCAGACCCTCCATTATCTCTTTCACTTTAGTTTTCAGACACACACAAGGAGAAAGACAGAGAGCAGCTTTGAGCAGAGGGTGAACGAGACAGAGAGAGAGAGCCTGCAATAATGACAGAAACTAAGGCTGTTGAAGAGAGTCAACGAGGATGCGGCAGATTCGTGTCTCACCCTCTTTGCCGACATTATCCAGTTCACGCACCTGGACACGTGCATATCATGGTAGCCAATTAAATATTAGTTAATTAACAGTATTTTTTTATTATGTTTTTATAAATATAATTTATTTATAAATGTATATAAATTAATTTATTTTATTATTTTTATTTAAATTAATTTTTATTTATTATATAATATAAAATTATAAATAAATTATATCTAAAAAATTTAAAATAAAAATTACTTTAATATCAATATATGATAGTAATTAAAATTTTAAATAAGAGAATTTATTAAAATTGTATTTGAAGTAATTTTGTTAATTAAAAACATGTATGTTTTATATAATCTTAAAAATAATTAATAATTTTTATTAAAAATTATTAAATTTATTTAATTATAAATTGAATATAACAATTTAATTTATTTTATAATATTAATTCATCGTGATATTTTGAAGACAATAAAATATTATTCTTATTTTTTACTTTTTAAACCAAATAAAAAAATTAGATTTTTTTTTAACTAAGATTTAGATGTATTTACTGCCTTATAATATATATATATAAGACATTCAAAATTCAATCTAATCTCATGTCTTTCTATGTTAAATTATAGGAGAAGATATACCCTGAAGGTAAACACATCAACTTTTAGTCATAAACACTGAAATATGACACATCATTAACACATATAAGAAATATATTTTTTAAATATAATTTAATTATTATTCAGTATACAAATAATTAGACTTAACTTAAAATTTATATCTCAAATATCATTTATAATTAAATCTCATTGACTTTACATGTTTAACCAATAATTGTTAATATTTTATATTTTATAATTTTACATAATACTTACCAAATATGTATATGTATTAATGTTTTTTTTTTTTGCATGTGTACTTATATTCATTACTAATTATACATTTTAGTTATATTTAAATTTTATTATTTTGAATCAATGATTACTACGATTAAATATACACATTTTGTATCATTATTTAAAACTCGCTCATGATATCATTTAAACGTACGTAAGATCCATTGGACTGAACCGCTGGCTAAGCCATTATCATACTACTTGGGCCCTTACGCTCTCTGCTTTACCCCAACTGACTTGAGCACCTCGATTGTCAATGTCGGGAACACTTCCGGCCCTTGTTCACTGTTGTCTTGCGGACCTCCAGGGCAAATTCTCAGCCCACCAAAAGCTTCCAACCAAGGACTTGCCCGTATTTTTGGCAAACATGCCGCAGCACGGCTCTTTTGTTTGTCACAGGAAAGCACAACAAGGTGATGCTCATAATAATCAGGCAATGCAAAACATTTGAGTGCTCCTTAAATATTTCTGTACAGCCATATGTCGACTTGCTTCTGCGGTGAAGGGGATCGCTAGGAAATCAAAGAATGAAAGCAAATTGTCTGTCGAGAAATCCATGTCCAAATTGCCCCTCATAGGCTAATCCAAGAGATATTTAACAAACATCAATTTAAATTTAATCAAGCAGTATAAACGGTTCTCGTCCGACTTCCTTGGAATTTCTTGGAATTCTAAGATCTCGAAGACCGCAGTGAAATTGTGAACTGCTCTTTTCTTGACGTGTGCAACAGTCACGGTGCAACTGCATTGGTAAGGAAATAAGTCAGGAAAGATCGGAAAGAGAATGAACCATTTCAAGATCGGGTATGGAATATTGGAAATCAGAAACGTTTAACAGCGGGGGTGAACCCAATTGGGATTGGAAGTGAGCCTCCACGGTCAGCCCACATTGGCCTGCTGTCCTAAACCGGTAGGGTCCAATAACCAGCCTATCCAAAGGCCCCATTGCATGCTCGCAGTGATCGTTCTGTTTGGTCCCGGGATAATTTGTCTCATTTTTCCTTTTTCCTTCAATATTATTTTCCTAGAATTACGCAAAAACAAAAGGACAGACCGGCATCCAGACTCTTTGACTTGAAAATAGACTCTTCGCTAAGACCAAGTGTCAAGGCCCAAAATAATGAACATTGATTAATTAATCCCCACACGTAATGGGTATTTTTTTTTAAGAGTGCATAGTTGATCTCCTACTACTCATAATATCTATTAATAAAATTAGTTGAACTCTTGGATTCAAATTTGAAGTTGAATTTTCAATTCTTATAAATTAAAATAATAATAATAACAATCAAAATAATCAAAATAGATCCATATAAAAATAGTACAATATTACATATTCTGAATCAAATTGAGGATCTAACTACATGTATTGATATTGAGGCTAACACGGTGATTACCCTAAGTTTAAGTTACCAAACCGTCTTTGACAATCGATATCATTTCTTATTCCAGAAAACCATGGCTACCTGAAGTACAATAACAGCAACCAAGTATTAGTCTCAAATTTAATAGTTAAAACCAAATCTTCGAGCCTAGGATTTTCTCGCGCATAGAGATTGCATCTTTGCTAGTTGCTTTTGGGTGGCACAATCAACTTGTTGATATGCAGCAAAGCACAAAAAACAAATGGCTTAAGCCAAATGATGAAAAGAATTGTTAACTTGAATCTAATCGATTCCCAGTCTAGGCAGCTTCTTGGATTCATTTTAGGGGTCTGGCAGTTGGGAAATTTAAAACCCATTTGGAAACCGTCGTTTTACTTTGAATTGGTTAAAGTGGAAGAGTGACCAACCAAGTCCTAACTCCCAACTTCAACTTGGCCAACTACCATACTTTGAACGAACCGTTGAGCTATGAACTTGCGGCTGAAAAAGGTAAAAACAATAATGCGATCGATGCTCGGTCAGAAGATTCTACAACCAATTTGTAGCCTATTTTGCATATTTAATTGAGGGTATTCGAGGTTAGAAATGCTGTTGTAATGTCAACTTGAACTCCATTTGTTCTTTTTCTTTTAACAATTCATTGAAGACGAAGTCATTTTCATAGCAAAACCGTTTGTTAACCGGTATTTATTTTCTTAGACAAAATCGAAGTCATACTTATTGCTTCGTACTATGGACTGTGGACCAACATGATGGACATTCAATCATCCAAATAATGTTTCTTTTTTTAATTTTGACAACAAGAAGCATATCATGGTCATCTGACCAAATAATTATCTCCCAGCCTATGGGATGGCTCGAAAATCTAAGACTTGATAACAAGTAATTGAGTTAAACCCGAGTGCATTGGGGGAGCTCCCTGGTACGAATGTAAAAAATTTGACGCAAAAAGAAACGCAGATTTATATTGTATAATAATGAGCATTAATAGCAATTTTGTATTTTTTTTATTTGTAAATTGTAACTACATATTGAAAAAAATGGAAAATTTGTAACAAATGATTGTAACCGTGCAACACATAAAGATTCGTCTGTCCCACGCCGCTGTAACATTTCCTAGGATTAATGGTATGTTAATTAGGAAGAAGTTGGTGAAAAGATTCAATGAAAGGGTGGGTGCAGAGATTCAAAAGATTTATTTTCTCCTTTATTTAAGTACCATCTGATTCTGGATTGTTATTGTACTGTTTATTTATCTATTTTAACCCAGCTCTGCACCATTTCTGTTCAACCAGAAAACACTTCCTTAAAGTCCTGGTTCTGACTTTTGAGCCTGTACAAAGAAGAAATTTCTCGTAGCTTATGCTCATCCCTGATTACCAGTTATAGTCCAATGGGTTAAAGCATATGATACTGACACATCAACCTTTTCTTTGCGGTCTCGGGTATAACAAGAGCTGCCAGGACCGATACCATCAATAATTTCTGTGAAACGGCGAACAGCTGTTTCCCTGTAAGGGAGTCGTGGCAGCTTTGCCGATTTGAACAGAGATCCCCGTTCAAATTCCTGAACTATGTGAGGAAGTAAACAACTTTCCCAATTTCTTTTTCCCAAAAAAGCAGTTGCCTTGTACTGCCTTTTTCTTTTTTCTTTTTGTTTACTTAAGTTCCACCATCCCACTTTGGCCTCCGGCTTACCAGGAAAGTCACTCCTCTCGCTTTCAAACCCCACCGTCACTCCAGAGATCCGAAGAACAAACCCCCAAAACAAGTAAAGAAAAATTGTGTCACCGAATCAATACGGGGGAAAAGAGAAAATCAGATACCGAGGCTCAGAAGGACTGAAGAAATTTACTTTGTCATCATTCTTCGCTGAACAGGATTGCAGGAAGGAAATAAAAAAGAAAAATAAAAGCTTCAGATCCCAAAATTAGAAAAAAGAGTAGCAGATCTAAGTATCCAACAATCCAGACACAAGCTCCTCCTTATACGTAGCACATTCACAGTTACAGTCAGAGAAACCAAAAGGGAAAAAAATTTCCACAAAATATATATTTTTCTCTGCTTCATTTCTCTCTCTGGCCCTTTTGATTCATGCACAAAAGCTAGCACCAAACCATGCATACAATCTCTTTCTCTTTTGCTCTATAGGATCCATTCTATTTATGTAATATTCCTTTTGTATATATTAATATCTTTCTATGACGTCAAGCTGCTGCAACAGTGCCAGTGCGTGAAGGGTAGTCCTGGGCTTTGGTGGGTGATATGGATTTGTTCTGATCTTTTTTCCTTAATGCTTTCACAGAAGAAGAGAGGTTCCAGTCCTTCTCTTTGGCTTCATCTATCTCCATTTGCTCCTGCCTGCAATCTTCAGTACAGAATGGAATATCCCTGCACAGAATTTAACCGAACAAAATTTAGCCAACGGAATCCAACTCAGTGTTTCTATTATCAACTGGAAATAGATTTTTTTTTATTTTTTTAAAAAAGACATCTAAAACTGGGTTATGTAAATCAAAACTACATGTGAACAAAAACTTGTATTTCTTAGTCTCTTGTTAGTTTTGTATATTGGTCCTCTCTCTGTTTTTTTTTTTCTTTTAGATTTCTAAAAAATTGGAAAAAAGGGAGAAATTTATGCTTGTATTCAAAAGACATGAACAGAAAGCTCAAATCTTGGACCACTATCGTACTAAAAAAGTAACCTTAATCAAAATCTCGATACATCGATTGACACACTCATACTCCAAATGAATCTATATCAAAATGACACAATAGATGCACTTAGAACTCAAAAAACAAATTTCCAACTGAACTGAGAAATGAAAACTAAAAACTTGAAAAAATCAGACAAAAAAAAAAAAGAAAAAAACTCTTAGAGAAATTTAGGACTTTGTACAATTGAAACGAAAAGACAGAAAAGTGGACAACCAACCTGTACATGAAGATGTCCCTGTTATTACCAAGTGTTTTTTTGCAAAGAAAACAAGCTGCTAAGAAATGGGGTTGGTGGTCTTCATATCTGGCATCATAAAACCTAGCAGATCTCGAAGAAGAAACAGACGTCATCGTTGACAGGTTCCTCAAGCTACCCCTTCTTGCATAGCAAAGAGAACGAGAGTAAAAAGGGAGGTTATTACAACTATTCCCGGAAAAACCAGCTTCCATATCTGCAAGAGAAGCCAACCCATCATCCTCCTCTATGAAACAAGGCCTTCTATTGGCTATGGAAGACTTCATGATGATTATTAAGTTCCAAAGTTCTACTGCTTCAGGGTTCTTTTTTACTTTGCTTTTCTCAGAGATTGTAGAGAACTGAGAGGCCTTATATACACAATAAAGCTCAGTTCTCTAACATTAATTTTCCCTATATATTACCGGCAATGCAGAGAGAGAGAGAATCACGAGGTGGGTTGCTATAAAACTACGGCAGGCATAAAAAAGAATCCGTGCCAGCGAGTGAACCTATTGGCCTAAAAACTTAGATCTTTGAGTTAAATAAAAAAAAAGAAAAATCTAGTTTTTGGTTAACATTTCTCATTGCTTATCATGAATTTCCACCATCTTTTCCCATTCAATTACGTAGCTGCCACGGCCACATTTTGTGGGCGTTAGATAGGTTGAAGGGCAGCTTTGTGGTTTTGGTGAAAGTCGAGGGTAAGGAAGGTTTGATGATTCTTTGCTTTCAGCTCCTGACATATTTATTCTCGCTGACCCCACCCCACCCCACCCCACTAGCGCGACCCTTACGCTGTAACGTCGCTGCAAAGGAGGAGTCCATTCCACGGCCCTACACGCTCCTACATAATGGAGCGTTAACGTAACGTTCACAGGCCGTGGTCAAGTGGTTTGCCTTTTGTCTTTTCGTTTTTTTTTTTTTTTTTTTTGTTTTGGGTTGCCCTTTTTTGCTATTTTCCTCCTCTCTTTTGATTCGTTTTCCTTTGTGTTTTCCCATTTACGGTGCTGCGCTTTGTACCCAAATGATTTGAAGTAGTCTCCAACTCAACATTGATTATTGTTTCCAAGTAATTCCAATTGAAATTACCTTTTTTATTATTATTTTAGCATGGGTTTTGTCTAGTTAATCTCGAGAAAAAAAATAATTAATTATAAATAAATTTTGAATATTAAACTTCATATTTAGTGACTACTAGTAATTGTGTTAAAATTAGCAAGCAAAAAAAAAATCAGTAAAAAAATGTAGACTTATATTTACAAGCAAGTAAAAATCTCAAGTAAAGTAAACGCAATTAAAAAATTCAAAACCCCCCAAATGCACAATACTCTAATTTGAAACTATTGAGATAAATATCCTGAGAAAGACGACAAAAATAATATGACAGAAAAAGAAAACCCAAAATTTTTAAATCAACATAAGACTCCGATTGATATATAAAAAAGTAAGGAAAATACACGAAGTGTTGATGGCAAAATGGTAATTTCGAGAAGCACTTGCCACGCGCGGGTAGGGGAAGGTCTTCCCGAACAGGTGACGAGCATGTTGGCAAAAATTTGTACAGCCACCACCAACGTTGCTTTGTATTTCCCTTCTTAAAAAACCCATGGTTTCACTTTAACCCCTCCACCTTGCCCCTCGCTCAAAGCTGGCCCTGACGTCACCTTCTCCCTCACCTTTTTCCTCCCCCCACCTCCCCATTATTCCTTTTCTTTTGTCCTCTCTGCTTCTCTCTCCACAATTGCCCCACCACCACCACTGCCATGTGGACCCCGCCCTCGAAGCCCAACAACGGCGGGCCCTCCGGGGGCATCAGGCACTTCCAAGGGTGATGGTGTGTGTGTGGGGCTAATGACGCTACTGGCCGGCGATGAAATGAAAGTGACTTTTTCTGGTTTTGGTGCCGAGTACAAGGTTTTCAATGTGCGCGCTATACGAAACTTTTAAGCTTAGGAAAAGAACCATTTCAAGTTATGATTTAGATGTTAGACGTGTGTATGCTATATAGTTTAATTAAAAAAAAAAAAAAGAAGAAGAAAAATGGAAATCTTAAAGGTATGTGGTACCAAAAGGAAGGAAAACTCATAGATATTTATAATTATAGATTTCAACTTCTATGTTATATACCATGTCATTTGACAAGGACTTTATAGCTAACTTCTTCGAATAAATGTAACCTTGTTCTAACCAGTACAAAAATCAACAGTTGCACCCAAGTTAGTCTAGGCAAATGCTAACCCATTACCCTGGGGGGGAAGGTTGAGAGTTGGACTCACATTTTCCTCGAATATTATGTTAATATGAGATTGGGGATGCTTTGCATTTTTAAAATAATTTTAGACGTGTCACCATTTTTTTTATTTTATTTTATGACACCGAACACCTGACTATTTATTATTATCGAGTTAAAAAAAAAATCAACGGTTGCAATAATGTCATGCAACAGCACAAGTGCTGCGAAAAAGGCTCGGTTTACGAGGTTCTTGTTTCCCCCACTGCAGTTCTTGCCCGGGAATCACGGGCAGCCCCCCCCCCCGGGTTTGCCCTCTCTGCCCGACTTTTGATTACTCTTGTACACGTGTGTTCTTGTGCTTGGCACCACGGCGACACCTTGGTGGCTCTCGGGATGCCACGTGAAAGTAAACGACGAAAATTGATAATGCGTTTTTATTGCTTACGTGTCTAATAATAAAATGAATTAATTAAGAATATAATCACAGACAGCAAGTGATTATGTACTATATTGTTGTTTATTAATGCCTGTCGCGATCTTATGCTTGGTATGTCATAGCAGTTTGTTTTCACAAAATATCTTTTGTAATATTCCGAAAAAGAAGTCACTGTACGTGTCCAGATACGGTGACGTATACTAATAATTTAGTTTCTTTAGCTCGTCTCACTCCAAAGCAAAACTAGGGGCCAACTACTATTAATATCGTTATATGAATTATTGTTAGTTTCACCCTTGACTACACGATTGCCTCATATTGAAGAATTTTTTATATTTATTAAAATTTTATTAAATTATAAGTTCTATTATAACAATAATTTTTTTATTTTTATATATTTAATATTACCATTTTAGAATTCGAGAGAAATTTGGGATTCTCAAATCAAACCGAGCCTCGAGAACACTGTAAATCTCAAGACAGGTGTGGTTTATTGCTAGTTAGACTAGAAAGGCTAATTGAGCCAGCCAGCCCTTCTAACAGAAGTGTGGAGGAGAAAAATTATAAATATTTTAATATTTTTGGCACAAAAGAGTAATAATAAGTTTTTTTTTTAACACTTAAAAAAATATGAAATGATTTAAGGCCCCCTTTTCGCCCGGTCAACAGAGAACATGTTGCGGTCCAATTGAGGCAACTGTCCACTTTAAATTAGTTTTATTGACCACGTTTAGCTCGATTATTAATGGTATATGATTTTTCTAACAAATTGTATAGGCCAATGATTCCTGGTGTTGCTCAGTGGCCTACATTGCCATAAGTAAAGTACTAAAGTTTTATTTTTCTTGACCTCAAACGAATCGATCAAATATTAATTAACATTTAATCAATCTAATGCTATTTAAAAAAGAAAATGATTTTGCAGTCACCATAATACTTACTTAAGATTATTTGTCAAAGAAATTTTTGTTTTGAATTATTTATATTTTTAATACTTTTTTTTTGTGCGCATGAATTCATACAATTATTTGGCGAATATAAAGCTAAAGACTATTTTTTTTTGTGAGGTATATGTGATTTAATATTTGAATAAAATTTCAAATGCAACTAATAATCTGTTTTTTTTTTGTTCATTTTTATTGAAGAAAAGAATTAAATATGAGTAAAGTTTTCTATTTAAACTTAAGTTTTACTTCAAATATTATACTTGACAGTTACTAGCATATACTCAATAATTTGTAATTAATAATGTTCTATTTTTACACGAACTACATAATGTTTCATTTCATGAATTTGTGGAAAAGGATTAAAAAAAAAAAAAGCCCGTAAAGAGAGATGATGGAGAAATTGAAAGGAGTTTTTGATGAGACGAGGACTTCAACGCACCTTTATTACGCAACCACCCACTCTGGGTGAAAGTTACAGGTCTCTTATTTATTTATTTTTACTCCCACACTATTCTTCCGTGATTGCAATAATTGTGGCCGAAGATGTGCAGAAACCTGCAGCAGTCATAATTCATGAGTACAGATAATTGTGCTTTGCGGTGCCGGTCGAAGGCCACTGGACTGGATTCAAAGGTTGGCTCGGAAGAAGTAGACCCCCGTGTGTTGTATTTCCACGCTTCAATTACCTGCAATCGCCAGAGTTGCCTGCCTGGCCGATAGCACTCTGTCCATTTCGACTTTGAATTAAAGAATTTTAATTTTGATTTCCCAAAGTAAAGAAGTTATATGGACGAGAAGAAGTAGATGGGGTAAGAGTTTACTAGATGCGTATTCATGTAATGATGATTTGAGGACGGGAGAGAATTATTATAAGAGGATGCTGCAACAGGTTCACTTGACAACTTGTCACGCGCACGGTTGAGGGGTTGAGCTGGGCCTTCCAAGAAATTAGGAAGAGAAATATTTGGCCGGAAAATTAAATTGAAAGAAAAGAAAAGTCAGACGAGAAGCAGTGACAATGCATTGAATGGAAATAAAGGACTTTTGCTCGATTTATGAATAACCCCAGCAGAGGGGCAGGGTCCCAATACGGCATTTTATATTTAATTGCCCTGTGAATTGGTCAAGTATGCAATGCCCGGCAGGACCCCATTAAATTAGAGCCTGTTTCAGGGTCTCGTTGCAAAATAAATTACAAAGATTATTCTAATTGCACCCCCTAGCTGTTCCCATATGCACCAAATGTTCCTCACATGGGATCAATTATGTAGCGGTGCTGTTGGTGTGTAAGTTGTGAACCCCAAGACAAGACTAAGCCATTTTAATAATAATTATGGTTATTCTAAACGCAAATAGAGCAATGGCGGGCCTTCGAGTGGGAATTTCTTTTTTTTCTTTAACAAGCCTCACCGTGTCATTTGATTCTCCCTAAGATAATTTCGTGCCTTGAAGCGACAACCTCCCAAATCGTAGTCAATGACGTTTCCACGCGGGTCGCCTTTTTCTTCACTTACGTTAATGTGACACGCTTAATAATAAGTGTGAGCTTCTCCGATAATGTTAGGCTGGCTAATCTAGTGGCCTAATTGTACGGAAATTACAGCTCAAATCAAGTTAAATTTAAGATTGTTATTGTAACGGTTATATATATCTATTTGTAATTATATTATTAATTGTAATTTAGTTTTTTTTTTCTATAGATTTGGAACAGAAAAGGCTTTTCTTCAATTGATTTTGGTGGGCGAGTGGTTATAATTTTTTGGGGAATCACTTTTTTAGGTGACTGTTGTTTTCATGTACCTTTAGAAAAACTTGTTGGGGACGTTTTAATAAAAAAAAAAGGAAAAAAAAAGGAATATTCTCCTGGCTCATAGAAGTAAATAATAGCCCATAGATTTCTTGGTGTGGGCTGATGCGCAAGGTGGGCCTCTCATATTACAATTTGTCCAGTAAAGCACGTATTTTATGTTTTTCTTTATTTTATTTTTTTTTATTTTTTTTTTATTTGGTAAGCATGTGTTGTAGGCATGTGGATTAGGTAAGAGGTGACGAATTGTGATACACTGCAAATATCAAATTCTATGCTTTTAACATATGCATTCAGGGGGAATGTACAGCGCCTTGGTTTTTATGATTATCGAAAATTTACTAATCCAATTTGTAAGTGGCTTAATTTTATAAAATAAAAATCTAAAATTAATCTTTTATAACAAGTTATTAGTTTAATTTACATTATATAAATGTGATTCGATTTAAGATGTTTTAGTGGTATTAGTTAAGTTTTATATTAGATTAGTCAAATAAAATTTTTATTCTCTTAGTATCAAGTTTAGAAGATTAATAATATATGCTTTTGCCCAAAAAAAAAAAAAAAGATAACCGATTCATGACCAATATTTTATATTGAGATGAGCTATACTTAAACTTTTATCTATTGAATTCCATAAGTCAACAAAAAAAAATTACAACTTGAACATTACAGTAAAATATTATATAAAATATATCATAAACTTATTTATATGTGTATATATAATTGTTTTCATATCATATGTATGTATATGCATTTATATATCTATATCTATATATATCAATTATGTGGTTCGGATCGGAACGAAAACTTTCAAGGAGTGGGGTGGGTGGATTTAGGCTTTACTTTGTATCCATTTAAAGTGTGAAATTTCTTTGAAATCTCATATTACCTGATTGTTATAATTTCAAATTATAGTGAAAGAGACGGGGAGGTGAAATTACTTAGTAGTGACTAGTGAGCTTCCTGTAACATGATGTTGGCTAATCTACTGCCCTAATTGTATTGACTTTAATGTCTCAGTCTGATAACCCCACAATGGATTGAAAGAAATCGAAAGGTAAGAGTCTAACAAGTAGTTCTTCGACACCTTTTTTTTATTTTTTTATTTTTTTCTACCTTTCATTTCATGGGGTCGTCATCAGTGAATATGGTTTTCTCTTATGTTTGTAACACGAAAGTCTTCTCTTCAATTCTTTTTGGCAAAAGGTATAATCCTTTTGAAAACGTCACATTTACTAGTGGGGCGGATTTTTCCGTGTTACCTTCGAGAACTTGATCGGGACATCTAAAAAGATGGAAGCAACCAAATTTCTTCCTGGTCATGGTAAATGGCCCATAGAGGTGTGGACATTGAGATGACCTCAAAGCATGTATTTTTTGTTTTTTTTTTTTTTTTGGTCGATTTGGTGAGCATGCGTTTGTAAGTATTTGAATCGGGGAACAACGAAACAGGTGACCATAAAATGGGGTGCTGGGCGAGGAATTTTTAAGTGGTTACTCGTATCTGTATTATTTTCACTCTAAGTATGTTTAATTTTACAATTTTAAGAATGATTAAGAATTTTCAAAAAAAATATTAAAAAATTTGTATATTTGTAAGTTTAATTCAAAAAGTTTAACCTATTATATGGTTTTGATCAATATATATATATATATATATATATATATATATATATATATATATATATGTTAGAACTGTAATTTATTATTTATTTTGAATAAAAATGACTATAGTACGGGATAGTTATTCATGAATATTCATACCAAATAGATTTTGAGCAGCTAAATTTACACAGGTTGAATGTTTGATTTCTTGATATGATTTTTATTTTTAAGTACTAGTCATAGTTTTTTTTTTTTTGTTTCTTGGTTATATAGATAGAGTCGTTGAGGCATGATCTAGAGAAGACAAACAACAGCTCAATTTCTCATGAATCGCATTCTGCCCAGTGCCCCATTGGAGACGGACAGTTTTTTCAACTAACGTTGAGTTGGTCGATTAATATTTTATAATACGACCATTTTAACCAAATTGGTGTTCTTCTAAATTAAAATTACTAAATAGCAACAACTATTTGAGATTAATGAATTACAAAGAGTCCTTAAAAAAAAAAAACACCCTAATACTTAAAAATTTAGATTTTATTTTTGAAGCATTGAGTTACGATCTTAAGAAGAAAATTAAAAAAATTCATGAAAATAAGAAAAATTAGGTTGATTGTGCAGCTCACAGTCTAATAGGTTTCTTAATTAAAAAAAAAAGAGAGAGAGAGTTACAAAGATTGGAAGTGTTGATTACAAGGAAAAGAATTAAAAAGAGTAGGAGTGTTTATTGTTGACAATGTGTTATTGCAACAGTGTGGATTCTGACCCCATTACACGAGTCACGACTCGCGGTCTATGCCTGCACTGAAACGGTGGTTTTACAAGTCGTTTCATACTCATGGCAAGTGCGCTGCACGCGGGAAAAGAGCCTTTTGGTCAATGGTGGGGCCAAAAAGTTATAGTGAAGTGGAGAGAGTAGTACTGTAGCTGTAGCAACAATGCGTGGGGAAAATAAATAATATACACAAAAATATAAATAAATTACTCATTAGATATTAGAAAAAAGCATAAAATTTTATTTGGTGTTTGTATTTTTTAATAATTTTTGGAGTCAAATATGAATTCAAGTATTTTTAATTTAAAAACAAGTTTAGGAGGAAAAAATTTCAAATATAAGATATATTAAAAATAATAATAATAGTATTTTTTAAAAATTAAATAATAATTCAAGATAAATGATAGTCTGTAAATACAAATTTTGTTTAAAATGTTTGATGAAAGAGGGATGATGGGGGGGGGTTAAAATATCGAATTTATAAAATTTTTGTAGATCATAATTTTTTAAGAATGCCTTTTATCTTTAAATTTTATTTGTTTTGTCTTTGTCCTTGATCACATCAGCATATTTCTCGTAGTCACACAGCTAGGTGGCTGGGTTTGGGAGGAAACAAAAGGAAGACCAGGTCAACAAAACTATTAGTCTTTTCTTTTCTTTTTTTTTTGCCGGGGGGTGGCGGGTGGTTTCGATTGCCATCAATAAAACGGCCTTTTAGCTAAAGCTTGGTCGGTCCTAATCTCAGAGCAATCTTTAAGCCTCTGGTGCACAATCATTTCACACTCCAAAAATAAAGGAAAGTTTGTGTTAGGTCCCCTGTTGTTGTGGCAGTTGTTTAGCTTTTGTCACACACCCCCAATCTCTTTCTCCTCATTAGGTGACAACTAGCAGGAGATGAAGAGAGAAAATTTTGTGCACCACCCAGCCTGTAAATTGATTAGTTTTACATTAATTTCAAGCCTTGTCAAGATCTTCAACTAATAGCTCCAGGAAAAAAGAAAAAAAAAACAAAAAAGAAGGAAAAATTGTATAAATTTGAGGAAGAACAAGATTGCAACAAGTGACCATTGGAATTTTTTCCAAGATGAATGATCTGTTTTCAAGTTCCTTCAAGAAGTACACTGACCTTAAGCAGCAGGCCCACCTCGACAACATGGAGGCCGGGACGACCATGAATCTCGACAAATTTTTTGAGGACGTCGAAAATGTTAAGGAAGACATGCGAGCCGTGGAGAAGCTGTGCAAGAGCTTGCAAGAAGCCAATGAGGAGAGCAAGATCGTGCATAATGCCAAGACTGTGAAGGATCTGCGTGCCCGAATGGACAATGATGTGCAGCAAGTGTTGAAACGGGCTAAAATGATTAAGGGAAAGCTTGAAGCTTTAGAACGGTCCAATGCAGCCCACCGGAATGTTCCTGGGTGCGGTCCAGGGTCTTCCGCCGATCGAACCAGGACGTCTGTTGTTAGCGGATTGGGAAAAAAGCTAAAGGATCTTATGGACGAGTTTCAGAATTTCAGGGCTAAAATGAACGCAGAATATAAAGAAACCGTGGAGCGCAGGTATTTTACAATCACGGGACAGAGGGCAAGCGAGGAAACAATTGAGACATTGATTTCAAGCGGAGAAAGCGAAAGTTTCCTCCAAAAGGCAATCCAGGAACAAGGGAGGGGTCAGATTCTTGATACGATATCGGAAATTCAGGAGAGACACGACGCTGTGAAGGAGATTGAGAAGAATTTGCTTGAGCTGCATCAGGTGTTCCTGGACATGGCTGCTCTTGTGGAAGCTCAGGGTCATCAGCTCAATGACATTGAGAGCCACGTCGCACACGCCAGCTCTTTTGTCCGGCGAGGGACGGAGAATCTTCAGGATGCCAGGGAATATCAGAAGAGCTCCAGGAAGTGGACGTGCATTGCCATTATTGCTGGTGCTGCCCTTGTTGTTGTCCTTATTTTGCCACTCTTGCCTTCAATTTTGGCTTTCGTAGGAAGATGAGATTGTACAATTTAATTACTTCTCTAACACCGGATTCCAAATGTCTCCTAGATTGTCAATTAGGCAAATTTCTAACAAATTTGTTCATTGCCTAAAAGAATGCAATTTTAAAAGCCAACTCTGAGGACAGCTCAACTGGGAAATTAATCACTTCAGGAAAATTTTCCTCTCCCAAGCACCTTGGAGGCAAAATCTGTTTGGCATCCGATGAGAGCCTTCGCTGGCACATATGCATTCACAATTCAGCTCCAAATTTTCATGCAAGGTTTTGGAAGAAACCTCATGCAAGTGCAAATGCAGGAGAACAAATAGCAAAAGGTAAGATTTTGATAATGTTGTATATTGCAAAATCAGCTATGTCATGATTAAAGAAATTACATTCTCTTGTTTTATTCGAGGAAGCAAAATATGATGTCTACATGAACAAAGATCATTGAAGAAGGCTTCGCATAATTGCAAGGAAACATGTATGGCTCGCGTAGCATTGCGAAGCATGTTAGGGGATTATTTACCAACTCTCATTGATCACACTCATGACCTTCAATAACATTGACATATGCATCTTATGAATAATTACATGCATCAAACTATACAATACTTGCGTTGAACGAGTAATTGTTAGATATACACATCAACGTCACTGCATGTAATGAAGCTCATCGGTTAAATTCTAATAAGATTGATTTTTTGTTCCTTTTTCTTTTCTTTCAGTGACGAGGCATGCCACAAGTCCACAACTAAGTGCAGATTATGTCATAATTTGTTTTTGATAGTTGACTTTTGAATTTCGTCTCATAAATTATTGCTTGCTTAAATTAATGATCTGAATCCACTCTGCAGTCTCTTAATTACCAAATAAGCAAGATTTCTCATTGCCAAAGAGTAGAAAAAAGCCAATACCTACACATACACAAAAATTTAGTTCTGAGAAAATGTGGTGGTGCTTTACCTAAGAAGGTGGAGAAAATATGAGTGGATAAAAATATGGTGCTGCATATATGGATTAGGTCCAAGAGCCCAAGAAGTCATTCTTGGCACAGACTGTTGTGATCTGGGCTGGGCCGCAATTCTAGAATCCAAGAACTTCAGCTCCTTTTTGGAGAAAGCTTCGTTACATGGGTCGAGGTTTTCGGTATAGGGCATTTCCCATAGCCCAATAAGATCATCCCAAGTTCTATCAATGTAGTTATACTTTGACCTGCCCCCCTCTCTTTGTTGATGGTTTGAATTTTTCTTGCGTTATAGAGTAAAAATAAATAAGACTAAGGAATCTAGGTGGAAGTTGGATTTCTATACATGTAGAAAATGCTATGGGAAATGAATTTTCCTTGTTTTTACCTTTAAATGACTTTTGTTATATGTCAAAATTAGCATTAAAATTTCTCCTTTTGAATGGGATTTTAGACAAACCTTTGTTCAAAAATTGAAAATAGTCATAATTATTGGATGGAAATAAATTAAAAAGTTCAAAGTTAGAATTACAGTATTTAAAGCACAAAATTTTGAATTGTAACATGACTTGCTGTGCCAACTTTTTTTGTGCAACATGAAGCATCATGACCTATCAATTAATACCGGAACAGGGCTTAAGCCATTTCTAGCACGCTAATCAAGAATTAAATATAATAAGAAAAAGAGCCACCTCGACGAGGCACTCTATGTTTAGACAAATAATAAGCCATCTAAATAGACCAGACACAGTAGAAGTAGAACCATACACTTAATAAGAACCACAGAATTTAAAAGGAACAATTAATAGTTAAGGCACTTGGCTCTATGATGAGTCTACTCCTGAATGATTTCCTGGAGGCAGCTCCTCTTGATATCATGTTCAACAATTTATGGATACAACTCTCTAAATCAATATTATGATCACGGGGTCTTGCTTAGCCAACCCGGAGAAGAAATACCAATCTACATTGCATTGTCATAATTTGTTGACCAAGTATTATGACAGGAGGGAAGCTAAACGGTGGCTGCTCACCCAACAGAATTTAGAGTAAGGAGAGGAGGCCAAAATTTTGTACAAAAATAATGCATTTATGGCTGCAAATTGAAATGAAAGAGTACCACACATATGATTCAGAGAGAGACTTGATCCTTCGTGTCACTGCTTTGTCAAATGGCCGAACTGCCATTTATAACGCATCATATCAAGGGCCCCCATCATACTCTGCTCTATCACGTCACATTATTTTCAGGTACTTGGCAGGTCATGGTAATATGGATTCAATTGTCAAGACAGGTGTGCAAGCATTCCCCCTATCAATTGCTTTAATTAAGGATGATAACATTTCTTGGTCCAAGACAAGCATACTCATGCAACGCTCCTACTTTCTTATTCTGCCATGAACTTTGCGACATTTTTCTCACATCCGGATTAAAAGTCACATTTTGCGAAAATTTGAAGGAGTTAAGTTTTAAATCCCCAATCTCTTAAAAGCTTTACTCTTGTGGTTATCTAGACAGATCTAATTGGTTATGAACTTTCCTATCTGGGATTTGTCTATATGGACCAAAATGTCCATTTTCATATGTAATAGGAAATCGTCTAAGATGATATTACCTTCCTCGATGTATATATGTGTGTGAAGTTCATGTATTGATGACAGAATTAGGTGATCGAAGTGTTAATGTAGACAAGTTTCATAGTTGTGGCATTACTTCTCTAGGCTTATATAAATGGCGTAAATTACTGTTCATAGATTGGGATTGGGCACCAACAATTGTATAACAAGGAGACAGGAAAATTTGCCCTCCATTCCCTTTATTTGAAAAGGGCACGGAAATCATTGGAAAATCAAATCAGGTGTTGGCTAGTTTGCTTGTACATCTTTTGCTTCTATGGTAGTTCTTACAAGATCAAAGGTCACACTTCAAAGTGCCCATTATGCCATATTACTTTCAAATACTGAGCAATTTATTTCTTTCCCATGAGTCACTTCACTAGCTATGTGTCACGGAGTTAGGTTTCGGACGTGTTAACCCGCGCGGCACTTAGTCGATCTTGTGTGTGAAGACGAGCTAAGTAAGCCTTGGAGAGTTTGAACGAATGAGCGGAAGCGTTGGGTGGCAAGTAAGGACTTGAACTTGCAAGAGAAAGAGAGAGAGCACAAGAGAGTTTTGCAAGTGAACTTGTATTGAGTATGCAAAGGTGTGTACAAAGAGATGCAAAGATGCAAAGATGTGTATGCAGAGATGATTTACAAGTGAGAGGAGTGGCCTATTTATAGTTGCTCCACCTCCTGAATGTGTGGCTAGAAATGACTATCTAGAATATGTATAAGGAACATTCTAGAGAAAGCATCTAGGAAGTCCCTTCAAGAAGGTTCTAGTGAGTGTCATTGCTGAACCTTGCTGGAAGTCTCTAGATGGAACACTTCCAGGCATTTCACCACTCTTGTAGGACCTTCCGGAGTTTTCTAGGCTGCCTTAGAGCAATCCGCAGGAAGTCTCTAGATGTGAACTTTTCCGTATGCTTCCGGAACCTTCTTCCTTTGGATTTGGGCAGCAAAGAGGGCTGGACAATGTTGGCAGCCCAAGGAAGTTCGTCCTAGCCCAATTTTTGTCTTCCCATATGTTTGATGGGCTGGAGAACAAGTCTCTCCGTGACATCCTCCCCCACTTAATTCTGCGACGTCCTCGTCGCAGTCTCGGGCTTACATTGTTGAGGGTGATCAACGGATGATAGTTGTTCTTTCCATCCTCACTTAACCTCTTGATTTGGCAACGAGGTTTCCTGGGATGAAGCTTCTTCTGTACTTGGAAGCAGTCCGTCACGATATTACTAGTCATGATCGCGAACTTTCTTCCAAGGAGATGGTGTCTCCATGTGCGCAAGCAATGGATAACGACTGTCTTCTCCTTGTCTCGGATGGTGTACCGCTTCTCCATATTGTCGAGCTTGCGACTTTCATAGGCAATGTGATGCCTATCCTGCATCAGGACTCCACCGATGGCAAAGTCGAATGCATTGGTGTGGACTTCAAAAGGGTTTTTGTAGTCCGACAGCATCACAGGTTCTTCGGAGATTGCTTGTTTCAATCTCTCGAAGGAGGCTTGGCATTGACTCGTCCAATGCCAAGGGTGATTCTTCTTTGGCAGGTCGGTCCGGGGTGCTGCTATGACAGAATATCCCTTGATGGACCGACGGTAGTAGTTGACATGCCCCAAGAAAGATCGCAGTTCCAGGATCTTCTTCTGCTGGAAGAGGAAAGGGGCACCGAAAGGGGCTTTCGACGATCGAATGTAGCCCGAATCGGTTAGATTGTGGAGCTGCTTCCTCTGTTCAGCGAGCTCCGATGGTGCCATGCAAAGAGGGGTCATGGTAGGAGGTTTGGCGCCCGGTTCCAGCGTAATGTGGTGATCCACATCTCGCTTCGGTGGAAGCTTTTTGGCCAGCTCGGAAGCCATGACGTCCTTGAATGTGGTAAGGACGACCTGGATGGATTGCGGCAATGCTGGAGTTGGTGCTGCTACGTCTTCCCCGTCACTTAACTCCCTTATGGTAGCCATATAGTTTAGATCCGACTTGAAACCCCGCTTGAATTGCAAGGCAGAAATCATCGAGGGTTGAGACTTTTCCTTACGTTTCAAGGGGACTACGCGGACCTTGTGATTGTGGACAACCACAAGAGATCTTGAGGCAGGAACGGGAAAAGCTGACGCCTCGCAGAAAAATGCAAGACCTAACACCACCTTAAAGTCATCCATGGGAATGATGGTAAAGTCCAACTTACCGGTCCATTCGCCAATCTGGACGGCTACTCCTTGTGCTATGCCTTGGACAGGCTTTGCTTCCGAGTTCACCGCTTTGATGGTGCCGACTCCCTTCGTGAATTTGAGGCCTAGTCGATTGGCCTCTTGCACGTCTATGAAGTTATGCGTTGCCCCTGTATCGAGCATCGCACAGGCTGCTTTGCCGTTGATGGCAATGTCAGCGTACAACAATCCCTTCTCCTTAGAGACTGTTGGTGAGGTACGTTTTGAGATGTTACCCAATTGTTGGATACATCCCATGTCGGCTTGGGGCTCTTCGTTGGCCTTCTCCGGGTCAAAAACCGCCATCATAACATTCATTGCTTTACGTTTGGGGCAGTCTTTCACCCAGTGTGGTCCGTCACAAATGAAACAAGGACTAGGGGGATTACCTTGGTTGCGCCTACCCGCAGACTTCTTCTCATGCTTGGGACGGCCATGTGAGGGTCTCTGCTGTCCACCCTCGTTGCGGCCAGAATCCTCCATCTTCTGTCCGGTTCCCTCTCCCCCACTTTTGCCAGAGTTAGGCTTCTTGCTTTTGGAGTGAGCGGAGTAGTCGACGAAGGTCTCTGCAGCGGCAATGGCAGCATCCAGGGTCTGCACATTACGCCTCTCCAACTCGACTCTCGCCCAATCTTTCAAGCCGTCTTTAAAGTAGAAGAGAAGTTCCCTATCGGACATCTCGATTTCAAGCATAAGGGTAGTGAATTCCTTG
The DNA here is from genome assembly GCA_020883675.1 of Bruguiera gymnorhiza. NCBI lineage: Eukaryota > Viridiplantae > Streptophyta > Magnoliopsida > Malpighiales > Rhizophoraceae > Bruguiera > Bruguiera gymnorhiza. Next base: position 115,018 of record JAIRCJ010000197.1, on the reverse strand, counting down.
ATGTAATCGGAAATACTACCTATCTGGCTTAGGCGACGCAACTTTCCCCTCGCTTCGCTGTCTGCATTGTGAGGGACAAAGTACCTACGTACCTCAGCCTTGAATTGCTCCCAAGTGTTGATGATGCACAAGCCCTTCTCCCTCTCGGAGTGCTTACGTCTCCACCAGAGTTGAGCCGCATCTCTTAGGAAGATTGGGGCATTGCCCACCTTAGCAAGGTCGTCGACAACCCCCATGGCCTCGAAGTACTGCTCAAGGCCAAACAGAAAGTTCTCCACGACAGTGGCATTGCGTGTGCCGTTATACATGGCAGGCTTCGGAACCTTCAAACCACGTACTGTCGTGGCGCTAGACGTGGCAGCCGTACTAGCGGTGAGTGAGCTGCTTCGGCGCAGCGAATCCATCTCCCTACGCAGGTCGTGAATCTCTCCTTCAACGAACTCGCGTAGACTGGACAGATCTTGGTTCAGGGAGCGTAGTTCTCCCTTAAACGAGCGACCAAACTCCTCGATCATGATTTTGGCAGCCCGAGTGATCTCTGCATTCTCATGGATCAAGTTATCGACTTGATCGCTGAGGTCGCCCACAACGGAACTTATATCGGTGACGCTCCGCTCCAAACCAGCAACACGAGTGTCCATGGTCTCCTTTGCTGGAGCCTTGGACTTGCTACGCTTGGCAGGGGCACGCTGCACCTCACGCCCACGAGTTTGTTCCCCTGCTTGTTGCTCCTCTACAATGGTTGCAACGAATCCTTCTTCGCTTGCCATGCTTGCAATCTCAGCAAACAACGAACGGACAGGTTTGAACCTTGGCTCTGATACCACCTGTCACGGAGTTAGGCTTCAGACGTGCTAACCCGCGCGGCACTTAGTCGATCTTGTGTGTGAAGACGAGTTAAGTAAGCCTTGGAGAGTTTGAACGAATGAGCGGAAGCGTTGGGTGGCAAGTAAGGACTTGAACTTGCAAGAGAAAGAGAGAGAGCACAAGAGAGTTTTGCAAGTGAACTTGTATTGAGTATGCAAAGGTGTGTACAAAGAGATGCAAAGATGCAAAGATGTGTATGCAGAGATGATTTACAAGTGAGAGGAGTGGCCTATTTATAGTTGCTCCACCTCCTGAATGTGTGGCTAGAAATGACTATCTAGAATATGTACAAGGAACATTCTAGAGAAAGCATCTAGGAAGTCCCTTCAAGAAGGTTCTAGTGAGTGTCATTGCTGAACCTTGCTGGAAGTCTCTAGATGGAACACTTCCAGGCATTTCACCACTCTTGTAGGACCTTCCGGAGTTTTCTAGGCTGCCTTAGAGCAATCCGCAGGAAGTCTCTAGATGTGAACTTTTCCGTATGCTTCCGGAACCTTCTTCCTTTGGATTTGGGCAGCAAAGAGGGCTGGACAATGTTGGCAGCCCAAGGAAGTTCGTCCTAGCCCAATTTTTGTCTTCCCATATGTTTAATGGGCTGGAGAACAAGTCTCTCCGTGACATATGGCTCCCATGGATATTTATAAAGCTATCTATCATCCCTTACTATATACGCATGTTATGCATATATTTTCCCTATGAAAAGACCTCGAGTAGCTTGTTAAACCAAACAAATAAAAAAATAAAAAATTGAAAAACAAGGGACCCGAGTAAGGGGACACAGCCCTCTACGACACAGGGAGTCACAGACCCTCCATCTCTGTCCCGCGTTCATGTACATGCTCTCGAGGACTTCCCTTGGCATGTGGGCTAATCATGGGACAATGGGGCATCCACCAATATCTTGTCCTGACTTTTGCATGTGTATGCCCCAGTGCCAGCCACGATCGGTACTGATGATCTTGTTAATTTGTGGTGGCAATTTATTTAAAGCATTTTGATATTCAAGTACACCAAGTATAGAGCTGAAATTTCTTGGATTTTGAATGATTAAAACCTGTTATACATTGGATTCAACTATCAGTAGCTAACACAGGGCAACAGCTTCTATTACAGTTACCAACAGGGAATTCCAATTTGACAGCCTTCTAAGCCAAGTTCAGTGGCGATGATGCTTTGCTTATTTCGAGCAAATTATGTATCATATTTTTCATTTTATTTTCTTAAAAAAAAAAAGTAAAAAGGAGTGAAACAATTTTTTTTTAAGCACGTATTTTTGAGCCATATTAACAAAATGGAAAGGTCCATACGAAAGTGTCATAATCCCTATTTGATTTCAAATGGGATCTTGCTTGCTCTTTATTTATTTGCTTTTCTTTTTTGTTAAGAAAAATAATCGGTCCCTTTTGAGTGTGGACTCTTTCTTGTCCTAAGGACTCGATAATTCAACATTGCCCCAGAAACACGACAGCTATATCTCTAATGAGTTCATACTTTATGAAACACCATATCTTGATTTTATTACTGGTAATCCCACATATCTATGTATATAGATAGATATAGATCATGACCCTGACTTTACCGGTATGTGGTATGGTTGCATTGATATGGTGTTGCAGGGGCCATGTGATCTTCCTGTTCCTTAATGAGATTCCAGGCTTTCCACTTTCCAGTCTCCAGTATCCAGTCCATACATCTATAGATTACTGTGTATATATGCATGCGAAGACAAAAGGTCAAAAGTTGTGCAATAAAATTATGATTAATTATGCTTTAGATCCAACAATGAAGATGTTCTAAATCAGGCTTCTTGCTAATGGAAAGGGGTGATGTATTGCAGAGATATCAAATTACGTACAGGTATTGCCATCTTCTAGTGGGGACTAGATCTTACCTCGATGAATAAAGATTAAAAATGTTAAATAAATGTCTCAATATACTAAATTTTTATATTGTAAAATTAAAAAATAAGTATATATATAATATATTAATTTAAAAAAAATATATTTACATGATTTAACTTATAACATCTATATTATAATAAAGCAAAAATAATCGTGTTGTTATACCAATGCTGACCCTCTAAAGGAGATTAAAAGTGTTAATGATATTAAACTGTGTTTAAATTTTTACTTTCTTTTTTTAAATTTAATCTTTCTTGGGTGTTAGCATCTACCAAAATTGTGATCCTTATAGTACTAATAACCATGTTTGCACGCATTAATTATATACAACGAAGCAATTAAAAAACAAGGAATTCCATGCCAAAAAATTTAAATTTGAATTTCAAAAATTTGATCAGAAGAATTAAATACAAAGTAGAATATGACTACTCTGGACTTACCCCTCGAGTAAAGCTAGTGACATGGATGGAACATTTATTCTCCAAAGAAGTAAAAATAAATGCAAAAGCCGAAAAAAAAAAAAAAGAAAAATGAAAAAAGCGTACACTGACCATGGTACTTGTGGTTGAGGAAACAACAACGTGTGGGCCAGATGAAAGTTGCCATTTGCCCAACTACAATTTGCTCGGACGCAAATGGGGAAGCTCTCCCACCGAGGGTTAGTTTAATCTTATTGGGATTGATCCCAGTATTTACCTTAATTTTCAATTCGTACTCTCCACAGAAAAGAGAGAGAGAGAGAGAGAGAGAGGAAAATAAATATTAGAATACAAAATTATATTAAAAAATAATTGTACCCTCATGAGTAATAATTGTGTAATTAATAAGTAGAGTTAAAAAAGATGAAATTAAAAGAATAGTATAGGCCTGGGCTTATGGGCCCATCTTCATAATCGCTTCCATAACCCCTCCCACTGAACATCATCTTTTTAGTTGTTAAGTTGGAGTTGATGGGCATGCTTTGTTTTTTTTTTTTTTTTTTTAATTTTTTGTTTGCAATATTTTCTTGTCACTTATTAACTTGTAAACTAATGTCATTTGAAATACAGTAATTAGGACTAATTGTGATTCTAATCAGAACTGAAACCGAATTGAATTAAAGTCAGAATCATAATCGGTTTTGTAACTCTCGTTGGAATCAAAATACTAATGGTTTTTAGTTTGGTCACGGTCCGCCCTTTTCAAAAACTTCAGCAGCACAAGAATTTAATCGAAACCAGTGATCATAAAAAAGGAAAATTGGGCAATGTGACAATTATTCGCCCTTTTATTTTTAGGTAAATATGATGAGATCAATTCACAATAGTGAAATCATATTAAAATTAACTAAAAATTAGAATTACAATCAAATTAATTAATAATTACAATTGAAATAATATGGTGAATAATCGATTTAATTATATATTTTTATTAAAATTAAATTAATCTGTGGTCAGATTTTCACTCAATTAAAAAAATAATAAAATTATTATTTCCTATTTGATTTATAACTTTTCATTATGTAAGGGTCTTGATACTATTCGCTGCAGAGATTAGTTTCCTTTATTGCGTAATTTGCTTTACTCTCCACATCCATTGACATTTTCGTCTTCCTTTAGTTTCATGGCAAGACAATAGAGACTTCTATATTATATAATATAATTCCTGGTCGAGCCATTTCAAATCCAAACAAACATTTCTCAAGTTGCCCTTTTGCTAATGGCGTCTTTCTCCACCTTACTTTTTGCCGAATTTATTGATTCATTATTCAACTGTTCCTTGTATTATTAGGCATCCGTTTGAAGTCTTTATCATTCAACGTATTATCTCTCCAACACAAAGGACAAAGTCTACTATTTTTCCAACCCATGTACCCATGATAACAAGGATGCAAAATTGACCACAGCAACCAACTTGCGCTGCCTTCCACAAAATAAACCCCACCCCCCCCCCCTTCCACTCACCTGCTTTTCCCATTATTGGAGAAAGAGCGTTCAATAATTTTAGCAAGAGTTGTCAACAATATTTACTGGCGTTACAACGGTTCTAGTCTTAACAATGGTGGGTTGTTTGGAGTAGGCATAGTAAAACAATGAGGATGTAGTAGCTCCTGGCAAACTCATCGTTGCTATACTTCAATGGAAGTTAAAATTACAGACAATATTTTTACCAAATTCTTTTAAATGCACGCATGCAATCAAATGTTATTTTGAACAAAGACTCAATATGTTTGTGTAAGTACGTGCATTTGTGGTATGATTTCACTCTATGAAGACAAATGAAATTAAATGGGATTTGGCTTTCCCCACTCTTCAACCAATCGACTGTTGCATGCATTGCGCAAATGCTTGTTCTAAATTTCATTCTTCATTTAGTATGAGCTGTACTAGTAAAAAAAAAAAGATACATTTTGACCGCAAGCAAGGTTAAGGATAATACAACATGATTTCCCTAATTAACTTATACAATAGATGAGAATTATCTTAGGATATCATTTTCATGAAACTACTGAAAATCACACCTATCCAACTATAATGCATTCTTAAACCACAATTCTCCTAACAGCATGCAATTGATGACAGCATAAAAACTCCCCCATTTTGCATTCTTAGATGATGAGTAGGTAAAAAAAAAATGAAGAATGTGATGGGCAACAAAGTAAGGGCGTCATGATAATCACATTGAAAGCTAAAACCGCAAGATACCCATCAAATAAAAGAATTTATATAGATATATATTATATATATATATATATATGAATTAAAATTTCAAAAAGAAAAAAGGAAAAAGCCACTTTCCATGCGGCCATGTACATTGCCTCTAGGTAAACCTCACCCCAGGAGGGGGGAACCCAACAAAAAAAAAAGAACAAAAACCAAAGAAAATGGTTTCAATTCTGACCCAAAAAAAGGAGGATAAATATAACTGTGATTTTATTTTACTCACCATTATTTAGTTCTCTCTCTCTCTCTCTCTTAACTTTTTCTTTCCTCTTTTTTGTTTTCTCGTTTTTTTTTTTTTGTTGTTTGTCAGTTGCTACCAAATGGGCTGTGCCTCATCATGGGCCAGGCCCTTACGCATTTCGGCCTCCGGCCCACTAGCCGAGGAAGACTTCGACACCGGAATTTCTAGCTTGTAGGCAAACTGGGCAAGCTTGGACCACCTGGTCGCATTCTGTACAGACGCAAAGGTGTCGACAAGGTAACAGCACCACCGACGCCAGCCGCTTCCGGCACGACTTGCAGCTTGGACCGCCCGACACGGCGGTGACGCGGTCTGGGTCAACGTAGGCCGACTCGGCATCCTCAGCCTGGCCCTCTAGGCCCACCAGCCCATTATCACCTCTCTTGCTATCCTGCGCCAAGCCGCGTCCCCTCATTATAGCCTGCTGCAATTGGGCCTGCAAGGACGCGGCGGTCGCCTCCTGCGCCCTGGCCTTCGCCTGCCAAACCTGCATCTCCACGCTAAGCTGCGCCGCACGTGCTTCCAACTCGGCGTTCCGGCGCGTGGCTTTTTCGACTTCGGCCTCTTTCTCTCGGAGCCGCCTGGCTATGGATTCCTCCGCTACACCTAGCAGCGCACGGTAGTGTCTCTGCCTCTTCTGAGCTAACGTGTGCCTTAGCTGCTCTCCCTGTTTCAACACCATTTGAATTAAATTCACCGAATACAAAATTGAAAAAACAAAAAAATATTAAGGAAAAAAAAAACCCCATTTGAGGAAATACGAAATGGATACCTGGGCTTGAAGGAATTGGTCCAATTCGTCTCTTTGGCGTTTAAATTGAGTGGCAAAATCTTCAGACACAAGAGGCAAGAAAGCAGAGGATTGACATAAAAAACTACTTTGTTGCTGTTGGTAACGACGATTTTGTTGTTGCAATTGTTGTTGGTCACCAAAGGATAGACCGAGGCCGGTGGAGACTGCATTTGGCTGGCCGACTTGGTTGTGGAGCTGAGAAAGTTCTATTAGTTGGGGAGACTGATGATGAGATTGCATAGACAATTGATGGATTGTTTGGACTGTGATGGCACCACCTGTAGCTGCTGCTGCGGCTGATGTTGCTGCAAATTCTCTTCCTCTTTTGCGTGGATTGGAGTTATTACTTCCTGTTTCAATTTTACATATGTGGGTTATGTAAGACTAATATGTTTTGGCGAAGAGTATAAAAAAAAAAAAAAAAGATTGGAAAAGAGGGGAGCTTTACCTCCATTGTTGAATAACATATGGGATTGATCAAGAAATCCTCCTAGTCCTAGTTGTGGCTGCAGTGAATAATCATGACCCTCTTGACCATTTCTGCATAATCATAGGAAATGGAGAAGAAAGCATCACAAAAACAGATGCAAGTAATGGAGAGGGAGAGCGAATTGAGCAACGGAAAGAAATGCAAGTTTTAACCTTTTCAGTAGGAGGATATTAGAAGGGTACTGCGCTTGAACGGCCATTGCAGATTATTATATCTGTCGAATCAATATATAGATGGATAGATGGGAGTTTGATGGAGAAATGAATATGTAATGTGTGTGTAAATATGGTTGGTTATTGCGTGGGTGAAAGAAAGCAATGGATTGAGAAAAATAATAAAAGAAAGGAAGCAAAAGGGAGAGAAGCAGAAAGAAAAGGTGTTATGGAGCAATGTGAGGGGAGGGCAGCAATAAACGCTAGCACATAACAAGCATGAAAAGATGCCCAGCCTAAGGCGGACTCTTCAATGCGGGGTAAAAAGAATGAGACAGGTACTGGTACAAACTATTCTAGAGGGAAAAGAAAAAAGAGAGAGAGAGAGAGAGAGAGAGAGAGAGAGAGGTTCTTTGAGATAGAGAGAGAGAGAATCAATGAAATGAAACCAATACCGATGTTGTTAATACCTATATCACCACCACTAATAATCCTCATCCTCCCCATCACCATTCTTCCCATCTTTGCTTTCTTTATTTATCTTTTTTATCTTTTTTTTTTTTGGTTTTTCACCCAACTTAACTTTCCATGCTTGACATGGTATGGTATATCGGGTGTTGTGTGCGTATGTGTGTGTGTGTGTGTGGGTGTGTGTATTTCTCTCTCTTTTTTGTTGGATGGACAGGTGGGATATATAGAGAGAGAAAGAGGAAGAGGGTTAGAGAGAGATGCGATCAAAACGAATCAGTCCAAGAGATGAGAGGGACGCCCTTATTCTGCTCTTTCCTTTCTTTGTTTGTTGCCCCCCATTTGCTTTGCTTTCTCTCTTCCTTCTTCTTCATCGGGCCGTGGGGTTGGCTTTTCCTTGTAGCGGGAGCCCCGTGTTTGTTGTCACCTACACTTCTATTATTTATTTATTTTTTCTACAGTTCTTAATTTCTATATATTTTTTCTCTCCTTCTTAATAAAATTATAAATAAAAAGAAAAAGGAGTTAAAAACAAAAAGAAGATAATAAAGTAATTAACGGAGATAATTATTTTGGTTAGATGGGGGTGAACTGTAGTTGTTTTATGGCGTTGACTGTCATTGCTGCTGCCACCAATGCCACTTGGATTGTTTGCGTTGTATGGCCCATACATTTCTACTATCTTTTGCCTTTTCTTATTTTTCATTTTCTCCACTCGTACTAATATTCTATAATATGGGAAATATTTTCTTTTTTTTGGGTTTTTGTAATAACTTGGAATTTTGGTGGTTTTTTGAATGAATGGGTAGTCTTCGTTGTTTTGGTTTTAAAAGAAAGAAAGAAAGAAATAAATAAAATCATCGTTAGTGCTGTTTGTTAATGAAAAAAAGGGAACCAATAACGCCAGAGGCTTTGATTTTTACTTAGTAAGTGAATTCAAAACACAGTAATAATTACAAAATTTTAAGTTAAACAAACAAAGAGATCGAATGAAAAGAAATAGCGGTGTTCGGAAAGATTGAAAACTTTAGATGTTAATTATAATTTTGGTTAATTGTACCAGGCTTTATAATTATCTAACTAACCGATATAAATTAATTTTTTGAATTTTACTTTTAGACCATTGCCGGAGATTGCTCCCAACTGCTTGTAAACAACTTCCCCTTGACCCCCTGCAAAATCAGGAAGTGGTGCCTTAACCTTTCTATGGATCTAGTCGTTTTATGGTGTTCCTGTTTTCAGTTTGTCCGCTCCTTTTGGTCTATGCTTTTAGCCCGTTGGTGTCAGAATTTAAGCACCGATTATTAAAATTAAGCGTTTTAACTGTTTTAATACTAGACTACGCGATTGGTGGCTTTGGATTGGGACTTTAAACTTGGCATTTTTACTGCTTTTAGAGCCAAATTTATCAGAAACTACCCTAGTGATTTTTATTTTATTTTTATGTGGTAACCATACCAACATGGAAAAGAGATCGTCTTTATCAAGAATTGAAATTTCCAATCGGGTTTGGTTGACTTAATTTAGTTGGTTTATAGGACTTGCTTTGGAATTAAGCATCGCCCCCCTTTTCAATATTTTCCTTCCTTTCTTGGTTGTTGTCAAGCTCATCATGCTACCTTATCTTCTTAAAATTAACATATATATCACTTTCTGTATCCACGTTCCTTTTTTTTTTTTTTCTTTTTTGAGAATACTGTATCCACGTATCTTATTCTCAGTTAGATGCAAAATGGTACATGAGGTAAAAAAAAAAATCATATACGAAAAATTATTGGATAAAACAATTAAGAATTTTTAAGGGCACACAAATGTAAGAGGTCAATTTCATAAACTTGACTTCAAGGTAAGGCTTTGCAATGACTATCACCAAACATTTACCTCCAAGAATGAAATATATAAGAACAAGAAAGGGAAATAACTATTCTATTTTAGATTGGAGGATATATTTTATCCCCCCCCCCAAAACAAAAGGATAACCTAAACTTGTTTTTGAAGATTCAAACATTCAACAACAGCTATGGCTTCTTTACTTGGTTTTCATATATACCTTAACCTAGAAAATGAGGCAAAGATCATAATACCCGCCAACCCTTCTCCAAAGGTTGGTGTGTGTTTGATCAAGTTTTCGCCTAAAGGCATGCCTGATGTAGCCTATTAAATCCTTAATTCTAGGGTGCAAGTGACGAGAAAGAAGAAATTTTAAAATTACCAAACAAGATTCGTTGTGCTAATTGCAGTTTTGACATATTATGCCTTCTTAACCCTCCTTGTGAGATTTAAGGTTGCACAACTAATCAGCCACTAAAGGGGTGAAAAAAAAAAAGGAAAAGAAAAATGATTAGGGTAGATATTTATAGAAAAAGGAACCATTGCACACATATATCATTTATCAACAATAAAAACTGAGGTTGATGAAATTTGTCTGACTCTATATGTCTATTTTGGCCACTTGGTTTCTTTTCTTTTTATTTTCTTTCAATCATTAGAAGCTCTGTGAGGCTTAAACCCCAATAAACACTAGCATTTTCCAATCCTTACTCCATCTTCTACAAAATAAACTTAAATCTATATGTTGGAATTTTTAAATTCTTGTTAATTGTTGAATTGTTTTCTGAAGCACCATGAGTAGAAAATTTAAATTTCAAAAATTACAAACTTCTCAAAATGTATTGCTCGCCTTGGATGCGCTTAGTGCCTACTTGTTTGCTGCTCTAACCCTGGCAGTCAAGAGATTGCATCTGCTTTCTCTAGATTACAATTGGTATGGACTCTAATACATTCTTCTTCTCTTCCCCCCCCCCCTTTTTGTCAAATTTTAAACGCGAGGGCTCATTGAGTTTTGGGTCACAATAGAGAATAACATTCTCAGAATATACGTCTCTTTCTCACTTTCTTAAGGTATTTCATAAACATTATTAACTTTTTTTTTTCTTTTCATGAGAATTAATCATGAGAATATGACCTGTAACTAAATCTTCTTGTCACTATATTGAAATATGTACACCAGCCGAAAAAAGATCATCACACAAAAATTGGTCATAACCGTACATGCCAAATATATGTACAGCGTCTGTAATGTAATTTATTATGAGGACTAAAAAGAAGAGACCCGTGGAAGGGCAGATTAAGTGAGTCACACAAGAAAAGTTGAGTTGGTATTGGTGATCTTCCCCAGAGCCAAGAAGGATAATTAATTTTAATTAATGGAGATGAAAAAGAAAGAGGTAAGCCACCCAAAAAAAAAAAAAAGAAAAAGAAAAAAAGTGAGAAAAGTAAGAAGAGGAGGAGAAAAAACCTTTTGAAAGAGAGTGCTTGGAATGGCATCATGCAATTTGTCTTTGCTTAGGACCCACCTCGCAATGGCCGGCTAGCTAGCTAGCTAATATTGTTGTTCATGTTGCCTCTCCCATAATCAAACATCTAATTCTCATCTAACTGTTATACATCCCTGCACGGCAATGTATGTGTTGGTATATGTGTGTGCATGCAACTCTCCTTCCCCACCCAACAGTGCATTACTATCATTGTTTTCTTCTCCATCCTGAAAGACAGCCTCTCCATATTTAATTTCTCTGTTTCTTTTCGATTGTTTTGATCATATGTTTGTATATTGACATCCCTATTCCTTGGTCCTCAGTTGTCAATGTACACGGTTAAGAGAAGCATCAGCTCATCTGTTTAGTTGCTTGCATGTGTTCAAATCGGGGTAATTTGTTTTTAGTTAAAGGGAGCGGGCCTTTCAACGATTTGGTAAGCATTGTTTAATTGACCAACAATTAGTCTCATTTTGAAGGAGTAATGTGAACTGAAAACCTTATGCGTCAAGAAGCCAATTAGCTTTGGTGGGGTTCAGCACCTAGACAAACTCAACATAATATTAAGGTATGGTGAGCGACTAAACTAGCCTGTGAAGAAATGGACCTATTGATACGTAAGCGCGGAATAAAAAAAATAGAGAAGTTTCTCAAAAAAAAAAAAAGAAAAGAAAAAAAGCCACAAATTTACATAGTCCAACTTTTAATTCAAATTTATGAAAAAAAAAATCATTATGATATAAATAAGAGATGGTATATTCTCACACAAAAGATTCACAAATACACTCAAAAGTTCAACGCACTCAAATTGACACTTGCTCTTAAAAAAAAAAAATCACAAGCCTCCTGCGCTACACACACCAAAAGAGCTTGTTACATTAGCTTTCGCTGCCGAAGAACTTATGCACATCTATATACACAAATAAAATCTCATGCGTGGCCGTCGAAGAGATATCCATGCACACCTTGAATTCATGAATGCACTTCGATTCTTCTTCGGTCCATTTTCTTGATTTCTCATAAATGTTAATTATTGAAAATAATGATTCAATACATATTAATTAATGTCGGCAAGCCAGATGATTTCATAATTGACGGTTTTGTATGCAAGATTTCTCGACGAATGCACATCATTTTTGACCAGTAGCAATTCAAGGCACATCTAATATAATCAAATTGGTATATGTCACTCTAGTTACAACTATTAATTTCTTGGTGCAATCGAATACTCTTCTTTTGGTCCAACAATTTAGGTTGGTTTGGAATGAGAATTGCAAATAGAAACACATGCATAAGAACAACGGGATATCGAATCAAAGCATAAAAGCCAAGTCAACCCTGTTATGAGAAAAGGTTCAACCCTAGAATTGTGAGCAATTTGTCTAGAGGAATTTTGAATTCTCTTTTGGCTTTGTCGCTTGGAATCCAATGAACTTGCGCTTGGGGCTTGGGTCATCAAACAAAGTATGGTAATTTTTCTTCCCTGCATAAATAAAACACGGTTTCATTTGAATTCTCCAATCTTCCTGTCCACACGACCTAATGCTTTTGTTCTTGTTCCTGTTTTCTTCCGTTGAAGTAGTTGAAAAACTCAGTTTGCAGTTCCAGAAGACGTAAGTTTAAGGCTTAAATTAAGCTTAAGCAGGGGAAAATTATTAGTAGCATGATTCTTTGTTTGATTGTTTTCCTTTTTATATTTATATTTATATTTCTTCTTGCTAGACCCAATTACATATGAACTAAGGATCTAAAATTATAAATATATATGTATGTATTTACAAAATTATTTCGACCTTAGAACTGTCTGAGGGTGGCCATTACAGTTTTGAAAGAGAACTAAAAGTAATTAATCGATTAGACCCACCTTCCGTCTATGTCCCTGAACAAATTAAAAATGACTTTGGACAGTTTTCGAGTAATCAATAGTCCCAAAGGCGTTTCTACTCTTTAATGTACACCTTATTCTTGTCTTGTTTATTAATCAATATCTGATGCCTTTTATGGAATTGGACTGTGAGACATCATTTTCCGTGTTCAAATAAAAGCGAGAGAGAGAGAGAGAGAGAGAGAGAGAGACATCATTTCCAATATTCGTGTCATAAAATCAGGCGCATGGCCTTGACCTAAAACATTTTTTTAGTCTTGACCCAACGTTTTCCCCTCCGGTTCCATGCCACTGCCTTGACCCACAAGCTCCCAAAACTCTCTTTCCAATTTCTAGTTTATTTATTTAAATTTAGATATAATTAGTTTTTTATTCCAAGTATTGTTTGTTCACCTGGCCCCATCCCCCCATTTCACACCACCACCACCACCACCACTCCCCTGCGGTTGACCCACTACCTTGCCTTCAACTCATGCCAAATACGCAATCCTAACCGCCCCTATTCAGGATCTAATCAACTTCAGAGTTTTGGGTTTTATTCATTTTTTTTTTTGTTTGGGTGATCTAATATGAAAGCACTCCTTAGGAAGAGTCAAGGCATCAAGGTAACTAATATAATTAGAGCTACAGGCCTAGAGCTTATCACAAATACAACATAATGGCATACATAAGATGTATAAGATACCATATTATCTTACGTTCCGCGAATACAATGTGAGCTACCAAAGAAGGGAAATTAGAAATTTGTTGGTGGGTATTTGTTTGTGGGCAAAATGTCCATGTAGTGATTTGTGCTATTACCTAAAGTTCTAAACCAAACCTAGCGTCCCTCCAACGTTGCCATTTTGCATTTGGTGGATGACCACATCGTCCGCATCTCTCTCTTTCTCTCTCTATTTATTTTCAACTTTTTATTTTATTGGAATGGACATCGGCATTGAACTTGAATCCAACATGCCAGTAGGAATGGACAAAAAAATAAAAGGCTGCCGAAACAGTGCCGGTAATGGGAAATTTCAATAAAATCAACTAAACTTTAAAATTGGCGAAGTCCGACCTGGCAATGCAGCTGTCCCCTTGTCTTTATAAATAGCTCACCTATTAGGTATGAGACTGATGCCCTGTTTAGTTTGCTTGGTTGATATTATTGTTGCTATTTACTGCTATTTATTGTTATTGCTAATTGTCGTTTAATGATTATTGGTTGTTATTACTTATTTTTGAAAAATTAATAAAGTGTTTGGTTAGTTTTATACTTATTGTTGCTATTGAATAATAAAATAATTAATTTAAACATTTAGTTTGTATCAATATATCATATCAATAAAATTATTTATGATTTTATAATTTGTATTTTTAAAATAAATATTGTAAAAATAATATGAAGATTTTTTTTACTCAGTTTTAAATTTTTTATAAAAAAATATTAATATCATAAGATAGTAAAAGAAATATAATGTTAAAAATACTTTTTTATAGGTGACAATATTAATAAAAATATTAAAAAATATATTATTTAAAAGTGATAAAAAAATAGAGGATATCATGTCTATATAAATATTCATGAAATAAAAATAAAGATTTAACTCATGTAACAAGTAAAAACAATAATAAAGTGATATGCACATTTTTTTAGGGATAATTTAGTCTATGTAGATTATTTTTAAACACTAAGACGTGAAAACAATAAAAAAAATACCTCTCGACCACTCTTTCGTCTGTCGAAGAGTTATATAAGAAAATCGGCAGACTTCACCAGCCATATCTAAAAGTAATCAAACACCTTTAGACCTGCCGTTGATAATAGACCGACAAACAATAATACGTAAAAGTTAAACCAAATACCCTCTTAAAAGCCTAGCCATACTTGTGGGACTTTTCAAAATTAAAAAAACAAAAAAAGAAAAATCCATAGTTGCTCAATTCTCAATGTCTCAAATAATTTCACAAAAATGTACACTTATTTTCTTTATGTGAACAAAAAACATAAAAGAAAATCAAAGGAAAAATTCATCATTGATACTCAACGATTATTTGAAACATTGATGCTCAAAATAAGGGATCCCATGCACATGGAGGACAGTTACACATCAATAGAGCTAAGCTATGACACATCGTAAAAAAATGGGAAATTTGTGAAAAAAAAAACATACAAAATTATGAAGGAAGAGAAAGAGGTGGGCATTATATTTATGATAAAGTCAGGAGAAGAGGAATGGGACTGGGGGGTGGTGCCATAATTTATGTCTATTGTAGAGAGGATGGCACTTTGGCATCTGTTTTTTTCTTCTCTTTATGTCATAATGGCAGTCACAGGAGGGAGGGCAGCAGCAAGCAGATGTTGAGGCCTTGGGAAAAAGGACCTTCATGAGATGAGGTAATTCAGAAGCAACATCTGAGTGTGGAATGGTAGTGTGGGACTCTTTTGTATATTTTGCTGCAGAAGAATCAAAGCACCCCACCGCAAGTCCTAGGTCTTTCCCTCCCGTTGTGCATTTGTGGGGACACTTTTGAAGCCTTCCATAGGCCACATTTATGGGGTTTTTGTTTTTTTTTTTTTTTGGTGTAATTTTTCGCTTTTGAAATTTAACCATTCTCTTGGTTCCTTGTTAGAATTAAACGTGGGGTGTGAGTTTTATCATTAAACTAAATGATGGTTCCGAGAGTGTCGACTCTTTTATTTTCTTTTTTGAGAACCTGGGCATTTGTAAAATTTTTTCTTTGGTGGTATCGAGGAACTAACTTAAAAAAAGAAAAGAGCAAGAAATGGTGGAAAATTAATTCAATTTGAAATTCTCTGAACGAATTTAGATTTGGTCCCACAAAAAGATTAAAACGATTCCCATTAGCTGCAAAAGGCCCCAAAAAAAAAAAAAGGCAGATTCCAGCTAGAGCTACCCTCTACAGTCTACCGAAATCTAATCAAAACAATGATATCCAATCAAAACAAAGCTTCAAATTTGTATTACAAATTTTGGCATTCTCGACAGGGAAAAAAAAAGAAGGAAGAAAAAACACAGAACTAAAGTCTAACTCCATAATGGAAATGTAGCAATTTCGGGTAAGGACAACCACCATAAATAGTCACATTAGTGGTCCCTAAGCCAATTTGATTCGATGGCAGGCAGCGCAATAGCAAATGGGTCTCTGTCCATCACATCAGCATAACTGTTTCATGAAGTTACATTTTAGCGTGTATGCAATTTTCCATATAGACAGCCTCGCCTGGACAAGCTGACAAAAGCCACTTCTAATAGACGGTTCACATTGGGACCAACTTCGAGGAATAATTGATTTTTTTACTGGTACCAGAAAAGAGATTTTGATTGGCCCCATTTTTTTCACAGTTAATTAACTATGTAGCCATTTGCATCAACAATCAAAGCCATGCCAAGTTAATCTGAAGGTCCAGGGACTGAATTTGGGGACTTCTGTGCAATAAAGATTAAAGAAACTTGAATAACGAACAAACTCTAGAAATTTAAAGCAAATGGTACCTCATTTAGTAAATTTAAAAAGTAGAATAGAGAAGCATATTTTCAAGCATAAACTTGTCTGAGAAAAGAAAGTGAATTTGTTACCATAACTCTCCTCCCCCCGCTCTCTCTCTCAATCAATACAATTTAGCTCAAGAGGTCAATAATTTGCCTAAGTTTCATTTATGTTTGAAGGAAGTCGCGTTTTATATGATATTATACTAAATAGATATTTGTGTTCAGGCTGAGCACAACCTTTTTCACTTGTTGGGCGTTGCTGGTGTATTCCGCGGCTCCCTATTCAGTGCTATGCAAGGTTCCTGATTAAGAAAAGCAAAAGAAGGGTTTTTTTTTTTTTTTTTTTAAAACAAGAATGGAAAACAAAAGAGGACCCCCCCTACCCAAAAGTTTTTGTTGTATATTTTTCGATGGTGTTGCCATTTAATGCATAATCTGAAACTAAATTTTCATATGGTTGAAACATTGCTGTTAGTGTGCTGCATGTTATGTCCATTGTCCAACTATTGAGTGGTCGCAGCACTCAATTACTCCAGCAGTTGCTGCAAGTTTTGCCATTCTCGAGACAGACTTGAAGAAGAAATAATAGAATACAATATGACCTGTTTTTTTTTTCTTTTTTAACCTTTTGTCTTGTATTTTAACATCGCACAACTTTCAATTACCAGGGAAAAAAAAGAAAACAATGAACTTGTCAAATTAATAATAATACAATTGAATTAATGTTGATAATTTTTTGGTTAAAAAATGTTATTACAATGAAAATGGTAGGTGCATAGCCTCATGTACTTAAATTTGATCGTAATGATAATAACTCATGCTTTTCTACGAAAGTGTGTAGATATTTTTGCAATTCCCATGTTTGCGATCAATTTCACATTTAATAATTAGATGAGTTTTTAAAGTTGTACAACGAGTATTTTTCTCTCCTATTTCCATATGAATCTCCCATCTTCAAAACAAAGTCATAGAAAAAAAAAATATAGAAGTAAATAGTTTTTAAAGAAATAGAGAGTAAATTGTTAAGAAGAATATTTTTGTCCAAAGTTGTTTTGAGGGTATGTGTACTCAGTCTCAGCGCCTAACCAATGCATTTGGTGGATGGTTTTTGTTTATTATTGATATTGCTGCTCAAAAAAAAAAAAAGATATAAGAGATAAGAAAATAATGATTTTAGTGAGGCATACTCCTCTCATAATAAATTGAAACCGTTCTCCCAACATGTGAGATCGAAAGAGATTTTTGTTTTTGCTTTTCATAATTCTCCCCTATCTTATAGGACTCGCCAACGAAAAACTAACACAGACAATGAAAATTATGGAGACTTGTCTTTTTTTTTTGTTGTTTTTTTTTAAAAATTTTTTATGGGGGGGTGGAATTATGAAGACTTCTCCAATGATCGAAAAAGACAGGTTACTAGTTAATACAAAATATATATATATATATATATATATATATTTTTTTAGAGTCTTCCATAAAATGACAACCTTTTTCATCTTATTAATAAAATTGCACTGATTCATCGATATTAAAAAAAAACAAAAAGATTATTTATATATGAAAAATGGATAGAAGACATTGGTAGAAATTGCTGACTTTTCTCATGAACCATAAAGATGTTCATTTGTTTGTCGTCGACAGACTTTCATTGGATAAAAAGGATCATCATCTTTAAATAATTATACAGTAGAAAGTTGGAGAGAATCATTCTAGCTCTCCATATTAAATATGAAGCTTTCTTGGTGAACGAACAATTATGTCACATACACATAAATTGGAATAAGAATAGATACGTATGGACTAAGTGACACGTGCGAAGAAAGGGATCGGTTCAGTCTCTAATATATATAATGTTACAGATAATGGGCAATTGCGACTATGGCCTGAAGCCAACCATATTGGCTGGTGGTTGGTGCTACCCTTTTCGTAGAAACCACTAGAGAGAGCACGAGGCACGACCCATGGCCATTTTAATTAATCTCCGTCCACACTCACAAGCAAAATTCTTGCCCTCTCTCAAGAATTTTCAACCATGGGGGACCAGCTGACTAGAGGGGCCTTAGGATTGATGAGGGGGTGAGGAATATCAACACATGGGTTCGCATTACTTTGGAATGACCTCATGTATTATGTATAGATCGATTGGCGCTATATGTGTGTATTCACTTGGACGCAAACAAAGAAGCTTCTCATCTCTTTCAAAGGTTCCAAGGGAATATTTCGACGGGAAAAAAAGTAACTTGTTTTAAGATTACGTTACAATTAAGAAAAAATACAATAGTTTTTGGTTAGGTATAATTATGATATCACACAATTGAAACACGATGGAAGGTAAAATTCCTCTTCAATAAACTAACTCTTTTCGATAGAAGAATGTGAATTTTAATTGTCACAGATTAAAAGAACCTTCTTCAAGCATACCCAAAAGTTACAAAATATATGAATAAAATTTGAGCAACAAACTAAAAATCCTACAAAATTCCTATATTTACACCAGAGTTACCAAGTCCGCAGCCTTCATTTTAGCCAAAGCATCCCAATTACTTGACCCAGCTTATGTATACTCTCTGAGAATGATGGAGTGGTTTTCTAGTGCTAAATTCACTTAGTATTTTCCTTGGCAATTTCCGATTGGATTTTAAAAATAAAGTGAAACAAGATCCTCTATAATTCCCCTCGATAAACGATGAAAAGAAAAACCTCAACTTTCACTTCGGGATATGAATAATCTACCAATGGGAAGTTGGGAATCGTGGAAGTACCATTGGAATTGAATAAACTGATTAGAGCGAGGCCATGTTCCTAGTGTCAGTTGGCAAGAAAATATGCCTCTATAGAGCTGAGGACTAAGGTAAAAAACCGCATATAATCACACACTTACCCCTACCTTAGCTTTGCAAAGTTATTCAACGTTATAAATGCATATTAAAAACTTTTACCATTCTGGACCGTAAAAATCCTTAAAAAATTGATCATGTTCACACTACACTATAAACCCAACGAATTAAAATTGTGAGAACTGAGGACAATTTTCAATCAGATAAAATTTCACCTTTAAATTTTTGTAGTAGTTTGACACAATTTTATTAATTATTGTGTTTGTGAACTAAATTTTCCTAAGCACTTTTAGAAGCTAATTAATATATATATTTTTAGTTAATTAATTTGTAGTGGTTTAAGAAGGATAAATCTTGGTGTAACAATATTTGATTTTTGAAAATAATATTTTTACAAAAAATAAGAATAAGACTGTATATATTTCATACAAAATTTGTGCACTAAAAACGGTCTTTGATTTCAATTTTTGGTGTTTTGAATTCGGAGATCCTCAGCCATCATTTGTCTCTATGTTTTGAGTTTTGAATTTGAGTTCGAATATGCCCAGGAGGCCGTTGCAATTCATTGTTGTACTTGAACATGAGAAGTTCAAAATTTTGGCAACCTTTTCTCTCCATGTGTGAGCTTTTAGGAAGTGAATTTGGACTCGCAGTTGGGTAGCTCCTCCTGAAGAAATTGCAGTGGAATACTAGCAATAATGCTTTGCTAAGGCCCAGCGAATTTATTGAGTGGGGGTATATGAGTCTCATTTCCTTCTTGCTTTTTGTCAAGAAAGTGAATGGAGTTTTGTGTGGTGTACATATGCAAGATGGTAAATAATTTCTACACGAACCTTTGGAATGTGGTGAAAGTTGTTTAGAGGAGAGTAGGAGCTGTAATTGGGATATTTTGGGGTTGTTTGTACTCTGAATTTTGGTATATAATACTCTCACTTTATCCTGAGGAGCTGCGTCGATAAGGGACCCTTTTATGCATTTTTGTTGAGCATCTCCATATTTATGAAGATGCCATGAATAAAAGCACAGCTTTGCTTTTATTCAAAATAAAAAATAAAAAATAAAAAATAATGCTAAGCTAAGATGAGAAGAGACGTGTGAAACTATCAAGTTAAAGTTAAATTGGACTCTCTCTCTCTCTCTCTCTCTCTCTCTCTCTCTCTCTGTAGCTAGGAAAATGAGATACATTGAAACGTTCACGCGTCAGACACACACATGCAATATTATTGCTAGCGAACAAAGAACAAACAAGAAAAAGACTATCACACTTTCTCCCTGTCTCTCATGAATGACGATGATTCTCTCTTCTTTTTTCGTTTTCGTGTTAGAAACAATACAGTATTGTGAATACACACAATAAAAATTCAATAGAATGCTGGTATAATCCTGAAAATATATATATATATATTTTTTGAACGGTTAAAAAGCTTTTATTCATACCCCTGCTACTCATCACAGCAGTGCCTCAAAGGAATAATCCTGAAAATGTTGGCATCTTTAATTTTTATTCATTGTCGTTGGTGTCACTTTATTTCATGAGGAAGCTGCATGTGAAAAAGGGAAAAAGAAAATGGCTAGATACCCTAATTAGCTTGCATCATGTGAAAGTAGAAAAATCTCTCACACTCTTTCCATCTATATTTGTTGGTTTTATTGGATGAAAGGAATATAAGCAAGCTCATATCTTAATTTTCACCCCTTGTTCCTTCATTATTATATCTATGTTTTTTCTTTGATTCCTTGTTGGGGAGGTATCTTTTTGGGGTAGGATGATTTTTCCCTTAAAGTTTTTGGCTAAAGTCTCTTTCAAATTGAGGTTAAAAAATGCAATAGGATATCACATGTTTGGTTTAGGTCATTTTCTTCGAAAGCCTGATTTTTTTTTTTCAAGATGTGATGAGATCTAAACGTGTAGACCAGCCGTGAATTCATTGATACAGAGCCTGAATATGGATGCAATGCCTATGCCATGTGGGGCTTTACCTTGCTTTAAAAAATTTTTCTCTGATTTCATTCAAAATTGTCATGCAGCATGGCTAAAGAAAAAGAGATAGTCCCTTGCGGAAAGGGTTCAAAAGTATTATCATGGTTTTCAATTGCCCATTTCGTTTTCAATCAATAGTTATCACATCCAAATTTGACTTATCAAAACCGTCCCAGGTTCAGGAATGGATCATACGCAATTTTGCCTCTTTTTTTTCTTTTCTTTTTTAAAAATATCTGAAGGTAGCCCTTGATCATCATAAGTCCCTGATCGTCTAACCCCCACCCAAAAAGACTTGATCACCAAAATAAAGTATATGTGTATGGCATACACCTAGCTGGCATTCATACATGGCTCATTTGTCAGCCCTTTTGGTGCACTGCGGACCCAAGTACCACCCAGCAAACGATGACAACAGGACATGGGGCTAGAAAAGTCGATAGGTGAAGCAAAATTAATCAATGGAAATGTACAGGGAGTAGCAGTGATATGGGACTCGTGTACACCTTATCCTCGGATAACGGTTTAGCGTCTGTATGATGTTTTGTCCTTATGAATGAAATGTTGGATCTCAATAAAAAAATAAAATAAAATAAAATAAAAACCAAAAACTAGGGTTAATAAGTTTTATTTAGTTTCTATGGTGGTCATAATTTTCGCCAAACTAATTATATTTCGTATCAATTATCCGAAAGGAGCTTATCTTGTCTTATGAAATTTATATATAAATTCTCTTATAGAAGATTTTTAGTAATTAAGAATTAAAATTTTTATTTTTAAAATTTAAAATTTTAATTTAAAAAAATAATATTTATAAAAATTTTAAAAAATTATTTTTACCATATAACTTACCGATCAGTAAATTTCTTAATTGACAAAAAAAAAAGCCTGTTTATAAAACTTCAGATATTCCCATTGCAACAGATAATTAATCCCCCTTCAATTATTAGTTCGTAGCTAGTTTCAGTGGAAGTATGGGAAAGAGTATTTGAATAATCTCTTGCCAATGGAAAAAAAAAAATCACTAATCTCAATTAATCATTTTTTTTTTTCTATTTTGCTCTCCTGGGTTTCACCATAATCAAAGGGAAATTGGAGGGAAAGAATTAAAAATTTCGACAGTGGTGTCTCAGGCTGTCATTGAATCGATGCTGTTGGTGGATAGACTGTGTACTTGTACTATTTGCTTTAAGAGAGGAAAAGATTGGAACATTTTACCTTTTATCTTACACCTCAAAGGGTGGAGAAACTTCAAGTAAAAGAGAGATTTATAATGATTTGAATAAAGTGGAAATGACATATATAATGACCCTTCGGAGATAGAGATGTTTCCTTCGTATATGTTACTGTATATAGAACATGTCCTAATTGTGATTTCGTTTTTTTCCAAGTTCCTGGAAGATGGCTATAGATGATGTGCAAGCGCATGGGTGTGTTGGGTCAAATTGCACACCCCACCTCAACCAACTTTATTAACTACGGAAGGCTATCAAAGAAAAAGTCCCCTCTCTCTCTCTCCCTGCACAACTCTCCACCATCCCACGTAACACTTCACCTCTCTCTCTCTCTCTCTCTCTCTCTCTCTCGCAAAGTATACGTGTGTTGTCAGTGTTTCTTTTCTTTGCCTCCACGTTGCTTCGTTGTCCTTGACCCTCTCTTTCACAACCCCATTACACGTTCACCTCATGTTTTGGCACATATCCCCAATTCCCACTCTTTGACTTCACCTGCCTTCAGTAAAAGAAGATTTCAAGAAACAAACAGGGGGAACAGAGAGTGGAAATTGGTGTTAGACATCATGGTATAGGACTAGCCTTCCTAATATCTTTTTCCCAAATCTTCTCTTTTTGTTCACTAATTAATTCAATGCTCATCAGCTCATGTTATCGAAAGTATAAACTTTTGTAATTTTCTTAGGTTCCCCTAAGTAGTCTTTCTTTGAAGTTTGCCCTTGAGGATTAACCTTGTGTGGCTATACATACACACACACACACACACATATATATACCTCTAGAGAGAGAGAGAGAGAGAGAGAGAGAGAGAGAAACGCAGATGGTAAATCATCACCATATTTTATGATCAGTGAATAGCTGACTGGGTTTGAATCTCATTCAAATATGCACAGCAGTAACATATACAATTTTAAATATATACTTATCCCTGGTTAATAAAATGTCAGTGTCTGTTGTTTTCCTAACAACTTGACGTAGGAAAAAAATGCTCCTTATCATTTTCCGTTATCACATTCAGTTGCTTGATTAAATATTGCAGAAAATGTCAAAAAGTAGGTTGCTTGGAGTTCATCCCCCAGTTCCTCCATTCTCTACTATGCTTGACTTTTCATAAACCTCCCATTGATCCATAAAATTTTGACTATCCCTCACAAGCAAAACGTTCTATTTCATTGATGTATGTAGACAAAAAAAAAAAAAAACAATTAATCTATATGATTTTAGAGAGTATAATAATGAACCAGGCCTGATTCTTGAACAATACCGATGATTAATTTAATTTTTTTTTTTGTTTTTAATTTTCATACTTAAATGCATAGGACAAAGCTGGGTATAGGCTTAGCTATAGCACATATCTGGCTGAAAGTGGCAACAATAATTTTAATTAGCTTGATACTAATGGCATATGGATGGCATCCACACCTCAAAGTAAACTCCTAATCCAAAATATAAATGTGCCAATTTCATTTGATTGGAAGCGACAAAAGATTGATTTTACTAAAAATTAAACTCTTCATTTTTTACCCTTAACTATCATATTAAAAATAACTTACAATTATAAAATCAGGAAATTAAGAGTAATATTAATTATTTCTACTTGTTTTAAGATATATTTCCTTTTCGAATCTAAATTAAACCTCTAGAACTTTTGGGGATAAACTTGCTCATTTCCATGATTTGCCTTTGTTACCTACGGCTTTTATACAACAAAGAATAATAATAATAATCAAACATATCCAAAGTTAACAAAAAAAAAAAAAACAATTAAAGAAAAAGATGCATGGGCCCACTGAAATCCTATTTGGGCTATGTATACACGACCAAAGGCCCCAAACAAAATTGTCTTGCTTGCCACACTGGCCCCAGCCACCGATCCGTCGGTCAATTTAAAATGCATTTGCTTGCCATTCATCTTTTTATACAATTTGCGACAATTGAAATCCAAAGCACATCTTGAGCTCCATTTGTGACCTCAGGATTCATGGGATGCTAAATGTAGGATAGAAATTTAGCACTCTCGGGATCCATAAGCCGTTGCTTTCTTTTCTTTTTTTTTATTTTTATTTTTAGTACATCGATAAAAATTAAAACTCGTATTTTGTGAGAATTTAAGGTGGTTAATATCTGAATTTTCTAACCTCATGAAAGTTGCCAATGTGTTCAAGTAGATTAAACCTAGATGATCCCATTACTTTTCCCTATTCTGCTTTGTGTTAGGTAATAAATATTTTGTGGGATAATGCTACTTTTACCAATGAATATTGCACCTAAACTACACATATTAACAGTACATACAATTGTCAATCGAATCATGATATATAAAATATATGTACAATACTCACCACTTCACAAGAAATTTTTTTGTTGGTAAATTTTATGTGTGATGAACGAAGCAAAATGGGGTAGATCATCAGAATTGCAAAACGTTTATGTATATATGAAAAGTTTGCTTCTCGCATGTTTTAACAATGTGTTCTCTTTCACTCCGAAAGTAAAATTGGCGTGCCTATTCTAGCGTTAGTGTGATGGATCATCTAGCTATCATTTGTAGTCGTTGATGAACTACTCAACCCGCATTAGACGGGTTTTTTTTTTTTAAGCTTAGTTTTAAAGACACAGATAACCATATTCTATTAAGCTTTCACTTTATCCCCTTTATGAAAAGCCACTAAAATGGCTAGTGTGACCATATGACACGACTCTTCCCTTGGAATAGGGAAAAATAAAGCGAATCAAACCATTGTGTTTCATATTAGTTGGGTTTAATCCCAATCCTCTCTCTCTCTCTCTCTCTCTCAATGATATGAAAAAGAAAAAAAAAGGGTGAAAACCTAGATGATCAACAGTAAACCTGATCACAATTCGATTTATTTAGATTACAATTCAAATCGACATTCCAACTCTAAATGAAGGAAGGATCGGAACCGAATCACCGGTTCCTCAAGTGGGGAATAATAAATTAGCATAATCAATTTAACCATTCAATATAACTAAGAATTACCACTCCGAGCACTCCTTTGTTAACTTGTTCTTGTTACATATTCCATGTTGTACACTAATGAGGTTGCGGCACAAGAAGTACTTTCCGCTTAAATCTAAGACCTTACGCATGTAATCATCCACCTGAATTAACAGGGTGATGATTGATTCATTTTATTTATGCAGCTTTTCCTTGCTTTAAAAAAAAAATCGCCTTAATTATGTCTTAATTGGATAATAATAATAATATTATTGCTATGATTATAATATAAGATTTTATTTTTATTATGTTTCCCAATTGTTTCCAAGAAATTTTAAAATATTCATTGTTATTTTCAGATTAGATTTTTGGACTATAGTCTTTGAATTTCTATTTCTAAGTTTGATTTGCAAAAAAATTCTCATGAAAAATTTATTCCAAACCTTATCATGTGATGGTTTTTACCTTCGACTTGTAAATTTACATTTTATTTATTTGATGATGTTTTAATTAAAATATAAACATTTTGTACGTAAACCTAGTTTGAAAAGATCGATCACACAATAATTTTATGTAACGCGGTTATTTTGTTCTATTTTAGATACAAATCATGACACTTGTCTTTACATTGCTTACTAAGAAATGCTAAATAGTATTCAAATTTCAAAGAAAAAAATTGCACACATCAAAAAAATTGCTTATTATGTTTATGTCAAGACTTGAAACCTGCTTGGAGAGACAATTAGAGGAAGTGATGATCGGGAAATAGAGGACCATGCAAAGAAAATTGGGCTTCTTTTCCTACCGTCCATAACTATGGCCATCATGCTTGAAAAAAGAAAAGAAAAAAAAAAGACATTTGCATTTAGTAAATGCCGACAGAAATCAATTATTGCATGTTTTCTAGAAAGGATAACCTCTTAAACCTTCATATGCCATCCAACCTCAGCCCTCCGGAGCCATTGTGTTTTATATGTCCATATTTCTCTAATTTCTCGCCAGTTGATTAGTACTACTTGATTTGGGTCATTATCCTCTTTCCTCCCTATCACACCTCTCACTGGGACAAATAATAAATGCTCTACGGGTAATGGGGAAAGTTGTCTGATATAAGGTCATAGTTTTCACATCTTATATGTTCTCCCTTTTGGAGATATCCATCATCACCTTGAATTTTACCTAGCTAGTTTTGAAACTCTCTATATCTCCGTCCTTATCGGTTGCTCTCAGATTAAAATAATAAATCCATCGCTAAGAAAGACCCTCTTCAGAAAAAGTTAACTTTCAAGTTAAGCAACACCAACCACTTGGTCATACCCTTTGGGCACTGAAGATTACGATGATGAACTTCAAAGTTGTGGCTCAATCAAAATTGAAATCAACACTTGCTTGCAAAAGAAAGCGAGATTCAGGGGTGTCAGATATAAATTTAATATTAATTCAATATTAACACTCTGATATTTAAATTAGTAAAAAGAGATGATGAGAATGAAAAGAAAAGAAAAGAAAAGAAAATCTGTGAATGAAAGACATATGAGAAATCTACATATGACTTACTACGAGAAAAGTAAGAGTTCTCCTATTTATAGAGTTTAGAGGTGGGTCTAACGTAATGAACTCTATTGCTATCAGGACTAATGTAGGGGCTAGAGAACTCCTTAGAGGTTATGGAGTATATAGAATTTAGAGTAGGCTTATATGGTAGTAAATATAAGGGAAATCGGACTCCAAGACTCAACAAACTCAATATAGTCCCTATTATATTAAAGCATGGGGTGAGGTATGAGTTTCAAATTTCAGATTTTATTTACAGTTAATTGTTTTTTTAAAAGGAAAAAAAAAATAACACGAATTTATAATTTATCAACAATTTAATTGGATGAAAATATTTACAATATCAGTTAATAAGACGTATTTCTAAAAATTAATTAAAATTTGGAAATTCATGCTTGGAATTGTCTTCCTCGTTCTGCTGCCTCTCCAACTACACGTAATTTTGACGTAATTAAAGAATGCTTACCTCAATACACATTTCTTGACATTGGCATGGATTTTCACCTTGTTCTGTTGACCAGATTCACTTAATCCCATTTGATGAGCCGCCGGCCCATCTCAATTAAACATTAATCAAATAAATATTTCTTAAACCCAAGGATAAGCTATCTCCATTTCGGAATATAGGTTTGGTGCGGATGGCTTGAGAAGGACCAATTGAAGATATTTAAGATGTTTTAAACCCTAGTACGGACCGTGTAAGGTGATAATCTTGAACGTTAGCCTAGACCGCGTCCTCAGGCTTGCATAACCAAACTTCCTAAGTCAGTATAGGCAGGTCATTGTCGTTTATAAGATGGATTGGAAGGTTTGGCCTAGAAGTGATACGAAATTATATGAAACAGCACATTGTCCTATAATGCATAATTTTCTTACCATCGCTAAATATTATCAAAGTTATAATTGCCGCTGTCACTCGATTATTCAGTCAATTTTGAGCCACGAAGAATGTGTTGAAGCATTCAATTTGTGTTTGTTGACTGATGAGGAACATCAGAGTTGTAGATACTAAGCTCGGCAAAATAGAGGGAGGCTAAGGATTGTTGGACTACAACTTAACATTAGTAATTCGGTATTTAAGTTAGTAAGAGAATTAAAAGTCAACAGAGTATAAAAAAATAGAGAGCGTGAGAAATATATCTTATGGAAGGTAAAAGTCTTTCTTATTTATAAAGTTAAAAAATATACCCAGTTTGATAGATATCACTACTTACTTACTTGAGTGCTAATAATAAGGATCGTGAGTCTATAAATAATTATGGCTGAACTTTGTGAGTTCAACTAAAGGATATTGAAATTCAGACTAACTATTTAATAGGAGTCTTAAAAGGAGCGCAACTCTGAAGCTGATCAACTTAATTTAGTCCTCCACAAATAATTAACCACATGATGCACTTGATGCCTTCTTATTTTTGGTAAAAAAAAAAAGAAAGAAAGAAAGAAAGAAACAACTTTTTTGTTTTGTTTTGGATACTTATTGGAATCAGAACTGTTATGTATGTCAAAATTTCCAACGAAGTTTTGTAACAAGTAACAAATATCGAACAGGGTGCCAAAACCATGTGGTCCTGTGGGACATTGTTGACAAGAAAACAGGACCTTGTGAGTTGTGAAAATAGTGGTACAGTTGTAACCATGAGACCCATTGGGGGCAGTGGCACTGGAATGGCATCAATCACTACTCTAACAATACCCCAATACACAGTTATGGAGAAGCCATGATTCTTGGCTGCACATACACAGGGAGAAGACTTTTTGATAAAAGAGGAATGAGTAAACAAAGCATCACAGAAAATGATGCCTCCTTGTCAATCTGAGCTCACTTGATGGGCACCAAGGATCAGACTACTTTTTTTTATTTGTTTTCATATA
Organism: Bruguiera gymnorhiza; assembly: GCA_020883675.1. Lineage (NCBI taxonomy): Eukaryota > Viridiplantae > Streptophyta > Magnoliopsida > Malpighiales > Rhizophoraceae > Bruguiera > Bruguiera gymnorhiza. The sequence continues at coordinate 86,273 of JAIRCJ010000197.1, read as the reverse complement.
CATTTTAATTGGAGATGCATTAGGATACTGACCAATATTACATGTGAAATTGTCAGTTATTTATTTTTTTTAATCTTTATCACTGACATTGTAATTATGGTGCGTCCTTGTGTGGCCTCGGTTTAAATTAATCCGCTTGATTTGAATCAAGAAAGGTCCAGACGGAAAGCTTGTGAGAATGAAAGTCCATGGCAGGGAATAGTGCATGGATTTGGATTTTGCTTGTTGTGCCATAGATCCAATGTGTTGAATTGAGAATCATATTTATGATGGGGACCAAGTTGGATTTTGATCAAATGGGATAATATTAATACTTATTTCTGAAGTTGGATTATATTTATTACCCAATGAAAACTCCCCACTTCCTCACCTAGTAGTGGCATTTGTATGAGGAAAGAACAAATTTTGTGGCTAGGAAATGAATCTCTCTTGCATTATCAAGATCCTCACTGTCAAAGTTTTTAAGTTTTACCCCACACTCTTTTTCTGCTCTTTAAAGTTTGGAAGGGGTTAAAAAATTGAGTCTACAATGAACCAACTTTTCAATTAGCAAGAATAATGATTACGATCAAATGGTTGAAAGCAGTGGCCATGGAAATGGGGTTGATAAAATACAAAAGGTCCTCGAAAAAGGGGATGTTGAGATGAGTACATCCATAGAAAATTGAAGGCAATGGCAGCCTTGTTTCAAGGGAAATGGTCTAAAAGGATTAATATCCACCAAGAAAGGTTGTTGTGGGTTGAGAAGTATATGGGAGAATTAAAGGCCAAAAAAAAAAAGGGGGAAGGAAAAAAGCACTAACCCATTGGGAAGCCTACAAAAGCTTTAATGGTCGAAAGAGCTGTTGAACCAGAATTCAGAAAGGTAGAATCGGTCATAATGGCGTGCTCCTTTTGTCAGCCATTTAGGATTCTTTCTTTATTGGAGGTACCAGCGAACCTGTCTTAACCAATGTATCTTTGATTCAAAGTTAATAATGCACAAGGCCATACCTGATTATGATTCGTGAGTCCAATTAGGCCATTTTTGTTGAATAATTTTAGCCTTTTAGGTCAATTTTGTGGGTTTATGGTGGGTTCCATTGTATTGTATTCGTCAATTCAAAAGAGGAGTTGAGCCATCAAATTATGTAGAGAACAAAAGCTACATAATTCCAATTCAGTGGAGCACACAAACAGAGTGTAAATTATGACTTTTGAAAAAGTTATATGCTTGGAGGAAGTTTTGAGAGAGATTAGATGTGATATCACTTGTAAACTACATGTTCAACCCAGAAATTTCATGGCTATTGACCCACTTTCTCAGCCAAAAGAGGCTGCCCTAATATAAGCGGACCTTTTTTGTTCGATTTAATTAACTTAACTCTATTATTTTTATCTCTTTCAATTATTGACCACCTTCTGTATCTTCTTTTTCACGCCTGTTTTTCTTTTGCAAGTTTCCATTTGGTGATCACGGATCATGTATATACATTGGAAAAAGTCAACACTTCAAGAGACATTTAAGAGAGCTGACCACTCGGGGTTGACCAATGAAAGTATATCGGACTGTTCCGATGGCCTCTCCTCTGCAGATGTCACGACCCTGCATTTTTTTTTTTTTCTTTTGTTCAATTTCAAGAATGGCGAAGGTCGATTCCTAAATGTCAGGCCTCATAATTTCTCTGCCCAAATGCCCAGATTCAGCGTGCACGTGGGTTCAGTTTTTCAGATTTCTTTTAACAAAAAGCAGAAATGCAGGTAGTGGAGATACGAAAATTTGATCAACCTAGTTAAATGATTTCCATTGGACAGACTCTTACCACTCGGCCTCCAAGTTCGTTCAACGGGCTGGTCAGGTAAATTATAAAAATGGGTTGATTTGTTGAGGCTCAGAGCTGGACAACCTGCATATTAATCGGAACTCAAATGACCGAGCCAACCCAAATGAAAAATTCCACTAAGTTCGAGAACAGCGCTAGCAGGGCCGAACTGGACACTTCAATGGAAATGTAGTGGGCTCACGCACTGATCACATTGGGCTCCAAGCCCACTCTTATTTGAACGTAGCCTATTAGCTACAGAAATTCCTGCTTCAATACCATATGGAGCAACCCTGCACTTCAGTTGCTTTGATTCACAGGAAGGGGCAGCATGGCATCATGTTTAAAACACCTAATTCATGCCCATGGGGTTTAGGGAAATGTAGTTAGACGTTTATCTGTCACATAAATACAACTATTGCACAGTGGTGTGGGATAAGATCTGAGAATGAATTTTATCAAGAAAATGCATGCGGGTAGACTAGGTTACAAAACTAGGATAATCTAAACTAGACTCAACCCAATGAGATCACAAGTCTTCTATCTGTTCTAGGGAAGAGAAATGTGTGTTAACGTCGATAAGAGCTTCCTGATCAATTTCTACTGTTCTAAATAATCTTTGAGAGAGATAATCCAATTCTTTTCCAGATGTCAAGTCACTTTTGCCCGTCTTCTCCTTGGATATCTCAAAGCCTTTGGCTTCTGTCTGATGAGACCTCCTACGTTGACAATAGAGCTGGGTTTTCATCTCCAAACAGGATTTTAGATCCTCTTCATTTCGGGCTTTGCTCAACTTTTCAATAATTTCACTTAAAGCCGAAGCCCTCTCAGCCATATTTGCACTCCTTTGCCCCTGGTCAAGCCCATTTTGGTCATTAACATCATTATTGATCTCACATTTCTGAAGCTTCCTCAATCCCTCATCGACAACTTCTTGCATTCTTTTTCGACTATTTTCTCTCCTGATAGGATTTGACCTCAGTTTCAACTTCTGCTCTGATACCATCTTCTCAATATCACATTCTGCAGAGGTATGGTGAGGGCTAGATGATTTATTCTCAGTGGAGCTTTCTCCGATAGATTTAAGAGAGAATACCTCCTCCAGCAAGCTAACATTCTGCATATACCGATCAAAAGCTTCATTTTCCACTTCAATGTTTCGATCCTTATATTCCTTTAATTTGGAAAACCGCCATTCATTTATACCAGCAGCTTCCTGATATAGCTCCTTATGTTAGAAGTAATTCATACACCAAAATATAATAAAACCAGGGATGATATCATATCAGATCATTAACAAACCTTTCTGGTCAATGGCTTTCTTGAACGAAGTGGACTGTGCACATTGTTAAATTGAGAAAAACTACTGGAAAGTTGGCGGAGGGACGCAATTCTGTGTGAGCTCCTGAATCCAGTTAGAATCAAGCACCATTTCAGAAACCAAGAAATAAACCACAAATTGAACACAGCCAAGTCATTGAAGCTATGGAGAAGCATATTTGCAACATTGTAGATATATCATCAAAGGAAAAGTATTTCAATCATAAAAAAATAACAGAAAAGCAAAGCTGGCAAACAAGAAATTGCATCATGCATGTCCTTGCTTGGAGTAATCTGAACAGGGATTTTGTAAGGCCTATGGTTAGCTAAAAATGTTTTAATGACCAAATAATTACAAGTCAAATATTATCTTTATGAATTCAGAACTACAGATCATTTCCGTTACATTTTTATGCAGAATCAATGGGAGCATGGTCCTCAAGATCCATCACAGACTGATAGATATTAAAATGCACCCATGTTATGAGATAGATAAATATGTTGCCATGAACATTTTATTCCTAAGCATTCAAAAAACAATATTGAGCACAAAATTCAGATCACATTATCTCAAAACATACCATTGCCATCCTTGACTTATAACAACTTAATAAGATGGTCTGATACAGTTGTTGTCTATAACCATATGGTGTTTTTCAATTATCACCATTTCAATTATAAGTAGAAACACCTGATTCTTTTTCTACCTGAGTCCACTACAACAGCCTAACAAGAAGAAAGTTAAAAACGTAACAATAAGGCTTAACATCAGAGATGGAAGCAAGATGAACACCAGCACAAAATATTTGCAAACTGCAACTTACACTGCAGGAGTTACTTCAGTTGACTTCAGCTGCTGGTCAAACAGAGGAGTGGTTGAAGCTGGTGTCTTGTCAGGAAAAGTTGCATTGGCTTTCAAAACTGCCGATTCAAAAGGAAACCCAAAATTATAAGTCTGTCTTGCAGCATCACAGTTCTTCAGAAATAACCCCAGTAAAAGGGTCTAGATATATATTGCCATATCATTGAAGTTGGTTTTGCATAAGCAATACATGTCACCCTCAATCTAGTTACTTTTTAAATTGAATTCTACCAAAGAATCTTAATTTTAATACAACACAGAAAAGCTTACTTCACCTTTCCCTAGAAACTCTTAAGCTTATCCAAGCACCAGCCTATCTAAAACCCAAAAATTTCATCTATAAACACTGAAACTCAATAAATAAAAATTCCAGATGCTAGAAACTGCACAAAATGTAAGCCAATTTTTAATATCTGTCCACTTAGCAAAGTGTCACATTGTTGTACATGAGATTACATAGACTAGAGAAAAATTGGTCTCTCCAGACATTTACAGAAAGAGAGCATCTTTAATAAAGGAAAAGATATATCACTGTGCATAACTCTTAAAATCAATCATATGTCCACCTTAGAACAACTAACACTTAGTGGCACCTTTTACTGGTGGAAATGCATATATTTCCCTCACCAGTCAAAAGGAAATATGGCTGTATGGCTTTGTAACATCAATCACCTTCAAATTTGGGTTGCTCAATTTGGAGAAGAAAATGCATCCATGCTATCAGAGCAGCATTCTTAGATTAAATTATGGTTAATACATCAACCATAATAAGCATGTCAAACATCTTTCCATAATATCACAGATGACCTCCTATATATTCATATTAAATTCAAGCTCCACCGAGTAAGGATGAAAAGAAAAAGAAAGATTCTTTGACATTGTGAACACACTCAATATTAGCGTACCATGAATATGGCATGGATTTTGAGCTTTAGAGCAGCAACTTTTGCATGAATGATATGGGCACCTGCATAGGGAAAAAAATAAATGGGAGCAGATAAATGAAAAGATGCCGATTTTTTCCAAAAAATAAAACACAATATTGCAATACACATGATCATCAGTTATGATGAATGCAAAATGCACACAAGTCAAACACAATTACTAGAAAAAAAAACATAAAAAATATTTAGTATGAAATATTGCTTCCAATGATACATCCAAAAGATCTTTAGATCATTAGAAAATTCCTAGCTGTGACAAAATACATAGCAGTTACTAAAGTTCAAGAAGTAGCTCTCGTGAGGACACCATCGCTGGGAGCCATTATAGTTAAAAAGAGTTATTTGTGAAACCTATTATGGTATCAATAATTCTTGGTACAACGGTAAGATAGCTAATTGGTGACCTAAAAGATCACCAATTCCAAGTTATGAAAAAACAGCCTTTCTGCCACAGGCGAGGAAGCCTGCATACTCATCCCTACAACGCTGACCCTCATGAATTTGAACAGACTAGAGGTCTCCCACTTTATACCAGGACATAGCACTCTTCAACTAGAAACTTATCACGATTCCAACCAGCCACAATTCAATTAAACCCTAAAACAGAGAAGTTATTCTACAAATCCAAACCTCATGCAAGGCAAAATCATGTTATTTTAACCCCGTTCTAATCTAATCACTGAATAAAATATATGGAGAAACCACCACAAATTTCCTCCCCAACCAATTTTGCTTCTATAACAACATCAATTCTAGGGCTTCCGTAACTTGAATTCACTGTATTCCTTTCCCTATTAAAACAAACTGCATAAATTACACAACTGAAACCAATTCTAAACCTTCCGAATCCCAACAAAACACGTGAAACAGAGAAAAATAAAAAAAGAAGGAAAAGAAGCGTCACCGCCATAGCCGTGATGTCCGCATACAAGTACATTTATCTCTATCTAACTATCCGTACACATAAACCTGTGGTTTTCGGTGTAATGCGTACCTGGAGCGAGCGACGTTGCCGCATTGAGTGCACTTAGGTTTGTTGAGGCCGCGGAGAGTCCTCGGTGGTCCGTCCGTACGAAGCGAAGAGGCGGCGGTGGCGGCGGCGGCGTGAGCGGTGTCGGAGCTGTTGTTGCTCAAGGCTGGGGAAGAGGCCGCCATGTCTATAAGGCAGCGGAGGGCGGGTGCGATTCTCTGTGGCTGATTCTACGGTTATTAGTTTCGTTAACGGAGAGGACGAGCGAGGGCGATTCGATTTTGATTTTCGAGGGGTTTTTTTTTTTTTTTGGGGGGGGGGGAGGTCCTAGAGAAAATTAAGTATAAATAAATAATTTCTGCTGCTTTGGCAGGACAAAAGGCGTCTAGTTTGGGCCTCATTGAGTTAGAGTCCGATCCAATAATTTGGGCTCGGCCCATAATATCTCTAGCCCATGGTAGTTGCAGTTGACCAAAATTCAAATCAGCAATCATTGACCTTACCGGCCATAAGTAAATAAAAATTTACCAAAATTTACTTTTGTTGAGGAAAAGACCTCAGGTTTATTTTTGTATTTAGATGACAAACAACTACATATTCAAAAAAATAATTTCTCAAAAACTACAATAAATTCAAAGTAAATTACTATCATTAATATTACCCAATATTAATTATTTTGTACACAAAATAATGCCTTCGCATGAATATTAGGGACAATTTGATTTATTTTAATCTTAGATTTGAGTTTACAAATCTGCAAATCAAAATGCAAGTCAACGGTTTTCTTCCCAAATTGCTATCCGGGTCTAATTCATTTTTCGACATTTTGGCTATTTTGGTTTAGATTGAGTTGGTTTGACCGTTTGATCAAATTCGACTGGATCAATTAACACCCTACCTATCATGTGCAAAGCACACTGCGGATGCACTAAAACTAATACAAAGTTCATGATCAATTTTAGACTAACCTTTAACTTAATTTGGGCTAAAGCTCAGGTCTCAGCAAACCTAACGAATTCGGGTTGATAAACCTAATCTGGCTCGGCTTGGCCATGGTGCAGTGACAAAATAAGAATACAACTGCCTAAAATGAACAAGTAGAGCGTCCAAAATTGAGTCATGCATAAAGTGAATATCCAATTAAGCCAAGCCATGAATTGGAGAAAAAAAGTACCATACAATTATAGGTTCCAAGGCATCACAGACAAAAGTAAAAATATTTGGAATCCTTGTTGTTCTGAAGACTTTATTTAACCTTTCAGAGAATCACGGCACAAAGAAATGTCAATTGGACTAAGACCTTTACTTATAATATGGGGAGATCGAAAAGTCAGTGAAGCACAAAAAGGAAGCAAGCTGAAAAATTGGAGGCCGGCAGAAGGCACCAGTTTAGCCTGTGAGAGCGGCATTGAGAGCACTGTGGACATCAATGCCAATCTGGGCTTCAGCTTTTTCCAGCTCAGTTGAAGCGGAGCTGAGCTTCTGAGTGAACTCTGCAAGACCCTTCTGGACCAAGTTCTGGTCGATGTGATCAATTGGCACAGCTTCAACAACAATTATATCAGCAACAGAGTTTGCGTGGATAAAAGCAAACCCACTGCTGAGAAAATATTTTGTTACATCATTCCCCTCGTGCACTGATAAAATCCCAGGCTTCAGCTCTGCAATAGTAGGCACATGCCCAGGTAAAACACCCATTTGTCCAGTTGTTGCTGGTACAATGACCATGTCGACCTAGCAAACAACAATGGAATAGTGATACAATGAGGAACAAGAATTTATTAGCTTCAAGAAAAATTCCCTACATGAAACAAATTTAACCGACAATACAATAGAATTTCATTTTCTATGTCTACTGTGAAGTTCCACACTATAGAACTCTGGCATCCATCGAAATATGTTCCCTCATGAAAACCTTGGCCACAAAATACCATTCAGAATCAAAACAGAATAATAATGTAGCTCCTGCAGACCTATTGACCCACCATATTATCAGATTTTCACAAATATAGCTCACACAAACTTAATATTAAAGAGAACATCACACTTCATATAGTTTTAGTACTTTTTTAGACCAATTAATCTCTGGGAGAAACAAATCCAAATAACTGCTTTGATGTGGGAGAGTAAGAATAGCCTAAGTGGCCAAGTAATAGAAAAACAAAATGATCATGAATATTTGCTATCATAAGTAATACCTCCAGCTAGCCTAGCAATGTCTATCATAGTGAATATTCCAACCTCACTTAAAACCATGCTAGAAACAGCCTCTGTAGATTCTCAATATCACACATTATAGAAGAGCTTAGTTTCTGGCCTAAATTATCTCAAATGATTAGCTTGAACAGATGTGAGTCCTCATGATTAGTTTTGCTCAAGCTTCATGGAAACACATCGAGGAGTGAGATAAAAGATCAAATTAGGATACTTGTTATGCAGTTACAAGCCCAAAAGTGATTTCACAGACCAAAAATGAATGTCAAGCTTGAGTTGAAAGGTCAGGTGCTTCTCGTTTAGGAGACCAAAATCCCGGTCTCATCAACAAAGCACTAAAAGCTTCCCCCTTGGTGATACCATATTTTAGACGCAAAAAATTTTTAAAGAGAGGGGAAAAGATATAGGAATATGGGCAAAGCCTGAGAAAATTGGACGCCTGCCAACTGGTTAGTTATTACACTTTATCTAATTTTTGATTCAACAAATCGCAATGGACTCCACTGTGACCACTCACAATAAAGAATAGTAGCTAAGTATCTTATGTATACAAATATACAAATGCTTGCAGCACATAGCCAGTTCAAAAATCAAACAACTTTTCACAAACAGAACTCCATCTTGCTCAAGAAACCAGACAAAATTATTGCAATTTATTCAAGCCAAGCACAAATGAAATCATGATCCAAAAGGCAGAAATGTCATTCTCAGAAACAAAACACAACACTTGGCATGCCAAAAATAAAAGATAACACTTGAGTAAGCCATTCCATGAGCCACTTTAACCATGAATGAGAAGTACCCAACAACCACATATGGTACAAGCAATGCCAAAATTAAGCAATATGCATATATCAAGATACCGAAGCCATAGCTTATCAAGTAAACAAGAGCCCATACCCAACCAATATATTTGCTAGCTATTACATCTAATCCAACCAGGCTTTAAAACGCCCACCATTCTCACATTACTTAACAATTACAAATAATGCATTATAAGGAAACCCATAATTCCTATGAATCATGTGCAAAAGTAAAAAAGAATTTTTCTAAGGAAAAAAGTGAAAAGAATTTAGATGAGACTATAAGATAGCCAAAAGAAATATATCCACATCAAGAGAGTTAAAAATACACAATGAACTCCAAATTGAAGTTGTACCCATGATTGTCATTTGTCACCTCTTTAATCAAGTACTTTTTACCTTGCCAACATGACCAGAATTCGAATAGGAGACCCACACATTCAACCAGTTGAAGGGACAACATATTAATACTCCGCAGATCCAATCTCCCCAATTTCTAATGAAATAAACACATGAATTCCCGTCTAGAAATACAGTGTTATCTGTAACTTAACCTAAAATCATCCTAAAGTACATATGATAAAGTAATATTCGAAGTAGAATCAGTTATGGGTTTTGCTATAAAATTCTAATCGAGTTCAGAAGTGGACTCAAATGTATCGGCATTTGAGACAAATCCGAGGAACTCCGGATCAAATATCGCAAAATCCTCCAAATCCAATCAAAACCCAGATCATAAAACCCCACAAAAGTTCACATCTCGGAACATAAACACGCACCTCCTTGCCGGAAAGCACGGACTCGTAGGGAAGCACGAAGTTAACAGTGAGCTTAGATGGGATGGAAGTGGGAGCCGGTGGCCGAGGCTTCATGAAAGCCGATGGGGTCTTCGGAGGTTCAATGTTTGGTATTAGCTTCTTCCATGAATCCACGAAGGTCGAGTCCTCAGTGGCCGTGGCCGGCACGTCCGTCGAGTAAAATGCCCTACCCGCCAACATCTTGACTTGTTGTCGGGCGGCGATGGGTCGGCCCAAAAGCCGTGACACTTGACGCAACATGATTAGTATGAGCTTTGGAGGAGGCGGCGGCCACGGCGGCGGAGGTGGAGGCGGAGGTGGCGATGGCGGATTTTGGGTTTTTTTTTTTTTTTTATGGTGTTGTTGGAAATGGAGTTGCTAGCTCGAGTGTGGTTAAATGCTGCGGTGTATTAGCTATAAGCATTGTGTTATACATAACTGCATAAGAGGTGGTAATCTGAATTACTATTTAATGTATTTTTTTCCTATATTTATTAATGTTCGAGTCTTTTTCTTATTAAAGATATTTTCATAAATAAAATTTATTTTTAAAATATAAAATTAAAATTAAAATTAAAATTTATTAATACTAAATATTAATGATGAAAAAAAATTGAATTTATATTTTTAAAATAATAGGTTTTTTAATAAAAAATTTAAATAAAAATATTAATAAATAATCTCAATTGTAATTTATAAATAAAATAATAATATATTCACAATATATCTTTTTATTATTGAGAAAAAAGAGTATTGTTATATATTTAAAAAATAATAAATAAAAATATTAATTTCAATTATTATGTTTAAATTTTTTAATTATATTTATTTTATTTTTTTAAAATTAATTTAATATATTTATTATATTTCTTAAATTTAATTTATATTAAAAAAATTTATTAAAATATTATCATATATATAGTGAATAAAATTTTATATTATCATTACATTATTAGAATTATTAATATAATTTTAATTTTAATTTTTTAAAAAATAAAATATTATAAATATATTTTTTTCTTTTAAATATTTAACAAATGATTATAATAAAAATAAAAAATTTATAATTTATTAAAATAATTAAAAGTTTTTATACTAATATAAATAAATAAAAAATTATATTTTTTAATTTTTATTATAAGATATTATATAATTTATCAAAATAATATTTAAAAAATTTTATTAAATATTTAAAAGATAAAAATGATAATTATAATATTTTAAATTTTAAAAAAAAATTAATATTAATATTTTATTAATAATTTTAATAATATGATGATAATATAAAATTATATCTATCATATAATATATATATATATTTATCTTATAATAATATTTAAAAAAATTAATATTAATCAAAATTTAACTAACAAATTAAATAAATTTATTTTTTAATTAAAAAATAAAATTTTACTGGAACACTTTTTAATTTTTACTCACTTTTTTTTATTTTTATTTTATTTTATTTTATTGACTCTTCACACTGGTTTTGTCTTTTGTTCACTTTTTTCTTTGTTAGTCTATTGTTATCTCCGCCACGTGATAATCAACAATTAGCCACTTAAGTCAAACCTTGCCCAATCAAATATCGCGCCATCAATTCGGTGATAACATGGGAATATTTTTTTATTTTTGAAATTTCCTTTAAAATAACTTTTAATTACTTTTAGTGTAATTATATATATATATTGCTAAGTTGGGTCTTCTATTTTATTTTTATTTTTATTGTATTTATCTTCTTTTAATTTTTGACTTGAAGCTTTGTTTTCTTTTTTAACGACTATAAAAATGGTAAAATTTTTTGTTATCAAAAAAATTAGAAAAATTTTAATTATTTTCCTAAAATAAAAAAGCTTAAAGAAATTTTAAAAAATAATTAAAAAAAAAAAAAGGAAATCGGAAATGGACCTCCCCGCACCATCATTGCCCTAGTCCCAGTCACTTCCTCCACTCTCATCTCCCACAATCATTTTTCCTAGCTCATGCCTGCAAACGCGATGCAACTGTAAACCTTTGTTTTTCAAAATTTTAATGGGAATCGAAGATTTTTGTTCTATTTTTCAAAATTTTTAATTAAAAATAAAGATAAAATTAATGTTTATATTCTTTCAAACGATACTAAGTTTAAATTATTAAATTAAAATTTTGTTCTATATAATATTTTATTATAAAAATAATTAAATAAATTCATATATTAATTATAATTCTATCTATAATAATAAATTTAATAATATTGTAAACCTTTATTTCTCTATGCTTTTTTTTTTCTTTCAAAACAAATGTCAAAAAATAAATTGAAATTTAAGATAATAATTAATTTTTTTATATTTAAATTAATAGTTAGTTAAATATTTTGAAATTTAAAATTTTATTTTAAGAATTTTTTTTGTTAAAAAAGAGCCCGAATAAAGATATGATGTGATCTTAGATTTTTTTTTCTTTTTAAAAGTAGGGATACAGATAAAAATTAATTATAAAATAGGAATAGAAATTAAAACGGCTACTCATAACCCGTTTATTACATCGATTTTCTATCAAGAAAGAATACATATTGTTCTAGTAAAAAGTTGTTTTGTTCTAGTCCTAATTTATATTTTTCTTGACAGAATAACACCTTCTTTTTTTTTTTTTTTCATCTTCTTTAAGGAGGAGACGAAAAACATTGCTCATTTTCTTTCTTGATATAAGATAGGGAATATTAAGGTAGCATAATTAATTTTCTTCAAATTAAGGTTATAATTATATTCAATAAAAACTAATTAATTTCCAGCTATGATAACTATGATTCTTCAATATTGTTCTACATCACTATGATTCTTCATTTTCTTCAATATTGTTGTAAACAAAGATTGCCAATGATGTTTTGAATCAACCTCAGGAGGATAGTGGGCCTTGATTATCCCAAAAACTAGTAGAAAAAAAATGTATTACAGCGAGTAATTGTGACTAAAAGAAAGGGTAAATTAGTAACGATGCATTATTTCCCTCGAGGAAATAGAAAACTTAATGTATTATTTATAAAATTTCTTCTTAGATTCAATTATCATGAAATTGAGAATAAAGATTACAAACATTAATTCATTGTCTTAGTAATTTTTTTGCAGTTATAATCTGATGATATTAAAAAAATATATTAAAATTAGATGAATATTTAATTTCTTTCACAATATTAATAATATTATAAGAAACCATAATTTCTGATATAGTCTATTATTATATATTATATCATTATAACTTGATCACTATTAACAGATTATTAGAGGTGTAAAAAAATTTATTTATATTTCTTTCATAACATTGGCTATGTTTTTCATTACTTTAAATTTTCCGTTACGAATAAAGGAGTGAGATTTGAGTCAGTAATTATAAGAGAGAGAGAGAAAGCAAAAAAAATATAAAGCGTCGGAAGCCTTCTCTATTTATCAGAGCCAGGTTTCGATCCTGGGACCTGTGGGTTATGGGCCCACCACGCTTCCGCTGCGCCACTCTGATTTGGAGCTTATTGTTAAATTTTATCTTAAGGATTAATTGAATAAACCTTCAAACATAGCCTTTACCTTGCACACAGAGACGCATCTTAGATTGATAGAACTGAAATTCATAAATAGAACGAGAATTGAATCCAGTCGGCTGAAGATTTATCAAAAAGGATAATTGAAGACATATAACCTCTCTCCTTAAGTGTTTTGCCAATTCTGATATGTTTAGAACTATAATCTCTCTCAAGAAAGTCGACTGGAGATGAATAGTGGCTTGCCAGATATTCATCTGAAAATGATTGGCTTTTTTATAAATCGTTGTTCTCATTAGAATTCACTCTCTGTTATTTTTTTTTAAACAAGTTTAGAATTCACTCTCATCCGAAGGTATTATCGTATCTTAAGCAGACATGTTTTGTAAATATAAAACCGATTAGAGATTCATTTCCTAGGCGGGCAACTAAAGAGAACGTAGATTTTAAAGAAATCTGAACAACAAATGCTGGCAACATAGAAAATTCACAAAAACGAAGACGCTTATAGAGACAGAAAAAAAAAAAAAGCACACACCAGCATCTGTGAAATGTTATATACTCTGTAGCTCCCATAACACAACAATCCCGGACTTTGTATTGTCCCCATACAGCAATGGCACCTAGTAATCACTGGTAGACAAAAGCCGAATTGACATGAAAACAATTTCCACATTCACATAAGTATAGGCTGGTCGCTAGGTCCACTTTAAGACATTCCTTAGATCTCGTCGTAGTCTTAGCTATACACGAAAGAGTACAAATTACATGTCTGGGCGAGCCGAAAGGGTTAGATGTAACTCCCTGTAAGCTGTAAAAATATTTTCAGTGGTAACTGCTCCTGTACCAAAAATGGAGGCCTCTCTATAATTCAAGCAAACGTGCCTTCTCGTCAAGCTCCAACCCTCTCGACCGAACCACGCCATGGAATGCTCTCCTTCGGAACAATAACTGTCCTAGACTCAACACGCAAAATCTTCAGCAGGCGATTGGGGGTTACTCTTTTTTCTATCTCAGCCCCAGATGTGCAGTCTGCGTTCTCTCATAAACCCCATAACATAGCCACTGCCAACTGTGTTACCTTTTATTATACCATCCAAGGTCCCCTTTTCAAGTGTGAACTGTACCAAATTGACCTCATATAGACAGCAAAGTTTTCTGCACTTCTGATGGATATGTTTGGGCACACATGACAGCACAAACCAAGACGCTGAATGCAAAAGATCATAACCCATCTCAGCCAAAGAACCCTGTGGCCTTCTCAGCCATTATAATGGATTTTCTGATTTTGGGAGCCCTGGCCCTGACCCTGCTGAGGCTGCTGTTGTGGAGCCTGCAAGTTCAGTGGCTGTGTATTGTAATGGGCGAAGGGCTGAGAGTAGAGAGAATTCATCAGGCCCTGTAAAGTGTTTTTGACCAGATTACAACATGAACATAGAAGACAGCAAGCCACCAAATAGCAGACTGAGCAAAACTGATGGAAAAATTGGCAAAATTAACAAAACTAGTACAAAGCAAACATTTGGTCAAATTTATAAAATTCACGGCAAACCAAATGTTTCGAGCATGGTACTATTTTGTTAAGTTCACCAACTAAAATTTTTAATCAGCCAATAATACAGGCATAAGAATGAACCTGAGACTGAAGTGGGTTTGTGTTGGCCATGCCAAAATGGCTTTGCGATGCATCTTGTGAGGCTTCATTAAAACCAACCTGAGTAAATAGCCCTTGTGATCCATGAGTCATATAGTCCTGCTATGGAGCAATAGTTCATCAGAACCAAGATGGCAGCGGTCAAGATTAACAAATACACAACTTGAACAAACCTGAGACATGAAATCATTCCCAGAACCAAAGCGAGAATATCCAGCTTGAGAATTCTGGTTCAAAAAGCTTCCTGGAAAGCCACTTTGTGCTCCTTGTGTAACATAATCAACTGCATATCCACTTTGGGAAGCCTGAAAAGCAGATGGAAGCATGTCAAACTTAAGATCTCCAGTGGACAATTGGAAGCTAACAGAGTGAAAATCTTTATGCATATCCACTTTGGGAATATGGCAAGCAAATTCCCCCAATATGGTCCTCTAGGGCTTTAAGAAGTGGTTGTCATGATCACAACATGAAGAAATAATACATCCTGGTAGTGCAAGTCAACTTGTCCAAATGATCCTAGAATCAATTTAACAGTTTCATAGTAAACAATTTATTTGCAAAATTTCATAAAAAAATTTAATTTCAAAATTCTATACCAAAATAGTTCTGCAGAAAATTACATATCAAAATATTTCTACAGTCAATAGCTCAATGTGTAACCATTTCATGCCGATGAATGACACATGGACAAACAACTTGTGCACTACCGCCAGTGCCAATATATGATAACAATGCCATGACTTCTACCTGAGTGGAAAAGTCTGTGACATTGTAAGGAACATGCGATCCCTGGCTTTTGAAATCATCACCTAAGAAATCCTGATTGATGAGAATTGCAAGATGAATTAGGAAATACAAACAATTCTTGGCTTGGCCCAAAACAGGGACAAACCTATATGAATCAGAGAATTGCAAGATGAATTAGGGAATACAAAAAATCCTGATCCCTTGCTTTTTTTTCACCCAAAACAAGAACACCTAAGATGAAGACAAAATTGCATACCTGAGACATGCCCCCCATGGAAAATCCATCGTGAAATGTTTGGCTTGGCCCTTGAACTGGCATCTATATTTACAATAGGCATAGTCTCAGTTCACAATAATGTTAACAAAAACTAAGAATTCAGAAGAAGAAAGGGGCAGAATAATTTGAGAAAGAAAATTACATTATTAACATAACCAGGCTGAGATAATGGACCACCCACAGACGGCTGGCTATTAGGATTCTCCAGGGCAGGAAAATTGTAGCTGGATCCCATATTTCCAATATTTTGCTGGGTTGCTTGCTGGTGAGGGAGATGACCACCTATGGGAGAACCAGTACTACCACGGCCAGCTCCGAAACCCCGACTTCCAGGTGGAGCAACATGAGGAACAGCTCCAACTGGCCCATGCACAGCTCCACGAGTTGGAATACTATATGGTTGAGAAGGGGGACCACCATGAAATGGTGAAATGGGGACCCGAGGCATCGGAAACCCAGCTGGATGCATGCCAGGCTTATGGGTACCATTGGGTGGGCTAGGGGGCATATAAGAACCTATAATTGACAGGAAAGAAAAGAATAAATCCATATCAAAACAGACTGTGTGAGGTAAGCCTAAGTAGCATCATAAAATTATTTAGATTATCTGGCATAGTCTCAAAGAAAAAGCAATCATGTTAACACATCTGATTGCTGTCTGAGTAAAACAGCTTGTCAAGAAAATTAAAGTAACACAGCTAAATGTAGCATACCTCTGGCACGACCACTTCTTCTATCAGCATTTGGGGTAGAAGAGGCAACAGCACCAAAATTCTCATTAGCAACAATTCCAGCTCCACCACCAAAGAAGAGCCTCCTATCATTATAAATCTGCTCAAGAATAAGCAAAAGGTAAAAGTGATTTTTTTTTTTTTTTTTTTGCAAACAGTTCCAACAAAGAATATTCCCCAACAAGAGAGAAATCAACTACAGTACTATATTCCATATGTCAAATCATTGCATTCCTTCCTTGGCTGCTATATACCTTTTTGGGCTTTTGAAATTGAACCATACTCTGCTTCAAGTTATTGAGAGGTCCTTCAACTAAGCACTCATGCTCCTGATGAAATATTCATTGGAAAACATGCGAGCAGCCATTAACAAGGAGAGAAACCATTAATAGTATGTCAAAAGTTATGCAAACTACTAATATTTGCATTTCAGCTCTAGCCACAGCACTATTTTCAACATTACCAAGTTCTGCGAAGCAGTTTAAAATAAGAGCTGCAAAAAGCCAAACAAAACTAGCCAAGATGTACCTTGTAGTGTGTCAATAAGCCATTCCATAAAGGCTGCTTGCTGAGAACCTTAGGGTTGCCAAGGATGACAATACCATATCGAGCACGTGTTAGAGCAACATTAAGCCTCCGAGGATCATTGAGAAATCCAATGCCCTGGAGACGAGATTCAGGGTTAAGCATCCACGTTCCATCCAAAAAAAAAGAAAAAAAAAGCAAACCATCCATAGACCATGAAAGAAGAACCTTGACAGCAGATAATTGAAATCTGAAAATTATGTAAGTGAAATTGTATTAAGATTAAAAATTGAGTCAATGAGCAAATTTCTCCAAAGAGAATTTTTCACTTCCATGAACCTATGATAGAGAAGCACTCTAATTGCCATCATATAAGTTACTCTAAGAAGCATTTTAGTAACTTATGAACACACAAAAGTCACATCCTAGCAATATTTTCACCTGACAGTCCTGGCAACTAAATTTACAGGAATGCATATTTGTAAAAAAAAAAAAAAAAAAAGACCTCAAAATTGTTCATGCCAGTATTATTTAAGGATCAAATGTTCTGCATAAGAACATCAAATCCTATGTTTTTTTCAAGTGTTATTTTATAATAGTTTGCAAAACTGATGAAGACAGGGACAATAGAATTAGGAGATACTGTCCTCAGGACTTTGACAAGCATCAAAATCTGCAAACCAAATAAATGTACCTATGCTTCTACAAATGTCATAAGAAAAAACATAGCTTAGGAAGCATACAAAACCTGAAGAGTTCCTTTTCAGAGAAAACAGACAACAGAATCACCTCTAGTCAGTATTCAAACAGCAACAAATAAGGTTTGACTACCACACTCTATATGGAACAAGTACATCCATATTGCCATTGAAATAAATAGCATGAAAATGTGGGAGTTAGCAGGAAAAAGATAGCACAAAGAACTAGCCTGATGTTCATTGCTCCTAACACAAGACAAGATGATGTAATCTTTTTCCCTCCCCTGAAAAGAATCCACACTTGCAACCTGTGAAAAAAACACAGCCACACGGCAATGCAGCAGCAGCAACAGAAGATCATAAAGAAAAGTCAATACCATAAAAGAGGAAGAACACCCTAGTGCACAAGGCTCTCGTGCTAGAAGGTGTAGTCACAATAACATACATAGGCTTCACCTTGCTTTTGGGCAAGGAGGCAGTTCACATGAGTTAAACCCATGACCTCTAATTGACAATGAAAGAGCAAACAATTGAAATTGAAGATCAGAGGGCATGTAAACCCAAATCAAAAACATATATTACCTCAATTTCTTTATAAAGTTGCTGTCTGAGAGCACCATTTCTAGACATGTAGTTCACAATATATGCTCTCTGACCCTCGTATGGTGTTATCACTCCAATCTGTGAATTATTGGTTATGACCATCAATACCCAATAGCAGAAGTTTTGAAGAGCATCCATGCAAATAAGTAGAGAAAACACCTACTTGACTAGGGACTACACCACTCCTCAAGAAAGTAGTAACGATTTTTTCAACATTTGCAGCCTCGGTACGATTCAAATAGGATGTCCCACTAGCACTGATCTCTTCTTGTCCCATCTAAAAACAGCTATCTAGTCACAAATTATAGTCTTGGAAAACTAAAGGAAATGAACATTTAAATGGCTGAAAAAGCAATAGCTGTAACCACATTCTGCCAAGTTACTTGTATCCAGGTATAAAAACCGAATATGAAATTATTGCTTTCTGATAATATTGACACAGAAGATTTGGCAGCAAACAAAAATCCTGTTAAAAGTATTATCACAAGGCTCCTGATACCTGGACATAAAAGAACATAGGACGACTAGGTACAGGCCAAGGAAAATCAATGCCTGATGATTGCCTTTCATTGACAGTCACTCCATTCTGCAGGGTGCCTTCATAGAAGCTATTAGATGGAAATTCTGAAAGAGCTGGGTGCATACGGTATTGAACCTGAGATTTAAGAGCAGAATGCATCTTATATCAATGGTCCAGCACTTTTTTTAAGCAGTTACAGGTTTCTTCTTACCATACTATCAATCTCATTTGTTATCCTGGTAATATTGTATTGTTATTCCATCACCTAATATTAAAGTGGATCAATATTGTATGCTTAACAGGAAAATGGACAATATTACAGTTAGGTGCCATCTGACCCTCCTTGCAAATTATTTACAAAAGTGGTAAGGTAGATACCAAGATTGATAGACATGGCACATCAAGAGACAACTTCTGCCATAGGTGCAACTAGAGCCATTCTATTTTTCCCCCAACATGCACCCGAATTTGAATTGAAGGGACACCTAGTTCAGCAGGTGCAGCAGTATTTTATATTTTCAAACTTGGTGGATGACTTCTCAAATGCTATTAACTGTTCAGAACTAGACTGTCATGTTTTTTTTTTTTTTTTTTTTTTAACAATGCAAAATATCAAAGGAAATTTAACTAAATAAAAAAGGAGAAAACATACAAGAAAGATCATTACCTGCAGTCTAATTGGTTTCACACCAAGCAAAACAAGGCGTTCAAAGAGAGACTGAGCCAGCCCTGCACGAGCTGCTTTCTTGCACATAATCACTGGACCAAGCTGGCAATGGTCACCAACAAGAACAACCTTAAAAAGAACTTTTTGTCAGCAAACTGAAGAAAGAAAACAAAGGACAAATCAGACTAGTAAGATGCAGATTTTATCTTAGTACCTGCTTTGCTCCAAGAACCAGAGGAATAAGACACTCAGGTTCTGTAGCCTGAGTAGACTCATCAATAAGTACCTAAACAGGAAAAATGTGTAAGCTTTTGAAACACTTCAATTGTAATTAAACACTAAATAGGATGTATCTGAACCTGGCGAAATCTAAAATTTGCCAATCGAGGATCTCCAGCTCCAACACAGGTGCAACAAATGACATCAGCACTTTGAGAAATCTCCCTCTCAGTTGCCCGTTTCAATGATTTGTACTTTTTCTCATCGCTACTAGAGAGTTCCCCTATTCATATCAAATATTTTGTCAATTTCTTGATTTGAGTGTTGGTGGGTAGGAAATGGAAGAAGTAAAAGACAAAAACATTAGAAAAAGTGCAGGAAGTCAGAGTCCACTTAAAAACTCTAAACAGAAGTTAGCATATCAAACAAAAGGCTTGTTATCAAACACAAGTACATAAAACCTAAATACAACAATAAAATATAGTTTTGTCAACAAAATCCCCAAATATTATTAGCCAGATAAGACAAAAAATTAGCAGACAATGGCAAACAAAAGCACCATATCTCAAATAATCTGAAATAAAAAATAATTGGCAACAAAAGTCCTCTTTAAGTTTATCTATCTCCAAGCAACTGGAAACTAATGGAAGCTTAAATAAGATCATACGGCCCATACCTTGTTCATCCTTTAGTTGTTGCAATTTGTAAAGTTCACTCTTTTCAGAGGTGTCCAGGTGTCTGACCTGAAAAAAAAAAAAAAAAAAAAACTTAACATATGAATCATGCAGGGGAAACTTGAATGCATATGACAAAGCAGTAAGATGCCTAAAAAAGAACAAACCTGATAGTGAAGGGTAAGATGCTCAACAGGAGAAATTACAGCTTCCCTTGATTTTGCACACAGCCTAACAACCTTGATTCATGAAAAGGAAAAATCCTCACTTATACAAAATAAATTAAACAACAACAATCTATTCATAACTAAGGAAAACAGATAACAAAAAAAAACTAAAAAACTGCTCAAATTGAAATGTCAGCAGCATTGGTTAAAAAAAAAAACTACTTTCTCCTCTTGAGGACAGTTTGGTACTTGATCCAAAACTAATCTGAAAGAACAATCTTTTTGTTTTCTGATAGAAAGCCAGATCAAGACTTTTAGACAAAGCACTAAAATTTTTACCAGGTATAATACAACAGTCAGAAGAAGTCATGTAACATTTTACAGCATCCTTATTGCATCACTTTTATTTCTAACAGCAAACATTTGCATGTTATTTTCCTCCTTCAAGAAAATCACATGAATAAGCATACTCAATGTGAAATCAGTAGCACAAACAAAGAAGAGAATTGAATTGAAATGCACCACTGCTACCATAACATGACATAAGCCAAATTGCTACTAGAGAAAAGAAAGACCAACAAATGATTTGTGTGTTAAAGATCTTTTGCAATTGGTGCAACTAATTATTGTGCATAACGTTGTTACCTTTAATCCAGTGGTACTAATCTTCTCAGCCAATTGGTCTACAGCAACATTGCTTGGGGCACATACCAAAACCTAGCACAAGAATGAGTGTGCCATAAGGAATCCTAAGCAAGTATGAAAACGTGGATGAAAGAAAAAGGTTTAAAAAATTTTACCTGTCCCTGGCCCTGTTTAGCCATGTGATACACAATGGCTGCAGAAGTGACAGTTTTGCCAGTGCCAGGAGGACCTTGTATCAAACTTATAGGCCTCTGAAGGACACTCTTTACAGCAAAAACCTATCAGTACAGGGTCAAGATAAATAATTCCACACAAGCAACAAAATTACAATTTAAAAAAGAGCAAAAATATTAATGATATTTTGATAACAGTCAATCCCGATTCACATAAATGAAAGAGCAATCATGTCCAACAGGATCTCAACTGCATTGAGCACTCAGAACTGAAAGATGAAATCTACCTAAAACATGGAACTATTTGCACATTCAAGGCAAAAAATTTTCATATTGTTGATAAGTAAATAAGAACAAAAAAGATCAGCACAATGCCTCCTACAATGCAAAGCTATTAACATGTAAACAAGATAGAACTTAACAAGGAAGAAGAAAACTGCATACTTGAGATGCATTCAGCTCTGGAAGACCAGGTGCACCAAAACGACGAGGCAGTGCATTACGAACTGTTTGAACCTCGACTTCATGGCCCAACAAATGATGATATATATAACTACACAGAACACAGCATTGGGAAACTAAGGCCTGTGATTCACCATGGGTGGAATAAAATTAAAAACACAAAACAGAAAAGGCCACGAGGGCATTACATCAAGTAGCAAGCAGTCTACTTCTGAAAGGAAAAAAAAAAAACCCGACAGAACAGAGTCATCATGACCAGTTAATCACTCCCATGATTCTCATTATCCTAAGTTCCAGCATTCAGCAATAAAAAAAGATACTCAAAGCTGAAAACTTTTTCGCAGGAAACGAATTGTAAGCAGATCCCAACAAAATTTAATTCTTCAACATACCCACTAACACTAGTTTCATCCACCGCAAAAGTTTTCATTGCCCCCTGCATTCGATCAAAGCTCGTGCTCTTCCACACAAAATCAACACTAAAACCATGGTTCAAATCAACAGGAACTCCCTGTGCATGGCAGCAGCAGTTAACATTGATATTAAATTACTAGAGAAAACCACCAATGAGAAATTGTGCACATTAATATCAAGACTACCTGACTAGAACGGAGCTCAAGTGCTACTTCCTCTTGTGCAGTTAGCTTAATCTGAAATAATGTAAAATATAACTTAGTTATACCATGCAAATCATTTACCTACCTTTCTGTAATAACTTACTGTGCATTAAGAAATGAAAGAACGTTTAATAGGTATCAGAAGAGAAAAGCATACCACATGCCCAACTGACTGCCATGCTGGATGAGCTGCATCTCCAGAATAACGCAGTCTCAACTCATCACCGGGCACAAGGCGCAACTCATTATCCTCCTAAAACATAAGATTCGTCATCTCAAATTTCACAATATAAAGAACAACCATGCAAACATGTGATTTAACATAAAAACATCACCAACAACAGCAATAATAGCAAGCAAAATGAGGAAACAAAGTAACTATGAGAATAAAATTTACAGAACTAAAGCAGCAGAAAAGAGAATAAAGCACCTTTGGAAATACAAAATATGCAATGCGCTTCTTGTTGAGACCAACATCCCATCTGACGGTGACATTGTCCTTGCTTTGCGACTCTTTCATCATCTAGAAGAAATTAAAGATGGTAAGACACCACACGAATTTTGAATCATTCACACTTTGACTAACAGCATAAGGCGCCCATGTTGTAGAATGCAATTAGGGTCAAACAAATTATCAGAGAAAATTTCTCAACAACATTAAAGAAAAATATATATATCAAACAGTTGAAAAGTTGCAATTTCATAATGTAAACCTTATCATAGTCTGCTTCAAGCTTGATGAGCGGAGCAAATACATTTTGATACTGCAAAAAAGAAAATCATCAAACATTTGCAAGCAGCAATAACTGAATTGTTATTCTCTGCAGCATTTTCATTTTATAAATCATATCTTAGAGGGCAATTGTCATGAAAATGCATACCTGATATGCATCTTCATATTTCAAAGCCACAGGCTGAGGTTCATCGTCGACACCAGGCTTTTCGAGATCTTCAAGGGTAGCGTCAGGATTAGTTTTCCAAAGCTCTTCAACTTTATTTATTTGCTGAGCACTAATCTGGCGTGCCCTCAACTGCTCCTGTTCAGATGGGACCTGCAAACTACAGAAGGTTATGAAGTTCCAGAGCAACCACTTGCTTATGGAAGGAAGGGAAGTGCAAACCTTAACAAGCCATTGTAGAAAACACCTATCATCAATCAGTGGACACCACTGGCTCAGGTCCCAATTCATGTCCTTCAATGCATTGACACTCAAGCAAGGTTCCCTACAAAGGAGGACAACAACACTTTCTGTCTTGGCTGATATAAATCCAAGGAGGAACACATTTCTACAGCCGCAGTTGTAACATTCAAGTATTGTTTCTCCCAAAGGACTGTCTTTATGGAGACAGACTTCTTTATGTTTTGCTCGAACCTACAAGAAGATCCAATGGAGCAAAAATATTATGCAGAACATGACAGTTATGGCATCATGTTTCAAGGTTTGAAATTGTAGAGAAATTTCTTAAAGTTTTATGAGGTTGAATACACCAGTATACAATTATTTATACATGATAATAAACATCTTCATGAAAAAATATGATGATGCTTAACACAAAGGTATGCAGCATCCCATGCACCTGTCAATATACCTTCAACATTCCTAACCATGATGGCGAGAAGAATTTACCTACTCATATATCAACAGGGGAGCCATAAATTGAGAGAATTTTCACCAACTCAATTAACAGGCAATTTTCAAGCTTCCACTAACTTAACTCCACCCTAGAGTCCATCAAGAGATTTCAAGTGACAAGAATATTGTGTAGCACCAAGATCATAACAATCACCCAGCAAAATCCACACAAATTGATCTTG
Source organism: Bruguiera gymnorhiza (assembly GCA_020883675.1). Lineage (NCBI taxonomy): Eukaryota > Viridiplantae > Streptophyta > Magnoliopsida > Malpighiales > Rhizophoraceae > Bruguiera > Bruguiera gymnorhiza. The sequence continues at coordinate 61,855 of JAIRCJ010000197.1, read as the reverse complement.
TCTCGAGCACTTACAAAATTCAATTGAGAATTACAAAAGAAGAAAGAGAAAACAAACAGTTCAACCAGGAATTTCGAGTGACAGACTTTGATTCCTTTTTAAATATAGGAAAGTCTTCAAAATGTTATACCGTGCATTGCGCCAAGATCACCAAAATCCACACAAATTGATAGTCTATAACACTTACAAAATTCAATCAAGAATGATTATGGAAATTTTTTTTTTTTTAATTAAAAAAGAAAACGCAACTCTCACCAGATGATTGACGATATGCGAGCCTGAAGTGTTCCCTCTAGAATTACAAAACCACTTCCTACATGACGGAACATTGCACCTCACCACACAGGCCGGGTTCGAGACCCCGCAGTACCGGCAAGCGTGCTCCGTGAAATCTCCTTTTCCAAACTCGTACCCATCCTCGTCTCCAGTCTCTTCAAAATTCAACCCTCCCATGCCGGCCACTATCCCATCCACGCCCTGGCTGTTGCCGCCGCGCACGGCCTTCGCGGAAACTGGGGACACGGCTGGGGAATCAGAGTGGTGGTGATCGGAGGATGCCGCGCCTCGGTGGTCGGAAGCGGTGAGGTCGCCACCGCCGGCGGCGGAGGAGGAGGTGGCGACGAGGGCGTCGGAGGGAGTCGGCCAGGCCACCGGAGAGCGAAATTCAGGATAGTCGAAGTCGGACTCCCCTTGGGTGTTGAATTCGAGGAAGGTGTAGGCGTCGTCGGGCCCCGTGTCGGGCTGCGACGCCGTTTCGTAGAGGTTGCTCTGCTGCGAATCCATGAAGATCACGGACAACAAGGCTTTCTTTGCAGGATTTTCAGGTGTGTTCAGATCGGATGTGAGACGCCAGGGGTTGGGGTTAGGGTTAGGGCTTGATAAATAAACGAAAAAGACAGAGGGAGAGCGAGAGAGAGAGAGAGAGAGAGAGAGACAGAGATGGGGTGCGTGTTATGCATGTATATGCCAATGAATGAGGAGGAAAAACGTGGGCGCACGCGCCTACATGCGCCGCTGTAACTGCTTTCAGGTCACACACTTGGGCCCCCACGCCTCGTGTCACGTGAGTAGAGGTTTTTGTAAGCTGCTTGTGCACGTGACCGAAGGCCACGGCTCGGCTGGGACGCTCCGGGCGGACATGCCTGCCCTGCGACAATGCGATGTCCGCGCATCGAGAGCGTTGAGCGCGTGCTTGTGTTTTTTGAGGAAACTGGCGTTTCCTGCTTTATTTTATTTTATTTTTTTTGTTCTCAGCATTTTGGCATATGCTGTTAGGCTTACAAAAATGATTAACAGTTTCTGGGTATCTATTTTAACAAAATATTCTAAACTTTTGATATTTAACCGGCAAAGGGGTCCTAAAAAGATCCCCCAGAAATCAAATTAACTAAAGCAGATTGTCGTAATATGTTTCTTACCTAATTAGAGTGCTTAATTTTTGCCTTATTGTGAGTCATAATAAAATTAATTAGTTAGGCGTTAATTATTGTGCACATTTTTTTATATTACCGCTACTCATTTGTACCATTTTTTTCAATAAAAGTTGAAGAAAGTTTCTTTGTGAATTTTCCCTTTTTTTTTTTTTTGTTTTTAGTATATTGACACATATATGTAAACGTATAGTTGATATAACTAAGTATAAATGAAATGAATAGTAATGTCAAATAATGCAACAACTCTCTTTCATAATTGTAATGAAGTTAAATAGTAACTTAGCTGACGGTTCACGTAATAAATTAAAACCCTATGACATCAAATTCAAATAATAATACACAGTTACTATAATTTAATTTTAAAAATACCATTGATTTATTGAGGTCAAAATATTTTGTTTTATTGCCATCACGGGAAATTCATCTAATGGTCGCCGGTCAGTTGGTCTCGTAACATTTGTTCATGTTGTTTATATATAGAAAGATTTAACGAAAACGTAGATCGATGTGTCCTTTTTAAACCACAGAACACTTAAATTGTTCTCAAATTGTTGAAGATAGAACACGAGCTTTTTTTTTTTTGGTCATAACTTTTTGAACAAAAAATAAATATTTTATAAGTATATTAATTATTATATTTATATAATAAAATTAAAATTATTCGAGTCACACTCTTTATTTAATTTTTTATTAAAATCATTATTTTGAGATATTATTATATTTAATTATTTAATATCATAATTACTAAATTTAAATTATAACACAATATATTATATTGTGATATAATTTTTATTTTATATTCAAATATCAATAATAACAATAAATTTAAATTTAAATTAACACAAGAATATATATTAAATTATCACTTTTGAGTGATATTCTTTGCATATTTTATTTTTGTCAAAAATAATTTTTTAACATGTTGATTGTTGACTAATTTACCATAAAATTTTAAGTGAAAAAAAAAAACGAGGTAATAAGACTAAAGAAAAATAAAAATATTGTGAGAGTAAAATTAAAAAAAAAAATTATTGGGACTTAGGAGCAAAAAACGCAGTATAATGTCGGCCTAAGAACATACATCTGTGTGTTTAAAGACCCTAATTTTACTTCGTTGGATTTGTAAGAGAGGGAAGTGGGTTATATTTATATCCCATAATTCCTCGAAGTTGTTAACAGGCGAAGGAAAAACGCAGCTTAACGTTATCGCGTCACGTTGTTACAGACGAAAATCAGACACGATCGGAATCTTTGTAGTGGAGAGGAACACGGGGGACAAGAAAGGAAGGACGGAAAGCAGAGAGGAGGGGAAGGTGAGGTTTGTAGAGGAACTTTTGCTGGTGGGGTTGAATCTGGTGACTGGTCTTGAATTTGATGGTCTTCGATGAAGTTCAATTCTCTTAATCTCTCTCCGTGATCCATACTTAATTTTCCTGTCTAATTTTTATTTTTTTGTGTGTTTTTTGATTTCTAGTGGTTTTCACTGAAAATTTATGATTTTTGAATTTTAAAGATCTGATTCTGTACCTGGGATTTGTTTCTTTGATGTGAACCAGTCACTAATTTTCACTAATTCCAGAGAGAAAACTTCTAATTGTTCAATCTTTCCAGTTTTTCATATTGTAATTATGCTGTTGTGCCCGACAAAAATCATGAAAAATAAATGGCCGGATTTATTTGCGTGAACTTTCTTAGTTTATTTTTGTTGTGTAAGAAATCACTTCTGCTTTATTTGCAGAATCCGAGGAAAGAAGATGATGTCTTAGTGGAAGCAAAGATAATTCTTTTTCTGTGTCCTGTAATAATTGCCTAACCTCCAAAGCGCCCAGGAAAATCAATCAGACCCCTTACTGAAACCAAAGCCTCTTCTGCCGAAGACAAGGATCCAGGAATAATTCAAATGGCTTTCTCCGGGAGAAATCCCCTTCTTTCTCCAACCTTACTACTTGGACTACTCCTCACGGTTTCACTAGCCCATAAAGCCGTAAGCATTCGGATAGCAGATCGGATCTCGAGTAATGCCAGAGATTTGCCGTTGAATCAGCCCCTGAGGACGGCTGTTTTCGCTCTCGGTAGCTTCTGGAGATCCGAGGCTGTGTTCGGGTGCTTGGATGGGGTTGTCCGCACCACTGTGGGTTATTCTGGTGGATCCAAATCCAACCCAGAATACAGGAGCTTGGGTTATCATGCTGAATCTGTACAGGTCCACTTTCTTCCTATGTATAAGCGTTTGGTTTCAAGGGTTTTGATTTAATGGATAACAATTTATGGATGAGGGAAAATCACAATTGAATTTCATTTGGCCTGGTTGATTTTCTCTAACTGCATTTTTAGACATGGATTGGGTTACACTCTGTAGTTTAAAATCGGTTTTTTTAATGTTAGATCTGTGGTCTTTTGGGGAGTATGTTTTTGGGAATTATGTGGGGTGATAAGATGGATGTTATGCAGGTAGAATATGATCCGAGGCTGATTAATTTCAGGAAGCTTTTGGAGGTCTTCTGGTCTAGCCATGATTCTAGGCAGGTCTTCGGTCAAGGTCCTGATGTGGGAAATCAATACAGGTGATCATGGTCACTAGATTACCATAATAACTGTTTGTTTTCTGGTGCCATGACATTTACTAGTGGACTTCGATGTTTATGCAGGTCTGTTATCTTTACTAATGGATCTGAGGAGTCCAGATTGGGTGCTGCTAGCAAACAAAGAGAGCAATTGAAGTCGAGGAGCAGCATTGTGACCACTCAAATTCAACCACTTGGGACATTTTACCCTGCAGAACCTGAACATCAGGTTTTTTTATTGACTTTTTCTTAGGTATTCTATTCATATAGTTTAGTGACTGAATTTGTTTCTTGGATGTAGAACTTTATTTCAAGAGTACCTTTCAAGTTAGAGCTTGTAGCATATGTTGTGAAGTAGAAATTAGAGTTTGGTCTCTTCAAGAAGGTGATTTGTGGAGTTGAAGAACTGCTGTTTTTGAAAATTTAAGCAGAAAACTTGAGGCTGCCCTTGAGCTTTTTGGGACTCGGAGAGAGAAAAGAGTAACCCAGCTTGCTTAATCATTAAGTTCAGCTTAGTTTTTGGTTGTACATGAACCTTTGAAATTCTTTTGGGAATCTAAATTCATTTGATCATTAAGATTACTTAGTTTTACGCGTAACATGAACCTGTAGTTCTTTGGGCAATCTAAATTCATTTTATTTATGGTTCCAATTCCTATTATGTTATGTTAAACGCAGAAAAATTATATCCAAATTAATGACTGGATAATTTCGTATGTTTCACCATCCACAGAAATTTGAGCTCAAGCGAAATCCATTTCTTCTTCAACTGATGGGAAACTTGCCAGAAGAGGAACTTGAGAGATCTACTTTGGCTACAAAACTAAATGGCTATGCAGCAGAGCTATGCTCTCTGAACATTCAAAAGCAAATCGATGCAAAAATTAATGAAATTATAAAAAAGGGTTGGCCTGTTCTGAGAGATGTGTAATGGGCTTTGGAGTGGAACTTAAGATCATTGCACTTCAGTTGACAAGCTCCTGCCTGGGATGAAGGATTCCTTGAAAAGGTAAGGAGTAGCAATCCTTTTCAGAAATTGAATGGATTCGTTCTTATACATACACGAGGAAGGTTATCAAAAGGAAAGAAGATGAGTTTTTCTTTCTCGTATCACGTAGGATTGTAATATCTAGATTGAGGCTACATGATGCCTAATGAGAACATTTTACTGGATAATCTGTTTTCATTTTTTCTTAATAGCATTGATTTAGATGACAAAATTGTTATTTGTATAGTCATGGAAATAAAGAATCTAGTGCTAATATTTCTGCAATAGGCTTTGGTGGAATTGGTAAATGCTTATGAAGATGGATGCTGATTTTTTTCAAACTCCTATGGCATGTTGAATGTACTTGGACTATGTATAAGGACCCTTTTTCCATTTTGTGATTGTGCATCAAGGATAAAGCGGTCTAGTATTGTTATGGTAGGGATTATTTGTATGGAAACCACACTTCTTCCACTCCCATAGAAATTGCGGCTAAGGTATTTTTTAAATTAGTAGATTTCTGCTAAAATTCAATTTTGGGACTGCCAACTTTGGAAACGAGCCTGACACAATTGAGGGAGTCTAGTACAAGTGAGCTATAATTACAACCTCAAGTTTTAGATATAAACTTTGACGAGTTTACTTTTTGCTAGACCTGCTACCATCACCCGTATAAGCACTGCGATCAAACATAGTTAAGTGAATATAGGAACACTGTATCTTCCTTTTTCATGCCACAATCCTGCGTGGGGATTAAGTATGTTATCTTCTTCGGTTTATTTACCGAGGTATAATGCTAAAAAATTTCTTTGGTTTTATAAATTCTTATAGTTGTCAAAGTGAATCGTGATATAAAATTTCTATTTTTAATATATGATATATATTTTTTAAAATATACTTGTATTTCAATGTAAATAACATTTGGTCGCCTGCTGGGTGCTGCCTTTTTTTAACTGAGGAGAGGCTAAGTACCGTAAGGGAAAGAGAAACTTCTTCAGTTGATTCAGAAGTTGCGAAAATAGGCAAACAGATTGAGGAGCTTCGTGCCCAGATGAGGCCATTAAGGGAAGAAAAAGAGAGCAGCGAAAAGAAAAATTATACTAACATGTAATATAGAAGTACTAACAGAGGAGAGCCACTGGCTATGAACATGGAAGAACTAGAGGTGGACCGTGCCTTGTACAATGGACGCATAAGGAGCGATGGATCGACCAACCGCAGCACTTGGGCCTGGTACTATTTAGGATGTCTGCACGATGACGTCTTTTTTTATTTTCTTTTAAATTATTGAATTCAACTGTTATTTGCTGTAATCTGGTAAATTAGTTGACGAGTGGAAATCAAAGAGCCACTGGTTGGAATAGGTCAATCCAAATACTAATGGGGTTTACCAGATTGATTACCTTCCTCAACCTCAAGCCCGTCATATCCAAACCCTCTAAGCATCGACTTATGTTACTTTTTGAGACCATGTATAATCTCCAGAGAATTAGGAAAGGGTTTACACCATTTAATTATAATTATAATTATATATTTGTATATTTATATTTGCTTTATTTACATTGTTATTTGTGTCTCCATAAAATTTTTCTACCGAAAAAGATGGAGACACTGGAAAGTGAGACGTAGAAGTGTTATTGATTTCCATTGCCAGGACACGTGCAATTTTGTCCTCTATGAATGTCAACGAAACGTTCCAGCATCATTGGGCAGAAAAAGGTCTTGTAAACAAATTGTTCTTTAGGCCAGAAGCGGATATAGAAGACCGAAGGAATCTTCTGTTTTTATCAATGAACATACTCAGTTTTTTCCCAAAAAAACAAAGAAAAAAAGGGAGACCAGAGGAATCGCCTGTATTATCTTACGATGGAAGAGGTATATTCCTACTCACAATTGGACAAAATAAACTCGTAATCACAATTTGGCTGCTACAGTTAGAAGTCTCCGGGCAGTGAGTTCTTGATAGCCGCCGATTTAGACTGTCTAGTAGTCCATGGTTGAGCGACCAACCTCGCATAATCACACTCTTTAGGAGTGTATGGATTAGGAAAGCGAGTACATAATCAATGATATGATGAATATTATGTGATGCACCTAAAAATGTGCGTGCCAATTCTGCTAGGAATTCAATCTTCTTTATACCATTTTTCTTATTTCAACAAATAGATCTCAATTTGTTCATATCCATGGCAAATCTAGAGATCCAGAAATCTCAGGATCGCCTGTATTCGAGCATCTAGATCATCGAATATTTATGAAAAATTATGCATGTCCGATGATTTATCATACGTAGATACGTTTACTTCTTTAAAAAAAAAAAAAAGAAAAAAAAGAATCCTCGGAAAATTTGTCTTTTAGTTCGCATGAAGACAGGCCATGCCGGACAACTCCCGATATTTTTAATTTGGTAAAGCGTTCACTCCAACTGACTAAAAATGTATTGCATTAATTGTAACGGTTGACTGATTATTTCATGTTGTACAGGATTGACTCAACCGATTTTATCTCTTATATTGAAGAGCGGAAAGACAGAGGAGCACCATAAGTTGCGTTAACCTTTTGTTCAACTAGTTTTCTACTCTCTCAACTTCCATGGAGGCTGCTCAAGAACATCAGCTACAAACTACAGGTTTGACACACACAGACTTCTTAATTAAACCATGAACATTATTTTCTTGTATTAGATACTACTTCAAATGTGCACCAACTGTTCTGATCTGCTATTGCCTTTCAACTATTGGATCTGTAAACTATTACAGGTATTGGTGGCTTATAGTTGATTGAGCTGTTTTTATGCTATGCATAACGTGATCCATCATGTTATGAGGATCTTGATCATTCATTTCAAATTCAAAGATTAAGATCTATCATTTTGGAAGAAAAAAGAAGAAGAAAAAAAGTAGTTAAATCCGGCAGTGGCCCATGATGTATTCAAAGAAGTATAGCCTCTGAAAGAGTAGATTACTGCAACATGTAATTCAGTTCGGTCTTCTGTATTAAAGTGATACTCAAGAGATGAATGCAAGATAAGCTGGCAAACATCACAATTTGGCGTAGATAGCCTTGGACCTAACTGAGAGAGCAATCTTTGGAAGATAGGAGCGATCGATATTTCTTGGGATTCTAACACTACTTCTTATCCAAAACCTTAATTCATTGAGTTATAAATTTTTACCACTTATACACGTTGCTTTACTCCTCCTGTCTTCTCTACCTGGGATTCTTTTTTAGTCTCCTCTTCTTACTTTTTGCCTTTTATTTTCTTTTTTTGGAGCAATTTTACTTCTTGCTTGCTTAGCCTCTTCTATAACTTCTTTTTTGCTTAACCAAAACTTTATCTCTAACATTATCCACATTTCTCGAATGAAATTTCTGCTGAATCAATGACTTTAGAAGACAAAATAGCTTAATAGACGATACTATTAGTGCATTGAAGTGACTTATGTAGAAAACATTTCTTGTGATGATTTTGTTAAATATAATAACAGCATTCCACAGCCATTTTGTGCCCTGTGCGCTCATACAAATAGTTAATCAGTTGGATAAAACTGATCAAAAGTGACATAATCTGTTTCCGTAATTTTCAGCTGTACGTGACAGACAGGCAAACGCAAATAATGACTCTTCTTCTGTTTGCAACAATTTGCGGCTCCCCAAGTCAATACATTACAAGTGGTGGCTCCGCGTGACCTGCTATATACTCCTTGTTCTCTCAGGCCAATCTGCAGCTACCCTTTTGGGGAGATTGTATTTTGACAAAGGAGGGAAGAGCAAATGGATGGCAACGTTCGTTCAATCATCCGGCTTCCCAATCCTATCTGCCACCACCAACACCAGTCGCATCAGGGCTTTCTTTGCAACTAAGTCAAAGCTATCCACCCTCGCATTCATCTACATTGGGATTGGCTTATTCATAACAGGCGACAACCTGATGTACTCTTATGGGCTCTTGTACCTTCCTGTCTCCACTTATTCTCTGCTTTGTGCTAGCCAGCTGGCCTTCAATGGCGTCTTTTCCTTTCTCCTTAACTCACAGAAGTTCACTGCTTTAATATTGAATTCTCTGGTGCTTCTCACCATTTCAGCCGTCCTCCTCGCGCTCAATTCAGACTCTGAAAACCCTGCAGGAGTTTCCAAAGGAAAATATATAATTGGATTTTTGTGCACCATTAGTGCATCTGCAGGGTACTCCTTATACCTTTCTGTAGTCCAGCGTTGTTTCGAGAAGGTTATAAGGCAAGAGACCTTCTCTTCAGTGCTAAATCTGCTGTTTTTCACATCTTTTGTCACAACCTTTGGCTGTGTGGTGGGGCTTTTTGCAAGCGGAGAATGGAGAAGCTTGGAAACTGAAATGAAAGATTACGAGAATGGAAGCGTGTCCTATTTGATGACACTGATCTGGACTGCTATTACATGGCAGATTGCCACTTTGGGCATGTTGGGTCTGATCTTTGAGATATCATCTCTATTCTGTAATGTCATTAGCACGCTGGCTTTGCCGATTGTCCCCATTCTCGCTGTGATGTTCTTCCATGATAAGATGGATGGCATCAAGGTCATATCCATGCTGCTGGCAATCTGGGGCTTCCTTTCCTATATATATCAGCATTATCTGGATGATGCTAAGAAAAGTAAAGCTAATGTCGCTGAGGCTACAAGGGCTCAAGTGGAGATTTGTTGATAGCTTGAACACCAAGAACAAGTGAATAACAGTTATGTGAAACATGGGATAGAGGAATTTCAAGTAGGAGCCACCTAGAAAATTTGCCGAAAAGAAGTTCCTCTGATCAGTTCTCCTTTTATAGTACATGCCTCACCCTAGCACATCAATGAAAAGGAATGAAATCCTGTAGTCGTGAATGTGGCTACATCTTGTACAGGCATAATAGACTTCGTTAGAAGCGGAAAAAATAAAATACTAGTAATGGACTAAACGGTCATGAATCTATTTACTTTCATTTCCTTTCGACTTTCTGGGGCCAAAAAAAAGAAGGCAAAAAGACATCTGAGGTTTTTTTTTTTTTTTAAATTTTTTAATTGGATATCTTTCTTACTAGCTTCTTGCTTTTCAAATTACAGAAGTCCATCTTTTGGAATGTAGACCTCAAAAAAAGGATGATATTTTAGTCAAAATTCAGGGCATGTTCAAACCACCATTTAGAATACCAAGAATACCAATGAGCTTATTAGATTATTCATTGTTTAACTATTGAAACTCCACATTTCCATGCACTGCTTGAGTACCTATTATCATTAAATACAAAATTGCGAGTTTGAGCCAGAGTTCTTCTCATATCCCTTCCAAGTCGAAGTTTTTTTGTTTCAAAAGATTGCCTCCCAACAAACACTTTTGTGGTTAAGAAGTTTAAGTTTTAAATTAGAGATTTTAAGCTCGGAATCTACTTGAATAGAATAAGAAGAAAAATTTATAGAATAAGGGAGAATAAAAAGAAAGGAAAAGCAACGAGGACGACATTATTCCCATATTTTAACGGAACTCTCTGTTTCGTTTTGAACTTGCTCAACTGTAAATGATTTTCAAGAGTAAAGTTCTTAGAGAGAGTTGGGATTCAAATTCAATTTTTTCAAATTTTTACAAAATACGAGTTTGAATTTCAATATAGGAGAAAAAAAATATTGTAAGAGAGCCAAATTTTGCACCAATATCGATTATTTATTGCGGAAAAGCACATTTCAAGCTTAATGGCCAATGTCCACATGCTGAAGTGTCTTGAAAGTCCTGCTGTCGAGGCCCCAATTATGATTCAGGGCTCATCATTAAGCATTTGAGGTAGGGAGGACGATCCATTTACGAAAACCAACAAGAAAATAAAAACGCACAAGAATAAAATTGTCAGTAAACATCTTAATTAGAGCAGTTAATTTATAAATATTTTACTGAAAAAAGAGACAAAAGCTCAAAATATTTCAATTAAATAACATGTTCAGCCAGGAAATTCTTAAACATAAATTTTCATGCAACTCAATTACTGAAGTATTTGAAACTTGGGTTCCACATTCGATCAAGTATTGTCCTTTTCAGATAATCAATTCACCTGGTATTCTAAGGTAAGAAAGCCACAAGTGGGAGTCATTTCCGGACCATAAAAATCCACTTTGCTGGAAGGATTAGTTCAAGCTGCAGCTGCTCTTCCATCTTCCTGTTTGTCGAGATCTTGCAGAACTGCCCATAGTTTCGGATCATTATAGTCCTTTATAAGAAAGGCAGGCTTTGCTTCAATCAGCAAATGTGCTGGATTGCCGGTAGTTAAGCCAACAACCGGCATTCCAGCTGCCACTCCAGCTTTTATTCCTGAAACTGAATCCTGACCAAGCGAAAACAGAATCAGTCGATGAAATTCCAAGACGAGTCTGTGAACTTGAACAACTTTTGATCACAATGTCTGAGAAAAGAGGTATACCTCAAACACAAAAGTGTGATCTTTTGACACCTTGAGAGCTTCAACAGCCTTCAAGTAGGGGTCAGGGTGCGGTTTGGGATGTTCACATTCACTTCCAATGATAAGAACGTCAAAGAAATCTGTGAGCCCGAGAACTGATATCATGAGTTCTGCATTTAGTCTAGGAGCATTAGTGACTGCAGCTAGTTTTAAACCACGATCTTCTACCCATTTCTTCACTTTGTATAGCCCATCTACAGCCTTCAATTTTTCTGGGGCCAATCTGTTTTAATCATCAGCGACAGTTTGAAGATCTTAACTTACATATCAGTTTATGGATGTTGGATTTCACCTGCGAAACATGGCTTCTTTATCATCAAGAAATTTCATGCCTCCTTCAATGTCATTGGGGAATAGGACCAATGCCATATCATTATTATGCTTGCCAGAAAGTTTCTCAGCAAAGAAATTCTCAGTAATGGGAACCCCATCATTGAAATTTATCTGTTAAAGATCAAATATTGTTTAGTCTCCCATAATAGTCAAACAAATTTGGTCCGGTCATGATCATGGATAATGGGCCTTCGATCAAGGTATTTAAGGACAATTTCACATTCAACATGTATAAAAAGGAAAAGGAAAAGGAAAAAAAAAAAAAGGCAATTCCTTTAAGCAACGAGTCATTCTCCAACAAGAAAAGTGCTCCAATGCACGAGATTTTCACATTATCAAGTCATAGTTTCTGCAACTCCAACCTATGACTCTGAGGCTTGCTCTCAGACTATACAATATAAGAAATGATATAAAAGAACATTGGGCGTATTATTTGTGAAAGGAAAGGATGCTACCTCTTGGAGCATTTCTCGGAACGCATAATAGTGGAGGGGATCAGAATCGCATAGAGTTCCATCGACATCAAATAGAACAGCCTCTAAAGGAGCGAGTCCAGAAAGAGAACTTTTGCTGCATCCGGGCAACAGGGAAGAAGGTAACATAAGGCTATCATATAATCACCGAATGTCTCAACTTTCTTCACAATACACTTAAATTAGGATCAAAATGGACCCAATAATTCAAGTTTGCTTAATTATATCATTTATCGAGACTGTCTATTTGCCGAGTCAACGTCAACATCAAAACCATGCAGTTGCATAGAAAAACTGGCAAGTAAAAATGAATAAAGGATCTTCAAAAATACTGGCCAAAGAGAATACCCAACAGACGAAGAAGAAGGAGGAGGAGGAGGAAAGTCACCTTTCAATTGAGTTTTCACAGGAAGGGCCCGTCATTGGTTGACGCGGTGCTGCAAATTCTTCAGAAGGCCTTCTCAATCAAAGAGGAAAGTGCTATTGAGCAACGGATCCTAACTCGGAGGATTCATGAAGACAAAACGAACAATAGAATCTAAAACGAGCACCGCTAAAACGGCAAGTGGATTGAATCGGATCCTTAATGATTCGAGTCTGGCTTATCTTCAGTCATTTTCAATTTTTACTTGCTCTATGAATGTGACAAATGGCGAAGGGATGCTTAAGGATTTTCACATAAAAGTTTTTTTTTTTTTTTTAATTATCTGTCTAAATTATTATTAAAGTCTGAATATTTTGATGGTGATAATTTACCAAAAAAGGGGGAAAAAAAAAAAGCCAAAACATTGAAAGAAGAAGAAGAAGAAGAATAATAAGAAAGTATCGATAACGATTTTATTTTTTAAACTAATTTTTATAATCATAATTAATAAGTAGGGATGAATTCTTAAAAATTGATTGAAAAATTTTTAATTTTCTCATTTATTTATTTATTTGATAAATATTTTTGCTATTCATAACAGTATCCAGTATATTTTGACTAGAAAAATTGTCGTTTTTGTGCAAATTCTGAGAATGTTGGAGGGAAAATCCAGAAGACAAGTAGCCAGGAAACCGATCCTCTCATATTTTTTATGGGTTTCACATTATTTTTTCTCCCGATTTATTTTTGTTGCACATCGGGTACACTTTGCTCATTTGTAGTTTTTATTATTAATTGCGATAATTATTTTTTTTTTAGTGAATTATAATTGCAATGATAAGTTAATAGACTAAATATATAATTAATAATTATAATAATATAAAATGTGACCACTGTTTTGGCATCCATGTCTATATAATATTTCTATTTCTATAAGAAGTATTTTACGGTTGAATAGGAACATGAGGCTTGAAAAGGGTTATGTGAGGTGAAATGAATTTTTTGACTATATGGTTTTTTTTTTGTTTTTTCAGATAAATTTTCTTAATTATGTGCATAGTTTTTTTCTTCATAGAATTTTTTTTTGGACTTATATAGTTCATAAATCTTTTTCATTTCAAATCAATCCAATCTCACTTGAAGAATTATAGCATTTTACAAGAATAAATCATTTTACCTCGAATGTTTATTGGAAAACATTTTTTCTACTTAAAATTGAGGAATTGGGGAGCCAGTGATAGATCTAGAACAAAATTTTGAGGAAACGAATTTTATAAGCGGAATAAAAAAAAAAATACATTACATACATTGGAATTGAACCCAAAACCTGAGGGAGGCACAAAAAAAAAAAAAAACAAAACACTCTTAGCAATTACTCTAGATGGTGACTTTGTACATATAAATCACATAGATACAATACCAAATGGTGGGGGCGAGTCGGGGGGGCGTGGGTGGGTGCGGGGGGCAGGGTTGGGGGTCTGAAATTGGCCCCCCGGCTCCAGGTGGATTCGCCCCCGTTTGGATCTAGCCACCTAACCAATTAGAAGGCTAGCCATCTCTCTCTCTCTCTATCTCTCTCTCTCTCTCTCTCTGTTTTTTTTTTTTTTTAAAAGTACCTTTAAAATGAATCGCCGCTTTTTTTATTTTTTTAATCAGTAAAGTATAAGAGTAATTTCCAGTCTCTTTCCTGCATATTTAATTTTAATTTTACTTTATCATACAATAATTTATCTCATTTTTCTAGTATATCATTTTCTTAATTTTTTTATCTTTTTAAATTCAGTTCAAATAAAAGAAAACAAAATTGCTCATTAACATTATTATCGTTTTTCAAAAAGTTGGCGGAAAAGAAGAGATCATAACGACTTAAAAAAAATTAAATCTCATAATAATTAAATTTTATAAATTTTTTATAATTTAAAAAAAGTTTTGAAATTAAATTAAATTTTAAAAAAAGGATCTCAATTGTTAAAATTAAAAGCTTTTAAGATTTTATAGTATAAATTGAAATCATATAAAGATAAAACATAAAAAAAATGTAAACTATAAAAGATTTAAATGCATTTAACTCCCTTTTTTTTTTTTTAAATGTATATGAATATAGTCTTACTATAGTTATAGCAATTACCCTCAATTCAGAGGTAACTTACGGAGGTAGGAGGACAGACAATGCTCAATTAATTGTCACCAGCATGACTGAGCAGCAGCAAACTTGAGAGGAAGAACTCGTCGTGATTAGATATACCAAGTAGGTCCCAAATGTACACTTGTGAAGGTGCGAGTAATGGAGAATGTTACAATTTTAAATTTTAATTTTTTATTAAATAATTTTTAATATAATATTAAAATATCAACTAATAAGTTATGAGTTGAAGTCAATATTAAAAAAAAAAAAAAAAGTGCTTCCAGCCCACTTGCTTGTGAGAAAATGTGCAAAAATTTAAAGTGTTCCTTTTGTTTTTTTTTTTTGGAGTTTATTCAACAGGTTAAAGGCTTATTTGGTTTACGTGTTAGTGTTACTTAATTGTCGATTACTAATTATTGATTGTTGTTGTTGCTGTTGATAAATAAGAATAATTTTAATATTTAGTTAAATTAGTTGTTAAAATAGTAAAAATACAAAGTAAAATATTGCTCACAAAAACTAATTGAATTTTGTAAGGAGTATATTAGTCAATGAAAAATTCAATTAATTGAATTTTTATCACCGACTTTTAGACCTATCTATCATCAATAAATTGCAACTTCAAGTAAATTTTACGAGACACTTTCATATCTACTGTTAGAAAACTGAACAACAAGAAGTCTGAAAAATTAAAACAAAACCCCCCCCTGAACTTTTCGTTTTACCTTAATACCACAATGGATTGAAATGCTCTCCTGGCGGAGGTCGGGGGTCCAATGCTCCAAAAATGGTTTCCATGTCATGGATGATGCCACCTTGTGTTTGCGCGTCTCCTCCAACATGTCAATCCAATTTCCAACTTGCCTGAATTCATTTACTTCCATTGCTATATCCCCAAAACAACATTTTTTGATGGTGTGTGTGTCTATATATATATATATATATACTCTTAAGGAATTTGGACCATCATACAAAAGGAGACCTTTTTTGTATTCTACACACGTAATGATATATTCATACAAATTTCTACAAGAATCCCACTATAAGGACAGATCCTATATATATATATATATATATAGATATATATGTTTCTAAAAAGAAATGAATCTCTCTCGCCCCCACGGCTGATCGGTCCCTCCTGGTCCCCTAAGCATTTTCCTTTTCTAAATGGGGCTATCATTTTCGAATTTCAATCTGATGTCAAAAAGCATGCATCTGAATTTTTCCCTCCTTAAGTTGACATGCAATGAAACCAGACCACTTTTGTGATACAATAATTTGTTTACTATAAGTTTTTTTTTTTTATTAAAAAAAATAATAATTAAAAAAAAAAGCAAAGATGGTGCCTTTTCAGGCCCTCCGAGCAGGGGCGACTCAAGAAACTAGAGTGGGTGGGGGCGAGCCTTCGCATTCTTAATAAAATATTAATATAAAAATTATTAATATTACTTTTTATGTGAATTTATTTGACAATGAAATCATAAAAACCCCAAAATATGAGCAAAATTTGCATGCATATTAGTCGTTTCTAATACAAATGATTCGTTATTTTGTGAGAATTAAGAGATGGTATATTCTTATCTTAAACCTTTTAGCAAAAAGCATTTGAAGGATTGTAATTATGACCTTTTGGTCACAAAAGAATACGTTTATTGTTGTATTAAAATTGTTCTTTCAAAATCTAATAACTAAGAATATATGTATTATTTATATGATTTATAAAATTATTATATATGTATAAAATTTTATCCTATAATCAAATGAGAGTTATTTGAATTCTTAATATAATAGATATTAACCACTTCATTCCTTTCAAATTAAAAAATAAAATCAATTCATATAAATTTTACATAACTTAAATTATATTCAGTTAAATTAATAATTTATAGTCATATATATATAAATATTTAATAGATTAAATAAACTAAATTTTTAGAAAAATCATAAAATTGATAACAATTCCAACAATTCTTACTAGTTAAAATTTTTAGGATCAGTCAATCTAATGATTTTTAATTTTGAGCGGGGCAAGATAAAATTTCGAGTAAGGGCCCAAAATACTTAATTTCATGTAAATTATGTACAATTTTCAATTCTTGACGGGGCGATTGCCCCCATAATCCATTATGTACCTCCACTCCTCCTGCTGTGGAGGATTTTGATAAATTTTGTAAATACATATTTCATTTTACTAAACATTTTAGTAAAAAAATAAACTAATATAATAACAAAATTTTTTTATTGTTAAATTATGACGTTCAATAGTAATTTTTGTTTTTGTTTTATTCAAATCAATGCATAAAATTAAATTGTTTACTAGATTTCTTGAGTGACAATCAATGAGATGAAAATAAGGAATTGATTATTTTTAATAGCCATAGAGACTGTAGTGTTAGTGTGGTGGTCCAATTTAGAGCCCTAAAATGCATCTCCATGTCAGGTGCTGCCGTGGTGGTTCAATGGAAATTCCTCGACCCTCGTGCTAGTCTACATCGGCGTGCAGTGCAGGCATACTTATCCGAGCTGACAGCAAACTGCCCTGTCAGCTTCTGTAAAAAGAAACAGGCAAAATGCACTTGGCAAAAGTGGCCCATGTCCCTTGTCATCTCCCCCATTTCAGCGAGAGAGGTCCACTGTTCCAATCCCTTCAACTAAGCATGGTTGCTTACAAAACCTTCCAAACTTCTTTATGGACAACAATTCTACCATGGTAGAATCTCATGCTTTACCCACAAAAATTGTAGCTACTTCAGAAAGAGAGAGAGAGAGAGAGAGAGAGAGAGAGAGAGAGAGAGAAAGATCTAGGACCCAGTAAAAAAAATTGATGAACATTTGTCTTTACATTGCATATAGGACGGGTGTATTTTGAAGCGTAGTTGCAATTTGGAAATTTATATTTTAAGTTAATCATAATTTTGTTAGTATTTGATAAATTATATAATTTAATTGGACAGAAACTTAAATTTGTATTTTAAAAATACAACATTTTGATATAATAAAAAAAAAACTCATCAAAGTTTAATAATGTTTTAAAATAATAATTTTTATTATTATATAAAATAATTACAATTTTATTATCTAAAACAATTTTTTTATAATTATTTTTTATTTAATTAAAAGCTTTGTATGTACCAATAATTATCAAATAATCAATTGCATTTATTAATAGTGGTTTTGGCAATCATCGATTTACCGAAAAAGATAACAAAACTCAAAAACCCTACATCAAGCGTAACAGTTTGCATGTACGTTGAACTAACCCATGTTCTCAACATTTTGCTATAGAGTTGATCAGTAGCCTAATAGTAGTGTATAATACCACCAAGAGACTGTTTCCTCTGCGCCTTCCAACCCCAGTAGATGCAGATGCAGCCCATATGATCTCATAGCCAATGTGAACATCAAGATATGCCTAACCTTAGGCCCTAGCTCTTAGTGTATATGAACCTAATTGCCCCTCCAAATCACAATTTCACCAAGTCAAGTTGTTTCAACTTTCAAAGATCTGACCCTTGGATCCAGAATTCAACATTCAAGCTATTCAAGTTCTGACATTTATGAATCAGCTGACCTGAATTTTCCACCATGTGCAAATCTCAAAGCTTTTGATGACAAGGACAGAAAATAAAGCATTTAGAATTTGTAGAGCAGAAGCAGAATGCATCACTACCAGAAAGGAAAGCCTGTTAGAGGAAGGAATATAAATTGATGATATTTAACCCTTTGAATTTGAATGACCAAGTTGAATGTTTCACATGTAAAACAGTTTTAACTAAGGACTTGCTGCTAACTTAATCCAAGGATTTCATCAAGGCAAGGAAATGTGAAACAGGATTTGAAGGGTCAAATGTTTAGCACGCCTTGAAACTTTTTCAGGTAATTCCAAGTCTTAAAAGAGAGCTTGAAAAGTATGCTAACAGAATCCCACTCACTAAAATATTTATCAGAGTGTCAAACTTGGCCAGCCAAGGAACCTGCCTGCAGTCCACCATTTGTTTCTATAAATACTACAAACATGGTTCATTCCATGCACCACCACCCAAGTCTTCTTTGCTTCAATTGCCTTTGCTCATAATGGCTCCCTCCCTTAAGTCTCTCTTGCTCCTTCTTGTTTCTCTGCTCTGTCTGCACAAATTGGCAGATGCTGCAACGTGTAGTGATTGTTTCACTCGTTCTCGTGCAGCTTACTACCCAGATTCTTATGAAAATGGAACAGATAGTAAGCAACCTTGCTAGAATAAGTTGAAAGAAGTAAAAAACACAAAGAGAGAAGAAAATCACACTCACACTACCAATAGATAGGCATTCTAACAACTTTTTATTTTAATGAATTGCAGAAGGTGCATGTGGGTTTGGTTCTTATGGAGCAACAATCAATGATGGGGATGTATCTGCTGCATCTGATCTCTACCGAAATGGCATCGGCTGTGGTGCCTGCTACCAGGTATCAAATAAAGCATCAAAATTCAAAATTTTTCAAAAACAAAATGCTTCTAATGTATTCTGCAAGTACATAGCCTGACTCGTGTTATTGGTCACATTTATGTATTGTTGACATCCATTATAATGGTTGTATACTTCACCAGGTGAGGTGCACCAACAGTTACTACTGCACAGATAAAGGAGTAACAGTCGTCATAACAGACCAAGGCTCAAGCGATAATACCGATTTTATTCTCAGCGGACGAGCATTTGCCAGGATGGCTCAAACCTCGGAGGCAGCCAAATCGCTGTTGGCCTCAGGCATAGTTGATATTGAATATAGGCGGTAAGATCATACATATTTATCTTTTTCACACCTTATTCCTATTTTTACACACAAAAAATACATCTTCTTATAACTCTAACTTGTGATTTTTAAGTTACAATAAAATAATTTTACTGTTACATCAATATGACTTTTCAAACAAATAATAATTTAAAAAATAAGAAAAGATTTTTTTCAAAAATTGAAAAGTCTCATTTTTACTGGTAAATTTGTATGAATAGAATTATCTGTATCCTCATTTTCTCAATAAGGAAGGACTGCCTCAGTTTTCTGGTTGGTGGGAACCAAATGCTTACGATGTAATTTGGATTAATTCAACTATTTTTTGTCCCCTCCCCCAACAGTGTTTCATGCAGCTATCCACACAATAATATAACAATCAAAATTGATGAGAATAGCAACTACCCACATTATTTGGCCTTTGTCATATGGTATCAACAAGGAAAGAGGGATATCACAGCTGTGCAGCTATGTGAGGTAATATCCACCATCTCTATTTTTAGTATTACATGAAGTCTCCTTAATCTACAAAGTCTTGATGCTATTTTAAAGTACCTGGCATCCAATAATCATGAGAATTTAGAACTAATGTAGGACAGTTTTTTATTAACGGCGAGGAATCCTTTCAGACAGACCTCGAGTTGCTCGCTTAAGCCCGCCGTCACGACTTCCACTTTAAACAAGGAAAACACATGGGACAGGTCGTTTTCATATATAAAAAAACAAAACTAAGAGATGAAGAGAACAGACCACCCAAAAATGGACGAAAACCAAAAGACAAGTTTAAACTTCTGGTCATGAATAAAGATGACCACATAATGTAAGATCGTGACAAAATAACTTTTGCCGTGTTGCAGACTCAAAACTTTGTGTGCAAGCTCTTGGACAGGAGTCATGGAGCAGTGTGGACAACTACCTCACCTCCCAGTGGACCCTTATCACTAAGGATGCTGTTCAGTGATGACAATGGAGATGAGACATGGGTTGTTCCAGTTAACAACATACCCAGTGACTGGAAGGCTGGGGAAACATATGACACAGGAGTACAAGTGAATTCATAGTCACACACAAGCTCAGATTAAACAATCCAATCGAAGTCCCTGTTAAGCCCTCATGTGCACTTCTTCATTATGTTATGATTTTATCGATTGCTTGTATCTCAACTGTTGAAGATGGGGATAGAGTCCAACGAGAGTAGTTCATAAATGCAATTATTTTAATTTTGACCAATAAAATTCGAACCATTAGAATGTCTATTTACACGACAAAATCAATGAACATAGAGAATGAAAAGACAGGGCAAGGGCAAGCTCTAAAATTCACATATACTTTTTTATGTTAGTGGTGCCAGTTGGAACTACACCTAATGAAGTCTGCAACATTTGCATCCTTTTGGGAGACATGCTGACATTTTGTGTGCATTTACGGCAAGTACTGGGGAGACAAAATATGTGGCTCCATGAAGAAAAATACAACGTGTAGCTGAACTCGAACTTCTTTAATTTGTTTTGTCAAATAATTCTCATCTCGAAATCCACCTAAATTTAATCGTCTTTCTTAATCGGTTGCTTAACCCCGAAAAGAAGTCTACAAAACGTTAAATGATTATCATTTATGTGCCAGCAGTTCCCCGTGGGTGGGTGTTAGGTCAGACGTTTCGAGAAAACTTGAGTACCAATGTACCATCCATTAACTCCCATTAATCAATAATCAGAAGTTCTGATTTCCTGTCCATTTTATACGGCATTCGAACATATTGCATGATAGAAAAGAACTTGTGAAAAAAATTGAATTTGAATTTACGCTTGTGCCTTTTTAAGAACCATAATTGGCTCGGTCACTGACAATTTGCAGTCATTTACGAGTCTCAGCAACTCCCACATGCGTGGGCTTGCAAGGCATGAAGGTGGTGAGGAGCAAATTTCATACTCTCGCCCAGAACCATAGTCTGTATAACAAACACGAAACAGCGTAGTAGTAGAGCACTCTGTAAACAGGCCTGAGACCCTTACAGCGAATAATCAAACATTCACCATACGCAACGCAGCCATAGTTTCCCTAACAATCATCACAAACACCATTTAAGTTGTGGCATGACAAGTCATTGCAAGCAAGGTCCCTGCCTAATGAAAGGGTCTGTTTATGACCATCTTGAGCTAAAACTACTGTGAGTAGCTTCGTCTAGCTCTTGAAAAGATGGATATTCCACTCGGTGCTGAAAAATGGCAGAGACCATTAAACAGCTCTACTGGTCAGATCCACAAAGGCATTGGCAAACGTTGCCTGTAATTTTACTCATTCTGTCCTTGCTAGTACACTGGCACTCCTTGATCACTAGCACAACATAATCGTTGAAGACTTCACAGGAATGAAGGATTGCTTGCACTCTGCAGAGCTTTACACATGCAAGGTCTGCATACATCAGCACAAGCTGGATATCTAATAAATTGTATCAGACAACAATTTGGAGTCGAATTATCTGTCATAACTATGCCTACTTGCCCAGTAAAAAGAAATACATAGACCTTTACCAATCAGTCTTTGGTTGAGTGATACTGAGTGTTGTCCCTTAGGGCATGCGGAAATTTTCAGTGTCATAGCCTTGAATACCAAAATATATATATAGACCCTTTTTACTTGGAGAGCAATCAAACTCATACACAGCTTGATGTAAAACCATTAAGAATAAGCTTGTACTCCATACCAGTCACATTTCAGACACAGACCAAAGATAAGCTTCCCTTTCTGTAGCTTGCTTCTCATTCATCCTTTTGAACAGTTGCTTCTCAAATCCTACACGTATAGAAGATACTGTCAGTAATCAGTATTAATCCATTTTTTCATCTCATCAACTCTGCTTCTTATTTTCCCACTGTTAGAAGTTAGAAGAGGTGAGGGTTTTGGAAAGGAAGTGTGAATCCTTTAAAAGGCTCAAAACCCCATATGCAGAGGGACTCAAATTGAGTTCTTCCAGCTCTAGGGCTAGGAGAACTATTGGGTCAAAGCCAGATGCCAGATGGTTTCATCAATTCTACTCCAGGAGCAAGAACATTCATCTGGCCATTAACATACACTCTCTCAAGTAATGTAAATGGGAAAAACTAGGAACAGCCTAATTATCTACTGAAAGGTGGAACATCACAAAACTGTTTCTGAAATTTGCTCATACTAAAACAATTCATATAGGATGTCCATGAACATACCATTACTACGATCAACTCCATCCCAATGTCTTCCTGGTTTTATACCATATCTATTTGGTGCAGCATCTAACCCTCTTTTTATCCAGCTGTGACTAGGGATCTCGTGGGGAATTATAAAGCCTGATTCCTTCATCTTCTCACTGTCCCCTAGGTTTGGAAGAACTGATTCGGATTCCTTTCTCTGCAATATGTCAAAAGAATTTTAATTTAGTATCATTACTTTCAGCTAAATATGTCAAACTGAGTAATTTTTCTGTAATCCCAGTACCAGGAAAACTGAATACCAATCTATAAATTCAGTCAGCTAAATAAGAAACTAATTACCTTTACCAAATGTGCCATAGGATCACCCCATCTCACTCTTTCCTTAAGCATTTTGTCCAGTTCCGGATCATCTCTGTAATAAAAAAATGCATTAGTAATTTCCTATATGCAATGAGAAGGATTGTTTTGGGCTGGGTGTGTAATTCAACTAGCTTGCAGTAGGTTTTCTAAACCAAATGGCCACATTTGCTGTGGCAACAGCAGCATTCTGGAGAAAGAAAAGGAAAGCACTATAAATTATGTATGACAGATCTGATACACCAAAGTACAAGCATGGTTTGGTCTACAGAATGAAGGAAGCCAAATTGTGCATGATGTGTGTTTGTCTAGGAGGGTGTGTGCATGCAAGAAGGAAGGAGGGAGGGAGGGAGAGTTCCATCTGCTTACGACAAATACAGTAACACATTCCAAACAAAGACTAGCAACCGTGCATGGTTGGTCAATCAGCCTTACCTGGTCCGTGCAAATGGCCTCTCCTTCTCAAGTTCTAACTCCTGCAACTTAGCTTCAGCTTCTCGCTTCTGAGTCAGGCCCTTACCCCACTCTAGCTTCTTCTCCTATTGGTATCAAAGGGTGTAGAATCATAACTATCATTCTCAAATACCCAAAATCATATGAGACCTACCCAAATGCTGAAGGTGTAATAGAAATACTGCATGCTGCAATTTATAAAATACACATGTAAAATTCAAGTACACAGCAATATTGCAAACATGCACATAAAGAGATATGGCATTCAGAAGCTACTCTATCAATCCCAATGCACCAAACATGTTTGCTTCAAAGAGGCTCACCTTAAACTTCCTATTGCATTACATCAATAATATTTCGTCAATTGTGATCTATTCCATGGTTTTAACAACTATAATGTTTCTTCATTGCTAAAACTTTATGGCTCCAGCGCCTCTAAAAAGCTTGTGAAACTGAAGAGACCACAGCATTTTGATTGAGTTCCCTATACCGACAGCCTTTGGGAAACATGTAAGGGAAAGCCCACCATTTTGGTAGTGCAATGGCTAATTAACTGCCAAGTGTTATCCCTGTCTGAAGAATTCAACAAAATTACCATTGGAAAACAGAGAGATCAGGGCCAATACCTTTGGTTCACTGACAAACTAGAATTAGCCCATGTCGGGGCTTGGCTTGTTTTACATCTCCCATAGAAAACTGTAGTTACATTTATTCATGGGAATCTTAGTGCATAGATGAGAGAAAATTCTCATAATAAAGAATATAATATAACCATGCATCTTTTTACTTCATTCTACATTAAGATATTTTCTTCTTGGAAAGGCACAAAACTTTCAGAATGCAAAACCACCTCTTTACACAGTACACATTTCCATAAAGGTCCATACACAAACTCAGTAACAACCCAAAGAATATCAAAAGGGCTCAGTCATCTTAAAGGACTTGAATGAGAACCTTGAAGCATATATAACATATGACATACAATCAGAACTACTAAAAAAGTGAATTATGAAACCATAACACCACACAAGAATGTAGGCACAAAGGTAACAACAAGTAGTACCTTGGGCTTTTCTTCCACTTTTTGTTTCAGTTTCAAGTACTCATCCTTTGATATGCGATTTCCTGTGATATCAATGAGAGAGACATAAATAAAACTCAGCTTGGATCCAAACCTTGGGCATATGATGTAAGACAGAATGTTGGAAGGACTTGGTAATCTGCCTACTTGTGGACTCATGTCAAATTTTAGGGTCAAGGAAAATTTTTCAGGACGTTTACTTTAGGCTTTGGAAGTTAATTGTGATTAATTTAGATAAGCTTATGGGCTGTTTTAGGGAACTGCGAATGGCATTCTGAGCCACTGTTTCAAGCAGGATATAGAAAAAGAAGAATACAAGAAAAGAAGAAAGAAGAATGAGAAGAACAGGAAGCAATTCCACACCAGTTGCCAACAACTCTTACAAGGGATCCAAAACCCAATTTATGATTCCCATTATTAAAGCTCAACCTAACACCAAACCAACACAAACTTATAGTCATGATTAATTGCCAGGATCATCCCATGTGTTAATTAAAACTTGAATTGAGTCTGTTGACACTAATGAGCAATAACTGCTTTGTGAGAACTGAAATAAAATAACATTTATGCTAAAGAAATTTCTGTCACCAGCATTAGACTATGGTTTCAGGTTTGGATGCTACAGTATGAAAAGCCCCTTTTTTTTTGATAGAGGGAAAAGCTGTGTTTTGACCTCAAAAGTTTTAATCTAGCAAAAAACTAACTGAGTTTAGGGATGCCCCTAGGCAACCAGAAATGAGTTTTTCCCACTGACCTCTCTTATCACGATACACTGGTTCAGCGCCGCGCCCACTTTCAGAAGGATCCATTTTTTGAAACCTGCAATAATAAGCAACTTGGACTGATGTGGCCACACATGTACAAACATCAATTACATTTTCATCAAATTTTTGAAAGGTAAAGAAATTGCCATTGGATAACAGAGGAAAGTCAGAAGCTGACCCCCTCCACACCCCCCCCCCAACTACCCAAAAAGAAAAAAACAAGAAAATGGGTTTCACCATGTCATTAATTGAGTATCACCACAATGTAGTGCTTATCAAGCAAGAATAACAATATTCAGCAATTTCATACTCGGATAAAGAAAAAATGTTCTGGGGAGGGCGTGGTGGGAGAATCAAGTCTTGTCCATAGGAAGAAGCATTTGCATAGTCTAGCAATTACATTGCTACATGCATAATGCTTCTGCTTACTTTTGCAGTACTGAAAGTCTCACCATCTTCTAATGCCAAATAAGCAGGCTTCTGCAGTCTCATCAAAAATACAAGCAGCAAAACAGAATCCCACATTGCACACAAGCTCAAATTTGCTGACCAGAAATGCAGACAAACTCCATGAGGAAAATCACGATCAGTTGCAATAGTTCACCGTTTGTCAATTCTAAAAGCATGTATGTGAACAAGCAATATAAACAAGCTAAACACAAGCACAGAACCACATTAACATCACTGAACAGCAATGCAAATAGGCCATATAATAAATCAGTCACAGGAAATCAATAAAAAATTAGAAGAATCTACCTCAATGTGTCCTCCTTCTTAGTCTTGGAAATCTCTTCACGAATATCACGGCCAGTAATTAATCCAGTTTTTAGCCGCTCCTTTGAGGAAGATGGAGCAGCCAATTCCTTTCGGCTTTTCCTAGGTGGAGACATGTCTTGATCCAAAGATGCACGCGAACCAACATTATCAGTGGAATGTTGTCGTATAGGTGGAGAAGTCCTTTTGTCAGGTTCGTGCGATGGGGTATAATGCCGTCTCCGCTGGTGCCGTGGAGGCGATAAATCAGGCTTCGATTCTGGCTCCGCCTCCGGTGTATCGTTCCTGGTCCGCTGCCTCCTCCGTGGCGGAGACAAATCCAAATCCTGGCCATCAAAATGGGCAGTAATTCCACCTGGTTCCAGAGAAGGAGTCCGGCGGCGTCTCGGAGGTGACAAATCCGCAACTTCCGCACCGGAATTTAAAGCCTTCCCTTCCGGCTCCGGCGACGGCGAGTCGTTGCGGGTCCTCCGTTTGCGAGGCGGAGAAATATCCGACCCTAAATCAACGGACCTCGAACGCTTCGGTGACAGTGAAACCCAACCGCTACCGTCCTCAGCGACAGCATTGTACGGACGCTTAGATTTAATCAGCTCCTGTCTCCTCATCCGCTTAACCTCTACATCTTCATCTACAATAGGCTTTTCTTCATCTAATAATAAACAAGAACAATATTCATCAGCCATCAGAAAATTACACCAAAACTTTTTAAAATTATTTATTTTTCTTTATTATTGTTATCATCTTTTTTTTTTTTTTTGCTTACCTGTTGAATCGTTTTCTGCTTCTTCTTCGTCGAGCTTCACCTGTTTCTGCCAAACCGGATCTCCGTCAACCACTAAAACTCCAGTCGCCGCCGCTGGCTGAACTTTCTTCTTCTTTTTCTTTTTCTTTTTTTTCTCTTCTGGTTCGTTTTGACTTTCATATCGCTTTAGATACTCCTTCAAGGAAGAAGAAGTTGAAGCCGCCGCCGCTGCAGCCATTGTCACGTAAGTCGTATCGCAACAAATTCAAGGAGGAGCTGTTTCTCTGGTCGATTTTCCTAAGAACCGAAGAGGGTGTTTTTTGGGTTTCGGGTCGGTTTCTTGGACCCGACTCTTGTCTTCTTCAACCGATGTTATAGATCTTTTTTCTAAAAAAAAAATTGTCTCTCGTTGTAAATTCCATTAATTCGTATCGACGTACTTTTCTTGTGAAATCTATTCATTATAGATGTTTAAAATTTAAAAATTAAATTAAAAATTGGATTATATTAAAACTAAATTAAAAATTTCGATTAACAATATTTTTAATTAGCCAAAAATTTTAGTTATATTCTTTAATTAATTTTAATAAAAAAATTTAAAATTTTAATTTAAATATAAAAAATATTTTTATATATTTATTCAAATAAAATTTATAATTATTATTAATAATTATTTAAGATATAATAATAACTTATTAAATTTTATTTGTTTTGAATAACTGTATTAGAATATTTATTATTAAAAAATAAAAATAAAAATATACATATAAAATAATATTTAAAATTAATTTAATTAATTATATTTTTATTTAAAATTAAAAATTATTAATACACTAAAAAATGAATTTATATTAATTTTATTAATTAATTATAAAATTAAATTTAATTAATCAAAATTTTAACTCAATATAGTACAATTTTATCCATTAACTAAAATTTTTTTTTCAACACACTCACGATTGGCCATCCAACATTCCACATTAACAAAAATTTAAACATTAAAACAATATATGTCAAAATTAGAAAATTATGTGGAACCTTAAGTTAAATTTTATCCTGGGGTAAATTTTTTTTTGATTCATTAGAGAGTTATCATTTCAATAAATTTTATCTCTCTTTTATAAAATTAAATCTCAAAATTTTTACGCCAAAGATGTAAATTCTTAATCGCCAAGTATCCTTAGAGAGATAACATTGTGCCAATTACAGCATCCAAATGAAACAGAATGGAATAACCGAACTAATTGGTGGCACAATGACAAGAGTCTGAGAAATTTGCGAAAAGTACATCTATCAACAGATTTACGGTCAATTTCCCTGGTCTTTAAATGGCCTCAACCGGCAGTGCTCATCATATAAACCCAGAAACTCAAACTGCCTCTTTGGTTGTTTGATCACTAGAGAGGTAGATGAGAGACTTATGTAGAGCTGCCAAATCCTAAAAGCTCGTCCACAAGCTTCGCCACAGAGCTGGCAAGATTGTCTGCTGCTTCTTGTGTTGATGCCTCTGCATATACCCGTATGACGTCCTCGGTACCTGATGGCCTGATGAACGACCGGCCTCTAGGATGTTTTGCTGCATGAAAAATGAACACGATTAATTATACTACGCACCCCATGAGAAAGACCATTTCTGTTAGCTATTTGCAGCCAATCAAGTCGAATAGTCTAGAGCTTACAGTAAGAATAAAGCTGACAAGATGCAAGAGTATAATGTATATTCTATTTATTCCATTTCATTTTTTGTGATAAGTGAGCTTTGGGAATGCCATACCAACTTCTGCATCGATGGCTTCTTGAATAGCAGAGGGTTTCACAACCACTGTTTCTGCATTTGCTGTGACCACGGCAGTTCTGTCTACCACTTTAACCTGTAAAGCATGGAGAGAAGTGGAAGTATTTAAGGCATTAAAGGATGTATCATATGATGGTTAAAAACGCTAGAGGGTAACCCCAAGTCAAAAAGATTTTTCACAAAAAACAGACATTAGATGGTGATTTCAAGTCAAAAAGTTCCTTCACAAGAACATGATCACATGTACAAAACCTTAAGCTGTCTGCTTGGAAGGTCCTGATAAAGGCCATTCCACTTATGAATTGACCATCCCATGTGTTTCAAAATGGCTTCAACCAAGAGCAAACCACTTAAAGCATCTCCAACAGCCTGGTTGATCAATTTACCTACTGCCAACAATCGGAGAGCAGCCTTTTGCTGTTCTGAACCTGAAATGAGCAAATAATTCAGATCCTCTGAATTTTTTATTTGCATACTGGGACTATCAAAATAAGAATATTAGAAACAACCTTCAGATTTTGAGGAAAGCTCATCATATCTGGCTTCTAACCAAGATAAAAAGCATTCTGAAAATAGGATGGTGCCATGGCCATTGGCCTCAAAGTAGATCCCAATGTCATACTGAGCAGCTTTCTCGTGCAAGTATTTCACACCAGTTGGAGTAAATACAACTTCTAAGCCCAATTGTTTGAGGTAATCTGTGGATGCTCCATTTGCATATGCTGTCTGTATGATGCCAAGACAGGCCTGACAAATGTCTTTTTTCTCTTTACCTTTCTCCATGTTAAGAACACTTAGTTGCTCCTTGATGAATAGAGCAAACAAAGATAAAATCTTGTCCCCGTCGACTAGATCAAGCTTGCTGCTTTTATTAGATGGAACTAGAAAATAAACAAGTCGATCAGCATCTCCATCCAAACTTGCACACCTGAAAAGCTAGAACCATCAATGCAGTTAGTTTCATTTCCTGCAATCAGTGACAGCACAGGTGAAAACGATATACCATGTCCTGACAATTTTCAATTGCAAATCCATTCTCAGCCCAAGAAGTTGATAGTCATCCTTCATCATTCATGCAGTTTACTGACCCCCCCTTAATCAGCAACTTGGCTGAACACGATGAATATAAAATTTTCCAACCTTGACAACATGCCCATTTTGACTTAATTTGACAGTCTCAAAGGTTATTTGTGGACAAATATCCCCTAACAACCAGCCAACACCTCTTGCATTAGTTGAAACAAATGATTTTATCCTTATTCATGCTCAACCTTTGACATAGAAGGACAAGCTTTGGTGTAATAATGAGACTAATCTAAGATAAATTTGAGTCGCAAAAACAATCACTTTGTGAAAATAATAATAAAGAAGGCTGCATACATCCAACCCTTTAGTGTGGCAGCCTCATGCACTAGAATGCCCTTGTTTTATGCATCTATAATAACATAGATTTAGTTATTGACACATTAGCTTGTACTTAGACTTTTTCTCAATAGACTAGCATACCGAAAGCACAAGGAAATCAAAAAGATAATAGCTAAACAGAAGGCTTATCTTGCATGGTTGACAACCAAGATTAATCATCACACAAGAGAAGCAAGAGAAGCATGCTGACCTTAACCCAACATCCATCAAACCAAATCCTTCTGGGACAACCTTTTCTTTCTGCACATAATCAGCACCAACTCCTTCATTCAGCACACCATTTCCAGAATTACGCACTTCAATACAAAAGCCATTCAACATCTTCTTTAAAACGTCAAGTTTTTCTGCGCCCACACCATTAGCGCCATCCACAACCAATTTGTCATCTGTCTCACTCATTTTGGTTCCATTTGGCATCAAATCCATCAGACACCTAAAGAAATTACACAAAGACATAAGTGCATGCATTCAATAACAAAGAAAATTTTGAAACAATAACCTTACAGAACGAATTGCGCAAATGTGCCAAATAAACCTGAATGAACTTGAAAGCTGTTCAAAGTAATCAAGTTCCGTAGCTTTCAAGTTCTTATTTCTAGAGCGAACCATCCAATGTAGCTGTGGAGTTGTCAAAATTCCCATGTCAACGGCAAGAGCTCCAACAACAGAATTAATTCCCTTTTATAAACATGCGAAAAGTCAATACTCCATTTCTCAAATCAATGAATTAACATCCGGTCTTAAATTGCTGAATTGGCAAAAAAAAATGGGGTGCATACTTGTTTGGCAGCTTCAAGAAGAGATTCACCACTAGGCCTTGTGTCCCTTCCCAACAACACCTCTGCCTTCTGTTCTCCATTCAATGGGATATCTTCCTTCCTCACAAATTCATCTATTAACTATTTGAAGGGAAAAAAAAAAAAAATCAATGTGGCATTTTCTCAGAAGAAAATCTACAAATATAAAAGAGCACCACTACGCGACAACACAGCAAATGAAAGGCAGTAAGAGGCACAAGACATTGCATTGTTGGTTCTGAGATTAGTGACCTGAACAAGGTCCCGAGGAGTGGGGGCATTGGCGATGGCGTCAGCGAAGGGCTCCCATTCCTGGGTGAGCATGCCACCACTCGGATCAGCGACCTTGACTCCATTGTCACTGACTTTGTTGTGTGATGCAGTGATCATCAAGCCGATCACCGACTGGGTCTTTATCGATCTAAGAGCCGACAAAATCCCGACCCTGAATACCGTCGATTGGAGGATCGACGCGTCGGCCCTGAACCCGGCCGTGCCGTACGATAGCCTCACTCCTGCCCCAGTGGCCAAATTTACATTTTAGCCACGAAAAATCAAAAAGAAAAAAAAAGGCGGGGGGGAGGGGTGGGGCGGGATTAAAAAAGTAGAAGAAAATAAGAAAATCCGGGGACCTTCGGGAGGTGGATACCGAGAGGAGGAGGTGAGAATGAGAGTTTTTCTATGTTCGTCCATGGAAAATCCTATTATCTTTGCAACTGGAATCCGAACTACGGACGATCTGAGGTTAGGATCGGTGTAGGCGCGCCGTGCGGTTCAGGGAGGTAAGCAGCGCTAGGTGATGAAGGCGCCCCAAACGCGGCTGTGTGGGAATCGCCGTCGTCGTAAGACGAACTAGGCGGCGGCGGCGGCGGGGGCGACGATAAACACCGTATAATAATAATAATAATAAATAGTAAATATTAAAAATAGAGTAATAACAAAACTGATAATATCATAACACTCTTTTTGGTCGAAACACTCGCCATATTGGAAGAGGTGTAATTTATGACGTGTAAGAAAGAAATTTAATAATTAATAAAATTCATTTTGCTGGCTAATTATAAATTAATTTTATCCACTAAACAGTCTAAGATCTAAGATGAGTTAATTTTATCTATACAATTATGTCATCTCTTATGTCACATCAACAGCTGAGGTTAAGCTTTTTTATTTTTATTTTTCAACACTCCCGTTTGTAGCACGTTACGCACGTGCTTATGTCACGGTGTTAAAAAATAGACCATTATATATCATAAAATTTCTCTTTTTACTTCTATTTAACGTTTAACGTGAGAGTTCTTTTATCAAATTTATCAATATTTAGAAAATCAAGACTTTATAACCTTCTGTTTGATAAAAGATACCAAAATCAAAATTAAGTGGATTTTAATACTATTTGTCATGGTCAAATTTATCGACACTCATACTTACTCTTTTTATATAAAATATTTAAATTAATTTTAATATTATTTATTATAATCATATTTATTGATATTTTTATTAAAAATTAATGACTTATACTTTTTTTCCTATCTACTCTTTTTACTTAAAGTGTTTGATAATACCATAATCAATATTAAGTTAATTTTAATATGACTTATAATAGTCAAATTTATTGATATTTTTATTTATCTTATTTACTTTTTTTATATAAAATTTTTAATAAAAAATATTAAAATTAAAATTAAAATTAATTTGATATAAATATTATTTATTACAATCAAACTTTTATCGAGAATCAAAACCTTAGACCTTTGAGCCTTTTCCTACCTATTTTTTTACCTAAAGTCTTTGATAGAAGATGCCAAAATCAAAGTTAGGTGGATTCTAATATTACTTGTCACGGTCACGGTACTATTACTCTCTAAATGACAGCCGATTAGCTGTGTTGCACCAACGATTGAGCCCTCTGCCCAAATTAAACCATTCACACTCCTTGAGTCTGACAAGTCAATACTTCTTTTTTGGGTGCAAGTCAATACTTTAAACTAAACTATACGGTGATTGCCGGTGAAGAAGAAGCATGGACTTTTGTTTTTTGGTTTTTCGTCTTAAACAATGTCACTGGGCCTAAAAACAGAGAACCCTATATACCATAAAAAATGCACGGCAAGGGGAGCTGCCCAGTGGAGTAGTAATCTACGGAAAGGCTGCTACTGCTTTCACATTGAGCAACACATGCCAGGGGTTCCCTGGTGCGGCCCAGTTTGGCAGCTCATGGAGGATTGCCATGTTTTCATACTTGGATTGAAGTCCCAAATTTGTTGTTCATCTTCCTTGTGGCACTGGCATGTTGTTGAGATATTTTGTATAATTTTCTCATCAATTTGGCCAATGTTTACACACCTGAGTCTTGCGGATGTCTTAAATAAATAAAATAGTAGGTTGTTATTTAGCCTATATACTGAAATAACGCAAAGATAGTTTTCGTCAACTTCCTTTAATTTGTTGGCTTCAATTAAATCCATAGTTGCTACAAGTCAGGTTTATCTGGGATTTTTCCGTACCATATTATTTTTGTGTGTGTATATGCATGTCATGTATTGTGTTTAGATAATAAATATTATCGAAGGGATATGCTGCGTGATGATGTCATGTATTCTGTACCTACAAGTTTTGCTTTTTCTGTATCCTGCCCGCGGCAGCTTCCTCTGTGGGTTCCTTTTTCCTATCCTAGATGTACCGTGCTTTGGAAATTTTGAAGTCTACCCTGGTGGGGCTCTTTTGCTTTGCCGTATCCTCGGGTCTATTTGGAAATTTTAAGGCTTTCAGCTTTTTCGTTGCTGCAAGATCTTGGCCTTGTTTCAAGAAGGCTGCATTCCAAGCACGATAGGAAACAATCACAATGGAACCCAAGGCTCAAGGACCAGGTCATTAGAGAATTTTTCTGGCAAACAATATCTATAGTCAGATGCCTCCCATCAGTACAGACTGCCTGTCATTTTCAAGAGACCAGGAGAGATTCCAAGGCAGAAAAACAGATCTAAAGAGAGATAAAAGACATCAGCAACAATGTGCTAATCGTTCAAATAAAACACCTTGAGCTGCATTTATTCCTATCTCTTTCTTTTTTTCTTTAATTTCCCTTTTATTTTGTGGGGAAACTTAGGAATTGTTGTCTAACAGAATTCAGAACAAAATTACACATTACACTAGACCCACCTCACGACGGAACAGAATAACGAGAAAAGATTAGTCGTTTCAACCAAATTGAGAATTAAGGTTTTACTATTGTTTCTCGTATGGTGACTCATTTGCAACACCCTATATGCTTAAATTGCCTATTCTATTTGCTTAATGTCTGTTACTGGCTTATTGGATCCTGGATCGCCTGATTGTGTATGCCACTGTTGCATTATATGATAGATGGGGGGTGGCTTTGAAAAAATTTTCATCCCTGCCAGAATTAAATCATTCATAGTCCATCCATGGGCCAGGAATGCCAAGTCAACAGTTTAAACTAAACTAAACTATGCTGAAGAAGACGCCTGGGCATTTCTTTCTTGTTGTTTCCTCTCAAACAAATGCCACTAGGCAAAAATATTAAAATGAAGAAACCCATAAAAAATGCACAGCAATTGGCCTGTCATCCAGGACAAATACACACACTACATGTATTTGGTACATGTCATGCCTTATGTCACATCATACATTATCTTGTGGGTACCTTATATGCCGAAAATACCCATAATTAGGTCTTTTAACTGGGGAACGGGAGTTGCCTCAGCGGAGTGATCTGCGCAAAGGCTCTCTTGCTTTTCCATTGAACAAAGAGATACCAGGTTTCGCTTCCTGCCCTCCTTCTTTGTTATGTTTATCGGGTGTATTAGTTCTGCAACGTAAACCCAATTGGTATAATGTGCCGGAGTCATTTAGAGAAAGTCAGTGGCAAAACACATGTCCGTGGCAGAGGAACGTCAAAGAAGCATCTTTTAGCCCCTGAATTGGTTTAAGTTATCAATTTCATTCTTATGCTTTGTTTTTAGTACATATTTCATCCTCACAAGAATTCTAGATCTTATTTAAGTAAATGGGTGAAAACAGCTGAGGTTATGCTTTTTTTTTTTTTTTTTTTAAGTTTTTTACTTAAATCAAATTGTATCTAAAAATTTCAACACTCCGTTTGTAGCACGTTACGTATGTGCTTACCTGAATTTCCCCATCCTGCCCAAATTAAACTATTCACACTCCTCGCGTAGGCCAGGAGTCTGACCAAGTCAATGCTTCTTTTTTGGGTGTAAGTCCAGACTCTTACTCCCAAGTCAATACTTTAAACTAAACCATACGGTGATTGCTAGTTCGGTGTAATTCATCCTCAACAACTGTTGACTTTGAAAATTAGTGATCAAATGGACGTATCCGTCGGTTAGAATATAAATCGATACTATAAAGATTCAATTACTTTTTAAAATTTATAAAGATTTTAAAAAATAACAAATATCGAACCCAAACTACAAATATTATACAAATTAATCTTTATCGTTAGACCAATTTATATAAATTATTTTTCTACACTTTAATTTTATTCAAAATAAAAATATGTAAAATTATATATTATATTATATTATATGGATATTTAAATAATTTTATTTATATTAAAATATTTTATTATTTAATGAAAATATATTAATTACCTTAAAATAAAAATACACAAATTATAATATATTTTTTATTAAATTTCTTCTATTTAAATTATTTATATCTATTATATATTATATTAATTAATTTTTTAATCTTATTATATAAAAATTACAATATATATATATATATAATTTATATTTTGCATGCAATTATATTTTATTTATTAATATATAACTTATATATTCGTTTAATATTAAATATTAATTTTATTGATTCAATTTTAATTAAATTGACTAACTAATTAAATTTT
The DNA here is from genome assembly GCA_020883675.1 of Bruguiera gymnorhiza. NCBI lineage: Eukaryota > Viridiplantae > Streptophyta > Magnoliopsida > Malpighiales > Rhizophoraceae > Bruguiera > Bruguiera gymnorhiza. The sequence goes on along the minus strand of JAIRCJ010000197.1, from coordinate 26,076 downwards.
TAATTTTTTTTTATTTAGTAACTAGTTTGATTCTTAAAAGTTTGATTTTTTTTTCCTCTCAAACAAATGCCACTGAGAAGAACTACATTAAACAAAGATGCCCATTTTCAAAAGAAAAAAAAAAAGAAAATTGACCTGTTCACGGTGAGAGGCTGCATAGCCCAATGTTTCCACTGGGAAAGGGAAGCTATATTAAAGACGCAGATGATTATCTGTGGAAAGTCCCCTGCTTTCATCTTCAACCAAGACATTCCAGTTCCTTCCCACTCTCTTTTCTAGAACCAGAATTATTTCTCTTTATCTCTTTGTAGCTGTATTGATTTTTTGGAACTGACTCACAAATTTAAGTCACAGAAACAGTGAAAACATGGGTAAGATGTAATTGTTGAAATTATTTTTAAAGTAATCCATAGGATTAGAAATAAATATTAAATATTTATTTTTTAAGGTGGTAATACTTATCAAAATTAATTAATTTGAATTTAAAATAATTATAATTACCTACTTTGTGAAAGAAAATTGAATAAAAATTAACAATTGAAATGGTTCTTAATTTAATTATAAAAAGATAAATCTGTAAATTATTTATATAAACTTTTAAATAATTAGTATTATAAAATTTTTATTTTTATAATTATACGTTAAATATTTGTTGATTAATATAATAAGAGATATGTTTTTCACTTGGTTTATTATAATTTGTCAATAATTATTTTTTATTTGGTATCAAAGCTTATTTTTAGTTATATTGATTGCAATTCGACCCTGTTTTTTTTTTTTTTCTTCTTTTTTTTACTGTTCGAGTATTTGCCGTTTATGCATGCCTGGAGGATGCCATGTTCTCATACTTGGATTGAAGTCTCAAATTTGTTGTTTTGTTGTTCATCTTCCTTGCGGCACTAGCATGTTGTTGAGATATTTTGTATAATTTTCGCATCAATTTGTCTAATGTTTACACACCTGAGTCTTGCGGATACCTTAAATAAATAAATAAATTAGTAGGTTGTTATTTAGCCTATATACTGAAATGACGAAATGATAGTCTTCGTCAACTTCCTTCAGTTTGTTGGCTTCTATTAATTCCATAGTTGCTACAAGTCAGGTTTATCTGGGATTTTTCTGTACTATATTATTTTTGTGTGTGTATATGCCTGTCATGTATCATGTTTAGATAATAAATATTATCAAAGGGATATGCTGCATGATGATGCCATGTATTCTGTACCTACAAGTTTTGCTTTTTGTGTATCCTGCACGCTGCAGCTTCCTCTGTGGGTTCCCTTTTTCTATCCTGCATTTAGTGTGCTTTGGAAATTTTGAAGTCTACCCTGGTGGGCTCTTTTGCCTTGCCGTATGCTTCGGTCTATTTGGAAATTTTCATGTCCTGTTGACGTTTCCAGGTCGTTGCTGGCGGTGAAGCTTTTTCTAATCATACTGTTGTTTTTTTTAAGCTTTTTGTCTTTGTTAGCTGATGTTAGCGGTGATATTTTTCTCTGAGCAACGTTGCCTAGGATGCTTCCGATTGAGAAGACTATCTTAGAGAGAGGCCAATCACATTCATCCCATGCCTTCAGCACCCTATATATTGGCTCCCACTTGCCATACAAATTCAGGTCTTACTCATCATCTTCAACTTCAAAACAAAAGGCAATGGCTATAAGTTCTCACGTTATCACCTCTACAGGCACTTTGTATCAACTGCCACGGCTTCACACTGTAATAATCTCCTTCCTTTATGCCATCTTTTACATATCCCTCGTGTCTGGCTCCAAAATTGACATAAGTTACAGTGATCACTGTGCCTCAATTGTCCCAAAAGCAGACCCCACTGGTCCTGAATCCACCGCAGTCCCATTTACACCAGTCCAAGATGGTTATTACTTTGGTGGGGATGGATTACAGAACCTTTCAAAGCCATCGGAGTTCTATTACTCGCCAAATAACCGGAGAATCCTTTTGCTCCGAACAAATCATGTTTATAGTACTGAAGTTCGGGACGTTTTCAAAGTCGAGGCAACTCTGATCCTCCAGACTTCAGGTCCTAGCTTTTATATAGAGGAAATGGCATACAGTTATTCATATTCTCCCTATGCATTTCCTAGCGGGTCTGGGATGGGTGCTTTGAGTTTTGAATTAGAAGGGTTCTGGTCAAGGTCTACTGGGGAACTCTGCATGGTGGGTTCTGGTTCTATCCACCCACAGGAAGGTAATCCTCCTGTCCTTGCTGCTGTTCTCAAGCTTTACGATGTCAAAAGTTCAGCTGATATTACCAGTTTGATTCGAGGGACATTCGAGAGCCTGAGTCCTCCCAACAATCCGAGTCCTTTCAAGCCAATTTCCATGTTGATGTTCCCTAAAACGAGTTACAATTACCATGCTGTTTCAAAGGAATTTGATCGTGCGGGTGCTGGCGAGGATGACGCTTCCACCAACGTGTCACTCAGGTTACCCCTTAGCAGACCTATCTGTTCAGTGTTCACAAGACTGTTCATTTCTCTGGAGTTGGTGTATGCAAGTGATTGCAACTCGACCAAGACCTGTAATCCTTTTGGCGAGTTCATGGAATACTTGCCAAAAGTCATGTACTTGAGTCTAATTCAGTGTTCAGATGACAAACAAAGTCTCAGATTGCTGGTGGAATTTCCTAATCCTAACAGTAGCTCTCTTGGTTATGGCCGCAGTTTCACTCCAAATACAACTTTGGTTGCAGAAGGATTATGGGACGCAAAGAAGAATAAGCTAAATGTTGTTGCCTGTCGAATCTTGAATACGACTGATTCTCTTCTTAATTCCTCTGTTGGGGATTGCTCATTCAGGTTGAGTTTGAGATTCCCTGCAGTTTGGTCAATTAAACATACCAGAAGCATGGTGGGGCATATTTGGAGCAACAAACCTGTAAATGATTCTGGTTACTTCAACAGGATCCTGTTCCAAAGTGAGGGGAACGAGTTACTGGGGATTCCAGGGTTGCATTACAACTATACCATGGTTGACAAAGCAAGTGCATCCTGTCCAAAAGACAAACTGAATACAGATGATGAAAAGCAGTATCCAGAAGCAAATCCCAATGAAATGTCGTTCGATATGTCAGTCAAGAATTCCAGAGGTAAAAAAACTGGATGGGGCTCATCCTGTCCTATTGCTGTAGGCAATCAGATTATATCACAGAACTCATTTGTCGTAAGCTCATCAAGCTCAACACCAGCTAAGACTGCTGTGAAAAAGAAAACCACCCATGGCAGCCCACTGAACATCAGCTACAAAATGAGTGTTACGGTATCATACAATGCATCTTCACAGGAGAAAAATCGAGTTGAAATTTCTGCTGAAGGAATTTATGATGCTAATACTGGTATTATGTGTATGGTGGGTTGCAAATATCTTGATTCAGTCCATCAGACATTAGTGAACGCTTCAATGGACTGTGAGATTCATATTAATCTTCAGTTCCCTCCAATTGACTCATGCGATCATATCACAGGACGCATTGAAAGCAGACGAAAAAGGTCTGATCCTCTGTTCTTTGAGCCTCTTCAATTTTCTGCAATTTCTTTTTACAGTCGCCATGCAAGAAATACATTACGGAGGATGGATTTGGAGATCATCATGTCTTTGATCTCCAACACTCTCGTGTGCATCTCTGTGGGATATCAAATCTTGTATGCTAGAAGGCATCCGAGTGTTTTCCCTTTCATCTCACTTCTCATGCTCGTAATACTCACCCTTGGTTGCATGGTCCCTCTCGTGCTAAATTTTGAAGCCTTGTTCATGTCGAAGCAAGACCGTTGGACTTTCCTGCGCAGGAGTGGTGGATGGCTAGAAATGAATGAGGTGACTGTAAGGGCACTAACAATGATAGCTTTTCTGCTGCAGTGCCGACTCCTAATGCTTGTATGGTCTGAAAGGTTTGCTGGTGGAAGCCAAAAGGCCTTGTGGGCTGCCGAGAAGAAGACACTCTATGTTTCTTTGCCATTATACATTGCCGGAGGATTGATTGCTCTTTATGTAAATTGGAGAAATAACAAACCTGGTGAAGTGATGCGTTGGACCAGTATTAACAGCCAACAGCTTTCTGTCTGGGAAGGCTTAAGGTCTTATGCTGGTCTGGTACTGGATGGTTTCCTATTCCCTCAAATCCTGCTCAACATTTTCCAGAACTCAAAAGAAAATGCTCTCTCGCGTTTGTTCTACATAGGAAACACACTTGTGCGCTTGCTACCGCATGCATATGACCTTTACAGAGGTCATGGCTACGTCGATGAATTGGATTGGTCCTACCTGTATGCCATTCCTACTGCGGATTATTACTCCACTGCTTGGGATATAATCATACCCTTGGTGGGTCTGTTGTTTGCTGCAATCATATACAAGCAGCAGTGCTTCGGCGGTCGGTGTTTCTTGCCAAAGAGATTTAGGGAGCTGGAAGCATACGAGAAGATACCAGTGACCAGCGATGCATGAGTAGAGTCACATTTGATCTATCAATCTTGTCCCAGTTGTTATCTCTCTCTTGCCCTGCCCCATTATAGTAGGGGTGATCATATTGCCGCTAGGATTGCTGTTTGTGTAATAGTCCTGGAATAACTGTTTTTTCACTTCCATCTAGCATGAGGAACTACGACTTGAGTCCCTGCTCCTTTGTTCATGTATATCTGTAATGATGTGCAAAATATGTCTAGTGAATGCTGCTACCTTTTATTTGCAATGAGAAGATTATATCTAGAGTCAATACGGTAAATTTTCCGATAGTTATTCTCAGGGCTGTGCTAATGCAGGATACTAAATACCTGAGACAAATCTCTTGAATCCTACACAGTATCTTGCCTTAGAATAACTATATTTTGAAGCCACTCTCCGTGTGGTTGCCACAGGCAACTGAAGTCACAAGATACATGAAGTGCAAGAGGGAACAGAAATCCGAAGCAGTCTCTTTGCTACCCTGCTCATTTCACTTTGGGTGGAAGGCTGGAGCGCCACTAGGTGAGTGACCGTGAACGTCTTTTCCCGATCCAAAATTTTGGAACACTCGCCTATATCATACCCATAATATAGTTCTGAATAGTGTGATGGTTGACTGTCGAAATATAGTCCCAACGTGTAGAGTTAACATCGCTCATTTATATAAATGTGTAAATTCGAATAAACTTTTATTGGGTTAATCCACCAAATCATTGACAAACATGTCTGACTAGTTTGCAACCTTATTAATGTTGGCATTTTTGTGTGATGTTAATAGTAATTTTTTAATGCACAAAATTCTTATATTCTTATATAAATATTACATCGCGAAAAGCTATGGGGTGAAATCTCTAATCTTTCTTTCTTGAAAATTCATCTTTGGAATCATGACGTGGGAACAAGCCTGGTGCCATGCAACGAGGTACAATTTATTGTTGGAATTGTGAGTAAATTAACAAACATTAAGTAATTTTTTCGAAGAACAACTTAGTAGCCTTAGTAGGTGGGGGTATTCATGGTATGGTGAACCGAATAAAGCCACTAAAACTATTCCTGCATCCAAACTTTTCATTATACAAAATTAAATACTCTCTCAAATTAAAATTCAATTAATCCAGTTTGGTTTCAATTTTGGTTCACCGAAATAATAAAAAATTTAAAATTTTAATCTACATGTAAAATAATATTTTTAATGTAGTTTTTTTCTTGAAAACAAATTTATAATTATTATTGTATATAAGATAAACTAATGATAATTTAAAATATAATAATACTTTATTATTATTTGTTCCTAATAGTTGTAATATTAATATTTTTATTATTAACATTATATATATATATATATACTATAACTTTTTTTAACTAAATCGAAAATTTTTGTTTTTATTTTTTTTTGGTTAACTAATCATAATATTAATTCTATTTGATTCGTTTTTGTCGGTTAACTAAAATTTTTGAATTTTTTGAATATCCTTATTGGTATTTCTGGTAAAAAAAAAAAAAACAACAACAAGTCTTGGTAAGAGCAAATCGCCAAAGAGTATGTTAGAATGTGAATAGGGAAACATCAGCCATAATCGAAGTTTGAAAAATTTACTAACTTTAAATTTAAAGTGGGTACCATACTCAAATAAAATAAATATATATCATTAACTGCAGTTTATTTCAATGGACTATCATGATTATCGTTAACAGGATTGTTTGAATTGAAGTGAAAGAAAAAGGGAAATTGCAGCCATGATTTCACACACCATTTCAAGCCTTTTTTTTTTTTTTTTGGTCTTTTGGTTTATTTAGTGACCGTGGACTCAATTAACATTGGTGATGCTACAATTGGAGGATGGATGACTTAAAGGAGGTTCATCTTGGAAATGTTAATTGAAGATAGTACTTAACTTACCATAATTAAAGAGGCAATCCACTTAGGGGACCTAGAAGAAGTGTTAGCATGATAAATTATCTAATAAATCTCGGTTGGTCAGTGTTGTTTGTCATCAGCTTCATTTGGATAGTTATTTGGATTTGACGACTTTTACTCAAATAAAGTATTTTTTATTTAATTATTGACTTTTAAATAACTAGTCAATTAAATTTTATAAATTAAGTAAGAGAACTTAATTTGAATAAAAGTAATTTATCAATTTAATTCAGATAATTTTTTACTCAAATTTAACATATTTCACTCACTTTTCTTAATTTGTTACAAAAATCTCTCTCCCTCTCTCTCTCTCTCTCTCTCTTTCACTTAATTTTTAAATTGCAAATTTTATATTTTTATGGAATGAGACTCACTTTTAAATTGATTTATAACCAAATCATCCGATGATAAATCTTTTCTGTCCCCCCCTCGTGCTGACCACTTTGGCAGCTTATGAAGACCAGCAGCCACCCCTGATGCGCCGGTACCATGCCAAGTTGCTGTAACATTGTTCTTCGTACCTAGTAGCTATCTGCTGTCCACTTCTCTAGTTTCTCTGTTAGTTTTCGAAATCGACCATAGAATTAAATTATTCAGTCGACCGGTACGGCGAATTTGTGTTTTTGTCACTCTCAAACAGATGCCACTAGGCAGAAATACATTAAACAAATATCCCCATTAAAAGAATGACAAAAAGCCGTTGACTGTGAACTGTGACAGGCTGCATAACCAGAGGTTGTAACTGAGAAGCAACCTTAAAGACGAACGGGATTGGTCTGTAGAAAGTCTCCTGCTTTCATCTCCAATCAAAACATTCCAGGTTCATTCCCACTCTCTCTCTCTTTAGCTTTACTTCTCTTTCATACTATTTTATTGGTTTCCATTCTTCTTCATTGAATGGAATAGATGTTCAAGAATCAGATTGCTGGAAGTGCAATGTTCCTATTTCTTTTTGGTTGTGAAGAGATACATAGCTCGATTTCAATCCTCCCACCTATATTATATTTTCAAGATGGCAATTTGAGATGATATGATATTTGAGGGACGGAGAATTCAGGTGGAGTTCATTTTAAGATGGCTTTGTCGCCATCATCTTTCTTCTTGTTGTTGTAGTATTGCTGCAATGTGACAATTCAATTTGTCTGTCTAAGACAAAGTGGATCGAGAAAGAATCTGAATCGAAGATTACAGTTATTTTTTGTAATCATACATATGATCACTAATGTTCTTAGAGTCTCGGCTTGTTTTCCTCTATCAGCGCTCTTCAGTCCTCCACTACATGTGACATCCTTTGCCACCCTGTAGTTTCTCATTGATTTTCTTGATTTGACTGTCACCGACAGGCAGACTATTGAATATCCCCTTTCTGTCGACGTCTGGTTGCTGAAGAACTCAAAGAGAAGGAAGGGAAAATGCCAGACATCACATCTCATCCAAGTAAATATTATCTCCTCTCCTATTCATTCTGCTGGAAATATGAATATGATCCAATACAAAAATTTTGTTCCCATTGATGACCGATAGATAAAAGATAGTATTTCTGTTTTGTTGATTTTTTCTTCTATTTTCTCTTCCCAATAAATTGCTACGTTGGATATGCCCTTCATTCACAGAATCAGCCAAGCAGACAGTGGAAGAGCAGATAGAATCAATAAAATCAAAGCTGCTGATTAACGATGATGCAAGAAGAGTCATTCTTCGCGGCAAGGCTGGAACTGGGAAAGTATGGATGGCCAGAGAAATAAGTAATCGTGCAATCAATGAGGGCTTTTGTTCTGGCGTTATTTGGGTCTATCTGAACAAGACCAACAATTCAGATTCTCTTCTGCATAGCATTTCCCGCCAGTTGTCTCTAATTTGCAGTGGTGATGAGCTGGAAGATGAGGATAATGATGGTGATGAAGAGAAGAAGAATCCCGAGGATGAAGCGAAGATGAAAGAAGAGGAGATGGAAAAGCTGAAATGGAAGATAAATGAATTGCTGGAAAACATCGCCAGATTGGCTAAAGCCTGGCAATCTGCAGAAGTTAAAGAAGCCCAGTATAAGGGGTGGTAAACTCCAAAGTCTAGGTGAAATCACCAAGTGGGAAGTTGAGATTTTGCGGTTGAAGTACTTGACTGATTTGAAATTAACTTGGAGAGAGAACTGGAAGCATCATTTCCAAAGTTGATATACCTGGAGAAAGTAAAATGCCCAAAACTTGCATTTTACCCATGCGATGAGAATGGGGTTTGGGTGAAGGACTAACCATGGAATGGAAGCAGCTACCCAATACGGCACTGTGGATTTGATCAGTTTTGATTTAAGGTTGTATCACTTTTACCAAGAATTCTGTTGTCTCTTTCATCCGAATAATATCTGAATTTAAGCTCTGTCTCACAGAGTTAGGCTTTGGACATGTTAAGTCACGCGACACTTAATCGATCTTGCATATGAAGACGAGCTAAATAAGCCTTGGAGAGTTTGAGAAAATCAGCGGAAAGTGTCAAGCGGTAAGTAAGGACTTGCAATTACTGTATGAAGAGAGAACACAAAAGAGTTTTGCAAGTGAGTTTGTATTGAGTATGCAAAGGTGTGTTTACAAGTGAAAGAAGTAGCCTATTTATAGTTGCTCCACCTCCTCAATGTGTGGCTATAAATGACTATCTAGAATATTTACAATGAATGTTCTAGAGAAAGTATCTAAGAAGTCCCTTCAAGAAGGTTCTAGTGAGTATCCTTGCTGGAAGTCTCTAGATGGGGCACTTCCACACTCTTCTAGGACCTTTCATATGCTGGATTTGGGCTGCAAAGGGGGTTGGACAATGTTGGCAACCCGCAGAGGCTTATTTTGGCCCCCAATTCTTGTTTCCTCACTTACAAGTTGGGCTGAACTTAGTGTCCACGTGACACCCTCCCCCACTTAATCCTGCGACGTCCTCGTCGCATTTTCAGCCTTATACTGCCGAATGTGGTCGGCAAACTGCCAAAGCTGGTCATCTCGTTCCCAACTAGCCTCTTAGTCCGGCAAATCTTTTCATTTCACCAAATACTCATGGTAGTTGGGAACTCCTCTTCTCCGGATCACTCGGTCAGCAAGGATTTGTTCCACCTCCTTGTTGAATTCGGTGACCACAGTCGTTGGCGCACGCTTGGACTCACTTCGACTTGGATCCTCGTCATCTCCATGAAAAGGCTTTAGAAGACTTACATGGAATACATTATGAATCCTCAGATTATGAGGGAGTTGGACTTGGTAGGCAGTCTTTCCTACACGCTTGATCACAGGGAATGACCCTTCGTACTTCCTTACCAAGCCTTTGTGGACTTTGCGTAGAGACTTGAATTGGTTGGGTAGTAACTTCACCATCACCATGTCTCCCGCTGCGTAGTCCTTCGGGCGTCGTTTGGTGTCAGCCCATCATTTCATTCTCTTGGCTGCTTTGTCAAGGCAAACTCTCGTTATGTCCACTTCCTTGTGCCATTCTCTTGCAAACTTAAAGGCAGACAGGTTGTTGCCAGTGTAGGGAGAGGCAAGTGCACTTGGCATGAGCGGTTGTTGTCTCATGACGATCTCGAACGGGCTTTTATTCGTGGCCTCGCTCCTTTAGAGGTTGTATGAGAATTGGGTAGCATTGAGTAGCTTCGCCTAATCTCATTGATGAGCACTGACGTAGTGCCTCAAGTATTGCTCGAGCAAGGCATTCACTCGCTCGGTCTGTCCGTCACTTTGGGGATGGAAACTTGTTGAAAAGTTTAGGTCAATTCCCAGCAATTTGAATAGCTCCCGCCAGAATTTGCCTGTAAAGCGGGGGTCTCTGTCGCTGATTATACTCTTTGGTACACCCCATAACTTCACCACGTTCTTGAAGAACAAGCGAGCAGCTTCGTCCACCTTGCAATCAGTAGGGGCTAGAATGAAAATGTCGTACTTGCTGAACCAATCCACTATCACCATGATACTTCCGCATCCCTCGGACTTTAGTAGAGCTACAATGAAGTCCATTGAGACACTTTCCCATGACTTTTCGAGAATGGGTAGTGGCTCAAGTAGACCTGCTGGTTGTTGTTGTTCTACCTTGTCTTGTTGGTAAACCAAGCAAGTCCGCACATAGGCCTCGACATCTGTATGCATATGCAGCCAAAAATAATGTTGTTAGACAAGAGTAAGGGTTTGTGTCATACCTAGGTGAGCAGCCCATAGAGAATCGTGGCATTCCTTGAGGATCTCCTTCCGCAAGTTTTCCCACTTAGGCACGAAGACTCGGTTCCTGATTGTCATGAGGACTCCGTCGTCTACCCAAAATCGACGAGTTTTCCCTTCGCTAGCCAATCTCACCAGGTTGTTGGCTAGGCTGTCTTGTCCGGTACCTTCCTTGATTCGTTTAAGGAGGTTGCTCTTAGGCGTACTAGTGGAGAGGGCAACTAGTTCCGCCTTCCTGCTCAGTGCATCGGCAACAACGTTGGCTTGTCCCGGTTTATACCGCAGAGTGTAGTCAAACTTTGCCAGAAAGTCTTGCCAACGAGCTTGTTTGGGGTTGAGTTTCTTTTGGGTCTGGAAGTAGCTTGTAGTAACATTGTCAGTTATGATCACGAACTTACTTTCCAGGAGATAGTGTCTCCAAGTGCGCAAGCAATAGATGACGACAGTCATCTCCTTGTCTTGGATGGTGTACCGCCTCTCCGTGTCATTAAACTTGCGACTTTCATAGGCAATGAGATGCCTATCCTATATTAGGATTCCACCGATGGCAAAGTCGGATGCATCGGTGTGGACTTCAAAAGGTCTTTCGTCGTTCGGGAGCACCATAACAAGTTCTTCGGAGATTGCTTGCTTCAATCTCTCGAAGGAAACTTGGCATTCACTCATCTAATGCCAAGTGTGGTTTTTCTTCAGTAGGTCGGTTAGGGATGTAGCTATGGCAGAGTATCCTTTGATGAACCAACGGTAGTAATTGACAAGCCCCAGGAAAGATCGCATTTCTGAGACCTTGGTTGGAGGTTCCCACTGTTGGATGGCTTGCACCTTCGCTAGATCCATCAGCAATTTGCCATCCTTGATCCGGTGACCAAGGAAGTCCACCTCTTGCTTGGCGAACGAGCACTTTTCCTTCTTGATGAACAACTCGTTCTCCCGTAGAACTTGGAAGACTTGCTTGAGGTGCTCAACGTGCTCCTCAAGTGTGTTGTTGTACACAACGATATCGCCCAAGTAGACTACTACGAATTTGTCAAGGAATGGATGTAGTACCTTGTTCATGAGTGTGCAGAAAGTGGCTGGTGCATTGGTGAGGCCAAAGGGCATTGCTAGGAACTCGAACGCTCCGTAGCGTGTTACGCAGGTCGTCTTTGGCTCGTCACCCTGTGCAATTTGGATTTGGTAGTATCCCGAATGCAAATCTAGTTTGGTGAAGTACCTTGTCTTTCCGAGTTGGTCAAAAAGATCAGCTATCAAGGGTATTGGATACTTGTTCTTGATAGTGACCTTGTTCAAGGCTCGGTAGTCGATACACATCCGCAACGATCCGTCCTTCTTTTTCTGGAAGAAGATAGGGGCACCAAAAGGGGCTTTCGATCAGATCGTAGAGCTGCTTCCTCAGTTCAGCGAGCTCTAGGGGTGCCATGCGATAAGGGGCCATGGCAGGAGGTTTGACACCAGGTTCCAGCTCAATGTGGTGATCCATATCTCACTTTGGTGGAAGCTTCTTCGACAGCTCAGAAGGCATGACGTCCTTGAACTTAGTAAGGACCGCCTGAATGGGTTGCAGCAGTGCAGGAGTTGGTGCTACTACGTCTTCCCCGTCGTTTAACTCCCTTATGGTAGCCAGGTAACTTGGACTCGACTTGAGACCCCGCTTGAATTGTAAGGTAGAAATCATCGTTGGTTGAAATTTCTCCTTACGCTTCAAGGAGACTACGTGGATCTTGTGATCGTGGACAACCACAAGAGATCTTGAGGCAGGAATGGGAAAAGCCAAGGCTTCGCAGAAAAATGCAAGACCTAACACCACCTTAAAGTCGTCTATGGGAACAACGGTAAAATCCAACTTACCAGTCCATTCACCAATTTGGACGGCTACTCCTTGTACTACGCCTTGGACAGGTTTTGCTTCCAAGTTCACCGCTTTGATGGTGCTGATTCCCTTCGTCAGTTTAAGGCCTAGTCGGTTGGCCTCTTGCACATCCATGAAGTTGTGCGTTACCCCTGTATCTAACATCGCACTGGCTGCTTTGCCGTTGATGGTAATGTCAGCGTACAACAGTTCCTTCTCCTTAGAGACTGCTGGTGAGGCACGTTTTGTGAGATTACCCAATCGTTGGATACATCCCATGTCGGCTTGGGGCTCTTCGTCGACCTTCTCTGGGTCAAATACCGCCATTATAGCATTCATTGCCTTTCGTTTGGAGCAGTCTTTCACCCAGTGTGGTCCATCACAAATGAAACAGGGCCTAAGGGGATCACTTGAGTTGTGCTTACCCGCAGACTTCTTCTCATGCTTGGGACGACCACCTGAGAGTCTCTGCTGTCCACCCTCGTTGCGGCCAGAATCCTGTTTCTTCTGCCCGGTTTTCTCTCCCCCACTTTTGCTAGAGTTTGGCTTATTGCTCTTAGAGTAGGTCGAGTAGTCGATAAAGGTCTCCGCAGCGGCAATGGCAACATCCAGGGTCTACACATCACACCTCTCCAACTCGACTCTCGCCCAATCCTTCAAGTCGTCTTTAAAGTATAAGAGAAGCTCTCTATCGGACATTTCGATTTCAAGCATAAGGGTAGTAAATTCCTTGATGTAGTCGGAAATACTACCTGTCTGACATAAGCGACGCAACTTTCCTCTCGCTTCGCTGTCTGCATTGTGAGGGACAAAGTACCTACGTACCTCAGCGTTGAATTGCTCCTAAGTGTCGATGATGCACAAGCCCTTCTCCCTCTCGGAGTGCTTACGTCTCCACCAGAGTTGGGTAGCATCCCTTAAGAAGATTGGGGCATTACCCACCTTGGCAAAGTCGTCAACAACCCTCATGGCCTCAAAGTACTGCTCAAGGCCGAACAGAAAGTTCTCCACAACAGTGGCATTGCGTGTGCCGTTGTACATGGCAGGCTTTGGGACCTTCAAGCCACGTACTGTCGTGGCGCTAGTAGTGGCAGCTGTACTAGAGTATAAGTTGTTCCGGTGCAGCGAATCCATCTCCCTACGCAGGTCGTGAATCTCCCCTTTAACGAACTCGCGTAAGTTGGACAGATCTTGATTGAGGGAGCGTAGTTCCCCCTTAAACGAGCGACCAAACTCTTCAATCATGATTTTGGCAGTTTGCGTGATCTCTGCATTCTCATGGATTAAGTTGTCGACTTAATCACTGAGGTCGCCCACAACGGAGCTTATATCGGTGACGCTCCGCTCCAAACCAGCAACACGAGTGTCCATGGTCTCCTTCGCTGGAGCCTTGGACTTGCTACGCTTGGCAGGGGTACGCTGCACCTCACGCCCACGAGTTTGTTCTCCTGCTTGTTGCTCCTTCATGGTGGTTGCAACAAATCCTTCTTCGCTTGCCATACTTGCAATCTCAGCAAACAACGAACAAACTGATTTGGACCTTGGCTCTAATACCACCTGTCACGGAGTTAGGCTTTGGACGTGCTAACCTGCGCGGCACTTAGTCGATCTTGCATGTGAAGACGAGCTAAGTAAGCCTTGGAGAGTTTGAGAGAATCAGCGGAAAGTGTCGGACAGCAAGTAAGGACTTGCAATTACTGTATGAAGAGAGAGCACAAAAGAGTTTTGCAAGTGAGCTTGTATTGAGTATGCAAAGGTGTGTTTACAAGTAGAGAAGTAGTCTATTTATAGTTGTTCCACCTCTTCAATGTGTGGCTACAAATGACTATCTAGAATATTTACAATGAATGTTTTAGAGAAAGTATCTAAAAAGTTTCTTCAAGAAGGTTCTAGTGAGTGTCCTTATTGAAAGTTTCTAGATGGGGCACTTCCACACTCTTTTAGGACCTTCCATATGTTGGATTTGGGCTGTAAAGGGGGCTGGACAATGTTGGTAGCCCGCAGAGGCTTATTTTGGCCCCCAATTCTTGTTTTCTCACTTGCAGGATGGGTTGGACTTAGTGTCCACGTGACATTTGTCTCTTGTTGTTCTGTCTGTAACTTCCTGAACTTTCTATTGGAAGATGTTCGCTTTGATTGTGGTTTTTTCCTCCTAATCAAGAATAGCATATGTAAGCCTTTTCTTTTCCCAAGTTATGAAAGTAACTGAATCTAACATAAAAATTTTAAGGCTTTCAGCTTTTTCGTTGCTGCAAGATCTTGGCCTTGTTTCAAGAAGGCTGCATTCCAAACACGATAGGAAACAATCACAATGGAACCCAAGGTTCAAAGACCAGGTCATTAGAGAATTTTTCTGGCAAACAATTTCTATAGTCAGATACCTCCCATCAGTACAGACTGCCTGTCATTTTCAAGAGACCAGGAGAGATTCCGAGGCAGAAAAACAGATCTAAAGAGAGATAAAAGACATCGGCAACAGTGTGCTAATCATTCAAATAAAACACCTTGAGCTGGCATTTATTCCTATCTATTTCTTTTTTTCTTTAATTTCCCTTTTATTTTGTGGGGAAACTTAGGAATTGTTGGTCTAACAGAATTCAGAACAAAATTACACATTACACTAGACCCACTTCATGACGGAACAGAATAACGGGAAAAGATTAGTCGTTTCGACCAAATTGAGAATTAAGGTTTTATTATTGTTTCTCGCGTGGTGACTCATTTGCAACACCCTATACGCTTAAATTGCCTATTCTATTTGCTTAATGTCTGTTACTGGCTTATTGGATCCTGTATCGCCTGATTGTGTATGCCATTGTTGCATTATATGATAGATGGGGGGTGGCTTTGAAAAAATTTTCATCCCTGCCAGAATTAAATCATTCATAGTCCTTCCATGGGCCAGGAATGCCAAGTCAACAGTTTAAACTAAACTAAACTATGCTGAAGAAGACGCCTGGGCATTTCTTTCTTGTTTTTTCCTCTCAAACAAATACCACTAGGCAAAAAAATATTAAAATGAAGAAACCCATAAAAAATGCACAGCAATTGGCCTGTCATCCAGGACAAATACACACACTACATGTATTTGGTACATGTCATGCCTTATGTCACATCATACATTATCTTGTGGGTACCTTATGTGCCGAAAATACCCATAATTAGGGTCTTTTAACTGGGGAAGGGGAGCTGCCTCGGCGGAGTGATCTGCGCAAAGGCTCTCTTGCTTTTCCATTGACCAAAGAGATACCAGGTTTCGCTTCCTGCCCTCCTTCCTTGTTATGTTTATCGGGTGTATTAGTTCTGCAACGTAAACCCAATTGGTATAATGTGCCGGAGTCATTTAGAGAAAGCCAGCGGCAAAACACATGTCCGTGGCAGAGGAACGTCAAAAGAAGCATCTTTTAGCCACTGAATTGGTTTAAGTTATCAATTTCATTCTTATGCTTTGTTTTTAGTACATATTTCATCCTCACAAGAATTGTAGATCTTATTTAAGTAAATGGGTGAAAACAGCTGAGGTTATGCTTCTTTTTTTTTTTTTTTTAGTTTTTTACTTAAATCAAATTGTATCTAAAAATTTCAACACTCCGTTTGTAGCACGTTACGTATGTGCTTACCTGAATTTCCCCCTCCTGCCCAAATTTAAACTATTCACACTCCTCGCGTAGGCCAGGAGTCTGACAAGTCAATGCTTCTTTTTTGGGTGCAAGTCCATACTCTTACTCCCAAGTCAATACTTTAAACTAAACCATACGGTGATTGCTAGTTCGGTGTAATTCATCCTCAACAACTGTTGACTTTGAAAATTAGTGATCAAATGGACGTATCCGTCGGTTAGAATATAAATCGATACTATAAAGATTCAATTACTTTTTAACATTTATAAAGATTTTAAAAAATAACAAATATCGAACCCAAACTACAAATATTATACAAATTAATCTTTATCGTTAGACCAATTTATATAAATTATTTTTCTACACTTTAATTTTATTCAAAATAAAAATATGTAAAATTATATATTATATTATATTATATGGATATTTAAATAATTTTATTTATATTAAAATATTTTATTATTTAATGAAAATATATTAATTACCTTAAAATAAAAATACACAAATTATAATATATTTTTTATTAAATTTCTTCGATTTAAATTATTTATATCTATTATATATTATATTAATTAATTTTTTAATCTTATTATATAAAAATTACAAATATATATATATATATAATTTATATTTTGCATGCAATTATATTTTATTTATTAATATATAACTTATATATACGTTTAATATTAAATATTAATTTTATTGATTCAATTTTAATTAAATTGACTAACTAATTAGATTTTTAATTTTTTTTTATTTAGTAACTAGTTTGATTCTTAAAAGTTTGATTTTTTTTTCCTCTCAAACAAATGCCACTGAGAAGAACTACATTAAACAAAGATGCCCATTTTCAAAAGAAAAAAAAAAAAGAAAATTGACCTGTTCACGGTGAGAGGCTGCATAGCCCAATGTTTCCACTGGGAAAGGGAAGCTATATTAAAGACGCAGATGATTATCTGTGGAAAGTCCCCTGCTTTCATCTTCAACCAAGACATTCCAGTTCCTTCCCACTCCCTTTCTCTCTTTTCTAGAACCAGAATTATTTCTCTTTATCTCTTTGTAGCTGTATTGATTTTTTGGAACTGACTCACAAATTTAAGTCACAGAAACAGTGAAAACATGGGTAAGATGTAATTGTTGAAATTATTTTTAAAGTAATCCATAGGATTAGAAATAAATATTAAATACTTATTTTTTAAGGTGGTAATACTTATCAAAATTAATTAATTTGAATTTAAAATAATTATAATTACCTACTTTGTCAAAGAAAATTGAATAAAAATTAACAATTGAAATGGTTCTTAATTTAATTATAAAAAGATAAATTTGTAAATTATTTATGTAAACTTTTAAATAATTAGTATTATAAAATTTTTATTTTTATAATTATACGTTAAATATTTGTTGATTAATATAATAAGAAATATGTTTTTCACTTGGTTTATTATAATTTGTCAATAATTATTTTTTATTTGGTATCAAAGCTTATTTTTAGTTATATTGATTGCAATTCGACCCTGTTTTTTTTTTTTTCTTCTTTTTTTACTGTTCGAGTATTTGCCGTTTATGTATGCCTGGAGGATGCCATGTTCTCATAGTTGGATTGAAGTCTCAAATTTGTTGTTTTGTTGTTCATCTTCCTTGCGGCACTAACATGTTGTTGAAATATTTTGTATAATTTTCGCATCAATTTGGCTAATGTTTACACACCTGAGTCTTGCGGATGTCTTAAATAAATAAATAAATAAATTAGTAGGTTATTATTTAGCCTATATACTGAAATGACGAAATGATAGTCTTCGTCAACTTCCTTTAGTTTGTTGGCTTCTATTAATTCCATAGTTGCTACAAGTCAGGTTTAACTGGGATTTTTCTGTACTATATTATTTTTGTGTGTGTATATGCCTGTCATGTATCATGTTTAGATAATAAATATTATCAAAGGGATATGCTGCATGATGATGCCATGTATTCTGTACCTACAAGTTTTGCTTTTTGTGTATCCTGCAAGCGGCAGCTTCCTCTGTGGGTTCCTTTTTTCTATCCTGCATTTAGTGTGCTTTGGAAATTTTGAAGTCTACCCTGGTGGGCTCTTTTGCCTTGCCGTATCCTTCGGTCTATTTGGAAATTTTCATGTCCTGTTGACGTTTCCAGGTCGTTGCTGACGGTGAAGCTTTTTCTAATCATACTGTTGCTTCTTTTTTTAAGCTTTTTGTCTTTGTTAGCTGATGTTAGCGGTGATATTTTTCTCTGAGCAACGTTGCCTAGGATGCTTCCGATTGAGAAGACTATCTTAGAGAGAGGCCAATCACATTCATCCCATGCCTTCAGCACCCTATATATTGGCTCCCACTTGCCATACAAATTCAGGTCTTACTCATCATCTTCAACTTCAAAACAAAAGGCAATGGCTATAAGTTCTCACGTTATCACCTCTACAGGCACTTTGTATCAACTGCCACGGCTTCACACTGTAATAATCTCCTTCCTTTATGCCATCTTTTACATATCCCTCGTGTCTGGCTCCAAAATTGACATAAGTTACAGTGATCACTGTGCCTCAATTGTCCCAAAAGCAGACCCCACTGGTCCTGAATCCACCGCAGTCCCATTTACACCAGTCCAAGATGGTTATTACTTTGGTGGGGATGGATTACAGAACCTTTCAAAGCCATCGGAGTTCTATTACTCGCCAAATAACCGGAGAATCCTATTGCTCCGAACAAATCATGTTTATAGTACTGAAGTTCGGGACGTTTTCAAAGTCGAGGCAACTCTGTTCCTCCAGACTTCAGGTCCTAGCTTTTATATAGAGAAAATGGCATACAGTTATTCATATTCTCCCTATGCATTTCCTAGCGGGTCTGGGATGGGTGCTTTGAGTTTTGAATTAGAAGGGTTCTGGTCAAAGTCTACTGGGGAACTCTGCATGGTGGGTTCTGGTTCTATCCACCCACAGGAAGGTAATCCTCCTGTCCTTGCTGCTGTTCTCAAGCTTTACGATGTCAAAAGTCCAGCTGATATTACCAGTTTGATTCGAGGGACATTCGAGAGCCTGAGTCCTCCCAACAAACCGAGTTCTTTTAAGCCAATTTCCATGTTGATGTTCCCCAAAACGAGTTACAATTACCGTGCTGTTTCAAAGGAATTTGATCCTGCGGGTGCTGGCGAGGATTACGCTTCCACCAGCGTGTCCCTCAGGTTACCCCTTGGCACACCTATCTGTTCAGTGTTCACAAGACTGTTCATTTCTCTGGAGTTGGTGTATGCAAGCGATTGCAACTTGACCAATACTTGTAATCCTTTTGGCGAGTTCATGGAATACTTGCCAAAAGTCATGTACTTGAGTCTAATTCAGAGTTCAGATGACAAACAAAGTCTCAGATTGCTGGTGGAATTCCCGAATCCTAACAGTAGCTCTCTTGGTTATGACCTCAGTTTCACTCCAAATACAACATTGGTTGCAGAAGGATTATGGGACGCAAAGAAAAATAAGCTAAATGTTGTCGCTTGTCGAATCCTGAATACGACTGATTCTCTTCTTAATTCTTCTGTTGGGGATTGCTCATTCAGGTTGGGTTTGAGATTCCCTGCAGTTTGGTCAATTAAACATACCAGAAGCATGGTGGGGCATATTTGGAGCAACAAACCTGTAAATGATTCTGGTTACTTCAACAGGATCCTGTTCCAAAGTGAGGGGAACGAGTTACTGGGGATTCCAGGGTTGCATTACAACTATACCATGGTTGACAAAGCAAGTGCATCCTGTCCAAAAGACAAACTGAATACAGATGATGAAAAGCAGTATCCAGAAGCAAATCCCAATGAAATGTCGTTCGATATGTCAGTCAAGAATTCCAGAGGTAAAAAAACTGGATGGGGCTCATTCTGTCCTATTGCTGTAGGCAATCAGATTATATCACAGAACTCATTTGTCGTAAGCTCATCAAGCTCAACACCAGCTAAGACTGCTGTGAAAAAGAAAACCACCCATGGCAGCCCACTGAACATCAGCTACAAAATGAGTGTTACGGTATCATACAATGCATCTTCACAGGAGAAAAATCGAGTTGAAATTTCTGCTGAAGGAATTTATGATGCTAATACTGGTATTATGTGTATGGTGGGTTGCAAATATCTTGATTCAGTCCATCAGACATTAGTGAACGCTTCAATGGACTGTGAGATTCATATTAATCTTCAGTTCCCTCCAATTGACTCATGCGATCATATCACAGGACGCATTGAAAGCAGACGAAAAAGGTCTGATCCTCTGTTCTTTGAACCTCTTCAATTTTCTGCAATTTCTTTTTACAGTCGCCATGCAAGAAATACATTACGGAGGATGGATTTGGAGATCATCATGTCTTTGATCTCCAACACTCTCGTGTGCATCTCTGTGGGATATCAAATCTTGTATGCTAGAAGGCATCCGAGTGTTTTCCCTTTCATCTCACTTCTCATGCTCGTAATACTCACCCTTGGTTGCATGGTCCCTCTCGTGCTAAATTTTGAAGCCTTGTTCATGTCGAAGCAAGACCGTTGGACTTTCCTGCGCAGGAGTGGTGGATGGCTAGAAATGAATGAGGTGACTGTAAGGGCACTAACAATGATAGCTTTTCTGCTGCAGTGCCGACTCCTAATGCTTGTATGGTCTGAAAGGTTTGCTGGTGGAAGCCAAAAGGCCTTGTGGGCTGCGGAGAAGAAGACACTCTATGTTTCTTTGCCATTATACATTGCCGGAGGATTGATTGCTCTTTATGTAAATTGGAGAAATAACAAACCTGGTGAAGTGATGCGTTGGACCAGTATTAACAGCCAACAGCTTTCTGTCTGGGAAGGCTTAAGGTCTTATGCTGGTCTGGTACTGGATGGTTTCCTATTCCCTCAAATCCTGCTCAACATTTTCCAGAACTCAAAAGAAAATGCTCTCTCGCGTTTGTTCTACATAGGAAACACACTTGTGCGCTTGCTACCGCATGCATATGACCTTTACAGAGGTCATGGCTACGTCGATCAATTGGATTGGTCCTACCTGTATGCCATTCCTACTGCGGATTATTACTCCACTGCTTGGGATATAATCATACCCTTGGTGGGTCTGTTGTTTGCCGCAATTATATACAAGCAGCAGTGCTTCGGCGGTCGGTGTTTCTTGCCAAAGAGATTTAGGGAGCTGGAAGCATACGAGAAGATACCAGTGACCAGCGATGCATGAGTAGAGTCACATGTGATCTATCAATCTTGTCCCTGTTGTTATCTCTCTCTTGCCCTGCCCCATTATACTAGGGGTGATCATATTGCTGCTAGGATTGCTGTTTGTGTAATAGTCCTAGAATAACTGTGTTTTTTCACTTCCATCTAGCATGAGGGACTACGACTTGAGTCCTTGCTCCTTTGTTCATGTATATCTGTAATGATGTGCAAAATATGTCTAGTGAATGCTGCTACCTTTTATTTGCAATGAGAAGATTATATCTAGAGTCAATACGGTAAATTTTCCGATAGTTATTCTCAGGGCTGTGCTAATGCAGGATACTAAATACCTGAGACAAATCTCTTGAATCCTACACAGTATCTTGCCTTAGAATAACTATATTTTGAAGCCACTCTCCGTGTGGTTGCCACAGGCAACTGAAGTCACAAGATACATGAAGTGCAAGAGGGAACAGAAATCCGAAGCAGTCTCTTTGCTACCCTGCTCATTTCACTTTGGGTGGAAGGCTGGAGCGCCACTAGGTGAGTGACCGTGAACGTCTTTTCCCGATCCAAAATTTTGGAACACTCGCCTATATCATACCCATAATATAGTTCTGAATAGTGTGATGGTTGACTGTCGAAATATAGTCCCAACGTGTAGAGTTAACATCGCTCATTTATATAAATGTGTAAATTCGAATAAACTTTTATTGGGTTAATCCACCAAATCATTAACAAACATGTCTGACTAGTTTGCAACCTTATTAATGTTGGCATTTTTGTGTGATGTTAATAGTAATTTTTTAATGCACAAAATTCTTATATTCTTATATAAATATTACATCGCGAAAAGCTATGGGGTGAAATCTCTAATCTTTCTTTCTTGAAAATTCATCTTTGGAATCATGACGTGGGAACAAGCCTGGTGCCATGCAACGAGGTACAATTTATTGTTGGAATTGTGAGTAAATTAACAAACATTAAGTAATTTTTTCGAAGAACAACTTAGTAGCCTTAGTAGGTGGGGGTATTCATGGTATGGTGAACCGAATAAAGCCACTAAAACTATTCCTGCATCCAAACTTTTCATTATACAAAATTAAATACTCTCTCAAATTAAAATTCAATTAATCGAGTTTGGTTTCAATTTTGGTTCACCGAAATAATAAAAATTTAAAATTTTAATCTACATGTAAAATAATATTTTTAATGTAGTTTTTTTCTTGAAAACAAATTTATAATTATTATTGTATATAAGATAAACTAATGATAATTTAAAATATAATAATACTTTATTATTATTTGTTCCTAATAGTTGTAATATTAATATTTTTTATTATTAACATTATATATATATATATATATATTAACTATAGCTTTTTTTAACTAAATCGAAAATTTTTGTTTTTATTTTTTTTTTGGTTAACTAATCATAATATTAATTCTATTTGATTCGTTTTTGTCGGTTAACTAAAATTTTTGAATTTTTTGAATATCCTTATTGGTATTTCTGGTAAAAAAAAAAAAAACAACAACAAGTCTTGGTAAGAGCAAATCGCCAAAGAGTATGTTAGAATGTGAATAGGGAAACATCAGCCATAATCGAAGTTTGAAAAATTTACTAACTTTAAATTTAAAGTGGGTACCATACTCAAATAAAATAAATATATATCATTAACTGCAGTTTATTTCAATGGACTATCATGATTATCGTTAACAGGATTGTTTGAATTGAAGTGAAAGAAAAAGGGAAATTGCAGTCATGATTTCACACACCATTTCAAGCCTTTTTTTTTTTTTTTGGTCTTTTGGTTTATTTAGTGACCGTGGACTCAATTAACATTGGTGATGCTACAATTGGAGGATGGATGACTTAAAGGAGGTTCATCTTGGAAATGTTAATTGAAGATAGTACTTAACTTACCATAATTAAAGAGGCAATCCACTTAGGGGACCTAGAAGAAGTGTTAGCATGATAAATTATCTAATAAATCTCGGTTGGTCAGTGTTGTTTGTCATCAGCTTCATTTGGATAGTTATTTGGATTTGACGACTTTTACTCAAATAAAGTATTTTTTATTTAATTATTGACTTTTAAATAACTAGTCAATTAAATTTTATAAATTAAGTAAGAGAACTTAATTTGAATAAAAGTAATTTATCAATTTAATTCAGATAATTTTTTACTCAAATTTAACATATTTCACTCACTTTTCTTAATTTGTTACAAAAATCTCTCTCCCTCTCTCTCTCTCTCTCTCTCTTTCACTTAATTTTTAAATTGCAAATTTTATATTTTTATGGAATGAGACTCACTTTTAAATTGATTTATAACCAAATCATCCGATGATAAATCTTTTCTGTCCCCCCCTCGTGCTGACCACTTTGGCAGCTTATGAAGACCAGCAGCCACCCCTGATGCGCCGGTACCATGCCAAGTTGCTGTAACATTGTTCTTCGTACCTAGTAGCTATCTGCTGTCCACTTCTCTAGTTTCTCTGTTAGTTTTCGAAATCGACCATAGAATTAAATTATTCAGTCGACCGGTACGGCGAATTTGTGTTTTTGTCACTCTCAAACAGATGCCACTAGGCAGAAATACATTAAACAAATATCCCCATTAAAAGAATGACAAAAAGCCGTTGACTGTGAACTGTGACAGGCTGCATAACCAGAGGTTGTAACTGAGAAGCAACCTTAAAGACGAACGGGATTGGTCTGTAGAAAGTCTCCTGCTTTCATCTCCAATCAAAACATTCCAGGTTCATTCCCACTCTCTCTCTCTTTAGCTTTACTTCTCTTTCATACTATTTTATTGGTTTCCATTCTTCTTCATTGAATGGAATAGATGTTCAAGAATCAGATTGCTGGAAGTGCAATGTTCCTATTTCTTTTTGGTTGTGAAGAGATACATAGCTCGATTTCAATCCTCCCACCTATATTATATTTTCAAGATGGCAATTTGAGATGATATGATATTTGAGGGACGGAGAATTCAGGTGGAGTTGATTTTAAGATGGCTTTGTCGCCATCATCTTTCTTCTTCTTCTTGTAGTATTGCTGCAATGTGACAATTCAATTTGTCTGTCTAAGACAAAGTGGATCGAGAAAGAATCTGAATCGAAGATTACAGTTATTTTTTGTAATCATACATATGATCACTAATGTTCTTAGAGTCTCGGCTTGTTTTCCTCTATCAGCGCTCTTCAGTCCTCCACTACATGTGACATCCTTTGCCACCCTGTAGTTTCTCATTGATTTTCTTGATTTGACTGTCACCGACAGGCAGACTATTGAATATCCCCTTTCTGTCGACGTCTGGTTGCTGAAGAACTCAAAGAGAAGGAAGGGAAAATGCCAGACATCACATCTCATCCAAGTAAATATTATCTCCTCTCCTATTCATTCTGCTGGAAATATGAATATGATCCAATACAAAAATTTTGTTCCCATTGATGACCGATAGATAAAAGATAGTATTTCTGTTTTGTTGATTTTTTCTTCTATTTTCTCTTCCCAATAAATTGCTACGTTGGATATGCCCTTCATTCACAGAATCAGCCAAGCAGACAGTGGAAGAGCAGATAGAATCAATAAAATCAAAGCTGCTGATTAACGATGATGCAAGAAGAGTCATTCTTCGCGGCAAGGCTGGAACTGGGAAAGTATGGATGGCCAGAGAAATAAGTAATCGTGCAATCAATGAGGGCTTATGTTCTGGCGTTATTTGGGTCTATCTGAACAAGACCAACAATTCAGATTCTCTTCTGCATAGCATTTCCCGCCAGTTGTCTCTAATTTGCAGTGGTGATGAGCTGGAAGATGAGGATAATGATGGTGATGAAGAGAAGAAGAATCCCGAGGATGAAGCGAAGATGAAAGAAGAGGAGATGGAAAAGCTGAAATGGAAGATAAATGAATTGCTGGAAAACATCGCCAGATTGGCTAAAGCCTGGCAATCTGCAGAAGTTAAAGAAGCCCTGTATAAGGGGTGGTAAACTCCAAAGTCTAGGTGAAATCACCAAGTGGGAAGTTGAGATTTTGCGGTTGAAGTACTTGACTGATTTGAAATTAACTTGGAGAGAGAACTGGAAGCATCATTTCCAAAGTTGATATACCTGGAGAAAGTAAAATGCCCAAAACTTGCATTTTACCCATGCGATGAGAATGGGGTTTGGGTGAAGGACTAACCATGGAATGGAAGCAGCTACCCAATACGGCAGTGTGGATTTGATCCGTTTTGATTTAAGGTTGTATCACTTTTACCAAGAATTCGGTTGTCTCTTTCATCCGAATAATATCTGAATTTAAGCTCTGTCTCACGGAGTTAGGCTTTGGACATGTTAAGTCACGTGACACTTAGTCGATCTTGCATGTGAAGACGAGCTAAGTAAGCCTTTGAGAGTTTGAGAGAATCAGGCGAAAGTGTCAGGCGGTAAGTAAGGACTTGCAATTACTGTATGAAGAGGAACACAAATAGAGTTTTTGCAATGTGAGTTTTGTACTTGAGTATGCTTAAAGGTGTGTTTACAAGTGAAAGAATTAGCCTATTTATAGTTGCTCACCTCCTCAATGTGTGGCTATAAATGGCTATCTAGAATATTTACAATGAATGTTCTAGAGAAAGTATCTAAGAAGTCCCTTCAAGAAGGTTCTAGTGAGTATCCTTGCTGGAAGTCTCTAGATGGGGCACTTCCACACTCTTCTAGGACCTTCATATGCTGGATTTGGGCTGCAAAGGGGGTTGGACAATGTTGCAACCCGCAGAGGCTATTTTGGCCCCCAATTCTTGTTTCCTCACTTACAGGTTGGGCTGGACTTAGTATCCACGTGACACCCTCCCCCAAA